>JAQQAC010002629.1:14799856-14829914 GCA_029783875.1 Phataginus tricuspis | reverse complement strand
ATTTCTTGGCTATTGTAAATAGTGCTGCAATAAACATAGGGGTGCATGTGTCTTTCTCAAACTGGGTTGCTGCATTCTTGGGGTAAATTCCTAGGAGTGGGATTCCTGGGTCAAATGGTATTTCTATTTTGAGTTTTTTTGAGGAACCTCCATACTGCTTTCCACAATGGTTGAACTAATTTGCATTCCCACCAGCAATGTAGAAGGGTTCCCCTCTCTCCACATCCTCGCCAACATTTGTTGTTGTTTGTGTTTTGGATGTTGGCCATCCTCACTGGTGTGAGGTGATATCTCATTGTGGTTTTAATCTGCATTTCTCTGATGATTAGCGATGTGGAGCATTTTTTCATGTGCCTGTTGGCCATCTGAATTTCTTCTTTAGAGAAGTGTCTATTCATGTCCTGTGCCCATTTCTTAATTGGGTTATTTGCTTTTTGTTTGTTAAGGTGCGTGAGTTCTTTGTATATTTTGGATGTCAACCCCTTATCAGATACATCATTTATGAATATATTTTCCCATATTGTAGGATGTCTTTTTGTTCTACTAATGGTGTCCTTTGCTGTACAGAAGCTTTTCAACTTGATATAGTCCCATTTGTTCATTTTTGCTTTTGTTTCCCTTGCCCGGGGGGATATGTTCATGAAGAAGTCACTCATGTTTATGTCCAAGAGATTTTTGCCTATGTTTTTTTCTAAGAGTTTTATGGTTTCATGACTTACATTCAGGTCTTTGATCCACCTTGAGTTTACCTTTGTGTATGGGGTTAAACAGTAGTCCAGTTTCATTCTCTTGCATGTAGCTGTCCAGTTTTTCCAACACCAGCTGCTGAAGAGGCTGTCATCTCCCCATTGTATATCCAGGGCTCCTTTATCAAATATTAATTGACTGTAGGTGTTTGGGTTAATGTTTGGATTTTCTATTGTGTTCCACTGGTCTGTGGGTCTGTTTTTGTGCCAGTACCAAATTGTCTTGATTACTGTGGCTTTGTAGTAGAGCTTGAAGTCAGGGAGCGTAATTCCCCCTGTTTGATTCCTCCTTCTCAGGATTGTTTTGGCTATTCGGGGTCTTTTCTGGTTCCATATGAATTTTAGAATTATTTGTTCCAGCTCATTGAAGAAAGCTGTTGGTATTTTAATAGGGATTGCGTTGAATCTGTAGATTGCTTTAGGTAGTATTGCCATTTTGACAATATTGATTCTTCCTAGCCAAGAGCATGGGATGCATTTCCATTTGTTAGTGTCTTCCTTAATTTCTCCTAGGAGTGTCTTGTAGTTTTCAGAGTACAGGTCTTTCACTTCCTTCGTTAGGTTTATTCCTAGGTATTTTATTCTTTTAGGTGCAATTGTGAATGGAATTGTTTTTCTGATTTCTCTTTCTGTTAGCTCATCATTAGTGTATAGGAAAGCAACAGATTTCTGTGTGTTAATTTTGTATCCTGCAACTTTGCTGAATTCAGATATTAGTTCTAGTAGTTTTGGAGTGGAGTCTTTAGGGTTTTTTATGTACAGTATCATATCATCTGCAAATAGTGACAATTTGACTTCTTCTTTACCAATCTGGATGCCTTGTATGTCTTTGTTTTGTCTGATTGCCGTGGCTAGGACCTCCAGTACTATGTTGAATAACAGTGGAGAGAGTGGGCACCCCTGTCTTGTTCCCGATCTTAGATGAAAAGCTTTCAGCTTCTCGCTGTTAAGTATGATGTTAGCTGTGGGTTTGTCATATATGGCCTTTATGATGTTGAGGTACTTGCCATCTATACCCATTCTGTTGAGAGTTTTAATCAAAAATGGATGCTGAATTTTGTCAAATGCTTTTTCAGCATCTATGGAGATGATCATGTGGTTTTTGTTCTTCTTTTTATTGATGTGATGGATGATGTTGATGGATTTTCGAATGTTGTACCATCCTTGCATCCCTGGGATGAATCCCACTTGATCATGGTGTATGATCCTCTTGATATATTTTTGAATTCGGTTTGCTAATATTTTGTTGAGTATTTTTGCATCAACATTCATCAGGGATATTGGTCTGTAATTTTCTTTTTTAGTGAGGTCTTTGCCCGGTTTTGGTATTAGAGTGATGCTGGCTTCATAGAAAGAGTCTGGAAGTAGCCAGTAGCATTCTTAAAGTCCAGATTTCTACTGACAGTCTGTTTATGACCATTTAGGTATTAAGTACTTAGGCAATTTGGAAATGCTCATTTCCTTCTGAGCCCCCACCAGCAGGGTCTTTAACATCCATGTTTCTACTGACAACCTGTTCAAAGCGATCCTGACTTTAAAAAAAGAGTCATGCTCCTCAGAACTCTTCCAGCTCCTGCCTCATGCCTCGCACTTCAGGTGTTGCTACAGCAGCCACCCACTTTTGGCATCAAAATCTGTGTTATAGGTTTCCATTGCTGCTGTAACAAATTACCACAGACTTAAACCAATCCAAATGTATTAGCTTTCGGTCTGTGGGTCAGAAGCCCGGTGTTAAGTCCAACGGGATGAAAATCAAGGAGTCGTCAGACTGCATTCTTTCCTGGAGGCTCTGGGGAAGAATCTGTTCCCGGCTCATTTCAGTTGTTGGCAGAATTTAGTTCCTTGAAGCTGGAGCACCGAGGTCCCTGCCGGCTGTAAATGGGGGGCTATTCCCAGCCTCCAGGGCCTGCTGCCTCCTGGCCTGGTGCCCTTCTCCTTCAAAGGCAGCAGTGCCTGGCCGAGTCCCTCTCCCACGGTGTCTCCTCCTCCTTCCACCTCATCTCCTTGACCCACTCTCCTATCTCCCTCTTCTGCTTTTAAGGGATGACCTTGGGCCCACCTTGATAATCCAGGATAATCTCTCCATCTCAAGGTCCTTAAATTTCATCATATTTGCAAAGTTCCCCTTGCCATATAAGGTAACCTATTCACATATTCCAGGATTTAGGATGTAGTCATCTTTGGGGCAGGGGCTGGTAGGGGGGGGTGAGGGCAGGGTGGGAAGGATTGTTTTGCTTACCACACTAGTCACTATTTACTGAGCACTTACTGGGTACCAGGTGCTGTTCTAAGTACTTTACACATATTAACACATTTAGTCTTCAGACATTCCTGTAAGACACTATTACAATCCCTTTTGTGTAAGTCAGGAAATTGATGCACAGAGAGGTCAAGTCACAAAGCTCTTTGTGGCTTAATTGGGATAAAAATACTCTTAACCAGTATGTATATACATATTTCAAGATTTCAATCCAGCAGATTGCCCTGTTGGATTTCAAATTTTCAAAATAAATCTTCTTCCTATCTACATATCTATCATCTATTTATCTATCTATTCAATATTTATACCTAGAATAAACGTGGAGAGATGTTTGCCAACATGTTAGGAGGCGTTCTCTCTGATAATGAGATTCCATTATTAACATGAAGTGTACTTTGGGTGAGTGTCTGCTCATGGGTGCTTTTCTGTGTTTTCTGAGCAGCAGAAGGCCTCCTTTTGACAGCAAGTATATGAATAAGCTGAATAAGAATAAAAAGTCATTAAATTTCTTGAAGAAAAGCAAAGACAGTCAGTCACCCATCCTGTTTTCTAATTAGTTGTCCCCTTGAAGTGTTTTCTGCCTCTAAAGTCTTAACATCAAGGCACCAGCAGAGGGCGCTGCTTGCAAGAGTATTAGGCATGCTTAACCCTGCTGGGAGTTTAATTACACCAGGCAGTTGCCTCCTGCACGGTTTCTGACCACGGGGTTCCAGACCTTGGCCTTTCCTCTGGTTATCATCCTGCTGAGGACCTAGGAAAGACCCGGAACCATCCAGCTACATCCCCGAATCCGTCCAGCTCTGTCCCAAAAGACCCACACAGATTTGTGAAACAGTGTTGGTTTGGGGTGGGAACAGTTTGATCGGGGAGGGAGAAATTATTCAGAACCCATGGGACTAAGTGAAAATGACAGAAAAGACAGAGGGAGTGTGTCCATAAGAATTCTGTATCTCTTTGCCCAGACAGTCTCGTTTTGAAACAGTCCCCAGTTTTGTTCCTTGGTGTTTGGCAACAGTGTGGACCCTGATATGAGCCCATCTGAAAAGATTTATAGAAGCCTGATAGAGTCAACACCATCCTCCCTCCCGCCCCCTGCCCACATTCCAGCCCCAGGACAAAGAAGCCTAGAGACCCGCAGGACCTCTGTCGGAGGGTTGTGGTGCCCTGGGCCTCTCTCTGGCTGTGGGGCTCCATACCTGAATGTGAAACACCAGGTTTGGCTTTAAACCCAGCATGCATTGAAAGAGCTATTGTTTTGCAGAAGAAATCATTTCATTTTTCTTGGTTGCTGGAATTTGGACCTCTGGATTTGATGCGCAACTTTATGTAAACAAAATGCAAATAAGGTTTATGAAGGGAAACGGAGGCAAGTTTTATCCAAGGAACAAAGGGAAATAAGAGAGAGAAGGCACATTTTGCTTGTAATTGGGAATCAAGAAATTGGCATTTCTTGCTGATAGATATTTTTTCCCTAAGCTCCACCTGAGATGGCCTCCCTGCCTACCCCCACGGTACTCCATGAAGAAGGCTGGAAAGTGGCGCCCACACGCCCACGCACTGGCACACACGTATGATCCCACGCACACGCGCACACTTCCTCCCTGGGCTCTTGAGTGGCACTTGCCAGAATCGCATGTCAGACTGATCTGCCAGCTCAGCATCTGGTGACAGAAAGTAATTATAGCACGGCCACCATTTCAAGAGGCTATTCTCTTAAATTCCCTCTTTCCACTGTTCTGATTAGACCTCCAAATTGACCAAATAGGCCTTAGGACAAGGGCATTTCACTGGCCCAGGGGAGCTTAGGGGGTAGCGTGGAAAATGCACTCTCATCATGACCGAAAGGAAGTCGCCCCACACCCTCAAACACACAGCATAGCAACACGGGGTGTTAAAGCTTAAAACGTTCATCTGAGTCAACCCCTTTGCTTTATAGACACGAAAACCAAAAAGAAAGAGAGAAAACAGCTTGCCCAAAGAAGCCATACAAACCGGGTCCTTCCGCCTGTTTGTCCCAGGGGATGGAATTCCCACCAAAGGAACAGGGTTCTAGAAGGGTCTCATGTGGTTTGGGAGGGTGGGAAGCAGAGGAACTTAGGAGGAGATCAAAGCTGGGGCATCTGCCCTGAGGAGGGTGGCCACTGGGACAGGGAAGCGGGGTACTCACCCCTCCTCTGAGCTGATGTGGGTGATGGAGTGTCTCTGGCCAGGGGCCAGCTGCTGTGTGAGGTCCGCAGGACGCAGCAGGGAATCTGAACTCAGCTCCAGTTGCCGGGGTCACTTGCCCCAGGCGGTTATTTTGGCAGCCCCACCCACTGTCTCCCGGGCTCCCCCCCACAGCCTGAGGGACAGGGGCCTTGTCATGGTCAGGGACAAACATGTTGTGGCTGGTTAGCTCTCGTGAAAGCCTTGGGGCAGGAGAGGATGATCCCTTGGCTAAACTTAGTTCAGAATAACTGAATCCTATCCAGTGTCCTGGCCTCAGATTCTGTTTATTCCACTTAACCACATGCCAGGTGCTCTCCAAGGGGCACAGAAATGAGCCTGTCATGCACCTGCCTCTGGGTGCTCGCAGGTGAAGCAGGTCAAGTGCCCTCTGCTCAGGTTGGACACAGTCTGCAGTAGCGGATTGCCCTCACCTGCTGGGCCAGGGCCCTCACAAGGTGCCCCGCCCCCA
This sequence comes from Phataginus tricuspis, assembly GCA_029783875.1. NCBI lineage: Eukaryota > Metazoa > Chordata > Mammalia > Pholidota > Manidae > Phataginus > Phataginus tricuspis. The sequence continues at coordinate 14,824,231 of JAQQAC010002629.1, read as the reverse complement.
GAGCCCCGCCACAGCAGCTGCTTCCACTTTGCAGGGTGAAACATAGACCATGGGCAGAACCGGCCCCATTTTCAGCCTATCCTCCTCCAGCCCCTTGTCCCATGTTAATCTTTTTTTTTTAACAATTCCCACACGTTCCTTATTTAGAACATATTGTACATTTTTATCACACCCCAAGAACACATCACCTATAGTTGTTGAGCAGTTGTCTTTAACTATACAATAAGGGGTCTAGAATGCTTTTAGGTTGTACTTCCAGCCATTTTCAGTAAGTTCTTTTCTCAGGAATTTGCTTCACTGATTTCTCATAGTGGGAATTCTCTGCTATGATTCTTTCTCTGTACATCTTGCCTCCATGTGCTGCCTGTCTTCCCAGGACACTGAGTTGTATGATGGAAGGATAAAGAATCACATAGACTTTCAGGAGACTGGCTTCCTTTACAAGCTCTATGACCTTAGGAAAGTGACTCGATTTCTCCAAGTCTCAGTTTTCTTTTATCTGAAATGGTGTTCATAGGGTCCAACTCTTGGCATTACCGGAAGAAAATGCAGACATAGTGAACGGTTTCTAGTTTGGAACTTGGCCATAGAAGGTGCCCTGTAAATATCAGACCCCATGTTCGGCCTGCTGACCTGGTTGCATTATTCCTTTTTACTGCTGTTGGCCCTGTGTCTTGTTGTGCTAGCTGACCACCCTGGAATGGTTTTGGCTGTACTGTCTTTCCTGGTCAGATAGATACCTTCATCAAGGGCAATCACAGCTTTTCCTGTTTTCCGGCTATTGAGGCAGGTAAGGTTATGGAGAGTGTGGGGAAGTTGGGGTTCCTATGGCCAGGATCCTCACTGAACTTAAACCACCTGATGATGTAACTGGCCTGTTGCTAGGCTACCGCTTCCACACCTTTAGGCAATAAGCTATTATTGTGCTATATAGAGAGCTCGGCCCAGTGCTCTGCGCGGAGGCAGAGATGCTACTGCTTGACCTACCGTCAGGAGAACAAGCCGGGTAGTAAACCCTTTCACCCCAAAGAACATTTTGCTGTCAATTTCTTTGGTCACACTGAATCCATAGCAGACTTGCCTGGGGCCGAAACCCATTGGCAAGACAATTGGCATAATCGGCAGGGTTAATTGTTGACCAAGGAAAAAGACAGGCTGCCCTTATGGGAGGGGTGCTTCAGTGGGCTGCTCCTGTGAATGGGGACACAGTGGGTTGTCCCCTTTGGGTATGTGGTCTGAGGTGGCTTGCCTCCTAGAGGACTGGGCCCAACCTCAGGACTGGAGGCAAGTGGAGGTAACGCCTGAGACAGTAGGGAAGGCCCTTGGTATAGTAAGTAAATCCTTTGAGAAACAGTGCCTGTGAGGCAGCGGGGACTGTGTGTTGACTGCTTCTCACAGTATTAAAAAGGTCTACAGTAGAGACTCAAGAAATGGCAGCATGAGAATGTGAGCTGCAAAATTCTGTGGATTCCCTGAAAAAGGAAATGGCATGGATGCGAGATGAGATGGCACGAGAATGCCGGCAGCAAGGTGCCATTGGAGAGGTAAACAATTCTTTACAGAATTAGAGGGCAGCACTGCCAGGTGTTGTGAAGGAGGAAGAGGCCACCAAGGAAACAGACGAACTCCTGAGGGAAGCACAGGCGGAGGTGGCATGAGAACGTCAGCTGCGAAGCATTGAGGTGAAGGTAAGAGAGCTTCTGAAGACTGAGCTAGCACTGCTGCAAGGCACAGTAGAAAAGATACAGGCTGTAGCAGAGGAGGCACTCAGGGGAGGGGAGAGAAAGGTGCCATCAGCCCCAGAAATGGAGGAACTGGGGAAGGCAGAAGGGGTGATGCTGGAGGCACTGGCGCCTCCTGTATTGAAAGCACGCCCCATGGTTGTCAAGAAAATAAAGACCCAGCAGCTGAAGGCTCCCCAAGGAGAGGAGCAGCCCCCTCCCCAGGTCGTGGAGCACTCTATGGTCTGCCCTTATACTCAGGCTGAGCTCGTGGATTTGGGCTCCTGGTTTAGGCAGAAGCCCTCGGAGTCAATATCAGCTTGGCTCCTGCGTCTGTGGGACTTAGGGGTGGATGGAATTGTTCTGTCGGGGTCAGAGATGGGAAAGCTGTCTTCCCTGACAGTGCAGCCTGCCTTGAGGCAGCGATTACAAAATGCACATCAGACCCCAGGGAGTCACTCCCTCCTCGATTGGCTTATGGCTGCGCTTCATGCTGTGTGGCCCAATCTGGGTAAGATGGCAGACATATGCTGAACTCTAACAGGTGTTACGAGAGCTAGGCATAAGAAATGCCATCTATAGTCCAGAGAATTATGGCCCAGATGAAGAGATTTTTCACCCCTGGGATGAGAAATATTGTACTTAAAATGGCTCCTATATCCTTCTTTGGGACTCTAGTCGCCATTCTTCCCCTCACTTAGGGCATCCCATAAGCAAGGTGACACACACAGTAGCAGACTTAGGAGAGGCTGAAGTAATGAGAATCTGGAAAGAAATAAGACCTGTTACTCACAAGAAGAATTTACAGGGCCCCATGATGGTTATGAGGACCCAGATGTGGGTTGATTTAATATGGGCAGGAGCAGATGGAAGGAAATTAGATGGGAAGTCAAATAGGATCTTACTAGAGCTATGGCAAAAGCTGAAACCAGAGCAGCAGCTCCAGCCATTAAGACCAAAGAGGCAGAGGTCAGAGGCAGAGTCACGAGTCCAGCCTGTGTGTTTGCAAGATTTCCTGAAGGAGAGCAAGCCACCCTCACTTGAGCCCACACAGGAAGGTGATTGGGGAACACGGTTTGACTGAGGGGAAGGTCAAGGTATCTGCACTGAGGGGCCGGGGGGGACTGGAGGCCACATGTTGAAATGGCTATCCATTGGTCCCCAGTGAACATACAACATGTCCTGGCTCTGGTGGACACTGGGGCTGAATGTTCACTGATTCATGGTAACCCTGAGCGGTTCCCTGGGACCCCCACTATCCTAGATGGACACAGGGTGAAGGCTATCAGAGTGAAACAAGCACAAATTCCTTTGGGAATAGGGCGTCTACCCCCAAAAGAGTATACCGTGTATATATCTGCTATCCCTGAGTATATTTTGGGGATTGATATCCTGCTGGGTCTATGGCTGCAGACCACTGCAGGTGAGTTCAGACTGAGAGTGCGTGTGGTGAAGGCAGTTCTGAGGGGACATGCTAGGCATCTGCCCATAGCTTTGCCTGTGCCTCGGCGGGTGACTAATACCAAACAGTACAAACTGCCTGGAGGGCATAAAGAGATTGGAGAAACTCTTCAGGAGCTGGAAAAGGTGGGTATTATAAAGCCCACCCATAGTCCTTTCAATTCCCCAGTGTGGCCAGTAAAAAAGCCAGATGGCTCCTGGTGTATGACTGTGGATTACAGAGAACTGAATAAGGTCATACCCCCTATCCATGCTGCAGTCCCCTCTATTGCAGGCCTGATGGATACCCTCAGCCATGAACTAGGAACACACCATTATGTGGTAGATCTTGCTAATACCTTCTTTTCCATTGACATTGAGGAGGAAAGTCAGGAACAGTTTGCCTTCACGTGGGAAGGACGGCAATGGACTTTCACCATCTTCCCACAGGAATACCTCCACAGCCCCACCATCTGTATGGACTTGTAGCCCAGGACTTGGCTACATGGGAGAAACTGTCAACGGTGCGGCTGTACCATTATATTGATGATGTCATGCTCACATTCAATCTCTTTCCGATCTAGAAGGTATAGCACCTAGACTGCTGCAACATTTACAGGAGAAAGGATGGGCTGTGAACAGCACCAAGGTTCAGGGACCTGGTTTGTCTGTCAAATTCTTGGGGGTCGTCTGGTCGGTAAGACCAAAGTTATACCAGAAGCAGTTATAGATAAACTCCAGGCCTTTCCTACCCCCACAACTGTAGCATTGATACAGGAGTTTCTGGGTCTTCTAGGCTACTGGAGAGTGTTTATCCCGCACTTGGCACAAATTCTGAAGCCCTTATACCAGTTGGTACGAAAGGACATCAGGTGGGACTGGGATGAGACACGTGCATCTGCCTTTACTACAGCAAAACGGGCAGTCAAGGCCGTGCAGGCCTTGAGTGTGATACACCCATCAAGGCCCTGTGAGCTGGACATTCATGTCACTGAAGACGGTTATGGCTGGGGTCTCTGGCAGTGGCTTGAACGAACTTGCCAACCCGTTGGATTCTGGTGACAACTCTGAAAGGGGCAGAGGTACGATACACTTTGATAGAAAAACAACTGGCTGCCATGTATCATGCCTTGCTGGCTACAGAACCCATTACTGGAATGGCCCCGATAAAGGTAATAACCACCTATCCCATTTTGCGGTGGGTACGAGACTGGACCCAAAAGCCAAGGAGTGGCATGGCACAAACACCCACACTAGCCAAGTGGGGTGCTTACCTACAGCAGTGTAGTGCCCTCTCTAGTAGCCCCTTGAGTGAAGAACTCCAGCCCCTGCTGGGACCGGTGACATATACTAGTGAAAAGCAGGAAGAACTTGCTTTTGAACCATTAGTAGCAGAGAGTCCCTGTCGTGAGGGAAGAGCCCCTGTACTCGAAGATGCCTGGTACACAGATGGCTCCAGCCATGGGCAGCCCCCAAAATGGAGGACCATAGCTTTCCATTCTAAGACTGAGACAATTTGGATGGAAGATGGTGAAGGGAAGAGCAGCCAATGGACAGAGTTGTGGGCCGTGTGGCTTGTGATCAGCCAGGAGCCCTCCCCTATAGTTGTCTGCACTGACAGCTGGGCTGTCTATCGGGGCTTGACCCTGTGGCTACCAACCTGGTACCATGCCAGCTGGCTGGTTGGTCACCGACCCCTTTTGGGGGCAAGAACTGTGGCAAGACTTATGGGCCTGTGGTCAGACTATAACAGCTACACTGTCGTCATTTGTCTTTGGCATCCCCAGGGAATGATGAAGCAGACGCATTGGCCCAGGTGCACTGGCTGGAAGGAAAGCCTGCTTCTTATGTAGCCCAATGGTTACATCAGCGTTTGCTGCATGCAGGGCAAAAGACAATGTGGGCTGTAGCCCGTTGGTGGGGCTTGCCTTTGACTTTTGAAGAAGTCATCAGAGCCTGGCAGGAGTGCATCATATGCTTCAAAAGGGACTTGCACCAAGTTCCATAGCAATATGGGACAATAGCTAAGGGGCCTATACCCCTCGTCAGGTGGCAGATACACTATATTGGGCCTCTACCTGTGTCAGAAGGATATCAGTATGCGATGACCTGTGTGGACACAGCTATTGAACTTCTGGTTGCTTTTCCTGCCCATTGTGCAGACCAGCAGATGACCAAAAGAGGCTTGGAGTCTCTTTGCTGCCTATGGCCGACCAGTGATAATTGAGAGGGCACCCATTTTACTGGACATACACTGCAAGAATGGGTGCGACAGCTGGGAATCAAGTGGAAGTTTCATGTGCCATACAATCCTACTGCAGCAGGCATGATAGAGAGGCACGTGGCTTGTTAAAATCCAGACTAAAGTCAGATACCAATAGTCTGCAGGGATGGTCAGTCTGCTTATGGACTGTGGTACGGCATTTGAACAAGAGACCCCGAAAGGGAGCCCTGAGCCCTGTAGACATGTTAACACATATGGCTGCCTCCCCTATACAACTGCAAGTGCAAACCAAGGAAGAATCACTGAAGCTGAGGTTCGGCCACCAGAATAACATCTTGCTGCCAGCACCAACTGCACTGAACCCGAGCAACTCCATTGAATGGAAGTGGCCTTGGATGTTTCAACACATGGGCCAACAATGGCTGGCTCTCTTGGCACCTTGGGGACAAGGCCTGGAAGCTGGCCTCCTGTGTATTCCTGGAATAACAACAGAGTGGCCACCAAAGGTCATAGTAGTATATTCTGAATAGCCAGAAGGTGGGAGTATCTTACTGGGGAGTTTTATTTTATCATTATGGCCAGTGCACGCACCTCCAGCAGCACTGTATATAGACCCTTCAGCATCCCCCGCAGGGAAAGGAGTGAAAGTATGGTATACTAGACCTGGAAGGGACCCTTTCCTGCTACAGTCCTATCACAGGACCACTCTCTTGCATGCATCCTGCCTGATGGACAAGATTTGCCTATGTTGGTGTCATTAAAACATGTGTCTTATTGCCCCTAAGGTCTTTGTGGATTGGGAACTTCCTCTGCCTTGAGGATTATTATAATTTTTGTTATCTGTATCAAAATCTTGCTGTATCTTAATTTTTATTATTTCTAAGTTGTTGTTATCCTCTGTTGCTATTGTGGAATCTGGTTACAGTGCTCCAGCTTTCTCACACAGGGACCAATGTGGAAGATTGAAAGCATGTACATTGTAAGGTGAGAATCCTGGAGGGGTGGAGTGTGGGGAAATTGAGGTTCCTATGGCCAGGATCCTCACTGAACTTAAACCACCTGATGATGTAACTGGCCTATTGCTAGGCTACCGCTTCCACACCTTTAGGCAATAAGCTATTATTGTGCTATATAGAGAGCTCGGCCCAGTGCTCTGGGCGGAGGCAGAGAGGCTAGTGCTCGACCTACCACTGGGAGAACAAGCCGGGTAATAAACCCTTTCACCCCAAAGAACGTTTTGCTGTCAATTTCTTTGGTCACGTTGAATCCATAGCAAACTTGCCTGGGGCTGAAACCCATTGGCAAGACAGAGAGACTGGGAATTTCCCATTTATAATTTTGCCTCTGATTTTTTCTAAATGTGCATAGCTTCTATAATAAGGTACTGGAGCTTTTCTCTTGAGTTATATCCTCTCTGTTTACAGGGTAAACATGTCTACTTTCCCAGATACTTACCTGGAGTTGTGCCTTTGTTATTTTTCATGAAGTATTACCTACTGTCTTCTTTGGGGATAAAATTTTCTTGATTACTGAAGGCCACAAAGCCCTGATACTATGTTCAGATAGAGTAGTTGACAGTCCAGACTAGCCACAAGTAAAGGTAAAATCTCTTTCCCAAGGACTAATGTCTCATAATTCTCATTTTCATTGGACAAGAACAGTCAAATGGCCAGTGATATTGTTAGCAAGCTACAACATCACCGCACTTTCTTAAGTCAGTTGGATGAATGAGGTGTGATGAGGGTGGACTTTCCTGGCACCAGGGCTTCGGGTCCTTGCTGGTTCGCTCATCCCCTGGCCTAGCATCATAGCTGCCCCACACTTGGGCCACAGGGTACAGACATCTACTTAGGCATTCTTTTGCAAATGACAAAGAAAAGGCTCAAAGAAACCAAGTAGTCTTCCCAAAGTCATGTAACTGGTTAGCATTGGGGCTGAAGCTAGAATTCTGATTTCCTGACACTTAGGTCACAGTGTGTTTGCTTTCCTAATGTTCTCTGTGGTGGCTGTTCCAACACTTCCCCATGTTAATCTTAAAACTCCCTGATCTCCTTAATCTGGCAGAGGGTAGCGGCTGGTCTAGTACCCAGCGGGATGTTTATTTAGAGCTGAACCACGCAATATGTGGTGTTCAATGGGCAAAGGTTTTATCTGCAAGTGTTCGGCAGCCAGTACACATTTTCAACACAGCTGGTTTAAGAATGCCAGCTTGGCTTCCCAGGGCTGGAGGGCACTTGCCTCGCCGTGGGCACTGCAGACCCTGAGGTTCAAAGCCAGTGGCGGCTGATACTCCAGCCTGACTCTCAGGGCACCTCATCTATGGAGGTGAACAGCCTGCAGAATACTTTCTGGTACTTTGCCCAAGTCTTCCTCTCCCCATCCAGGATGTGGCGCTACTTATTTTGGGATGGGTTCTGATCATCAGAAAATCCCCTGAGGAATTAAAACCCCTGTAAGGTTGTGAAGGGAAGTTTAGGCCCCTGGTGCACAGTGGCCCCTGTTTACCACACCTCTGTGCTTGGAATCTCCTAGGGCTGAACCCACAGGATAACTAAGACCTGTCTCTGCATATACTTGGGTTTGCCAACAAGACTTTGCCTGGAAAATTCAAAGTCTTCCTCCCCCAGGAACCCTCCCTGATCGACCAGCCACCATCCCCCATCTTTGCATGCATCTCCCTACGCCGAACCTCCCAGGGGTGGTCAGGCATCTGCCGTATGGTCGGGCCCTGGCCCTGATCGGGTTCTAAGTCAACCCTTCACTCATCTGGTCACATTGGGAAATGGACAAAGAGCCTAAAGTTCATCTCCTTTAGTCGAAGGTTGTGGAGAAGATAATTTGACCAACTAAGCCAAGGAAATCTTTGCTTGCCCACAAAGAACTGAACAAGTCTGGCTGGCTTGCTAGCAAACCTCTTCCGCCCTCCTCTCCTCCTTCTTCTCCTCTTCCTCATGCATCCTTTCTCCTTCTGGATCTGCTACCCCCTTTGTTTTTCTGCCTCAGCAATGAGTAGCATGCAGGCCTTGTAGTCATGGAGCCCCTCAAGGTCTGGGATGCCTGGGAACCTGGGGTGGCCCTGCCCACATCCAGCCAGCACCCAGGTCCACCACTGTCCCCTTCCCACAGTCCAGGGAGTCTGAGGATTTGCAGTCCAGGCTCACATGGAAACCTGAGCCCGACAGAGCCACTCCAGGGGACTTTCTATCTCAGCCAGAAATTCTCCCACCTACCCCTTCCCCAGCAAAGAAGACTAAACGTAGGTCTTCTAAAGGGGTCATTAGCAAGGGATTTCCTTAAACTCTCCTATTTTACTTTAAAACTGCTTGTACGTTTTGCAATCTGCTGCATAACCTACAATACAAATATCCTATACCCCCCCCCCCAAATACAGAAATAAAACAGAAGCTCCTGGAAGATACATCTCATTTCCTCTGTGGCTTCATGACCTTTACTCCCCAGGGAGTGTCCCTGTTTGAGACACATACCTGAGCCTTTCTGCTCACTTGACACAAAGACACACTGCATTTTGCCTAGCAATCAACAGGGACTGTGCAATAACCATGCTTATTTTCATCTTGTAAGTCTTGGCATTATGTAGAGAATTCACACAGGAGATCTGTTCAAGCCCCTTTTCTCAGAAAGCAAGGTCTGAACAAGAGTCCTCCTGTTTGTGAGGCTTAGAGGCTAGCAGCTCCCCCTCCATGGCTCTCTTCCCCTCCTCTCGCCTGTCCCGAGGGTCCTAAAGAGATGCTCTGCTACTCAGCAACACTCAGATCAACCCATGGTGGCCTTATGGTCACCCTGCCCGCCACAGTCTGTGGAGACTTCTGGAGAACCAGAAGAGGGGAGGAGCAAGGCTGCGTGTGGGTTGTGGGGTCAGGGATGTGAGCCTAGCACGTGCAGATTTCTTTATGCACCTGCCCTGGACAGCACCCACCGTGAGCAGCCAATCAGGCAGCGGGCCCTTGTTCTGCAGACCCTTTTCCCACCAAAAAGCACTCTCCCCATCCCCAACCTACCTCCGCCTACAGTCCCCAGGGTTCTTATTCTGATCCGGGGCATGGGTGGCTCCCCTTGAAAATTCTGATCAGCCTACACACCTTCTTCCTGGAAGAATGCTTGGACACCTACACAGAAAATTGCGGGTACCATTTAGGTGTCCAAGGTGTGTGGTTTAGAAGGCCCTGTTTTTTAGCAAAGGTGGATTACAGTGCAGGCTAGTCTCCCTCCTTTGACAGAGAGAGATTGGCGAGGCCAGCACCCCAGATGCGTTTCTGAGAGCACCAATTCCAGGAGCTCCTGGTAGGATGGGGGCGGTGGCCCACTGGGACTGGGGACTCCAGGTAAATGGTTTCCTCTCCTGCAGGGCCTCCTGGACTTAGGGTGGGGGGACTGTTAGAGCAGGCACTGTTCCCCCAAGACAGACACCTCCTAAGGGCTGGCCCGCAGGGCTGGTGCTCCAGGCCCCGCCGAGGGGGACCCACACTGCAGTAGAAAACCAAATGCTTCAGCCCCGTGCCGGCTGGTGCAGGCGCCCCATCCTCCTTTCGGTCCTTACCTGCCTCCTCTGTCTGGTGGCTCCTGGCTGCCCACATTTGACTGGGCATTGCTTTCTCGGCTGGACATCTCCTTGAGCTCAGCTCCTTGGAAATGCTCCAGAAAAGAGCCAGGTCTCTGGTCTTCGTGCTGTAAGTGCCTGGCGGCCCAGGCGCGCAGCGAGATGATGAGGCGTGATAACCTGGAAGGACACAGACAGGCAGCCAGCGCAGAGAGGCAGGAGGCCAAAATTCCCCTCCCCGGGGGCTGGAGCAGAAGCAGAGATGAGGTGGGACGCGGGTCCCAGGGCAGGCAGTCCAGTTGGCACCTCCTCTCCGCCAGGCCTTCCAGCCCCTTCTCCTCCCCCATCTCAGTGTGGGACAGGGCTTCCTGGATAAGGGACATTGTCTCCATGACGCCTTGTCTTTTTAATGCCTGGACTCTACCAAAGGCATGATTCTTCCAATGGGGCATTAGCAGCATTTCTGCTCATTATTCCTTTGGTAGAGCTCTTTGTTATGACTGGTAAGCATCAGAATAAAAAAAAATACGATTTCCAAGTGGTGATAAAATATAGAGCAAGGTTTAAAGGAACAAACACCCGGATACAACCCAGATTCTCTTCCCAACTTGTGCCCTATTGTTTCTTACACAAACTCTCATTTGCTCCCCAAGTTAATGCAGCAACTTTTCTGCAACTTGTCCTGACCCTCCTGCAGGCAGACCCGGTGGGGCCCAAGCACCAGGAACCTGGCAGTCTGCATTCCAGAGCCTACCTCAGCTCCAGCCTCTTGTGAGAAACCTTCCCTCAGCCCTGCCTCAGAGGGGAAGGGGAGAGACTCAGCTCTGTTTCTTGTCATCTGGTTTCCCTGACCTGGCAGCCACAGTGCCACTGTTGCCCATGCTATCAGTTTTCAGCAACCTGGAACAAAGTCATCAATTGTTACATACCTTGACTCTAAGTACACGCTTGTGACCTTAGCCTAAGGGAATAAATCAAAGCAGGAAAACATCCTGTGTACAGCTGCTGCTGTGGACATACATTGAGGGGCCTGCCCAGCCCACCCCCTCTGCTCCAGACCCTGCACCCTACATCCCCCCTCAGCTGAGGGGGTGGCACCAGGGTCATACTACCCACTCCAGCCTCTGACACAGGCCCAGGAATGGACAACTGACCCACAGCAAGTCACTCAGCCTCTCCAAGAGGGGAGTGGGTGTTTTCAACTCAAGATCATAGGGTGAAGGCCATTTCAGCCCATGCCTGTTGATGTGTGATCAGAGAAAGCCAGAAACAGAAGAGACATGCAGAAATATAAAATCCAAAGGTCAAGACACTCCATGAGGAAATGAAAGGGAGAAGGCAGCTCCCTCCCCTGCTCCTGTCTCATGAGCCCATTATTATAATTTCCACTTGGCCTGTATCTCAGCCCTGCCCCAGCTCCACCTCTGCCCTGCCCCAGCTTCCAGCCCGCCCAGCCCCCCAGCCCTGCCGCAGCCCTGCCCCAGCCCTGCCCCACCTCAGCCATTTAATTAGAACTGGTTTGAAGGTGTTCTCTTCCTTGCAACCAAGAAGACTTAAGACAGCATTTTATTAGTAAGACAAAAACACTGGAAATCACTTAAATGCCCAGCCACAAGGGGCTAGTGAAATAAATAATCCTCCATAATGAAAAATATGAAGAATAACTAGATAAACTAAGTTTTTGCAATAATCTTAAGCAACACCTGTAGAACAGATGACTACATAAAAATATGGAATCAGTAAAAAATAAAAATAAAAAATTTTTGGTGGGAGGAAATCACAAGCCCAATATTTGTTGAGTACCTGTCATGAGCCAGGGCTTGGCTCTGATGCAGCCCACGTGTTGCTAAATGCATCTCTGGAGGACGCCTACAAAGGTAAATGGCTTCCTCAAGGGGGTCAGTTACTGAAGCCGTAGTACAGATGTCATCAGAAGGGAGACAGGGCGCAGCCTAGCTAATCATCCAGTGTTTTTGCAGAGGATGCATGCTGCACAGTCTAGGTCCCTGTGGGATGTGCCAGGGGCTCCTGCGGAGAGTGTCCCCTGTGGTCTACCCAGTGGTCCCTGCAGCTGCCTGGTCTTTTTTATGAATTCTTTTCTGAACCGTCCCTGGTTGGCTTTTTTTTTTCTTAAATTCTTCCAGAATTGATATTGAGCAAGTACCTCAATACCACTTTTCACTAAAGCAATTTCAGAGAAGGGCAGTTTTCCTAAGGCTTTCCTGAGCTCAGATCGCCTGGCCCAAGAGGAAGAGGACTCCCTGATGGATTTCTCACTGCTTTTCTGCCCCCTTCTTCTCTGAATCTTCAGCCCCACCCCCCCACCCACCATCTCTTCCTGAGACTTCTGCCTCCGTCTCCTCCTTCCCAGGGTGAGGGCTGAGACTGGTCGGTTACCTGGCGGGCCCCTGGCTGGTAAAGGAGCTTCGCCTGGATTCAGCCAGTCCTCCGGTCTCCATGGTGATCCCTGGCTGAGGTTCTGATGATGTCTCCTCGCATGGAGAGTGGGCCCTAGGAAACCAAGTATTTAGCAGCAGGCGAAATTGATTTTAAGCTCATCCACCTCCTGGACACACACAGAATGAGATGACCAGATGCCCTGCTTAGTGAGGAAACCTGCCATCACAGAGCCTCAACCCAGGGGCGCCCCCCTCTGGTTTGTGCTCTGGGAGGATCCAGCAGATCCTGGCTTTTGGCATAAGCATGGCTTTTCCTTTATAGCAAGCCTGACCAAGGAAGGTAGCGCACGTCCAGCTCCCGCCCATGGGCTGAGTGAGAGGAGGGTCCGGCAGGAGGTGGTCCTCATCAAAGTGTCAGCTGGGGAGGCCCCGGTGCCTATCATCTGGGGCCATAGAAGCTATTTCCATACAATGACTCCAGAACAAGGATTCCAGTCCAAATGCATCTCTGCATACTGAAACCCCACCGTCTAAGGCCAGAGCAAGTGCCACCTCCTCCAAGAGGCCCTCCCTAGACATCCCTCCCACTGTGTGCGCATTGCAGACACACTACGGGTCAGTTACTTGTGTGCTTGTATGACAGCCTTTCCGGGAGCCCATGTGGTTGTCTGGTTAAGAGGGGTGTCCTGGAATGCCATATGGAACTGGCCTAGCACCTCTCTGGCCTCTGCCACCGACACACACGTTAGTATGGCGTTTTCACATGAAAATCCATTTCCACTGTGCCCTTTTGCCAAGCCTTAACCTCTGTGCCCTGCAATGCAGAGGTAACTGGGGCAGTGACCTCACCCGAGCAGTTCAGGGTGACACGCTGCACACATATAGGGCGGGTGCCCGCGATGAGTGTATGAGCGCCGGTCATAGCAGCAGAGCCCGCTGCTTGTTGAATTCTCTGGAATAACACCAATGTGTCTGGGCATATTTTTCCCTTCTTTCCCTTTTAGAACCTGCTAGGGCTGAAGTTCGGTCAGCCTGATTAAAAGCCAGCCGGGCATTGGCCTCTAGAGACTGCCCTTCATTCTATGAGTCTTGAAGAGCCCAGGCAATAAACATTAATTCTATCACGTGACTATTCCAACCTAATCAGCCTTCTTAACAAGGTGGCAACACGGCTGGATAAGTTAGTAAGAATTAATGTCCGGGGAAAGGCTCTCCCTCTCCCTCGTGAGTGATTAGAGTCAGAGCCACCGAGCCGCGGAGCCGCGGATCCCCTTTTCTACAATCCCTCCTGTCTCCAGCAGGGGGCGCCCGCCTCCTTCCTATGGTCCGTCCAGCTCTGCACAGCTCTGACTGCTCGCAGGTTTTTCCCACCCTGTTTCCTCACGTAAAGACTACGTTTTTTCCTGCTGGAATCGCACGGAGCCAGGCAACTTCACCTTCCCCGTGACCGCCCTCAGTGTTGGGCCGGCTCTCACATCTGTGCCGCATCTGTTTTCCAGGCTAGAACCCTGAGCTCACCAAACACCCCTCATCAGGTCGAGTCTCTTCCTTGCCCATCACGGTCATCCCCCCGGGGGCCATTCGCGCCTGGGAACGGAGAGGGGGAGCACCCTGCGGTTACCGGAGCCCAGGCCACAGGCCTTTAATAACCTTCTCAAGGTCGCACTGCCAAGTGGCACAGCTGATTTGAATGTACTTCCATCCCACAACCTGCTCTCATTCACTCCATGGAGCCGCCCTCTATATTTTCGTATATGAAACTGATTAAAGCAAAAGCTGCATAGGACCTGCTAGGGGCTGAGCCCTGGGGCCTGCCGCTAGATAAATGCCTCTGATTCAGGTGACTCACTAGCAGGCATGGCTGTTTCCGAACCACCTCACTGAATTCTCCCCTATACTCGTAAGAGACCACTTGCATCTCATCCTTAACCACATGAGACCTGTCAGAGACCCTGATGCAGTTAGGAAGCTATGATCCCCTAGCCCTTCTCATATTCTGTATGCTACAAAGGTGGGATGCACGTTCCAAAGCACCCAGGAGGAGGAGGTGGGAGACAAGCGAGTCCGTCTCTCCAGCGCCCTCATCCTAGTGGCTGGCATGTGGTGGTAGTGGTGGGTAGGAACTCATAGCTGGGGTGACGCTCAGTCACGAAACATGTGCCCAGATCGGGAGGCAATCCCAAGGAGGGAGGTGTTCTGGACCCACCAGAAGCTCCTCAGAGCGCCTTAGGCACCAAGTAATCAGTTTAACATTTCTGCCTGGTCGGTTTTCTGCTAATGATTCAAGGGCACATCCTGAGAGCAGATGTACTTGCGTTCACAGCAAAGGAATCAATGATGTCAGAGTTGATGGGCAGGCGAGCAGTGCAGAACCCACCCCAGATTCCAAAGCAGGCCTGCTCCTGGCCTCAGGGAGAGCTGCCACTGTGGGGTGGATCTGCCACACCCGCTTCAGGGGGAGGCGGCGGAGTGGCGAGCAGGGCTGCCTGGGCTCAATTCCTCGCCCCAGCACCTATTATAGCTGGGTTCTCTGTGGCTAGTCACTTACCCTCCCTGAGTTTAAGTTGCCTGGTATTCAAAAAGAAATAAAGGAAAAATTGGCGATTTCATATTCATTTAAGTATTATTCAAAGACCCAAGTCCAGAAAGGCACATTTAGCCACGAAGAATAGGGGGGGCCTTATATGTCATAAGTTCAAGGAACCCAATGGGGGTTTTTTTTCCCGACGCATCTCCCCACTTCTTTCTTGATGCTTGAAATTCTACCATGTCTTTCCTCACGCTCCAGGGTCTCTTCGGGGGTAAATAGTCAGCCTAATCAGTTATACATCAGAGAAACTGACGGTACCAAGCAGATGGAGGGGAGATGGGGGGAGAGGAGAGGAACGCAATGTCTGCGGTGATATTTTTGAGTCTCCAAGGACACATGGGTACTGAAAAAAGGGAGAAACTTTTGGCAGTCAATGCAAGAAAGAGGATCTAGAACCTCCCAGGGAAATACAGAGCCTGCCTGGAGCTGGCCGAGGGGCCCAGGGAAGGACAGACAGGAGCCTGGTCTCTGTACAGGCAGCAGGTCCAGCCAGGACAACCCCGAAGTTGCCCCCCACTTGCAGGGTGGGGTCCTAGGAGGTGACGAAGCCCCACAGAGTTGGTCATTAGCAGGAACCGGAGCCACTGGGGCAATACCGTGAGTGACTACTTTGAAAGGCAAGGCAATTTTCACTGTGCCATGCACATCTTCTACGCTTATTTATCCAGAGGAATTAATATCCATGAGGGAAGCTTTCCTCTGTCATGGGGACAGGACAGAGGTTCTCATCGGAGCTGGAACTGGTAATTAACTGCACTCTCTGGAGCATTTGGTGTCTCCCTACAGGGACTTTGGGGACATGAGAGTAAACAGAAGTGACCTTTTAGAACAAGGGTGGAGAATATGACACCGTATTTTTTTTCCTCCTCCTCAGCCCGGAGGAACTTGACTGGTCGGCGCGCATCGCCATTGGCCACATGTGACCAGGGAACTGAAGTGTCTGCATCTTTGTCTTTGGTCTGGGGAAGCAGGTTGAAAATGGTTTTCTTTGGTGATAATTGCTTTGTGCTGTGTTCAGGGGGCAGCATGAAGGCGGCTTCTCCTCCGTAGGACACAGACCCTGTGCCCAAAAAGCTAAGCCAGGAGATTGATCTGGGACTTGGGATGCCCTCTGTCCTAGCTGTAATTCTCTGTAGCGGATTCCGAAGTCTTTATTGCATTAGCTTCAAAAATATGCCAGACAGCCCTTACATTATTGAGTCACTGAACAGATCTAAAGAGAAAAGAAGAATTCAAGATACCTTTGTTTTTGGTATTTTCAGTGTATAAACAACTTTTTTTGTTCAAATAATACGCTTCATCCTTCTTTATGATGGGTCAATAGGAAAATGATTCCAATAATTTAACAAAACAACCAGAAACCTGGGTGAAAGACCTGGGGGTAGGGATGTCTCGGAGGGCAGGGATATGGCATGTCTTCCCTCTTGGGGGCATTCAGCAAAGGACCACACTGACACATGGGTATCCAGCACAGCTTCTTAGCATCATTGAGGCTAAAGAGTGATTAATATTTGAGGACACATATTTGCAATTCTTTCTCCCAAAAGCTTCCTAAAAGGATTTGAATTTCAAGGCAAAGATCTATGGTTTGTTCAAACACCATTTCCTCCCCTAAAACAGTGATTTGAAACTTAAAAAATTTTATATCGATGTGCCAGAGTCCTTTGTCCAAACAGATCTTACAGGGAGAACTAGTCTGTGAAAAGACAGATGCTGGGCTGTGCTGGAAAGCAGGGAAGGGGCCTGGACCCAGCCTCTGGGCCTGAGGCTGCCCCATCCCCAGCCTGGACACGGGTTCTCAATCCTTGGCGATGCCAAGGAACCCACTCTGGAAACTTCCATCTGTTAACCTACTGCTGCCTCCATGAGATAAAGCACATGGGGGAGGCATTCTTTCTCTCTCTCCTTTTAAAACCTCTGTAGCGTTTCCACGAGATTCTGTATTAACCTGTCAACAAGCTTTTACCGAGTAAGTGGTTGGACAAAACTCCAAGTGGGGCTCAGTGAGACTTGGCTAGTGGTCAGGCTGAGAAAGCACGTCTTGGACCCAGGCAGGAAATGACTGGTTCCAGGTGTCAGGACAGCTGGGGCTGTCTGAGGTCAGAGGAGGTGGGAAAGGCTTCCGGGCCCACAGGAGGGGAATCATTTCCAGCAGTGAGCCTTGACTGAGTCTGTGCCACATGGCAGGGACTGCAGAGAGCTATCACCCTCGACGTCAGTGGCAGTCTTTTGCAGACGAGGAAACTGCGGCTGGGGACGGTTGAGTGACTTTTCAGAGCTGGTCCGTTGCAGAGCCAGTGCTGAGACGCAGGCCTGACCCTGCACCTGTGTTGTTCGTCATCTTGTTGGCCCGGGAAAGGGACGGGTGGCAGGGGAAGGGCACTACCTCACCCATGAAGATGGCAAATGGCACCATCGAAAGGCATCATTTCAGAGCCCCTGACCGTGTGGCTGGCCAATCCCGGTATGTGTGAACCCACTGTGAGCCGGCAGAGTCTCTTGGAAGCCAGAGGCCCATTGCCAGGTGTCAGTGTGGCCTAATGAGCCAGCAATTTATTCTGCAGAGGGTCATCTTCAGGAGACCTGGTAAACCCTTTTCACTAGCCCACAAGTCAGGCCGGGCTTGTTGCCACTAGCCGAGGCAGAACCGGGACAAGCCAGGCAGAGCCGGGTCATGGCAGTGTCTGGTCAAGCCGACACTCTGGGCAGGCTACCCTTGAGTGTCTCACTGGAAGAATCCAGACTGAGACCCTGTTGTTGGCTTTCAGCCCCAGGGAGTCTGGAAGCTCCGTGACATGCTCTGGTCACGCCTCACTCGAGGCAGACGACAGCAATGGGGGAAAGCTTCACTTTGTTTCAAATCCTTCCTGCTCCCGACAGCCTCTGTCCTTCTCCCACTGGGTCCAAGAGCCCAGGAGCCCAGTGCTGGGCCCATTCTTCAGCCTTTTCTGCCCCCCACCCCAACCCTCTTCAAAGCCCCCCTTCAAGGGGTTTTATAAGCTCAGATATGGGAAAGCAACTCTCAATGCATACCAAAGTTTAACAGCAGATAACTGTCCTAACAGTGCTCTTGTTTCCTTTAAATAAGAGGCAGTGACTTAACCTGAAGGAGTAAGTCCCCAGAGGTGGGACACAGGTATTGACAGTGGGCCAGTTAGAAGGGAGAGATTTGAGTGGGGTGGGAATTTCCAAAGGCCCTGAGTCATATCGCGTTTCCTGGGGGCCAGCACCAAGTGAAAATGGTTGGATGGAACAAATATCTGTTGGAATGATTTGAGATTTTTCTTTCCTTTGCCTGAATCCCAGAAGGTGGGGTCCTAGAGCTGTGTAAGTTTGCAATAATAGGGACTCAAGTTCTTTGGAAATTGTTACCCTTCACTTACTAGCAGGTTTACTAAGGGGTTGGGACCAAGAACACAGAGAAAAAAATAAAGGTGCATCTGAAGGAGGAAGTGACATACATGAGTGAGTGGGGAGGCATAACAGAGGAGGGCCCAGGGCCAGGGAAGTGAGGACTGAGGGACTGTCATTGCATCTTTTGGCCACCAGATAATATGTACTTATCTGGACAAGGAGAAGTTTTTACTGTTATATGTGAAGGACAAAAATAACATAAATATTGGAAATAAAGTTTCTCATGGGTCAACTCATTGAGAATAATTAAGAAACATAAAAATCTACATCTCTTTGCACCAAACAGGTACTGTCCCATTCCCTCCCTATTATGCCAGGAGCTTGGA
The DNA here is from genome assembly GCA_029783875.1 of Phataginus tricuspis. NCBI lineage: Eukaryota > Metazoa > Chordata > Mammalia > Pholidota > Manidae > Phataginus > Phataginus tricuspis. The sequence continues at coordinate 14,805,559 of JAQQAC010002629.1, read as the reverse complement.
AAAGAATGGTGCTCCATTTTCACAGGTGAACATGTGAGTTTTGCATGAAGAAGTGTCTTCCCAAGTCCACTGGTAAGTTAGGAACAGGGCTAGAGTGGAATGCAGTGCCCCAGATTTCTACATGGCTGCCTGTGGTGGGATGGCTTCGACAGCGTTAATGATGGCTCTGCCGGCCCACTTTCAGCCAGGCCCGTCAGCGCAGCATGGGTCCTGACCTTCACCTGGAAGGGAGGGGCAGGACATCCGATCTGCGCATATCCCCCGTGCTCAGGACCATGGCTGCTATGCGGAATCCAGTAAATGTTTGATGTATACATGTGGCAGTTTGGGGAAGTTTTTACAATAGAATTTATTCTGCATTTGAATCTTCATTTTGTTACTTTATAGAAATCGTGTAACTTTTGAGCCACATTTCCCCACATCTTCAAAATGAGAATAAAAACGACTTGCAGTGTGGGTTGTGAGGATTAAGCGAAGAGAAAAAGGAAATCAGAAGGAGCACAGTGACTAGTCCCCCCGCCAAAGTGTGGCGGCCACAGGCTAAGGCCCTCTTTCCCCCACGGTCTAGGTGACCTATGGCGATAATCTGATCCAGGCATACGATGCAGAGCCCACCTTACCTGCTGGCGCCGTTTTCAACACGCTCAAGATCTCTGTCCGAGGTCCGCGCCGCGGGGTGGATCAGGGAGGGGCGCGACAGTCGCGTGTTGATCTTGGACATCACCTTGCTTTGCACAGTCAGCCCCAAGGTGGCTGCTGAAACATGAGCCCAAAGTAGACATGTCGTCAGGATGCGGAAGCAGCTGCCACCCCAGCTCATCCGCGTGAGGGCTACTTCCCCAGGCAAGCGTGGCACACATGCCCTCCTCCCTTTTCTCTCAGGGCTCCTGCCACACCGGGCTTTGGTTGGGGGTCTCTGGGCTCTTCTTGCCAGCCTGAAGCACAAACAAGGTGCCTTCAGTATACTTCGTTATATGCTGCCATGCCAAAGAGCTGCTCAAAGATTTTGCTATTTTTTTTTATTTTTTAAATCTGTTAGATTTTTCCAGACGTCTCTCTGCCTCTTGATTTCTTCCTACTTGAGAGGCCCAAATCCACTACTGCTTTCTCAGAGTGTCCACCTTTCTTAGGGGACACAACTGCTTTGCTGCCCCTCTGAGGTCCCAGCCCACTTGTCCTCTTGACACTGTGAGGTCTGGAATCCATGTCCAAGGGCACGCATGCTCTCTGCAGTCCTAGCTTGCTCACAAAGCCAAGGCACACCACCTGTGTGTGGGCAAGACCTTCTCCTCATCCAGCCCCTTCTCAGGAGCAGGCCCAGTGCCCAGGGATGGGTTCCTTCTGCCGGCAGAGGGCACTTGCATTCCCTGCATGGCCTCCAGGGGCTGCAGAAATGGAAGCTGCTTTACCAGGACTTGCCTTGTTCATTTCAATCTCAACTTGGATTCTACATGAACCTGGAGAAAATGAGACCAGATACCTCTAGAAGGAAAGGTCAAGATGGCGACCCACTGCACTTCCCCCTGGTCTCAGGATGCAAGAGGGACAGATACCTCCAACCGCCCTTAAAGCAACAGATGTTCAGACAGGAACATGACCGAGGGCCGAGGAACACTGCAGCAGGGCCTCCTGTTGTCTGTCTCCTGGGATGGCAGCTGAGCTCCTCCCTTTTGGAGCTGAGTGAGCCTAAGTTCAGGCCATAGAGGGGCAAGTCAGAACCCTGGGGATCCCTGGGCTCTTCCAGCCTGAGGCACAAATGGGGTGCTTCAATATACTCCTTTGCATATGCTGCCATGCTGAAGAGCTGCTCAAAGTTAAGTGCTGATCCTGCAAATGAATGAATAAAGGCCAAGCTGGCATCTGCTGTGAAAAAGCTAAAGTCCTCATGATTCCCCGGCACGATGCAATATCCCTCTTGACTCTGGTTGTCTCATTTACTTATTTTTATCTTACAATTTTGCACATTACAGTTTTAACAGCTCCTACAAATCCATTTTAAGACAAAGCATAAAAAAATTCTGCCCAACTAAAGAAGTTTAAAAGAAAACAAAAAAGCAGCCTACTGAATCAGAGAAGATATTTGCAAATGATATATTCAAAACATGTAAAGAACTCATACAACTCAACACCAAAAAAACCCCCAAACAATCCAATTAAAAAATGGGTAGAGGAACCGAATAGACATTTTCCAAAAAGACATACAGTTGGCCAATAGATACATGGAAAGATGCCCCACATCACTCATCATCAGGGAAATGCAAACCAAAAGTACAATGAGATATCACCTCACATCAGTCAGAATAGCTAACACCCACAAGACAAGAAATAAGAGGTTTTGGAGAGGATGTGGAAAAAAGGGAACCCTAGTACACCATTGGGAATGTAAATTGGTTCAGCCACTATAGAAAGTGTTACTGAGGTTTCTCAAACAACTAAAAATAGAAATAGTATATAATCGAGTAATTCCACTTCTGGGAATTTACCCAAAGAAAACAAAATGACTAATTCAAAAAGGTATATACATCCTATGTTTATCATGGCATTATTTGCAATAGCCAAGATACGGATGCAGCCTAAGTGACCAGTGATAGGTGAATGGATAAAGAATATGTGGTACATATACACAATGGAATATTACTCAGCCATAAAAAAGAATGAAATCTTTTCATTTGTGACAACATAGTTGGATCTAGAGTGTATTAAGTGAACAAGTCAGACAGAGAAAGAAAAAAACCATATGATTTCACTTATATGTGGAATCTAAAAAACAAAACAAATGAACAGACTCATAAACACGAAAAACAGACAGGTGGTTGCCATGGAGGAGGGGGTGAGGATGGGTGATATAGGTGAAGGGACAAAGAGGTATAAACTTTAATCCTAAAATAAATAAGTCATGGGGATGGAAGTACAGCATGAGGAATACAGTCAATAACATTGGAATATCTTTGTACATTGAGATGGTAACTACATTTATCATGGTAAGCATTTAGTGATGTATATAATTGTTGAACCACTGTGTTGTACACCTGGAAACAATATAATATTATATATTAACTATATTTCAAAAATTTTTTAATTAGTTAATTCATTATTTATTTATTTATTTATTTTTATTTACAATGTATTTTGGTATCATTAACCTACAATTACATGTGCAATATTATGGTGACTAAACTAACCCCTTCATCAGGTCCCCCCCACCAACCCCATTACAGTCACTGTCCATCAGCATAGTGAGATGCTATAGAGTCACTACTTGTCTTCTCTGAGTTGTACAGCCCTCCCCGTGTCCCCACTACCTTACGTCTGCTAATCATAAAACCCCTTTTACCCTCTTATCCCTCCCTTCCCACCCTTCTTCCCCCGTCCCTTTCCCTTTGGTAACTATTAGCCGTTCTTGGGTTTTGTGAGTCTGCTGCTGTTTTGTTCCTTCAGTTTTTTTCTTTGTTCTTATACTCCACAGATGAGTGAAATCATTTGATACTTGTCTTTTTCAGCTTGGCTTATTTCACTGAGCATAATACCCTCTAACTCCATCCATGTTGTTGCAAATGGTGGGATTTGTTTTCTTCTTATGGCTGAATAATATTCCATTGTGTATGTGTACCACATCTTCTTTATCCATTCATCTACTGATGGACACTTAGGTTGCTTCCATTTCTTGGCTATTGTAAATAGTGCTGCGATAAACATAGGGGTGCATCTGTCTTTTTGAAACTGGGCTGCTGCATTCTTAGGGTAAATTCCTAGGAGTGGGATTCCTGGGTCGAATGGTATTTCTATTTTGAGTTTTTTGAGGAACCTCCATACTGCTTTCCACAATGGTTGAACTATTTGCATTCCCACCAGCAGTGTAGGAGGGTTCCCTTTTCTCCACATCCTCGCCAACATTTGTTGTTGTTTGTGTTTTGGATGTTGGCCATTCTCACTGGTGTGAGGTGATATCTCATTGTGGTTTTAATCTGCATTTATCTGATGACCAGCGATGTGGAGCATCTTTTCATGTGCCTGTTGGCCATCTGAATTTCTTCTTTAGAGAAGTGTCTATTCATGTCCTCTGCCCATTTCTTAATTGGATTATTTGCTTTTTGTTTGTTAAGGTGCGTGAGTTCTTTATATATTTTGGATGTCAACCCCTTCTCAGATACATCGTTTATGAATATATTTTCCCATATTGTAGGATGTCTTTTTGTTCTACTGATGGTGTCCTTTGCTGTACAGAAGGTTTTCAGCTTGATATAGTCCCAGTTGTTCATTTTTGCTTTTGTTTCCCTTGCCCGGGGGGATATGTTCATGAAGAAGTCGCTCATGTTTATGTCCAAGAGATTTTTGCCTATGTTTTTTTCTAAGAGTTTTATGGTTTCATGACTTACATTCAGGTCTTTGATCCACCTTGAGTTTACCTTTGTATATGGGGCTAGACAGTAGTCCAGTTTCATTCTCTTACATGTAGCTATCCAGTTTTTCCAACACCAGCTGCTGAAGAGGCTGTCATCTCCCCATTGTATATCCAAGGCTCCTTTATCAAATATTAATTGGCTGTAAATGTTTGGGTTAATGTTTGGATTTTCTATTCTGTTCCACTGGTCTGTGGGTCTGTTTTTGTGCCAGTACCAAATTGTCTTGATTACTGTGGCTTTGTAGTAGAGTTTGAAGCCAGGGAGCGTAATTCCCCGTTTGATTCCTCCTTCTCAGGATTGCTTTGGCTACTCGGGGTCTTTTCTGGTTCCATATGAATTTTTGAGTTATTTGTTCCAGTTCATTGAAGAAAGCTGTTGGTAGTTTGATAGAGATTGCGTTGAATCTGCAGATTGCTTTAGGTAGTATAGCCATTTTGACAATATTTATTCTTCCCAGCTAAGAGCATGGGATGCATTTCCATTTGTTAGTGTCCTCTTTAGTTTCTCCTAGGAGTGTCTTATAGTTTTCAGAGTACAGGTCTTTCACTTCCTTCATTGGGTTTATTCCTAGGTATTTTATTCTTTTTGATGCAATTGTGAATGGAATTGCTTTTCTGATTTCTCTTTCTGTTAGTTCATCATTAGTGTATAGGAAAGCAACAGATTTCTTTGTGTTGATTTTGTATCCTGCAACTTTGTTGAATTCAGATATTAGTTCTAGTAGTTTTGGGGTGGAGTCTTTAGGGTTTTTTATGTACAGTATCATGTCATCTGCAAATAGTGACAATTTGACTTCTTCTCTACCAATCTGGATGCCTTGTATATCTTTGTTTTGTCTGATTGCCGTGGCTAGGACCTCCAGTATTATGTTGAATAACAGTGGAGAGAGTGGGCATCCCTGTCTTGTTCCCGATCTTAGATGAAAAGCTTTCAGCTTCTTGCTGTTAAGTATGATGTTAGCTGTGGGTTTGTCATATATAGCCTTTATGATGTTGAGGTACTTGCCATCTATACACATTTTGTTGAGAGTTTTAATCATGAATGGATGCTGAATTTTGTCAAATGCTTTTTCAGCATCTATGGAGATGATCATGTGGTTTTTGTTCTTCTTTTTGTTGATGTGGTGGATGATGTTGATGGATTTTCGAATGTTGTACCATCCTTGCATCCCTGGGATGAATCCCACTTGATCATGGTGTATGATCCTCTTGATATATTTTTGAATTCGGTTTGCTAATATTTTGTTGAGTATTTTTGCATCTACGTTCATCAGGGATATAGGTCTGTAATTTTCTTTTTT
>JAQQAC010002629.1:14755006-14799456 GCA_029783875.1 Phataginus tricuspis | reverse complement strand
GAATGTTGTACCATCCTTGCATCCCTGGGATGAATCCCACTTGATCATGGTGTATGATCCTCTTGATGTATTTTTGAATTCGGTTTGCTAATATTTTGTTGAGTATTTTTGCATCTACGTTCATCAGGGATATAGGTCTGTAATTTTCTTTTTTGGTGAGGTCTTTGCCCGGTTTTGGTATTAGAGTGATGCTGGTTTCATAGAAAGAGTTTGGAAGTATTCCCTCCTCTTCTATTTTTTGGAAAACTTTAAGGAGAATGGGTGTTATGTCTTCTCTATATGTCTGGTAGAATTCAGAGGTGAATCCATCAGGTCCGGGGGTTTTGTTCTTGGGTAGTTTTTTGATTACCGATTCAATTTCGTTGCTGGTGATTGGTCTGTTTAGTTTTTCTGTTTCTTGCTTGGTCAGTCTTGGAAGGTTGTATTTTTCTAAGAAGTTGTCCATTTCTTCTAGGTTTTGCAGCTTGTTAGCATACAGATGCTCATAATATTCTTTTATAATTCTTTGTATTTCTGTGGGGTCCGTCGTTATTTTTCCTTTCTCATTTCTGATTCTGTTTATGTGTGTAGATTCTCTTTTTCTCTTAATGAATCTGGCTAGGGGTTTATCTATTTTGTTTATTTTTTCAAAGAACCAGCTCTTGGTTTCATTGATTTTTTCTATTGTTTTAGTCTTCTCAATTTTATTTATTTCTTTTCTGATCTTTATTATGTCCCTCCTTCTGGTGACTTTGGGCCTCATTTGTACTTCTTTTTCCAATTTCAATAATTGTGTCTTTCGACTGTTCATTTGGGAATGCTCTTCCTTCTTTAAATAAGCCTGGATTGCAATATACTTTCCTCTTAGAACTGCCTTTGCTGCGTCCCACAGAAGTTGTGGCTTTGTGTTGTTGTTGTCATTAGTCTCCATATATTCTTTGATTTCTGTTTCGATTTGGTCATTAACCCATTGATTAATTAGGAGAATGTTGTTAAGTCTCCATGTATTTGTGAGCCTTTTTGATTTCTTTCTAAAATTTATTTTTAGTTTTATACCTTTGTGATCTGAGAAGTTGGTTGGTAGGATTTCAATATTTTTAAAATTACTGAGGTTCTTTTTGTGGCCTAGTATGTGGTCTATTCTGGAAAATGTTCCATGTGCACTTGAGAAGAATGTGTATCGTGTTGCTTTTGGGTGCAGAGTTCTGTAGATATCTGTTAGGTCCATCTGTTCTAGTGTGTTGTTCAGTGCCTCTGTGTCTTTACTTATTCTGTGTCTGGTTGATCTATCCTTTGGAGTGAGTGGTGTATTGAAGTCTCCTAAAATGAATGCATTGTTGTCTATTTCCTCCTTCAATTCTGTTAGTATTTGTTTCACATATGTTGGCGCTCCTGTGTTGGGTGCATATATGTTTATAATGGTTATATCTTCTTGTTGGACTGACCCCTTTATCATTATGTAATGTCCTTCTTTGTCTGTTGTTACTTTCTTTGTTTTGAAGTCTATATTGTTTGATACAAGTATTGTAACACTTGTTTTTTCTCCCTATTAGTTGCATGAAATATCTTTTTCCATCCCTTCACTTTTAGTCTGTGTATGTATTTGGGTTTGAGGTGAGTCTCTTGTAGGCAGCATATAGATGGGTCTTGCTTTTTTATCCATTCTATTACTCTGTGTCTTTTGATTGGTACATTCAGTCCATTTACATTTAGGGTGATTATTGATAGATATTTACTTATTGTCATTGCAGGCTTTAGATTCGTGGTTACCAAAGGTTCAAGGGTAGCTTCTTTACTATCTAACTGTCTAACTTAACTCTCTTGTTAAGCTATTGTAAACACAGTCTGGTGATTCTTTATTTCTCTCCCTTTTTATTCTTCCCCCTCCACTCTTTATATGTTAGGTGTTTTATTCTGTACTCTTTTGTGTTTCCCTTGACTGCTTTTGTGGATAGCTGATTTTATTTTTTGCCCTTAGTTATTATTTGGTTGTTCTGCTTTCTTTCCTGTGATTTTATTTTCTCTGGTGACATCTATTTAGCCTTAGGTGTGCTTCCTTCTAGCGCTGTCCCTTTAAAATATCCTGTAGAGGTGGTTTGTGGGCGGCAAATTCCCTCAAATTCTGCTTGTCTGGGAATTGTTTAATTCCTCCTTCAAATTTAAATGATAATCTTGCTGGATACAGTATTCTTGGTTCAAAGCCCTTATGTTACATTGCATTAAATATATCATGCCATTCTCTTCTGGCCTGTAAGATTTTTGCTGAGAAATCTGATGATAGCCTGATGGGGTTTCCTTTGTAGGTGATCTTTTTTCTCTCTCTGGCTGGCTTTAATACTCTGTCCTTGTCTTTGATCTTTTCCATTTTAAATATTATATATCTTGGTGTTGTCCTCCTTGGGTCCCTTGTGTTGGGAGATCTGAGGGCTTCCATGGTGTAAGAGACTATTTTCTTCCCCAGATTGGGGAACTTTTCAGCAATTATTTCTTCAAAGACACTTTCTATTCCTTTTTCTCTCTCTTCTTCTTCTGGTACCCCTATAATGCGAATATTGTTCAGTTTGGATTGGTCACACAGTTCTCTTAATATTATTTCATTCGTAGAGATCCTTTTACCTCTCTTTCAGCTTCTCTGTATTCCTGTTTTCTGATTTCTATTCCATTGACAGTCTTTTCCACCTCATCTAGTCTGCTCTTAAATCCTTCCATTGTTTGTTTCATTTCTATTATCTCCATCCGGACTTAATCCCTTAGCTCTTGCATATTTCGCTGTAGCTCCATCAGTATGGTTATGACTTTTATTTTGAATTCTTTTTCAGGAAAATTGGTGATATCAATCTCACCAAGCCCTCTCTCTGGTGTTTGAGGGATTTTGGACTGAACAAGGTTCTTCTGCCTTTTCATGGAGATGGGAGTGGTCTCTGCTGAGTGGCGCATGTGTCAGCTGGGAGAACAAAGTCCCATCCTGCTTGCTGGTCACCTTGTCCATCTCCACTGCCTGTGCTGGTCAACCGCACACAGGGAGCAGCCTCTGGGTTAATCCCTAGAGCTGCCGTGGGCGGGGTGGCCCTCGGGACGGCCTAGGGCACTGGTCGGTGTTGCAGGTGAGCAGCATGTGTCCACCATGAGAACAAAGCCCCTTTGTACCTTCTAGACCCTGCACTGGTCTTCACTGTCTATGCCAGTCAACCATGCGCAGGGAGCATCCTCTGAGTCTGCCTGGTTAGCCGCAAGCAGTGAGAAGCTTCTGTGTGGTCGTTGTGGGCAGGGTTGCTCCCTGACTGTTCTGCACCGATGGCGGGTCAGCCGGTTTGTTTGTAGTGTTGGTGGGGGGGAATGAACAGCAGGCTGCTTATCGCTGTGAGGGCATTCAGAGCTGCATTGCCACCCAGGGGGTTAGGGTGCCTGAAGTTCCTTAAAGGTCCTGGACTGCTGGACTGAGTTTGCCAGGACGATTTTGTCCACCTGTTAAACGCTTGTTCCTTTAAGACTTTTAAAGAGCTCACTTTTCTTTTGTCCCAGGGCAGCCCGCTGTGGGAACCCGTTGGCAGACTTAGTCTTGGATTTTGCTTTTCCATTCCTCTACTATCCAGCACACCATTTAATGTGTGTCTGTGCTTCCAGTGCAGATTATTAGGGCTGGTTATTTGGCAGGCCTGTGCTTCCGCTCCCTACCCCTCGGATTCTTTTCCTCCTGTGGGTGAGCTGGGGTGGGGGGAGTGCTCTGGTCCCGCTGAGTCACGGCTTTGTATCTTACCCTTTTCCATGAAATGTTGAGTTCCTGCAGATGTAGATATAGCCTGGCTGGTGAACTATATCTTCTGGTCACTCTTTTAGGTATAGTCGCATTTGCTGTATATGGTTTGGGAGGAGATTTAAGCCACCCTACTCACACCACCATCTTGAGAATCTCTCTCAGACTGAACATTTCTATCCTAGTTAAAAATGGGTGGGAATTTTTGAGGGAGAGAGTAAGTAAGCAACAAAGGAGGTCAAAACACATAAAGCCTTCTTCTAAATAAAATGTGCTTCTGGGAAAAATCTCCATCCCCACTTATGCTTCTAAACTCTTTATACTAAAAAAATATTGTCTGTGCCCGATCCTCCTTTTTATTATGACTTAAACATGGAAATCGGTCTTGGCTTAGTCTGTGTCTCTTGAAACACTATCATTTTTTAAGCCTGGAATGTAGCCCAGACAACAGAGAGAGGTGTCTACACTGCAATATGTATACTCCTCTGACCCACTGGAGGCCTTTCTGAATTATCATTGTCCTTGATTATGACTCTTATACCAGCCATGGGATGGCAAGTCTAATTAGTGAGGTACCACATCTGGACACAAAGTCAAGCCAAAAAGAGCCCCAAATGGAGGAGAGCCTGGTGGTGTGACGGACAGGCACACTTGGCCCCGACTTCCATCTTCTCTAGCTGAGATGGATCACTTTACCACTTGGGGTCTTTGATCTTCTCAGAAGTAATATCTCTCTGGATTTGATCCATTTCTAACCTCTTCAACTCAGATTTCTCAGCATCATGCTACACAAGAGCACTCAGCAAATTCTCAGTAAATGTGAGGTTGGACAGGCTCTCTGCCAAATTACACTCCAAAGGTAAGTTAGTAACTCTCACAGAGTCTACATGTCTTGGAACTTTTTTCTAATAAAACACACTTATAAATGCCTCTCCCTTCCTACCCCATCCCATCTGAAAACTGTAGGGTGGAAGGGAAGATATCCAGTAATAAGTAACCTACCTAATCACTCTGAGACCTGTGAATGCACCGAGCAAACGCAAGGGACAGAACAGACATTACTCCCCATACTGATGAGGGCTCTCTGCTTTCAGGCATCCTAGGATTATGCAGGGGGAAACCCTGAGCAAAGTATCTTTGGTTTGAGACAGTGACACTGGGAAGATAATGTCAAAGTAACTAAAGGTAGTGGTCAAGGGCACTTTACTGAATGGAGAGCTGGATTCTCTCCTCAGCTCAGCCTCCAATTTGAGCAAATAATCCAGAATTTTAGTTTCTTCATACAATGATGAACATGCACTTACTTCAGATTAAATCTGCCACAGAAACCCAATGCGTTAAACTTCACTTATTGAATTTTATTTAAAAGCATTTAATGATGTTATAAAGACAATCAGTGAAACACAAGTTAATTTTGACTATGATATCCAGTATATTAAAGTTTGGTATGGGACACATGTCAATGTTTTCTTTAAAACTATTTTTAGATATTTATGTTAAAATTATATAAATAAAAAATTTAAAAACTTAAAATGTGCACAGAATAACTTAAGGAACTCTGTGAAAGACTTGAAAACCAAGGCCCACTTGATTATTAAAGGTCCTTCCATTGCAGAGGTTTCATAATGGGACAGAACTCTACAGTGCGAATACTGTACGTGATGATCCTCTCATATTTGTGTGTGAATGTGATCCTCTATGGAGGAAATAAAAATATTCTAGACCTTCAAAAACTGGAAGGAAGGAAACTATATTATGTTAAAATTCTCTGGACATGGCATAAAATAAATAAAAGCAACTTGAATATCAGAACTTACATGAGATGGCACTTTGAAAATTATGATAAAATACAAAGATCTTTAATAAAGTACCAGCAAACAAAATCCAGCAACATATAAAAAAGGATTTAAGCCATGACCAAGTGATATTTATCCTAAGAATGCCAAGTAGATCTAACATCCAAAATTGATCAGTATAATCATACCATATTAATTAAAGGGTAATAACCACATGATCATCTCAGTGGATAAAAGAAAAGTGTTTGACAAAATTCAATATGCTTTCATGGTAAATACAATCAAAAAGCTAGGAATAGAAGGAAACTTCCTCAACTACATAATGGGCTTCTATGACAAAACCACAGCTAACATCATATTTAGTGGTGAAAGACTCAATGCTTCTCCCTAAGGTCCGGAATAAGACAAAGACAACCATATCAATTCTATGCAACATTCTATTTCTAGCCAGGGAAATTAGGCAAGAAAAAAAGACATCCAGATTAGAAAAGAAGTAAAGCTATCTCTATTTGATCTAGTATAAAGAAAATCACAAGGAATTCACTAACAAACTATTAAAATTAGTCAATGAGTTCAGTAGTGTGGCAGGATACAAGAGCAGCATACAAAAATCAATTGTATTTCTATACACACATAATGAATAAAAAAAAAATTAAATTAAGAAAGCAGTCCCATTTTAATAGCAGCAAAAAGAATAAAACGCCTAGAAATAAATTTAATCAAGGAAACAAACCACTTGTGTACTAAAAACTGTAAAACATTGTTGAAAGAAATTAGGTATAATTAAATGGAAAGACTTATCCTGCTCATAGATTAGGGGAAGTAACATTGTTAAGGTAACAATACTCCCCAAATTAATGGATCTACAGATTCAATACAATTCTTATCAAAATCCCTGCTGGAATTTTTGCAGAAGTTGACAAGTTGATTCTGAATTTACAAGGAAATTCAAGGGACCCAGAAAAACTGAAATAATCTTGAAACTTGGAAAAAAGAAAAAAGTTGGAGAATTTACACTTTCTGATTTCAAAACCTACTGTAAAGCTACCATAATTAAGGCAGAGTGGTACTGGCATAAGCATTCACATACAGATGAATGAAATAAAATTCAGAGACTAGAAATAAACCCTCACATTTATGATCATTTAGTTTTCAACAAAAGTAATGAGATAATGCAATGGGAGAAAGAATAGTCTTTTCAACAAATATTGCTGGGACAACTGGGTATACACATGCAGAAGAATATATACCATACACAAAAATTAATTGAACATGGATCACAGACTTAAATGTAAGGGCTAAAACTATAAAATTCCTAGAAGAAAACATAGGAGTAGATCCTTATGATCTTGGGTTAGGCAATGGTTTCTTAGATATGACACTAAAAGCATAAGTAACAAAAGAAAAAATAGATTGGACTTCATTAAAATAAAAATACCTTTGTGCATCAAATAACATATACATAACACATATATAATGTAACAAATAACATAATCAAATCAGGAAAGTAAAAAGGCAACCTACAGAATTGGAGAAAATATTTTAAAATTGTATTTTGGTAAGGGACTTACATCAGAATATATAAAGAACACTTAAAGTTCAAAAATAAAAAGACAACCTAATTAAATAATGGGCTAAGGATTTGAATAGACATTTCTCTGAAGAAGATGTATGTGAAAAGATATCTTAACATAGACATGGGGAAATCCAAATCAACATCACGATGAGACACCACTCCACAGTGACTACAATGGCTCTAATAAAGAAACAGACAATAACAAGTGTTGGTAAGGATGTGGAGAAACTGGAAACCTCATACACTACTGGTGGGATGTAAACAGTCCACTTTGGAAAATAGCTGGACAGCTGCTCAAAATGCTAAACATAGAGTTACCGTATGACCCAGTAATTCCACTGCTAAGTACATACCTAAGTGAAATAAAAACAGATGTCCAAACAACAACTTGTACATGAGTGTTCATACCAGCATTATTCATAATAGCCCAGAAGTGGAAACAACCTAAATATCCATCAACTGATAACTGGATAAACAAAATGGGGTATATCTACACAGTGGTATGCTATTTGACAATGAAAATGAATAAAACACTGAAACATGCTACAACATGGATGAACCGCAGCCAGGCACAAAAGGCCACATACTGTATGATCCCATTTATATGAAATGTCCAGAATAGAAAAATCCACAGAGACAGAAAGTAGCTTAGGTAGTTTTTGGAGGCGAAGGCTAAGGTTGGGGGGATGAATCAGAAGAGAGAGTGACTGCTAGTGGCTAGAGTTTCTTTTTGGGGTGTTGAAAATATTGAAAATTATATTGTGGTGATGGTTGCACAACTGAAAATATACTAAAAACATCACTGAAATGTATTCTTTTAATGCATGATTTATGGCATATGAATTATATCTAAAAAAGAAATAATGTTAAATCTGAAGTCACAACTTTTAAAATGCATGACTTAATATCTGGTACAAAGAACTCACAAAATTAAATACAATAAAGGGGATATATGTCAAAATGGCATATTAATAGTAACAACAATAATAAGATACTGATCACATTTTTGAGGGCTCATACTAGGCCAGGCACTGCTCTACAGCTTTTTAAATGTATCAGTTCATTTCATCCTAATAACCCCATAAGGTAAGTATTATTATTATTATTGCCCTTATTTTATAGATGACTGAATCAAGGTACACATTTCACACTGCCAGGACTATAGACAGTGGTCTAGTTGTACAGCCTGCAAACTCATCCCTGTCTCTAAAGAAACAAGGCCAGTTTCTGGGGCCAGTATCAAAGCTTTCTCCATCTTTCCAAGAAAGGTCCAAAAGGGCAGCTCAAGGTCATAGACCATAAGAGTGTATATCCAGTTACGCTCAGCTTCAAGGTCATGAGGGGAAATGGAGGTCAGAATCCCTGTTCTCCCTTTCCTGTGTAGGGTCCCCACACCAAGGTGGAGAAAACGAGTCTGAGTTAGGAGCATTGAGTTTTATTTTTCAAGGAAACCTCGGATTGGCTGTGAGGTGGAGCTCTCCCTCTTCTGAGCTCTCTATATTTTTGTAACACAGGCAAAGAGAAGCTTTCATTTGCCAGCTGCAGATTTTCAATTCCTGCCTGAGAAGAGAAATGAACATTGTTCCAAGAACAGGAAGAGATTTGGGGTGAAAGAGAAAGCACTGAAATTGTCACAAGGTTATCAGTTACATGACTCAGCCACTACACAGACGCCTGTCTCATGCCTAGAAAGTGTCTTGGTCTGCAGACATGACTCGCAGTTAATGGGACATTGGTTTCCTCAGCTTTAAGTGTGCTGTTTCTAAATGATTGCTTACAATAAGATTCAGCTGCTCAGGTTGATATTCCAAGAGGAAGAGACTGCTTATCATATGTTGCCAGAAACTGGAGAGCCCAGATCTCTGTAGCCAGCCCTGTGACGCTTTCTCTGTTCCCTGCCGTCAACACACACACACACACACACACACACACACACACACACCCAGGGCCAACAAAGCCAGGCAAGGGAGCTCCCCTCCTTCCCCAAGGACCTGTTTCACCAAGCCTTGCTGCAGGTACATGAGGTAAAGTGTGTCTTTTTCTTAATTAACTTTTGCAGTGTGATTATAAATGTAATACACCATCACAGGAAATAACAAGTGGGTCACATCTCACACTGAGCACTTGCCATGTCAGGCATCATGTTCAAGAATTCACCTTACTTCCTTCATTACTCCTCCCAACACCCCGAGGAGGCAGGTATTACTATAACTTACTTCCAACTTATACATGAAGAAACTGAGATGTTAAATAACTTCTTCAGAGTCACCCAGTGGCAGAACTGGGGAATGAAAGGCTGCTGAATTTAACCCCTATGCTGCACTATTATAGTACAAGATGGAAAGTGTGAAGTCATGCAAAGGAGGACAAGCCGTGCTCTGGGGGTTAATGAGGACCAGGGTGCTGGCTGTGAGGACGCTGCACCACGGAAGAGTTTTCACTGGTACAAAACTGTCTGGAATGGCACCACCTTGACTGCTCTCAAATATGCTTGTCCTCCCCAGAGTCTGGCTCTGGCTAAAGCTGTGACTGGCACCAGAGTCAGCCCATCACCTTGCTAAGACTTGCCGTGAGCTTTCACTGCTCACTCTCCCTCACTTCCCTAGATCTAGTGCCACCAAGCCCTCTCAGTTACACCTCCAACTGTCCATCTGCTCTGTCGCCTTCCGCCCCTTCGCTCACTAGTTCAGAATGGAGTGAGCACTGCGTGCCAGGGGCCCTGCCAGGCAGGGGCGTGGAGTAGTAACCACACTAGCGGCAGCACCTGGCCTCGAGTTCTGCTCCCGCTTTTGTCCAGACTCCTGTCTCCCTCCCTGGAGTTGTTGAAATAATTCCTTTTGCTTATCACCCATATTTGCCTCTCTTCTGTATTCCATTCAAGGCTTGACATTCAGGAGGTGCTCAGTGAGTGTGGAATGAGTGGATGAATACAGGGCCTTTCTAAAAGGTAGTTTAAATCGGGGCACTCAGAAATGTTTAGAAGTTGCCTATTTTCTCCAGCATGTGGTCTTAACCTGACGTTCAAGACTTTTCATAGCCTAGATCATATCAGCCTAAAAAGGATGCTCCACTTAAAGCAAATTGCTCACCCTGTCCTTAAGTATGTCATGAATTTTCTCATTCCACCTATTGGCACAGACTGCTCACCAAAGCTCACCCTGTGTTTCCTGTATCTCTCAGTCTCCCTTCCAGGCCAGGGGAGGGCTGAGTGACACGCTCTGGCCAGTGGACTCCTCCCATGATGCAGGGTCCTCCTGTGCCTGTTAACCTCACATGTTGCATAAGCAATGGGCTAAGCCACTGAGAGGTTCCGAGGCTATACGTTACCAGAGCAGGGCCTATCCTCTCCTAATCCACACATCTTTGCTTCTGCTATTTCCTCTGCCCAGAAAGACGTTTCCCTCCTGGCCTGTCAGCTGAAATTCCTTTCATTTTTCAAGTTTCAACACCCATGTGACCTCCCCTGGGAATCAGTTACTTCCCCCTCTCTAGTCTCAGGGCACTGGCATCCTCTTTATTTCAGTCCAGAGCAGAGGTCAACTGGCAGAGGGTGTAAGAGCTTGCCTCCTGCACTACACTGTGATGTCCAGAGGGCAGGGGCTGTGTTTGTTTAATTAATTCTGTCTCCCACCAGACATAGCACTGTGCTTTGCACTCAGTAATAGTCAGTGTGAAGCTGATAGGAATTAAGTCAGAAGGAAAACCCTTCACCCCCTGGTCTCAGTGTATGCAATCGGGGGTGGAGGAAAAAAGCTTGACCCATCTCAACTGCAGGCCCAAGTGTTTAGCAGGGATTATAGAGGGTTTCAGGTGAGCAGACTGCTAGGTGGTTCATCCCTCCCTACTCCTGCAGGAAACCTGCAGCCCGTGCATGATCTGGGAGCTAGCAAAGAGTTTACCTCCTGGATACCATGGCGACGGGGATTGGTCGCCGTGGCAACCCCATTATTAACCATACGCAGCAACCGCTGGCAGATAGTGAATGAGTACAGAAAAGTCACAAAAGGCGGCGCATCAAAGTTAAGGGGCACACGCATTTCTGGCCAAAGTCCCAGCTGAAGTGCCTGAGATCTTGTGCTGACCAGTCAGTCACGCAGAGAGCAGCGCTCATCCTCTCACTCTCTCCTCGCCCTGACCGGGCATCCTCACAAGGATCCCATTTATGGCTGAACAGAGGCTGAAGAGGAGAAGTGCGTGCGCGGGCATTCCTGTGAAGTGAGGGGAGTCCGTATCTTCCCTGCCCCCACCCCTGCAGAAGGAGCTCCCACCAGCTCAGGGCAATCTCAGCTGGGTTCCCTGATTCAGCAGAATTTTCAAGAATCCGGGATTTTGGCGTAGAAGACCCTGTATGGGGAGTGACGTTGACAGCGGTCACCTACCCACTGCCGGCCAAACTTTCCACCCCCACCCCCAAATAATTTCTCACTTGGGGGTATGTGACTCCATGCTCCGACGGCGATACTGTCGCTCGTTTTTATGAATGAAAGTGTGTGTGTGTGTGTATAGAGTGGGGGTGTGGAGGGTTGGCGTGAGGTCCCTAAAGTTAGGGGGCTGGGCCGTCCACTCTGGGACCAGAGAGCCTGAACCCAGGGGGAGGGCCGTTGCCCAGGGGCTTGGGGAACCAGGGCAGCGCCCACCCCAGCCTCGCCTCTAGAAAATTTGGTGAGCAGCAGGCACCGTCGGGCTGTCTAGTTTCCAGGAGAAACTGCAGCTGCAGAGGGGCTCGCGGGGAGTTCTGAGCAAGCTAATTGCTCGTCGCGTTACCGGGTTACCAAGGCGGCTCAGCCGCGGACCCCCCAACCCTCTGATATGGCCTCTTCCTCCTCGGCCACATGCCACGCCTGGCTGCAGATAACTCAGTTCAGACTGGCAAAGTTTAAAGTCTCTACAGCAGCATAAAGTGGGGCAGCTGTGAGTCGAGGAATTACGAGGGAAGAAACATGAAACACTCCTCCATCCTCCCAGTCACCTAGCCCCAGCCCTGGCCGGGATGGCCCAACCCCCCGGGTAGTCGGGAGTCGGGGTGGGGGCTGAGCTGGGGAGAAAAGCCGAGGACGAGGGCAGAGAGCCCGTATGATTATCCGATTAGGGGACTGCAAAGGATCAGAGGGTCTGCTCCTCCTCCTCCATACCTGAGCACTAAGCTGCGAGGCCGAAAAAGCCAAGATCGCAGACGATGGCTTTATCATTAAAAGAAAGAAAGAAAGAAAGAAGGAGTGACTCCTCACTCCCCGCAATTTATTTTTATTTTTTATTTTGCTATTATTAACATACAACTACATGAACAACATTATGGTTACTAGACTGCCCCCCATCGTTCCCCGCGAACAATGTTAACTCTCGGCTTGCTCCTCAGCCCACCTGTGTCTTTGGGTCCGCGAGGCTGAGTAGGGTCTGGCGGAGGCAGTGCCCCGACCCAGGTCCGCTGGCCCCCGCCCCCTCCAAGATGCGGGCACCGCTTCCCAGCGCGCCGCGCGGACTCGGAGAGAGACTGCGCTGGTCCCCGACTGGGAGCCGGGGGAGCTAGGCAGCTGGGGAGGTTCTTCCCGAACCCCAGGTACAGAGTGTTTTGGAGAGGTATCCTGGGTGTGTCGCGGCTTCACCCCCCTACCTGTCCCCAGCGGGAGCCAGCCCACATCTTCTACCTCTTACCCCGACGGCTCGGCCCGGTTCGGCCAGCGCGGTTGTGGGGCGAGAGTAAAAGGGCGTGCGATAACACTTGGGGGTACAGGGGATGGCCTTTTGTCCTTTGACCCCGGCTGAAGGGGTGTGTGTGTGTGCCGGGGCTGGGAGCAGAAGCCGGAGCTGGCCCTGCTTCTACCCCTTTCCCCGCAAGGCGCGGCTCGTTTCAGCACCGGGGGCTGCGGACAGCGTCCGCCGGCCCTGGGCTCCTCTCCCCGACTCGGGGCATTGACTTCTGAATCCACCTCGGCTGGAGTCGGAGCCCCAGCACACCTCCCAGCCCCCAAAGACTCCCAGCTCAAGAGCTTCTCCAATCCTTACCCCACCAAAGTTTGAGCTCTCCGCGGCGCGCCTGCCTGGCAGAGCGTCTTCTCTCGCTCCCTCCGGGGTCTGGGGCAGCGATTCCGGCCTCAGTCCCTCCCCAGCTCCGGCCCCTGGCCCTCTGCGGACAGCGGAAGGAGTCTGTTGTCTCCCTCTCTCTGGGAAAGTCAGGTGAGGCTCTGAAGCTCAAAGGCGGTCCCGGAAGAGGCAGAAGCCTCTCATACCACCATCCCCTCCAAGGGAAGAGGCGACCCAGGAGAAAGAAAGGCAGGCGAGTCCCTGTCAACTCTGGACTCTCTCCTAACCGCAAACGGCCGCCTCGGACTCTTTCCTGGGATGAGGACGGAGATCTGGGAGTTTGAAGTTTAAGGATGGGAATATATATCCCCTTAAACTCGTTTATAATCTTAGGGAGGGTTTTAGAAACAAATTTCTCATAAGGATATTGTGTATTCCTTTTTTTCCCCCTTTTGTTTCCTTCAGTCTCCAAACTAAAATTTAAAACCTACCAATCCAACTTGTAGTCTTTGCCTTCTATGGAAGCCAAAATAATTTGCATTCTTTTGGGAGAAAATTAATTTATTTAACAAAGCCTCCATACTTAACAAAAAGACACAGATTTAATTGGACTTCCCTTCCCCACCCCCCTCCCCCCACTCCTCACTCCCCCAGCTGTGGTTCTGGACCACAGAACCGGGTCCCAGGAGGAATACAGCCTTCTTGTCAGGGACAAGGTCTGGAAGCCTCCTGGGTTCCAGGTTCCCATGACTGACACCCTTATGGGAAGAGACTCTGCAAGAACAGATCCCACTGCAGCCTAAAGAGCAGAGGCTTCTCTGAGGACTTGGAGCTCATGGCATTTCCTGAACATACCTATCAAATTGTCTATTCACGGAGCAGATTGTCTTTAAAAGGTTTGTTTTCAAGTTCATGCAACACTTGACTTAAAGGGAGAGATGACGTGTACGTATATTATTCCCTTAAGAAATAAATTATTAGAATGGTGCATGTGCGTGTGTGCGTGCGCGCACACACACACACACATCTTAAAGAAGGGAAGGAAAAGCTAGAAAAAATTTCTTCAAAGAAAAGTCAGGTTTAATTGTTTACATTCAAGAGATTCTGGCAGTGGGAAAGCAAATAAATGGAAGAGGTGATATCAACAAAAGTTGAAGGCACAGAAGGTGGTGGGGAGAAGTCTTGTTTTATTATAGGGGCTTCTGGAAGAAACATGAAGTGAATTTAATTCGAAATAAAATAAATCCTGAGGCTACGCCTCATCCAGACCTTTAGTATCCTGATCAGAGACTCTCCCAACATACGTAAGTTATCTTGTGCAATTTTTTTACAGCCCTCATTGTCAGGAAATGCTTTGCTTCCTCTAATCCCCATAATTTACGCTACAAGTAAAAGCTGTTTCCTGTTGGCTTGTCCTTAGGGAAGACCAGAAGCAGATGGTTGTCCTCTGTTGACCAGAAACATTTCAGAGCTTCAAAAGAACCAAATACTGATTTGGAAGAAAGTAGTAATGATTATGAGATAATTTAAAGGCATAATCCTAAAAGTGAAAAATCCCTCTGGATTTTTGTCTTTGAAATGCAGACCATTGCTAAGATCTGAGGGGGAAAATAAGATCTTGCAAAATGAACCACAAAGTGGAGAAGGGCACCGACTCCAACGAAGTGAGGCGGGGCATCCAGCAGAGAATCAGGAGCATGACGGCCCTTGGAGAATGATGTGTGGCAATAGTTATTACTGAAGAATGTTAAGTACTGAGGGGTGGAAGCAGACCAACTGAGACTGAAAATGAGCAAGAAGAGCCCAGAGTGGGTAGATGTAGGAATCTGCCTGCAAAAGGCATCCAGCAGCAAGATCCTGGGCTGCCAGGATGAAGGGTCCAGATCTGGCCAAAGACTCACTGAGTGGGGCGGCCCTTGTTGTTCAAGGTTCACCTGAAGTACAGTCAGGCGTGTATGGCACAATGTAGAAGGGGCAGCAATCCTTGGTCAAGATATGGGACCCAGTCAGCGATCCCACAGAAATTAGTGGGATGTCCTAACAGGTTCATGGCACCAGGAGACACAAGTGAAAAGTGTCAGAAACCCAAAGCCAGTGCCTGAAGGGAGCTGTGGGAAGGTACCAGCTCCTCATTCTGATGCAGGCGGGACTGGCGTAGTGGGCAGTGGGGCAGGGAGACTAGGGAATCTTAAACTGCAGCTCAGTCAGGACTCGCTAAGGAAATGAGGAGGCACCTGTGGCGAAAGGGCAGGACCCAACTGCCAGCTGGCCCCAGGGAACCCTGTGAGACCAGTTCCACCCACTAGTGATCTGAGTGTCAGAGAGATGAAAGGCTGAGTGCTAGCCATGCCCAGAGGGGTGGAGTCTGAGCGTGGACGTGCACAGGTATGGTTTAGGGAACTCCCCAGGGATATGTTATCTTAACTGTTTTTTAAAATTTAGAAAAAGTCTGATTTCGGTCTGTGTAGTCTTATGGGAGTTGCTTTCTTTCAGTCAGTATTAAGATTCAATGATGTTGCTTGTAGCCACAGTTGTTTCAGTTTTACTGTGCAAATACGTAATTTTTTAATTCTGTGCATGCATTGTACATTTTGATTGTAAAAATTGGTGAGAGGGAGCTAAATTTTTGGTAATTACATAAAATCTGACCAGTCCAAATTTCAGGTTCTGGGGATCTAGTATTTTTTAAGTTAGGGTTGAAAGGCACATAGACTGTGCCCACAGGTGGGCGACAAGGCAGGCATTCTGCGGGGGCCATATAGTGCCCAGAATGTTCAAGAACACACAATCTGATAAGGAGATAAGCCGACTAGCCAGTGATAAGCAGAAACGCAAATAGATAAGCCCAGTCTTCAGTCCGGGGAGGGTGTGGGCCTGATCTGGCAGATGGTCTGATCCTTGGCAAATGATAAGGCAATTTGTAGGAATAGCTTTCAGGAAATAAAATATTTATTCTGAGGCAGGTAAAGTTCACAGGAGATGTGACGATGCACCAATTTCCCCAGCAGGAATTCTCTCAGGCAGTGCAAAGCTGTCTAGGGGAAATAGTCCCTGAGGTGGGGAGAAGGAGCTGGTTTCAGTATTAAGGCCCACTTTGCCTGCTTCCCTCTGAGGGAACTAAGATGACGGTATCTGTCTCCCTCGCCTGCCTGGCAGTTGGAAGAAGGAAAATGAAATGAAATTAATGAGATATGAAGAGTTATAAATGCTATCAAACAGCCTTGAGCACCTGAGGACTGTGGTGCTGCGGGGTCTAATCCACCTCACCCCCTGCGGGCGCCCCACTTCAGGTCAGCCTTGCAGGTGGTGGACAGAGGGTCTGCCTGCGGGGCCCCAACTCCACCTTCCTGCTGCGCGCAAACCTCCTCTGTGTGACCACCAGTGTCTGAAATTCCACCATCAGAACTTCACCATTCTAGTTTCAAACTTTGATCCCTTTTAAAAGGCAAATAACTCCAGGAGATAGAATGTAGGCAAAGAAGCAAATGAAAAGTTCTGGTAAGAAAGACGAGAGGAAGCATTTGATCATCCTGGAGAGCAGGGAGGGAGGGATGGTGCGGATGCCCTGGTGGGGCAGGCGGTGTCAGCAGGGAGCAGGGCCCAGGTGACAGACCCTGGAACACCTAGAGGGCAAGCATGGCCCCTATCACACTGAGCCTGGTCCTGGCCCAGGAAAATCACAAGATCTTTCCTCTAGCCAGAAGCCTCTGTTTTCTATCCACAACTGTCAAAGCTAACAAATGTGTACTGGATGCAAGACTACCTTAGTGGATTCCAATGGGAGTGTCATCAGAGGGGCTCATTCATAGATGGGATGTGCCCTGGGACTCAGTACTACTCAGGGCAATATTTTTATCAGGGCCTTGAGTAAACATATGGAGTCTCCTGTATATTTTATTATGGATAGAATGTATAGCTAACATGCATTGAGGAAATATGGCAAATAAGGTGCATAAATCAGAATCCAAACAAATCTTGAGGGCGTTTAATGATGGATTGAATATATATGAGACAAGGACCTTGGGGTGTAGTCAGAGTAGGGTGAGGGCCTCCAGAAAAAGCAAGGCAGGATATTTACAGTCAGAGCAATGTAACAACATGCAAAGAAGTTCCTATTGAAACTCTGTGTTAAGCAGTATGCAAAGTCAAGGTCACACCAATTCTCTAGGGTAAATGTACCAGACTAGGAATATAGACATCTTCAGTGAGATCAGTCAAAGCTCAAAAGACCAGGAGCAACTTGGCCTGGAATGTTTGACTGTTCTGCAAATAAATAAGGGTATCTCAGCATAACCTGTGACTTCACTGTATCTCTACTATAAACAGTCCTAGCAAACAGACAACCCAGCCCACCTTGGGGGCAGGTGGTACAAGTCCACACCCTTAGCTCTTTACCCACATTCCTGAAAATCCTCAGCCGACTATAAAATCCCCTAGACAACGCACCATCATGGGTTCTCTTGTCCCCTCCTGGCGTTAACCAGGAGCTCTGTCTGTCCCTTCACTGTATCTCTCAATAAAAGCCTCTCCCTGGCCCTCCTACCTTGGGTGTTTGCTAAGTTCATTCTTCGACTCTGCAAACAAGAACCCTGGCATCATATGGACTAGGGAAAGCTGTACAGGAACAAATGGAAGGTCTAAATACAGAGGAGAAGGCATTGCTTAGCAGACCTCATTCAATAGGATGTGAAGCCTCAGGATGACGTTTCCACAAAAATTGGTTAAAAACTAGAGAGAAAAAATGTTGACTTAATAGAAGTATATGCCATGTAGAAAAGAGGTGAGCCTTGCTCAGCTCTTGTCAACATACCTGGATTATTTTCATTTTGGTTGCCCCATTTAAAGAAAGTGATGTTCAGCAATGTTACATTAATAATAGAACTTTAAAAATCAATTCTACATTTTATAGTATAATGTAGTTTTTCCTCATATACATATGACATTCTCCTTCACAGTGATAATGACATGTAAATACAATTTTGTCATTCTGCTTTTAATTAGGTGTTATATCTTGAGAAATAGCTTATCTTGCCTTATTAGTTTCTGGTGATTTTTAGTCATAGCCAAATTATCTATCACTGGCCATGATCATAGCCAAATGAATTACATAATTAGTAGAACAATTTACACGATTACTGACCTTTTTATGTACATTTAAATTATTTCCCATTGTTCAAGCCTTTAAATGACTGCCATAAACACATGCAAAGAACCTTTTCCTATTTTTTGCAATTATTTCCTTAGGTGGCAGTTCCAGAAGTAGGATTACTCCAGGGATATGAGCATCTGAATTCAAGAAAAATGTTGTAGCAGTTTCTACTGCCATCAATCATTTACCAGTTCTACCATTTTTTCACCAGCATTCTATTGTATTTTTCACATTTCATGCATTAACTGTACCCCATTATAGTTTGAATTTGCATCTCAATAAGAGGTAATAAAGTCGAACATTTTCCTATGTTTATTATTTGCATTTCTTTGTGAATCATCTATTCATGTCCTTGGCCCATTTACATTAAAGTTGATGTTTTTGCTTTCAATTTTCATGAGCTTTTTGTGCTATACCGACAGAGGCTTTTCTCTAGCTTATTTGATGAAAACATTCCCCCAGCCTACTTGCCTTTTTATTTGAGTTATGATAATATTTATTTGAGAGGCTTGTAAAACATTTCCCACTGAGATTCATTCAATCCACTGAAAGCCTAGAATGCATAATTCCACTACATATGTGATGACTGCTCTTTTTTTGATGGTTTTGTATGTTTTTATTAATATTAACTCTTTAATATTGTTGGGCTTATTTTGACACAAGGTCTAGACAATTTTACTTGAAATTTCTGTAACTTTAAGCATTTAATTTAATGTGGGAGTCAGGATCCTCATGTGTTAAAGAAAAGGTACCCACTTCTGGCTTTCATTCCAGGACCCCCTGATAGAATGTTGGGTGGGTAAATACTTGATTGCCCAAATACCCGACTCTATACCGACTCTTCAGCAATGCTACGTTAGCTATCTGTTCACAGCTCTCAGCTCCAAATTTGCCCTTCAATTCCTGCTCTGCAGGATTACTTTAAGCATCTCTTCTTGACAGAGAGCGTAATGTTAAGCTCTCTCAGGAGTGACAGTGAAATAGGAAGGGACTCTCCTGCTGCTTCTGGTGGCTGCACGACTGGTCAGCAGGGAGAGTGAAAGTGTCCTGTGTGCTCTGCTCCAGCCACATGCTTAAAACACGCAGTTCCTCGATGACGTCCCAGTCCCAGCCCGATGGTCACTCTCCTGCCGCTCTCTCAGCACGGACACTGAATGCTGCAGCCCTCCCACCTGTATGGTTCCTCCAACTCCCTCTACCTCCCTAGGTCCTGTCCCTCAGGGCCTTCTGGTGCGGAGACAGGGACCGTGGGTATAGTCAGAGCAGGGTGAGGGCCTCCAGAAAAGGCACATTAAGATAATTACAGTGAGAGCAGTGTAGCAATATGCAAGGAAACCCCCTACCAAAACTCTGGGTTAAGCATTAAGCTCTAAAATCTCATTCTTCAGTGAGATCAGTTAATATTCCCCAAATAAAGGAAAGTATCTCAGCATAGCCCATGTTTTTATTATGCTAATCATTTTTAATCATGTGTAAGATTCACTTTAGCATACTAAAATGTCCACTAAAATGTGCTGTCTTTCCTCCAGTTTAGACCTGATCAGGTGATTTGCAACCTGGGCAAGCTGGAAAACTGATAAAGAAAGAACTAATATCTCCTCAAGGATGAACATTTTAAAATTACTTAACAGGTCCACACCTCCAGCCCTTTCTCATGTTATAAAACCCCTAGACAGTGCACAGCCATGGACTCTCTTGTCCCCTCCTGGCGTGAGCCAGGAGCTCTTTCCTCTTACTTTACCTCTACATAAAAGCCTCTCAGTTGCTCTCCTATTTTAAGGGTTCGCAAAGTTCATTCTTCGACTCTGTGAACAAGAACCCCGGCATCAGTGTCACAGTACTTCTGACGCAAGCACCACAGCTTTAGGTCTCCCGATTACACTAGTACCCCCACTTTCTCCACACCCCTGTGTGGTCCAGCCTCTGGCTATCGATATGCCACCTGCATTCTGGGGGTTGCTGCGACCCAGCTCAGACCTGGGCAAACCAGTGATCTCCTCCGCCTTCCATTAGGCTGCAATTACACCAGCTCCAACAGGGTAACTGCCAGCCTTGGGGAGGAGGTCCCATCCCAAGTTTAACCTTCCTTGGTTACTGTACTTCAGCCCTGGGGTGCCATGTATATTCTATTACATCTTAGAGTTGCCCTTTTATCATAGTTTAATAATTTTTATACTAGCCGTCTCCTGTTTAAATTATTAGTGTGGCTTCTGTCTCTTGACAAGACCCAAACTGATATATGTGCTGAGCCAGGGTATCTTTTATATTTTTATGTAGAGAAGGGGTCACAAACTTTTCTTAAAGGACTGGATAGTAAGTACTACAGGCTCTCAGGCCTTTCGGTCTTTGTCACAAGATTTAACACTCATTCATGTTAAAAGAGAGAAAGAAACTCTTGGCAAATTGGGAATAGAAGATAAATTCCTCAAGTTGGTAAAAGTCATTTTAGAAGAGTTTACAGTTAACATCATCCTTAATCTGAAAACTGAGTTCAGGAACAAGGCAAGAATGTTCTTTTTCAGCACTTCTATTCAACATTGCACTGAAAATCCTGCTCAGTGCAATACAGAAAAGAAAGGAAACAAATGGCATAAAGTTGAGAAAAAGATGACTGTCAGTATTCAAAGATAGCATGATTGGGTATGTTGAAAATCCTATCTAATGTACAAAAGTATTAGGGCTAATAAGTGAATTTAACAAGATTGTAGGACACAAAGTTAATATAGAAAACTCAGTTGTACTTCTATATATTCCAGCAACAAACAATAGAAAATGAAATTTAAAAAATACCATTTACAATAGCATCATAGACAAAATTACTTAATAAGATATCTAATACTATGTGCAAGTCTTAAAACATTGCTAAGAAAAATTAAAGACCTAAATAAGTGAAAAGATATACCATGTTATAGCTCACATTTATGAAATCTCAATAATTTTAAGACTTTCCCCCAAAACTGATCTATAGATTCCATGCAATTTCAATCAAAATGCCAACAAGCCTTATTTGGAAGAAATTGCAACCTAAAACTTTATGGAAATGCAAAGGATGTAAATTAGACAAAATAATCTTGGAAAATATCAAAGTTGGAGGATTTATACGACCTGACCTCGAGGCTTACAATAAAGCTACAGTAATCAAAACAGTGTGGTGTTGGCATAAGGAACTGGTGGGACAAAATGGGTATTTCCAGAAAAAAGTATACATATATTTACAGTCAATTGATTAAGCTACAACATAACAAAAAACAGAGTGTTTTCATGATTTGGGGGTAGGAAAAATTTTTTTAGGACCAGAAGGTTACTAACCTTAAGAGAAACCCCAATAAACTGTACTTCATCAGAATAAAAATTTCTCCTCATCAAAAGATACCATTAAGAAAATGAAAATCATCTTCAAAATACTATTCAAAACTGTCAAGGTCAAGAAAGACAAAAAATAAATAGTAGGCAGCCAGACAGACAGCCAGACAGCCAGACACGCAGATGCAGAAAATGCTCCAGAATAAAAAAGAATGTCAACTTAATGCAGCGTGATCCTGGTTTGGATCCTTGACTCTGGCATGTTTTTTTTTCTTTTGCTGTAAAGGAATTTGTGAGACAACTGCTGAATTTTGGACAAGGTCTGCAAATTAGAAAATAGTTGTGCATCAGTGTTAATATACTGATTTTGATAATTGTAGGTGCTGTGGTTAGAAAGAGGACGTCCTTTTTTAAAGAAAATACTCACTGAAGTGTTGAAGGAACATCATCTCTGCCACTTGGTCTCAAAAGGTTCAGAAAAATTATGTGTGTGAGAGAGAGACTGATAAAATCAACATGGTAAATGGAAAGCCTTAGTATTTATGGGTCTGGGGTGAAGAGTGTATGGAAATTCTTTGGACTATTTTTGCAAGGTTTCTATGAGACTTAAATTATTTCAACATGAATATTTAAAAGGAAATATTAGACAGAAAACATTCACAATACACAATGCACATATCTAACAAAACCCATTTCCAAAGTATATACAATTTTTATATAAATATTTGTACTAAAAAGGCAACTGAATTAACAAATAGGAAACTTTGAACAGACAACATTTTACCAAAGGTAGAAGCATGGTAAATATACACACGAAAAGCATTCCGTGTCTTTAGTAATCAAATCACAAATTAGACATGCAAATTAAGACCACAATGCAAGGGTACTTCACTAGCTAGAATGACTAATGTTAAAAATACTGACAGCACTAAATTTAGAGAGGATGAGAGGCAACACCATACATGGATGGTGAGAATGTGGGAAATGACACAACCACTCTGGAAAACTATTCGGCACTTCCTTAGGAAGTTCAATGTACACTTACCTTCCGACCATGCATTTCTGCTCTTACATATTTTCTCAAGAGAAATTCAACATATGTCATCAAAATGGTCTATGCACAAATGTTCACAGCAGCCTTACTAATCATAGTGCCAAACTAGAAATAACCCAAATGACCATCACAGATGAAGGGAAAATCAGATTGTGATTCATTCAAACATGGAAAACCACTCAGCAATGAGAAGGAATACTGATACATGCAGCAGTGTGGACAATTCTCAAAACCATGTTGAGGGAAATGATTCAGAGATGACAGGGCGCATCGTATGACTCCATTTACATGAACTCCTAGGATGGGCTACACTGATCTATGGCACAGCAAAACCAGGAGAGCGGGGTTGACTGCAACCCTGTGTGAAGACATTTTCTGGGGTGGTGGCGATGGTCTCTATCTGGTTTGGGTGGTGGTGTCATGGGTGTGCACAACTGAACTCATCGAACTAAGCGCTGAAGATCGATGCATTTGTATTATATGGACATTATATCTCATTAAAACATTGTATTAATATATATATTTTAAATCAGCAACCCCTAAAGTGGGAGTAGTGGGACAAGAATGGGATGTGTTTGGTGCCTATGAATGAAGAGGGGTGGGAATTTGCTCCATCTGGTCTCAACCTTCACCTCTTTCATGACTCACTGCGTGGGAGTGTTATTTTGCTAAAAGATTCATGACTTCCTTCTCCAATCTGAATTGCATTACTGAAGATCTTCTTACTATGTCATTGCCAACCTTCCAGTAGCTTAATCCTAAAACTTGAAAGTCACTCTCCTAACACCCATGTCTTTTGCATGCCTATAGAAAACCTCACCTGTCTACTTTCAAAATGAATCTAGACTTGGTGGCTTCTCCCCACCTCTGCTGTTACCCTTTCTGTCCTGTCTGTCCTGGATTACTGCAGTCACTGGTACCACTGCATCCATGCTTGCCACTCAGCAGCTTCCTTGTTAATACTCAGACAGCCAGGCACACTGCTGCCTCAGGGCCTTTGCCCCTGCCCTTCCCTCTGGCAGCCATCCACGCAGCTCCCTCCTTCACTTTCTTCGTATCTGTGAATATATCACTTACTCAAGAAGGCATATCCTGAACACCCTATTCAGAACTTCAAGACACCAATTCCTTCGCACCCACACTCACAACCTCCCTTTCCTGCTTTACTTTTTTCCATCTGACATTCTACATATATGATTTATTTTCTATATCTCTCAAGTCTGTAACCACCACTAGGACAGAGATTTTTATCTCCTTTGTTTATTACTATACCTTTCAGTGCCTAGAGGAAAGTCTGGTACATACCAGCAACTCAATAAATACTTGCTAAATGTGGAGTCCTGGCCTTAGGTACCAAGCTCCAGCAATGCCCTTTGGGGGAGGAATTCCTCTTCACCACATAGATGATGGGGACAGTATATGTAATTATATACTGCAATATATTGTTACAGTATGATTGTAACATTATTGTAATAAATGCCTTGAAAAGTACATAATGCTCAAATGTCAGTAAATGCCACTCTGGAAAAAGGTCATCATTTCCCGCTACACATGCTTGTTTCTCATCCCGCAGATGTTTATTATCTTATCTCTGTCACTGCTGGATAATAAAATTCCCAGGGCCCAGGGACGAGGTCTGACTTATTTGGCAAGCCGATGAGGTGGCCCTGTGCACCAGGGGTGCGTGAGAGCTGCTGAGGAAGGGAACATGGCTCGTTCTGACCCTGCCTCTCAGAGGTGTGAGCCGGCACAAGAAGTCCAGGCACCTGTCATCCCAAAGCTACCATGCAGGCTTAGCTGATGAAGTCAGGGTTTCCAGGGAAAGTGATTCAGACCCTCTGAAGGACTTCACACAGCTTATTATTCACCAGGTCTGGGTGACATTTAAATCATGCAAATGAATCCCGCTTCTCTGGGAGCGGACAAAGCACACACATTTTCAGTGGCACAGAGCGACGAATCACACATTTTAGAGGAGACAAGGGTACTTGGCATTTCCTTTTGACTCTCTGTGAAGTGTGGCTTTTGGATTTTTCTTCTATATTGAATTCTGAATCCTTACCAAGTGGGTATATAAAGGAATTCACCTTTTTTTTTCCCTTCTGCTTTTCCCTCGCTCCTTTCTTCTATTCATTTTTTTCATTCAGTCTTTATCCTTTCTTCCTCCTTTTTACTTCCCTGTCCCACCCCCTCCCCACCCCGGTTTCCTCCTACACTTTGGAGCTGAAGGCATCACGACCGTTTCTCCTGCCAGCCAGCTCACGTTCCTGTGTGTTGCAGGGGTTCCACGATTACTGTTAACGCTTGTTTCGGTTGTAGAAGAAGAAAAGGGGTAAGAGTGGTGGGAGGTAGACCTGGAAGGCTCTTCGGGGATCACTGGCTGCAGTAGATCCCCTCCCACAGAGCTGACCCACTGCACAGGAAGAAAACTGAGGCCCAGAGTGGGGAGCAACTAACTCAAGATAAAATGGCAAGTTTGTGTTGTTTGCATTTGATGATCAGGTTGCAAATATCTAGCCAGATTTCCTGCCTGGCATGTGCCCCGAGTTCCTTCAGTGTTATGGTAGGCAATAATGACCCCATAGGTTTGCACTGTGTCTGTAGCCTATTAAAAGAAAGCACAGCATTTTGCAGAATTATCAAACAAACGGTAGCTTTGTGATTTTGTAGAGCTAAGGCTTGCTGTTGTCAGCAAAGATACTCTGTAACAATCCTCAGGGGGATCAAACTGTTTGCTCTTTAGAGAGACAGGCCAAGAAAACATGAAGCCTGGTGGTGACAGTCAGCTCGCCTCCTGGCTGGCAGCCCTTACTCCGTGCCTCGCACCGCACAAAGCACTTGTACATTAATTCATTCAATTTTCACAGCAAGGGGGTAAACTGAGGCAAGGAGGCATGCCCACCACCACAGAGCTAAGCTGACATTAGAGGTGGATTCTTAAGCATGTGTTTAAACCGTGTCCCTGTGGTTTGTCACACCAGGAAATGGCCCCCAGGCCTTTCTAGGACTCAGAATCCTCCAACCAGAAACCCAGGCAGAGGGGTGTGAACTCTCAAGCCACAGAAATGGTTGTTGATGTGTTCATGAAGTCCTCGGTCCATCCAAAGCCATCTGCAGAATCATGGGGAAGGCTTGGAGAAGTAAGGTGTGGTTACCTTGGCCTTATCCTGACCAGCCAGCTCTCAGATGGGTCACTCCTGAGGGGCCAACAGACGGTCACCTTCCCAGTGCGAGTGAGGTGCACAGTCCCCGCCTTCTCTCACGGGTGCCCCCGCACAGCAGTCATGTGGACAGCGGGCAGCTTCCTTTCTGGTTTAGATAATCATGCCCAGCGGTGGACACCCTGGCAAACCATGTTGCCTGGCCAGACCCTCCAAGAATGGGGTCCTATTTGATTCCTGAGTGTAGCGTGTGACCCACCCATAACCGTGACATAAGGCAGAGGATATTGAGCATACAATGCAAAATGCCATCAACTAGGGACAAGCAGCTGGTGACTACAGGCCTTGTAAAAGGACAGGGAAGGCCAGGCCATACTACCTGCCTCTTTACTGGAGGCCGAGTCAGAAAGGACCAGGTGGGGCCTTCCTACAGGCTCTAGGTCCTCCCCACCCGGCACCCTGGGGAGGCACAGCCAGTCTATGCTAATAGGAGGGCGGAGGGATTTAGGGGGCCCTCTGTCATCTCTCAGTGGGTGTGTTTATGGTAACAGGAGCAGATAATAATATTTTGTATCGTTTATTGGGTCGTCCCTGTGTGCCAGACCGTTCTAAGCCCTCTACCCATTGTATTCCCATGACAGCCCTGTGGGGCAGGTACAGTTTTCACTTTAGGTGCCCAGAGGACCCTCTGCAGGGGCCACAAGCCTGACAGTCAAGAGGTAAACTGGATCCAGGTCCTGGAGGCCCTGGGGCTCCCCCTGGCCCTGGGTGGAGGGTGCTGGAGGCTCAGAGCTGGAAGGGATGGAGCCGGTGGGCAGGAGCATCTCCTCTTGGGTCACCTGCTTAGGTGCTGGCTCCCCATGGATGATTTGCAGGGATCCTGCTTGGGAGCTTGTTAAAAACACAGAAGGTCAGGCTCTACCCCAGGCCCAGTGGATCCGAATCTTTGGGATTCTGCATTTTCAACCAGGCAATTTATAGGCATATTAAAATTGCAAACCTCCACCGCAGGGTATAATCCCTACCTTGGACAGGTTCTACTTTGTTCCACAGGAAAGGATGGAGTATTGGAAAGACTCCCATATAAGGAATATAATTTTGGATTCCTGGCAGGAGGTGAATCATCTATATTCGAATTTACTCTGGAAACAGAGAGACACAAATGCAGGTTTCTGATAATGTGGACAGGATTGCTGGGTTGTGCCTCCCAAAAACCCGAGAGAGAGGTTTGAAACTTCATGGCCCTTTCCAGAAGACCGTGGTTAAATCCAAATGATGGTAGTTACTTAAAGGTGAAAAGGGCCATCTCCCCGAGCACAGGACATACCAGCCTTTACATCATAAGCAAAGCCTTTGCAGTAACACCTCTTGCAGAGCTCAGAGAAGGCTCTTCTGACGCAGACTCTTTGACTAAATACCACCTTGCCTGGACACCCAAGCTTTTACGGGGAGTGAGCAGAAACCCCAGGGGTCTCCCAAGAGTTCCCCAGAATAACTCAAATGTGAATACAGATAATTCATAGGAAGAGTAGATGAGATCGTCACCCAGCGAGCAGAGACGTGAGATGTGACTTGGGAACTGAGCTGTTGTGGACCTTCATGTGTTTTTCTGGATTTCAGTCATGGAAAAACACCAAATGAGGTGCTTCTCTGCTGGGCACGAGGTGTAGGTTATATTGACAAAGACAGAAGATGTGGAAAAGTAGGGGGATGGAGAACATTATTCAATTAACCTTCCAGGGCAGTCCCAGAACTAAAAATCTACAGTCTTCACAGTCCTCTAAATCCTAGTCCTTAGGAAAGTAAAGGAAAATGACCTCTCAGTTGGATACACATGCTCCTTTGAAGGCCGGGAGTTGTAAACATGGTGCAAACACGTGTCTGAGGTTGGCCATCTGGCCCCAGAATATTCCTGTACCCTGAATGGCCCAGTGTAGTCCCTCTTTTGAAAGATGGTGAATCTGATGTCCCAGGAAACCCACACCAGAGCAGCAGCCCCAAATGCAGCAGGAGATGTGGTGCTTCTGCCATATAGGTCCACAGATCACAGCACAGCATCCTTCAGATGGAGCCAGTGGTCTCCTGTAGGGTCTCTCAAGGGCTTCCAGGCAATATCTTTTCCACCCCTCACCTTCACACTCTCCAGCTGGCCCAGCTGGCATGGATGGGGCAGGCTGCCAGAAGGGGCAAGCTGGAGCTCTCTGGCACTGGCTGAAGCTGGAAGTCCGCTGGGGATTTCTCCTTGAATTTCTTTGCCGTAACCTTTGTGACCCCTTAGGTGCACGAATATGAGCACCACTTTTAATGCAGTTGCAGTTTTTGGGGTATCAGAACACTGCTCTATCTTTTCTATTTGTGAAAAGCTCCCAATATTTCTCTTAGTAATAATCTGTACCCTATTATTATATAGCCATGGGGCTATTACTGTATAGAAAAAGAGAATTTGGGAGCGCTATCTCATTTTTGAAATTAGTGAAGCTAATTGCACTAAAAAATTAATGAGCAAAAGTGAATACCTCTATATGTCATTGCTAAAATGTGTTCAAAGAGACCAGTGATAAGCAACCCAATAGTTTTTAAATGTTTCCCATGTAAGAGTTTTTATTCTGGTTCTGCACTCAATTAGAGGTACCTACATTAGACTACAGACAAAAATAATTAGGGAGGCCGCAATAAAAATTTCCAGAAAACAATAATATAGGGAATGTTCAGTTTTGTAGATATCAGGGAAGTTCCTATATCTTAATTTCAGTGCTAACATTGAGTGATAAGATTCCTAATTCACATGAGATAATGTAAAACAAGACTGCAGACTTGGATTATAACTGCCTGACTTCCAAAAAATCCAAAAGTTTTATGACAGTAAAATCTCTCAGATTAAACTTCTTGGTGTGGAGAGTCTACCAAAACACTGAGTCCAATTTTGTAAGGTCAGGGAAAATAATAGGATAAAGAATGGTTAGGAAGAGCCGGACCCAGTCAGCTCGAACAGGCAGGCAGCCAGGTGGGGGGTGGCAGGGATGTCTACCTTTTTAATAAACAGGAAGGCGTGGGTAGAAGGGGGGCGGCCTTACCTCAGCAGAGGGGATAGCTCCACAGTGGTGAGGGCTGAAGTCTGAGCGGCCTTGGAGGAACACCGGCTCTCTTAAACATAGTTGCCACTAGACGCTTCAGGGTTTCTCGGCGATGGTCTTCAGCCCTTTGTTGCTGCGGGTGACTCTATGACAGCAAGGCGGGGCTGCTTGAGGGGTGGGTGTGGCAGCGATGGCTGGCTGACTCCTAGACCCCAAGTCAAGGGCCTTCTCTGGGAAAGGCATTACTTAAGGGTGTTAGAATTCCTGTTGTACTGGAACCTAAACTGGCCTGGAAACTGGGGAGTGACCTCACGTGGACTATTATTTACAAAGATTTCAGGGTGTTCTGTAGATGAACAATGTCGTCTCCCTCCCGCTTTGGACTTAGGGCAGGCGTCTTGGGATTTGATGTCATGGGAAGACTCATCTGAGTCCAAGGACGCCACTTCCTGGAGAGGCAATGTCCTGGCAGGTTTCTTTTTCTTCTTTTGAGGGTTCTCCTGTCTCGACTCTCCTAAACCCCCAGTGTCAGTTTCTTTGAGTGGCCATATTAGGAAAGTAGAGTTCTTTGGGTCCACATTCTCCCTACAGAGAGAGAGAGAGGTATCAGGGTTACCCTAGTCTTGATGGCTGCCGTCTCTACAGAGGAGTCAAGCCAGCCCTGCAAGTGTTTCTCAGCTCTTTGTCCCTTGTCCTCTTTCCCATGGGATGGAATCTCAGGAGTCCTGCAGGCCCTGCTATTTGGGCTGGGCTGTATTCCACACAGTTCACATCCACAGGTCCTTTGATGTCTGGGAGCTTCCCATGTCATGGAGAATCTGATCATTCGGGCTCTGCCCTGACCAAGACGGCGAGTGAAGGAACTCCGGCCAGGAAGCCTACTGGCGTGCCTCCTGTCCATTCTAGGGTGATAGACTTGGCCACATCACAGTTCAGCTCGTTTCTGATACATTGAACTGGAGCTTGTACAATAGAGACACTCTCCACACTTTCAGATTTCTCTGATTACTGTAAGGTGTACCATTAGAAAAATGTCCTCAAACTCCAAAAACAAGATGATTCTTAATAAAATTTAATTGACAAAACTTAGGTATGACTATAAAGTCATAGAGCAGGACTTAACATTTGAAAAATATAATGCAGGTGATCAGCTAATATTTAACAAAGGAGCCAAGAGTGCTCAATGGGGAAAGGATAGTCTTTTCGATAAATGGTGTTGGGAAAACTGGATACCCACGTGCCCCTATCATAAACTACTCACAAAAGCTAACTTGAAATGAAACACAAAGAATGGAATGAAAGAACTGAAACATAAAACTCTTAGAAGAAAGCATAGGGAAAAAAATTCCTTGACATTGGTCTTGGCAATGATCTTTTTGGATATGACACCAAAGTACAAGCAACAAAAGCAAAAACGAACAAATAGGACAACATCAAACATTGCACACCAAAAGGAACAACAAAATAAAGAGGCAACCCATGGAATATGACAAAATACAAAATATTTGCAAACCAACCATGTATCAGATAATAGATTAAATTTCCAAAATATATAAGGAGCTCATACAACTTAATAACAAAAAGACCAACGATCTGATTAAATAATGGGCAGAGGACCCAAATAGACATTTTTCCAAAGAAGACTTACAAATGGCCAAAATGTACACAAAAAGATGCTCCATGTCACTAGTCATCAGGGAAATGTAAATCAAGACCACAGTGATACCCGACCTCACACCAGTCAGAACGGCCCTAACCAAAAGACAAGAAATAACAAGTGTCGGTTAAGATGTGGAGAAATGAGAACCCTTCTGCACTATTGAAGGGAATGCAAAGTGGTAGAGAAGCTGTGGAAAACAGTATGGCAGTTCCTCAAAATAATTAAAAATAGAATACTGCATGATCAGCAACTCCACTTCTGTGTATATGTCCACAAGAAGGAAAGCAGGGACTCAAACGAATATTTGTACATTGCAACATTATTCACAATAGTCAAAGGTAGAAGCAACTCAAGTGTCCACCAATGGATGAGTGGATAAAACAACTGTAGTGTGTTCATACAATGGAATATTATTTGGCCTTAAAAAGAAAAGGAATTCTGATATATGCTCTAACTTGGATGCACTCTGAAGACATTATGCTAAGGTAAATAAACCAGTCACAAAAGGACAGATACTGTTTAATTCCACTTACACGAGGTGTCTAGAGGGGTCAGAAGCATTGAGACAGGAAGCAAATCAGTGGTTGCCAAGCGCTGGGGTGGAGAGTGAATAGGGCGTTAAGTGTTCAATGGGCACAGTCTCAGTTTGGGATGATGCCAGAAGTGCTGGAGTGGCAGATTAGGACGGCAGCACAACAAAGTGGTGTACTTAATGCCACCGAACTGAAACTTGTGTGCTTAAACATAGTTAAATGATAAATTTTATGTGTATCTTACCACCATAAAAAAAAAATGGTCTGGGCAATAGCAGTAACATTGGAAAAAGGCTTTCCAGGAGGCCACCATTATCTTTAAATATGGGGCCAGCACCTGTGTAGTTGCACAAGTTGTGGGAGGCCAGGTTCTCTGAGACTCATCTTGAAACCACACTACAAAGTTGTAATCACCCCCTGCTCTGTGAAATCTAACATCTTATCCACTTCATTGCCATCAGTGATCCCTCAAACCGCTACCTCTCTCTAGAGCAAAGTTGCTAGAGTCTGTTTCCTTTTCAGAGGTTTTTCTCTATTTCCTTTGTATTGGGACTGGTCTCAGTCCAGTCTATGATCTGGAACCTCTCGGAAAGAAGAGTGACGAGGAGGAAGGGAAGGTGAGAGGTTTTCAGGTCCACTGATGGCCCCCAAAGGCAGGGAAGAGGAGAGGCTTACACACGTACTTGAAGGACACCAGGGAGAAGAGCAGGAAAGATCACAAAGCCACGCATGTCTGCCCTTCAGTAGGGGATTAGTACATGAGGTATGGACCACCAAATTATTCATTATGGAATAACTAAATTCTAGGTAG
This sequence comes from Phataginus tricuspis, assembly GCA_029783875.1. Classification (NCBI taxonomy): domain Eukaryota; kingdom Metazoa; phylum Chordata; class Mammalia; order Pholidota; family Manidae; genus Phataginus; species Phataginus tricuspis. Next base: position 14,767,585 of record JAQQAC010002629.1, on the reverse strand, counting down.
GCAATAATGGAACAAGAGGTGTCCTCGTTATGCAAAGAGGCAAATAATACATTGTTAAGTGGGAAAAAAGTCACAAACAGAATGTAAGTTATATTTTCATTTTTGTGTTATTAAGATTGTGAATACATAAGGATGACTGGGAACCTTTGCATTAGACTGTTCAGAGTTGTCTCAGGGCAATGATTTCCAGTAGAATTGCCACTTTCTCCACATTTAAAAAATGTTTCGCAACTATCATAAATGACAAGGAGAAACAAAGACTTTTATTTTGAGGAAAAACAATAGACATGGCAGAGAAAACACTCTAGAAGGATAGATATCAAAATATAAATGTCATTACTTAAAAAATGTGATACTATGGATGGTTTTTATACTTTCTGCTTATAATTTCTTAATTATATATGCATTACTGTTGGAATAAGAATAAAAAATACAAGTTGTCATGGTTAGATTTAAAAGCAGACATCTTGAGCAAGTTAAAGTGATTTATTTTTACATCAGGTAAACAGATGTTGCACACCTACCCTATTTTACTCCCCATTCGGAATGACTGACGTTGACCAAGTTCAAGATATTCCACAAGGAAAGGTCCCCTCAAGCGTGTGGTGGGCAGGCAGGTGTGAATCTGATGTGAAAGCTCTTGTCCAACCCCTTTCCCCCATCCTCCTCACCAACCCTCACTCAGCTTGGCCCAAACCCACTCAGATGCAAGGGGGAGGGTGGCCGGGCTCCTGACTTCCAGCCAGCGGACATTTCAGCACTCCTGAGAAGGCCCTGCTAAGTGGCTTTCTTTTGCCCTATCTCAAAGCAAAACTGAGTTAAGCGTCCTATTAATTATTTTAAGCTATAGACTTATTTAAATATTATGCAAAACAGGCCAAAACTATGCATGTGTGTGGAGAGGCGGAAGTGGGGACAAGCCGACAGTGGGTATCACTGGCTCTTCAGAAGCGGCCGGCTCCACGCTGGGGAAGGAAGTCCCAAGCACTCTCTCCAGGCTCTCCTTGGGTCAGAACCCAACTCACTCGATTAACCAAACATTGTCTGCTTGCCTGTATTCTAGATGGTTCCCTGAGGACTCATTTCTATTCTTCCCTAAGCCTCTGTCAGCAAGATTGTCTTAGAACAGAAAGAACAGAAGGGAGGCACCAAGGAAATGTTTGATGAGGACGAGGAGGCCCCTGAGTTTTAACAATGGAAGGGGCAGAAAATGGAGACACTGCTAGGAAAAGGCTGTTGCCATCCAAATTGCTACCACTGGCCCTCGGGGTTAATGAATCTATGTGACTCTGTGACTCCCCAGTACTAGGGTGCCAGAGTATGCTCTTGAAGACAGGCAATGTCCCTTTGGATCACATAGGACACTCCCAGCCAGGGTATATTTCAGAACTAGGAGATGGGCTCCGAATCTGAGCAGAAGAGATGAGGATGTTGGTGGCATACACAGGCTTAATGCTTTCAGGTGCACATCTCCTTCAAAGGGAAAACAGTCAGCTGTGACCAGGCCAGATTATGGGAAATGATTCACCTCATGTAATGTCAAAGGCTGTGCTGAATCTTGAAGTTTCAATCAATGACTTAATGTCACTGCTGGAGGAAGAAATGTGAGGCCACACAACGCAGAGCAGAGGGAGGTGCTCTAAACAATCTGTGAATTATAATCTCCTTTGGGACATACTTCTAAGTCCAACGACTTGATGAAAAATTATTAAACTGCTCAGAGATGATGAGAGTCTAAAATCTTGGGTAATAGGAATTGGGAGCTGACACAGACCCAGCCAAACCACATCTGAATCTGGGAGAGGGTCTCCCTGCCCTACCCCCCCTTGGCCTCAAACACAGCCTCCCCTCAAGGCCTCACAACTACAGTCCCACAGCAAGGGAAAAACCCTCCATGCCCGACAATCTCCTTCAAATGCCCAGGGGGGTTTCTGGAGCACAGAGAAAATGATTTGTTTCGTCTGGCTCTCCTGATCTTATTGAGAACGCTGTGAATTTTTTCAAGAAATCAAGCTCCCTCTAAAGCAAGTCTTCTACGGAGCCTCAGTTGTAATTTGCTGAAGCCTTGTTCTTGCCGAGAATGGAAGATGGGTTCCAATTCTTCTGGGAGGGATGCCCAGCCAGTTACAGGGCACTGGGTATGTGGATCCAGCCCAGGTCTGCCAGAGGGACGCTGCCCGGAGGCGCACACAGTCACAGCCTGTACTCAACCACTTCCCACTGGGTGGGTGACACCTGGTAGGAACACTTCCCCTCCCTGGAGAAATCCAGAAGCCTGCTTGCCTGTATTCTAGCTTCTGAGGTAGGGCACCTAACCTACCAGACGTGCTTCCCCTGGTGCTAGCTTCTGATAGGACCAGACCCCAGGGGAAGCCATCATGGAAGAGCTCAGGGTGTGAGTCCCCTGCCTGGCAAAGAGGGAGGATGCCAATGGGGAGAAATTTCTCCTGGTCTGCCCACTTCTTGTAATTTGGAGAAATTACATGTGCATTCTCTAAGTGAAGACATTTATAGACAGGTTAGGGAATATTTTTGCTCAGGACAGACATCTCTGATGCCGAGAGATGAAGCAAAAAGCTCAGGCACACCACTGAAGATAAGGCAAGGCAACCACTTCCCTGTGTCAGACATGTGCTTAGGAGACACACCTCTCTCAGCTGTGCTGTCAGAGAATGCAATCATATCATGTTGCAAAGGAAAGAGAAAATCAGTAACAGCCTTACCCGATTTCACATCGCAAATGCAGGGATACGAAAATCCTCTCCTTTAAGAACTAGTTATTTGGAATCTAGAAATATGAATAACATATTTTTCAAGCCAACCTTGCCAAAAGTCTTCAAGAATCATTTATGTATCCAATTTTGTGTTGAAAATGAGGAGGTGCATCAGCTTTGGTCATAGTCAATCAATTTTGAATGCTTCATCGTCCAAACACTTTCCCACCTATCTTTGTGCGCTCCGCTTATTTAGGAACCAGAAGAGGGGCCTGCGGAAAATACTCTCAGTCTCCCACAACTGACAAGAAAGAAGAGAAAGTGGAAAAGCAGAAGATGCAGAGCTGAATGTCTGGCTTTTGGGCCTACCCAGCTGTCTGGGGCCATGTACCCCTTTATCTTACCAACCCCAAATGGATGGTTATAGCGGGTTCACTGTTTTAAAATAAGTCAAATGCTGTCATGTTGGAGTTGGAAGCCACAGTGTACTTCTTTAATCAGCCCATGAAGAAAGTACCAGGACATTTTTTTTTTGAGATGGTCTCATTGGGTACAATGGTGTGAAGACTTGCTTAAGAACAACCAAAGGGAGATGGAGCATTTATGTAGTAAGTGAGGAAGGGCCCACCAGAGGGAAATTCCAGCGCAGATACAACAGAAGACCCACACGGCATTCTGTGCACTCACATCCACCAGGGCTGATTATAGAAACAGAGACAGACTCAGCTCTGAATTTAGTGGGTTGGATCTGGTCTCTGCTCCAGAGAAATAAGTGCAGTCTCTTGCTAGCAGAGAGGCAGCCAGAGCAAAAAACAGTGGGAATTCCAATGGGGAATCTAGGGAGTCAATGAACACTTCTGCTGTGTGAAGCCCTAGAAGCCAGGATGGATAATGAGCAGCTAAGAGCTTTAAACAAGGCCTGGGTAGTACTAAGATAAAAAACAGTTAAAGACTTTTCTCAACAAAGAATTTGACTTAAATTCCGAAATGGTGGTTGATAATGTTGAATTTAGTAAAAACGGTCAATACTGAGGCACATCTTATTCATAAGCCTTTATAGTGTACTATAATTTGGATATCATACTGCTTGAATAAGATTTTGAAATTAACAAAGAAATGTGGTATTATGTTAAATGAACTATACAGTCATCCAGAAAAAATAGACTTGAAATGTGTATTTTCAATAAGCACACCTGAGGAGGGTTCTCTCCTCAGGCCATCAGGCTGCACTGGGGGTCGGCAATGAAGAGGAGGAGGGAGGCTCCTGGGTCACCAAGGGAGGGCTGTTCCCTCGGGATTGTGTGCAGGTGTGCACACGTGCCTGTATGTGTGTAAACAGGGGAGGCCAACTTGGGTTTTCCCTGAGGGGAGGTAATCAGTGGAGAGGAGCTAAGGAGAGGGGAGAGAAGAATCCAGGGGCAACTGGCAGCGCAAGGACCCAGACAGGGCGGGCAGGCCTGGGGAGGCTGGTGGACATATTGGCCTTGGATGAGAGGAGGGACTTTGACATCAGGGGCAACGAAAGAAGTTTGCACCCGCCTGGGTAGCTGGGGGCAGCGGGTAAGAGGTGGAGGAGAGATGCTTGATGGTTTCCCTTCATGAAGTACAAGAGGAGCCCATTGGGAGAAAGAAGGGTAGCACCCAAGACAGCCTGCAAACTCTTAGTGAAGCTGGAGGGTTTCCTGGATCCCGTTTTCCGACCTCTGCTCAAAATCTACCTTTATGTCCAAGGTCATGACTCCAACCTTGAGGCACCACACTGGACCTGTGGGCTTGAGCTTTTGCCGGCGTTCTAGGCCTCAGTCTTTTCTTCTTGACTTGACTTTACTCCACCTTTCGTCTCTTAGGGATCCTACTGCCTCAGATGAAAATGGGTTCACCCCACTGCAGCCCCTGGATACCACCACCCACCACTCACACTCACCTGGGCACAGGCGGGCCAGGTCACACCCCGCTCTCTCACTCCCTGATAAGGGGAGAGGAAGGTGGTTGATTGGTTCCAATTGCAACATAATCTAGCTTTGCTTTATAGTCAGACTTTGTTAGAAGGCCTTGAATCCTTATAAATAAAAGGGGAGTCATTCCTTTCAGATTCATGGCAGAATTGAATGCGTTTCTGCAGGGTCACTAAAATAATGCAGGATTTGAGATTAGAACCAGACAGACAAATAGCCATTGCATAAAAGGTGTGATGTGGAAGGAATAGTCATCATAGAACTACATTTAAGTAGGAAGTCCTCTACCTCTGCTTTTCTCTCCAAGTTAGAGATCATGGATCTCAACTAAAAACAAATTAAAGGTGCGAAGATATAAATAAAATTCAGAGAGTAGAAAGCTGGGTCCACTTACATTTTTGGATCCTCCTGAGTGTGGGCTGATTTTATATGAGAGCAAGAGAGGGCATACTTGTTCTGGCTGATCTTAACCAGGGCACTCCGAGGGCAAAATTCCTGTAGTAATGCCAAAAGAGTTCGCTCAGTTTACATCAGGAATATCCACAATTCAGATGTAATTTTATTTTAGCTCAATTCATTATAATAGCTACTAGCCATCCTATTCAAGGTGATACTTAAGAGAGCAGTTTAAATGCAGTGCTTAGCTTGATGACTCTATGCTGAATAAAAGTCATCATTCAGTCCTCTGACATTTCCCATATTCCAGGTCATTTGCAAAGCACGTAAGATGCACGTGTACACACACGCCCATGCCCATCCCTTCACCTAACCATGTTCTTTTCTATATTTCAGCCTTTGTCACCTCTTTCTTGGACTTATAAACTATGACCAGCCTCCCTTGCTGAATGCCCCACCTTCAGCCCCATGAGTCTCCCAGAATCTTTCAGAATTGTCTTCAGTGTCTATCCCCCAACCATGCCACTCTAGCCTCCAGGGCACGCTGCCCTGTGGGTAAATTCCAAGGTCCCTCCTGGGCTCTGAGGCTCTTCCCCGGGGTTCCCGCCCACTGCTTCGTCTCTCCCACCCCATGGGCATGCGCAGGGGCACCTCTTCTGGTGTCCCTGGAATTGCTCTCTTTCTTTCTCTCACACTGAGTAGATATGCCCAGAGCAGTGCCGCATGTCAGACATGTTTCCCCACCAGCTGTCCTTACACACTTGCTTCTTTACTGTTTGAACAGCTCTAGAAAGTCGGTTTTCCTTTGGGGGTTTTCCCTGGGGTGAGGAGAAGGCGCCCTTCTTTCCTCTTGTTCTGTCAGGTTGGACACGATGCTCCTGGGCCACTGGCTCTGATGGACTTCCCTCTTCCCTTAAACCAAGTCCCCCTACCACGCTCCCTCCCCGATGGCTAGAGCTCAGGCTACAGCCAAGAACTGACGGGATTTTCTGATTCTGTGCACTAGGCAGTTGGGCCATGGAGCCATACTACCTGGGATTAATTCAACATCTATTTCTCTGCCTTCCTTGTGTGTGACCTAACTTCTCTAATTCAGTCTCCTGATCTGAAAATGGGGGTAATAACAGCACCTCCCTCACAGTGTTTTGCGCATTCAGTGCATTCAGTTGTCCACTATGTGTAAAGCACTTGGATTAGTACCTGTGGCACATAGTAAGCGCTTAATAAAGTTAGCCACTTGTATTGTGTTTCCTGATTTTTGCTTGCTTGCCTATTTTCCAGGCATATTGAGTGGTTCATCAGGGCAATGTTATTTTCATTAGAAATGTCACTCATTCAAGAAATTTAAAAAACAATTGTGAGAACCTTCTTTTCAGGGGCTGTGCCAGGGCACCAAGATGGATAGGACATAGTCCCTGCCTTTGAGGAATGAGAGATTGGTGAGGAGGCCAGTGAAGGAAGAGCAGTACAGTGCACAGGGGACCCCTGAAGGCCTCAGTGTGAAGTCACAGGTGGGCAGAGTCAGGTGACAGGAGTTTCTGTGGAAAGAGGAGGAAGAGGGCAGTCCAGGGAGAGGCAGAGTCAGGGCTTGGAAAAGCCTGCTACGTCCAGAAAGCAGCAAGCCTTCCATGGGGCTGGAACCCGAGCTCATGGGGCTGGCTGGGGCCATGCTGGGGTCACATGGGGCTTTTCCTTGAGGTTGATGAGAAGAATGTGTATGGGGGGACGTCAGGCAGGCAAGTGACATCACCAGATTTGGAAACTGATAAAGGTGTTCTCTAAAGCTTTTAGGAAACACGTAGGGAGGACTGGCAGAGGAGCCTAAGGCAGGAGCAGGCTGGGTGGCGGTGGGGAAGCGAGGGAGAGTGGTGGTGTAAGAGCTGCGGGGACAGCCTCCCCTGCGGGCCCATGCGGAGCGAGAGCCCCAAAGACCTCCTGAGGGAGGAGTCAGGAGGCCACGCTGTCTCCCTTTGGGCAGCTCCTGTGCTGCAGAGTGGGCAGAACCCGACCACAGGGAGCAGACGCCCGGGGATGGGCAGAGACAGGCGGTCACGCTTCCCAGACATCTGGCAGGGCCAGGAGGGAGCCCAGAAGAAAGGCGGGGGGAAAGAAGCCACTTTCTGCCCAGTGAGAAAGTCCTTTTTTTACTGAAAATCCACTTACTCTCTGGTTGTTACACTTTAAAACTGTGTAGAATTTATCTTTGGCCACATCCTGATTCGGAAGTGCTATGACAATAGCAGGGACGTAGACGTCAAATCCGTTGGGTATCACAATCTTGGCCAACACATAATCTCCAACCTGCAGGTGAGAACGTATTTCGTAGCACATATTTTGCTTATAGATCTTAGAGAGAATACTAATATGCTTGTTTTAAAACATCCCAAGACAATTAGCAAGGACTGATGTTAAAATTTAAATACGTATTTTTTTTCTCAGTTCATAATGAGTCAAGAGTTCCCAGATCCCCTGTGCTCCGTGGGCCACACCTGGATTTTGTAATCAGTTTGGGGAAGCCCCGTTTTAGCAGGACTTCTCCACCTGACATGGGACCCAGGGACAGTCAGCAAGATGCCAAGGGGTCTGGAAACCACCTGTAAAGACTGGTTGAAGGAATCGGGAGTGTTTCACAGAATGACAAAGGAGAGACGTGAACAGTGTCCTCTTATACCTGAAAGGCTGTCACCCAGGCAGAGGAAAGAGGCAGGTTTGTTTAACGGTGCTCCAAAGCACACACCTAGAATCCACAGGCCAAAGTTACAAAGAGGCAGCTTCCAGTGGAAAGTCAGTCTTGTGAAGGGGCATTTGTCAGGTGTAGAGGGGCAGGTGTCGGGGGAAAAGGGCACAGCATGGGCCCTGGGTCTGTTGGGGGAGCCGACAGGCAACCAGCGTGGAATCCTAGGAGCTCCTCAGGTGCTTTGCCTCCTGGTTCACCCCAGCCAAGAAGCAGCAGAAGTGGAGCTCTCTGGCATCAGTGCCAGGATGAGAGGAGTGGCAGGAGGATGGGCCAGACACAGCACAAGTTTTATGAATTTATAAGCAGGTGGGAACGCAGCCCAGCTCATCTGTGGAATGCATGTTCAGAGGTAACTGCATTATGGCACTGAGGTCTGACATCAACTGACTATAATGCAAGGAAAGGGCCACCTCTGCCCTTGTTATTAAATCTGTTTTAATATAATCTTTTGCAGTGAAGGTTTCAAGGGCACCAGCAGTTACAGCAGCTGCCTCCACCATCTATTGTCTGTAAAGCGACCAGGGCCTCGGTGTGCAATGCAAGCAAGTCTGTGCAGTTGTGAGGCCACATAACAGATCGGGGGCCTGAGCAAAGGAATGGCCAGGCAAGGGGTCACAGGAACAGGGCCACTGCTCTTCCTGCCAAACACAAGCCCCTGCAGGAGCCCACCCAGATGATCAGCAAAGGGCCAAACAGTGGTGTGCCATCCCATTAACCACAACTCTTGAGATTGCTGGTGCAGGTACCTGGAGCAGTGGGCAGGGCATGGCGCCCCCAACAGGAGTGATGAAGGAGATGGGCACAACCTTGGTGTCTCCATACCTGAAGACCACCAGTGCGTGGGTGGGGCTCACACACTTCTTCACAATCCCTGGAAGGAATTGAATTTAAAATAAAATATAAAGACAAACAGTGCCTATTCCCTTAGACTTGCCTCATCCTGTTGGCTGTGCTAAGTTATAACACTTGGTCTCTTTAAATCAGTGTGCCCTTTGATTTCTCCACCAGATAACGCTGGACACTGTATGAGGCACATGGGGGTTGAGCCGGTCACGTGGTGAAGGGCGATGCTCTGGTCTGCAGCATCGCTGCGCTGGGAACCCAGAGCGGGCACAAACTTGTTCTTCCAGCGTCACCAGCAACCATCCTGATGGGAGCAGTATTCCCGGAAACAAATATCCTCTTCCTGGACTTCCTACCATCTGATTTCCTTATCTATTTATTTTAGCTATATTTCCTTCCATAATACTTAGATATAGAAACCGACATTAGATTGTGCAAATAAAAAGGAATTTGATCTCCCATCATCAGCTTTTCATGTAACATTAGGTAAACGAGAAGGTAGCTCGGTTGAATGCATCCCATGGCTTCCCTAACAGGTACAGCATGGAAGGAAAAAGATAAAAGCAGCAAGACGTTTCTGTGCCTTTTAATTACAAGCAAAAAGAGTGCAGTAATGGGAAAGGAACCACTGTAAGGCTCACGCAGTTTTCATTTTTCCCAGTTTAAATTTATTTTCCCATTATAAAGGGATTATAAATATTAAGGGGAAGTTTGGCACAGACAATTCCCCAGGCAGTAACAGCTGCAGTCAGACTCCCACTTCAAGACAGAAAAGGTGTATGTCCCCACTGGGCTCCCGCGGCCCGAGGGCCGGGCACGCCTGCCTCGGCAAAGCCCCATATCCTTTTACGTGGCAAAGAACAGCTGCTGATTTTCATCTTGGGTTCATGTCTCTTGGTTTAAATGGCCAAAAAAATGAAAACCTTTTTATTTTTCATTGTACACATATGAAAACCAGCATTCCATTGTGTGTGTTTTCTTCTTGGACTTAAGTGTTCAGTTTGGTTTTTGAAATATTCTTTACACATTATTTACACATTTCTACCATAAACAGACTTTACCCTTTTAATTAGAAAAACAAACACTACTTTTTAGAAAGAGTTGTCTGTTAGGAAAACAATGTGTGACAAATGTCAAAAATTGGTAAATCTGGGTAAATACAGGAATTCTTTGTGTTAGTCTTACAACTTACCTGCAAATTTGAAATTATTTTTTTATAAGAAATAACTATGCTGGTAGAATTGAAATTCCCAATACAAGAAAAGATTAATTGTATTTAGGGCTTAGAGGGGACAAAACCTAACTACATCCAGTAACCCATGTACCATCATTTAATTTGGCTGAGTCAATATTTACTAGCCACTAATCAAAATGACTGATTACATGACTAAACTCAAATGTTTATTTCCTCTAAACTGACTTACTTGAGTTTGATCACAGCCCAAACTTAAAGATCCTATGAAGCTATCAGGACTGTGTTCTCTGCCTCTAGTAGCATTTAAAAAACAAAAACAAAAACAGGGCGCTCATTGTTGCTGACATGGCCTCAGGTATTGCACGTGACCACGGTGTTAGCCATTTCCCCTACTTCCCCAGATTGGTAGCAGTAGGTCCTGGGCATTTTCTTATTATTCAGGAATGGTGCTAAGGAAAAAAATCAGTCATTCTACATTTCTCTGGCACCCTGGACTAGCAAACTGATCTCAAGCCCTAATCCAGGCAGTTGGAATCCATTCTTTACAGCATTTCCAATCAACTGCCAAATTAACCTTGGATCCCTCTCCAGGGCTCCAGTTCAGAAAAACAAGCAGGGGTGGACTCCTATAATCACCTCCTAGCAAATCTGAGCCCCAGAGAAATGGAAGGTTTTCAGGCCTGCTCTTATAAAGAAGAGTTTCACGCGTTAGCCTGTAAGCTCGTTTCAAGTACTCGAACCCCTACTTACTCTCATCTAGTCAACCCCAAGCACATTTACCAAATTTCAAATGAAATGTCTTACTTGTCAGTTTTACACATATGCCTGTTGTATCTGAAACTCCTGCTGAAGAATTTTTTCCCACTTACACAGATGTAATTTAATTCATAAAGAATTATTCTTTTAATTGGTGATTGAGAATACCTCTGCAAAACCAGGTATATTTCTCTGTTAAATCCTTTTTCCCGACAGATCTTCCTCAGGGTTCTCTCTCTAAGCTCTTTTCCCCATAGGCCTTTCTCATGATTTCAATGACTGCTTTTGTGTTGATGTCTGATAACTTCAGCATTTGGAAGCAACTGGAGATATGGGTCTAGAAGTCAAGGGAAGAAATCTCTCTGGAGATAGAGATTTTTGAAACATCAGCAAAAAAGTAGGACATCTACAATGCACCATATCTCAGACACAGGTCATTATCCTCCTGTCCACATCACCATCTCCAGCAGGTACTACTATCTACCTTGTAGCCCAAGTCAGGGACATGAGTGGTATCTTAACCCTATGTATTCAGTCTTCACACAGCAATGGAAGAGATCTTTTGCAAGTGTAAAGTGTGATTGTGTTTCTCCCTTCTTTATATGTGGCTCCCCAATAAAGTCCAAAATTCTTGACATGACCCTTTATGAATGGCCCCACACTAACCTCTTTGAAGAGCTTTATTATTTTCTGTGCTTTCTTTGCATTTTAGATTCCAGCCATAATCTTTTATTTCTCCAGATATAAAATGTTTTTCTTCACATCTAGATCTTCACACATATTATTTTCATTATCTACAAAGTTCTCGCTTGAACTTCACCTGGATGAGTCCTTCAGGATCACATGTCCCAGAAACTCTTGGGCAGACCTCTATGGTCCAGCCATACGAGCCTCTTCCTCCTGTAAGGACTATGCACTCCAGCCTCAGGACTTTGTACTGCTGGTCCCTCTGATACGAACTCTCTTCCCCCAGATAACCTCATGGCTTTCCCATCTTCCTTTAAGTCCTTATTCATATGTCACCTTCCCCAGAAGCTCTTCACTGACCATCATATTTAGAATTGCAACCTAAGCCTTCAAACCCCTTCATGGCTCGGTTTTTCTCTATAGCACTGTATCTGACACACTGCATACTTCATTTGGTTGTCTGTCTGTCTCCCTCACTAGGATGTGTGAAGACAAGAATTTTCATCTGTTTGCTCACTATACTAGATTAGCACTTTAGCACTTCACTAATATTACATACATGGAACATAGTAGATATTCAGTAAAACTTTGTTTACTAAATAAATGAGAGATTGAAATAAATACTTTTTTTCTTCTTGTCTATTTTCCCCCACAAATAGGGGAGACGCCCCATCACCATTTCATTTTAGAAGTGGAATACCTTAGTAAAGCTCATGGAATGTGAGTTCTCAAAGAGAAGTAGAGTTTGAGAACCTCTGGTCCCTGGAATAATATGATTTAACAAAGAATATTACAAAATTAAATACCTACCTGGAAAATAAAAGCCATTTTCATCACATCTTGCAATAACCTTCTGGCCTTTGAGGGGATCCCATCTTTTTGATTTGATTTTTTTTGTTGGAGTTTCTTGAAATTTCTGTCGCTAAAAAAGATAAAACATTAATAACTGATACAAAAAGTCAATACAGACAGTGAAAATCACAGGTGGGCAGTAGCTTGGGATTCTTTACTGAGAATCACATTACTGAAAAATTACAGATTATACATATACTGTATCCTCATTCTGGAGTACTTTCTGTTCTATAGTGTTGGGAATAGGATTTTAAAACTGAACTGATGTGGAAACCACTGTCCATATAAAGAGACAGAGTTTGGAGTCTAAACCTAACAAAATTTTGTTAGAACAACAAAAAAAGTCAACGTTTTCCTGAGAATTTGAACAGGATCCAGAGTCTTAAAATATAATATTCAACATATCCATATACAGTCCAACATGAAACATAAAAAAAAGCAAGC
>JAQQAC010002629.1:14452608-14754996 GCA_029783875.1 Phataginus tricuspis | reverse complement strand
AAGTAAAGGCAAGTAATCTTGAAATGAATGGTAAGGTAGTTGTTCTCAGCAGAAAACTAGAAACTATTAAAAAATAACCAAATGAAAAATTTACAAATAGAACACACTATCTGGAAGGGGTCAGTACAATCGATATGACAGAGGAAAGAGGCTTGAAGACAAATCAACAGAAATTGTCCAATCTGAAGAACACAGAGAAAAAAGATTTTAGAAATAAGCGTCCTTCTTGTTCTAGATAACCCCTTCAAAATCCAGCTCGGTCATAGTCTCTTTGAGAGGACCCTATCCCCAGGCCATTTCAGAAAAAGCACAGGAAAAGACCACTGTGTTATTTCCAAATGGTTTCTTATGAATGAAGGCTCGGCATAAATGTCATGGCTGTGACCATTACATGGAGAAATGGGTAGCATCATTTTTGACTTGTAAAGTCCAGCTCTGAAGTCCTATTCTCTATGTTTGATGACTGATCATTAATAGAAAGACCCAATCCCCACTTACCCCCACCCAAAGTATACCTCCAGACTTCCATTGCATCATCCAGAATAGTCTTTATTTTTAATTACCAATCAATTTGAGGTCCAATGCTCTTGTAAAATAAAGTTTAAATAAATTATTAGAAAACAAAACAAAAAGAAGACATATAGTGTTTGGGTTTCCAGATAAAATCTATTTAAGGATTCTAAAAAGCAAATAGTAGCAAATGGGTAGCAAGAAGACAAGAATTTGAAGTACTACTAAACTAGTGAGAGTTTACCATTTTTTTCTTCTGGCCTGATCTCAAGGCATCCCAAAACACGGAAGTGGGCACAACAGTGCAGACAGAGAGAACACTAGGAGAAGCTTCTAGTTCTGTCTTGAGGATTGGAAAATGAACTCCTAACACTCAGATAAAATGCAGAAATCCCCTTCTTTCCCCCTTTTTCCCCCAATTCTCAGACCCCAGTCCCCAAGAAACCATGTGGCAATGGCAGCAATGTTGGCAATGTGGGCTCAAAGGAGCTCAAACCCTAAAGGAGGGAAATCTTTTTGTCTGATTAGTGGCACTGTGGTCCCAAAAGGGTGGGATTCACCCCCCCGCCAATGTTTTCTGTCTCTTTCTCTGGCCTCTGTTTGGCCCCAGATGCAAATACAGTGAGTAGAAGCATGCAACTGAACTGATAATGTTAAATTCAAGATTACTGGCTGAGGACTGGAAAGAGGAGCCCTAGGAAACCAGAAATTACCAGGACAATCACTTATATGAAAAAAGGGAAGACCAGGTATTACCCCAATACCAAGCAAAGACATCACAAAAAAGGAAACTACAGACATATTCCTCATGAATATGGATGCAAAAATCTACAAGAAACTATTAGCAAGTACATCTATCTAGCAACACATAAGGATTTTACACAATGACCAAGTAGGATTTATCCCAGGAATGAAAAGCTGGTTTAATATCCATAAATCAATTAATGTGATATAACATATTCAAAGAATAAAGGATAAAGCTATTTTTTTTAAACATAGAGAAAGAGCATTTGACAAAATCCCACACCTTTTCAAGAAAAAGACTCTCAACAAGCTAGGAATATGAGAACTTCCTAAACTTGGTGAAAAGCATCTACGAAAAGCTTACAGGAACTTCATACTTAATAGTAAGAGACTGATTTCCTTTTAAGATTGAAAAAAGGCAAGGTACTCTTGACACTTCTATTCAATATTGTACTTGAGGTACTAGTCAGTGCAATCAGACAAGAAAAAAATAGAGGCACCCAGATTGGAAATGAACAAGTAAAACTTTTCTTATCATGAAAGATATGATCCTATACGTGGAAAACCCTAAGAAATCTGCCCAGAAGCTACTAAAATTAATTAACAAGTTCAGCAATATGTCATGATACAAGATAAATAAACCAAAAAATTGATTGTATTTCTATGTACTATCAATGAACAATCTGAAATAAAACTAGGAAAAGAATTCCCCCTATAACAGCAACAAAAGAATATTTAGGAACAAATTTATCAAAATATGTAAAAAATATATTCACTAAAAATTTCAAAACATGCAGAGAAATTAAAGATCTAAGTGGAGTGACATAACATGTTCATGGATTAGAAGACTTGATATTGTTAAGATAGCCATTTTCCCCACACTGATCTATAGATTTAGTAGAATTTATATCAAAATCCCAGTAATTTTTGTTGTTGTCATTGCAGAAATTGAGATACTGATCCTAAAATTTACATGTAAATGTAAAGGACTCAGAGAGCCAAAACAATTTTGAAAAAGAACAAACTTGGAAGACTAACACTTCTTGATTACAAAACGTACTATCATGAAAGTGCAGCACTGCTATAAGGAGAGTCATATGGTCAATGGACAGTATTGAGGGTCCAGAAATAAATCCTTACATTTACGGTCAATTGATTTTGACACTTTGGGAAGAAACTTTTGCAGTTTCTTTAAAAACTAAACATAAACTCACGGAATGTCTTAGAAATACCACTATCTAGCGAAGAGAAACAAAAACATATATCACACAAAGTCTTTTTTATGACTGCTCATATCATTATTATTCACAATAATGAACAGGTGGCATAATCCAAATGTCCATTAACTAGAGAATGGACAAACAAAATGTAGTATATCTATACAAGGGAATATTATTCATCAATTTTTAGGTGAAACATACAGAAGAGGCAAATTTATAGAGAAAAAAATTGGTAGTGGTTACCTGGGGCTGGAGGTGTAAACAGACACTGACGGAAAATGGGCACAAGGAATCTTTTGGGATGGAAATGATCTGCAACTGGACTGTGGTGGCAGTTGACAGCTCTGTCAGTTTTACTAAAAATCACTGAATTGAAATAGGTACATGTTATGATGTAAAAATTGTATTTCTATAAATATGTTTTTAAAAAAGTAAAAATAGACAGCCATTTATATCTGGCTTGCTCTATATAACCAGTCATGGTGTTTTGCATATAGAGGGCTCAGAAGTGAATGAGCACAGAAGTATCTGAATCTACTCTTAAATCGAAAGATAAAGTAGGACTTTTTCTTCAAATTGTTACATGGCAGAAACGGGATTTTCCCTCTAGATTTTTTTTCATTTTTTTCCTTTCTTGGCTATTAACTTAATAATTCTTGGGCTTCTTAAAGAAATTAGTCCTCCATTGATTAAAGATGGCGGCATGAGAGGTGGGACACAGGCTTCCTCCTAAAACCACATATAATACGAAAATATAAATAATACAACTAATCCTGAAAGAACAACAGGAAAGAGGGCTGTGCCAGACTGCATATACCTAGAGAAAAGAGCAGGCCTCACAGAACAGGGTAACATACCATAGCTGTGGCCTGGTGGGACCCAAGCCCTTCCCCCACCCCAGATCACTGGCAGGAGGAAGAGAAATGGAGCAGGGATGGAGTGGAGGCCTGGGACTGCTGAATACTTAACTCCGGAGATCTGCTCTGGGAGCACAAACCTACATTTCATGGTGCTTGCATGATACTCTCATGATTACAGGGATGGAAAGCTAAGACAGGCAGAATTCCTGGAGACACTGAGATTCCAGCTGCTTGTGGAAAGCAGGGATCCATATCCAGCTGCTCTGGGACAAAAGAAAGGCTGGCAGTCTGAGAAACTTCCTAACAAGGAAGCCCTTAGCAAGAGGGCTGCTAAAGGGACAAGGATTGCACAGAGCTTACTGCTCAGGGGAGAGGACAAGTAGACAAAATTGTCCAGGTGCACTCTGCCCAGCAGGTTGGGAGCTTTGCCATATAGACTCTCATATTTAAGGAGGAAAAAGAAGTCTTCCTCCTTAGATGATCATCAGGTGCTCCAGCTCCCTGGCTGGCAACACAGCTCCAAGGACCCTCTCCATGATACGAAGCCTACTGTGCCTTTTTCCTGGCCAGCCTCACTTGGCTCGCAAACTGGCAAACATTACCCTGGCATTAGGCCAGCCAGAGGGAAGATCTGTCTACAGCAAATACAAATGCAAAGCATAGAGGCTTATACTTGTGTGCTCGGGCCACTAGTTCAGGCAGTGGATACAGGCACAGCAGCCAGGAAGCAGGAAACAGCTCTTTCCTCCCCCCAGGCACCAATACCACTCTCCTGTGACCCCCGACATTGCTTCAGGGGCTGAGCATCTCCAGGGAGTAGAGCTTCTGGGCACTAGAGGGTGCCATATACAAATATGAAATGCCAAAGGAACCTGGTTCAGAGTAAAATTATTAATACAACTCCTGAAAAACATTTAAATGACATTGACCTCGTGACTCTTCCTGAAAGGGAGTTCAAAATAAAAATCATTAACATGCTCATGGAGTTACCTGAAGATATTCAAGAACTCAGGAATGAATTCTGGTTGGAGATCCAATCGTTGAAGAGCCCAATGGAGAGTATTAAAAGCAGATTGGATACAGTGGAGGAGAAGAAAAAAGAAACTAGAGAAGAGGAATACAAAGAAACTAAGGCACAGAGAGAAAAAAGGATCTCTAAGAATGAAAGAATTTTGAGAGAACTGTGTGACCAATCCAAATGGAACAATATTTGCATTATAGGGGTACCAGAAGAAGATGAGAGAGAAAAAGGTATAGAAAGTGTCTTTGAGGAGGGAATAGCTGAAAATTTCCCCAATCTGGGGAAGGGGATCGTCTCTCAGGCCATGGAGATGCACAGATCTCCCAACACAAGGGACCTAAGGAAGACAACACCAAGACACATAGTAATTAAAATGGCAAAGATCAAGGATAAGGATAGACTATTAAAATCAGCCAGAGAGAGAAATAAGATCACATACAAAGGAAAGCCCATCAGGCTATCATCAGATTTCTCAACAGAAACCTTACAGGCCATAGGGAGTGGCATGATATATTTACTGCAATGAAGCAGAAGGGCCTTGAACCAAGAGTACTATATCCAGAAAGATTATAATTTAGATTTGAAGGAGAGATTAAACAATATCCAGATAATCAAAAGTAGAGAGAATTTACCTTCCATAAACCATCTCTACAGTGTATTTTTGAGGGACTGCTCTAGATGGAAGTGTTCCTAAGGTTTAATAGCCATCACCAGGGGTAATAAAACCACAATAAAGAAAGTAGAACAGCTAATTACTAAGCAAATGCAAAATTAAATTAACTATCCCCAAAGTCAATCAAGGGATAGACAAAGAGTATTGAATATGATACCTAATATATGAAGAATGGAGGAGAAAGAAAAAGGAGGAAGGAAAAAAAAAGAACCTTTAGATTGTGTTTGTAATAGCATATTAAGTGAGTTAAGTTAGACTCTTAGATAGTAAGGAAGTTAACCTTGAACGTTTGGTAAATACAAATCTAAAGCCTGCAATGCCAATATGGACATACCTATCAATAAGCACCCTAAATGTAAATGGACTGAATACACCAATCAAAAGACATAGAGTCACTGAATGGATAAAAATACAAGACCCATCTATATGCTACCTACAAGAGACACACTTTAAGTGCAAAGACATACACAGACTAAAAGTGAAGGGATGGAAAAAGATATTTCATGCAACTAATAGGGAGAAAAAAGCAGGAGTTGCAGTACTTGTATCAGACAAAGTAGACTTCAAAACAAAGAAAGTCACAAGAGACAAAGAAGGACATTACATAATGATAAAAGGGTCAATCCAACAAGAAGATATAACCATTATAAATATCTATGCATCCAACACAGGAGCACCTACATATGTGAAACAAATACTAACAGAATTAAAAGGAGAAATAGAATGCAATGCAATGCCTTCATTCTAGGAAACTTCAACACTCCACTCACTCTGAAGGACAGACCAACCAGACAGAAAATAAGTAAGGAGAGAGAGGCACTGAACAACACAATATAACAGATGGACCTAACAGACATCTACAGAACTCTCCACCCAAAAGCAGCAGAATACACATTCTTCTCAAGTCCTCTTGGAACATTTTCAAGAATAGATCATATACTAGGCCACAAAAAGAGCCACAGTAAATTCAAAAAGTTTGAAATTGTACCATCAGTTTCTCAGATCACAAAGGTATGAAACTAGAAATAAATTAGGCAAAGAAAATGAAAAATCCCACAAACACATGGAGGCTTCACAACATGCTCCTAAATAACCAATGGATCAATGACCAAATAAAAACAGAGATCAAACAATATATGGAGACAAATAACAACAATAATTCAACACTGCAAAATCTGTGGGATGCAACGAAGGCTGTGCTAAGAGGAAAGTATATTGCAATACAGGCCTACCTCAGGAAAGAAGATGAATCCCATATGAGCAGTCTAAACTCACAATTAACGAAACTAGACAATGAAGAACAAATGAAGCCCAAGGTCAGTAGAAGGAGGGACATAATAAAGATTAGAGCAGAAATAAATAAAATCAAGAATAAAACAATAGAAAGAATCAATGAAAGCAAGAGCTGGTTCTTTGAGAAAATAAGCAAAATAGACAAACCCCTAGCCAGACATATCAAGGAAAAAACAATCTACTCACATAAACAGAATCAGAAATGAGAAAGGAAAAATCACTACAGATACCACAGAAATACAAAGAATTATTGGAGAATATGATGAAAAATTATATGGTAACAAAATGGATAACCTAGACAAAATGGACAACTTTCTAGAAAAATACAACCTTCCAAGGCTGACCCAGGAAGAAACAGAAAATCTGAACAGACCAATTACCAGCAACTAAATTGAACTGGTAATCAAAAACCTACCTAAGAACAAAACCTCTGTCCCAGATGGTTTCACTGCTGAATTTTATCAAACATTTAGTGAAGACCTAATACCCATCCTCCTTAAAGTTTTCCAAGGAGTAGAAGAAGAGGGAATACTTCCAAACTCATTCTATGAGGCCAGCATCACTCTAATACCAAAACCAGGCAAAGACACCACAGAAAAACAAAATTACAGACCAATATCCCTGATGAACACAAGATGCAAAAATACTCAACAAAATATTAGCAAACCGAATTCAAAAGTACATCAAAAAGATCATCCATCATGATCAAGTAGGATTTATTCCAGGGATGCAAGGATGGTACAACATTCGAAACTCCATCAACATCATCCACCACATCAACAAAAAGAAGGACAAAAACCACATGATCATCTCCATGGATGCTGAAAAAGCATTTGACAAAATTCAATACCCATTCATGATAAAAACTCTCAACAAAATGGGTATAGAGGGTAAGTACCTCAACATAATGAAGGCCATATGTGGCAAACCCACAGCCAACATTATACTTAACATTCTATTCAACATAGTACTGGAGGTCCTAGCCATGGCAATCAGACAACACAAAGTAATAAAAGGCATCCAGATTGGCCAGGAAGAAGTTAAACTCTCCCTGTTTGCAGACGACATGATATTGTACATAAAAAACCCTAAAAAATCCACTCCAAAACTACTAGATCTAATATCAGAATTCAGCAAAGTTGCAGGATTCAAAATTAATATGCAGAAATCTGTGGCCTTCCTATACACTAACAATGAACTAGCAGAGAGAGAAATCAGGAAAACAATTCCATTCACAGTTGCATCAAAAAGAATGAAATACCTAGGAATAACCCTAACCAAGGAAGTGAAAGATCCATACTCTGAAACCTACAAGACACTCATGAGAGAAATTAAAGAAGATACCAATAAATGGAAACACATCCTGTGCTCATGGAGAGGAAGAATTAATATTGTCAAAATGACCATTCTGCCTAAAGCAATCTACAGATTCAACGCAATTCCTATCAAAATACCAACAGCATTCTTCAACAAACTAGAGAAAATCATTCTAAATTTCATATGGAACCACAAAAGACTCCGAATAGCCAAAGCAATCCTGAGAAGGAAGAATAAAGCTGGGGGGATTATGCTCCCCAACTTCAAGCTCTACTACAAAGCCACTGTAATCAAGACAATTTGGCACTGGCACAAGAACAGAACCATAGACCAATGGAACAGACTAGAGAGCCCTGATATAAACCCAACCATATATGGTCAATTAATATATGATAAAGGAGCCATGGACATACAATAGGGAAATGACAGCCTCTTCAACAGCTGGTATTGGCAAAACTGGACAGCTACATGCAAGAGAATGAAACTGAATTATTGTTTAACCCCATACACAAATGTAAACTCGAAATGGATCAAGGACCTGAATGTATATCATGAAACCATAAAACTCTTAGAAGACAACATAGGCAAAAATCTCTGGAATATAAGCATGAGCAACTTCTTCCTGAACGCATCTCCTGGAGCAAGGGAAACAAAAGCAAAAATGAACTCATGGGATTACATCAAACTAAAAAGCAAAGGACACCATCAACAGAACAAAAAGGCATCCTACAGTATGGGAGAATATATTTGTAAATGACATATCTGACAAGTGGTTAACATCCAAAATATATAAAGAACTTACATGCCTCAACACCCAAAAAATCAAATAACCCAATTAAAAAATGGGCAGACAATATGAATAGACAGTTTTCCAAAGAAGAAATTCAGATGGCCAACAGACACATGGAAAGATGCTCCACATCACTAATCATCAGGGAAATGCAAATTAAAACCACAATGAGATATCACCTCACACCAGTAAGGATGGCCAGCATCTAGAAAACTAAGAACAACAAATGCTCGCCAGGATGTGGAGAAAGGGGAACCTCCTACACTGCTTGTGGGAATGTAAGCCAGTTCAACCATTGTGGAAAGCAATATGGAGGTTCCTTAAAAAACTAAAAATAGAAATACCATTTCACCTGGGAATCCCACTCCTTGCAATTTATCCAAAGAATACAACTTCTCAGATTCAAAAAGACATATGCACCCCTATGTTTATTGCAGCACTTTTTACAATAGCCAAGATATGGAAGGAACCTAAGTGTCCATCAGTAGATGAATGGATAAAAAAGAGGTGGTACATATACACAATGGAATACTATTCAGCCATAAGAAGGAAACAAATCCTACCATTTGCAACAACATGGATGGAGCTGGAGGATATTATGCTCAGCGAAATAAGCCGGGCAGAGAAAGACAAGGGCCAAATGATTTCCCTCATTTGGGGCATATAACAACGAAGCAAAACTGAAGGAACAAAATTGCAGCAGACTCAGAGACTCCAAGAAGGAACTAGTGGTTACTAAAGGGGAGGGGTGTGAGAGGGCGGGTGGGTAGGGAGAGAGAAGGGGATTGTGGGGTATTATGTTTAGTGCACATGGTGTGGGGAATCATGGGGAAAACAGTGTAGCACAGAGAAGGCAAACAGTGAATCTGTGGCATCTTACTACACTGATGGACAGTGACTGCATTGGGGTGTGGGCGGGACTTGATAATATGGGTAAATGTAGTAACCACATTGTTTTTTCATGTGAAACCTTCATAAGAGTATATATCAATAATACCTTAATTAAAAAAAAAAGAATTCCTAAAAGTCTTCAATAACAACAACAAAATATTCTGGAACAAATAAGTGAGTATAATAAAGTTACAAGTTTCTAGTTAAAAAAAAAAAGACATTGGTCCTCCATCGCAATCAGAGTGCCCAGTGACATCATTCTCCAGACATCATCTCCTCTTCACAGACCATCAAATGCCCTTCGTCCCCATGATACAAAACCAATATAAAGTGTTTCCACATGCATTTTGATGCCAGTTTTTTTTTTGCAGTGCTATAGCTATATCATATATAAAGTATTCAATGCATATTTTATGAGTTCATCTGCAGGTCTCCAGTTAAGGAAATCTGTAATTTATTAAACAACTGGCTATAAAAACTTCAGGTAGTCTGAACACCATTTGCTCTTGGGTCATTTTTATGTTCAATACAGTTTGAGCTCTGAAATAAGTGAGCTCATTTCCCTGGTGCCCTGATGTAATTGGGTTCTGTGGCAGCCATTTATCATTTGGATCTCTTTGAAGATGCTTTTCAGGTTCACTAAAAGAAGTGGGAGTATGGTTTATTCCCTGGGAGATGGAAACTTAGAGTTGGGTCCTCAGAGTGAAGAAATAATGAACTAAAGGGTTAAAGTCCCTTGAAAGAATTGTGAACTATTAAGTCTTTAGCCCTGTGTTACTGGTAGCCTGTGCAGTCATGGACAAAAATGTAAGGTGAGCATTACCCTCTTGTCAATGATGCTCCCATTTCATTGGATTTTACTTGGGTCCCTCCATTCTCATGGAATTTCTGTTTTTCCTAGTGAAGTTAATATGTAAGGAGAATAGCTCCACATTATTGGTGGATGGTGAATGTTATGTGTTTGTTCCTGGGCTTTCACTCAGAGGAGAAACCTAAGTTTCCCTCTGAGGGAGATTCAAAACTACCTACTACTGTCCAAAGTGGCCTCAAAGGGAGGAGACTGGACCACAAGACAGAAGGAATAGGATCAAGTGCTGCCCACGTGGCTGTGTGGCTTGGGCAATCACTTAACCTTCCTGGGCTTCAGTTTCTGCACATGCAAAAAGAGGGTACAAACTAAATGGTCTCTAACATCCCTCTAATTTCACATTTGTGTCCAGGAGCATCTGGGCCTGACTAGATTTCTGCACTGCTGGAGAAACTGTTATGCCATGGGTATACATGGACAGGGACACAAGTCTGATATCTTTGTTTGAAGTGTTTACCAAATGACAGAAATGTGCCGACCAGAACAGTGACCATGAATAGCACAGTGTTCTGTCATAATTCTCCAAACTGATGCTGACTCCAGTGTCCTATAGCCAGTTCCTCAATGGAAGACTCCAGGTATTCTCATTATTGACAGAATTTAGCATCTTGAGAATCTGGAACATGCCAAGTTAAATCGGCTGTTGCTTAAAAACTTCACCTTCAAATAAAGTTTAACTTTGAAAGCCACTTTGGTTCATGCCACCAGTGTTCACATCAAAGACCAAGTGGCCACGGAGGTGCCATGCTGTTGGTCACTGAGGTCACCAGATAATCTCTCCACCTTCAGACATCTGTTATTCCAAAAAGGTGTTCACATTGATCCCAGAAAGGCGTTTCCCCCTTTAGATCCCATCAATAGAACACAACTATTTACTAGAATTTATGCCTAGAGACATTTAAAGATTTTTAAAATTCTAAATGAGTATATTCACATCATTTATTTAACTAGCCCCCTTTACTCTGGATTCCAAATAGTCTCTCAATATCCTAGCCAGAAACGAATCAATGAGATTGCTTTCTACATTTTCTCAAGTATAAATTGGTGAAGTCAGTGGCTTGAAAGCCTTAAAGAGCTCTTTTTTTGTATAGTTGTCACTCGGTTCCCAATTCATCTGATACAGAACC
The DNA here is from genome assembly GCA_029783875.1 of Phataginus tricuspis. Taxonomy (NCBI): domain Eukaryota; kingdom Metazoa; phylum Chordata; class Mammalia; order Pholidota; family Manidae; genus Phataginus; species Phataginus tricuspis. The sequence goes on along the minus strand of JAQQAC010002629.1, from coordinate 14,743,682 downwards.
ATCCTTCACTCTGTGAAGATCTTCCTGGCATGGGCAATGATAATGAATGGTAGAATGCAGAGTAGTATAATGCTCATTTTTAACACACTGAAAATGCCACCTAAGAAAATGCCTTTCTAAATGGCTAGAAAAAAATCACCCCTTCAAACCATTCACACACCTGTGATTTCACCTGGAAGGGCCGTTACAGATACTAAAGGGCTTTTCTTCATTTAATTCACACTCTGCTTTTGTTTCCTAGTGTTACTACTATTGGCAACAAGACATGTCTGGTTGTTTCTACATGCAGCTTTATGGAAGGAACTGTTAGGCTGACAGACAGAAATGAGCAGGGTGAAAAGGAGAGAGGGCCCCCCAAAGATGACTCAGGGAGTTGATCAAATAGAACCAGAAAGCCAGAAATGACTCAGAGAGTTAATCAGATGAAGCCACAGGGTCCAAAAGTGACTCAGGAAATGTCCAGGGTCCCCCAGATAAGAAATATCAGAGGCACAAGCACAGCACAGCCCCTGTCCCCATTTCACCAATCAGAACAAGCTTAGACTGCTGTCAATCAAGGACCTCTCTGCTCTGCCAAAACCACATAAAAGAAGCCTCAGAATGAGCACCCAGGCCTGTCTCACCTTAGGCAGGCCCGCTCTGCTACTCTCTGCAGACTGCATTAAAACTTACCTTGCTTTCTTGACTTTGGTCTCTTGCCTCACTACATCTGACTTCCCTGTGACACTGAGCCGAGTCCTTTCCTTCCCAACAGAACCATTCACTGTACATTCAATGACTCATTCATACCACTATACAATCAAATCAGCTACCTCACAGACAGAGTAGCCATAGCAAAACAAGCCTATGGGGCCAATTTGAATACAATCGTTCATTCCACAGGAACAGGATGGAAGGACATGAATCCGGGCAGTTAGACATGCTACCCCTTCAGCCACACTGTTGACAGCACCTTTCCAGAAAGATGATACTCTGCAGTTCTTGAATCTTGCCAAAGCCTTTAGAGATACTGTAAAACCCTAACCAAAGAACATTCCAAGCCTCGTTTCTTTCCTGCCATACCTCACCTATGCACATGCAAAATACAAGCATGTCACTGAATTCTAAGAAGCAATCCATGGAGGAGAAGAGTTAGAGGGGCTAGATTGTGAAAACAAGAAATGTTAGCACTAAATAAATAAACTGACATGTCTCTAGGCTTAGGTGTATGCAGATAGGTGCACGCTGCTTTGAGTGAGTCAGACAGGTAATGGCGCTGTCCACTGGGTAATTCGATTTTGCCTTGTCTCCAAAACTCAGAGACTCCAGTTCACTTCTTTGTCAGTTCCAATTACCAGGTGATATAAAACAGGATCTAAAGTGGTGTCCCTCTCCTTTCACTTCATTACTTAATTTCAAGGTTTGCATTGGTGGGGATTGTGAAGTTACTAAATGTTTGATGCCTTAAGATTGTCCACTTAATCAACCACACGCATCCAGTGTCAGGTACAGAATGCCTTTCTACAGTTTAACCAGAACTAGTCTTTGATGCAAAATATTGTAATAAAACCACTTCTAAATATTTTTCAAATATTATCGTTGAGCAGCTGCCACACAGAAGCTCCAACATGCTTCTCTGTCCATGTTTTGTCCTTAAAGCCAACTAAGTCTCTGAGCGCCGTAATCAAGATAATACACGTAGTACCAGGAGTGTTCTGACCTTTCTTCTCTCTAGGGTACCTAATTATAAGACCAGAACATTTGCAAACTGTCTTTGTGAATAATTCAACTCTCTTTAAAAGCTTGGTGAGGAGGACAGGGCCAGCCTGGAGCATTTTCTGACCTTCACTCTCTTTCCCCTCACTTAGATTTGGAAGGGCTTCCTCCATCCGGAGAATATCCAGGGTCTACAACCCTTTTAAAATAGGCTCTGGAGAGACAATGAGAAAAAGACTTTACAGGAAAATGTAAAGCAGGAGTGGCAAACTGCCACCCAGTGCCCCCAGGCCATGGAGTGACCAACCCCTAGTAAATGAGTTGTGAGGCTTTGGTGTGCTTTCCTTCCTAGGGCATTTGCATTTTAACAGAACACAAACTAGTATGCCAAAGGAATGAAGCTCTAAGTGGAATTTCCTGCCTTAGCCCTGCCCTTTTGAAGAGGGAGTTAAGTCTTCTTGCAAGACCTATCCGAAGCCCAGTAGGTCACACCGGGACTCACAGGGACATGAAGGATACCACACGTGAGTCCAAGGCTTAAGGAGGAAGCTTAAGTGGGCAGGAGGACGTGCAAAGACAATTACCGTCCCCTTTATGAAGTCTTGAGCACTCAGTCCTGCTTTAAAATCCAAAGGGGTGTAGGCGAGGGCTTTTGTGGGGCTGTTCTCCCCTCCTCCTCAGGGAATAGGATAACTTTAGAAAACACATGAACCCAAAACTTCTGAGCAGTTTCCACTTCCCTCTCTGGGGGCTCCTTCCTGAGGTCGCCGATGGGGTGAGCGGTCTGGCCTTGCTCTCAGCCCAGTCTGCGGTTCCTGGTGCTGTGTGAGCGGCTCTTTAGGGAGCACAGGAAGCAACCCCAGGACGGAGCACCTAAACTACACAAACCCGTCCTCCCATCCCCAACCGGGCACTGCGCTGGGTGTGGAGAGCTAACCACTCTGAATGCAAAATCTCCAATCAAACATTAATGGATAGCAGCTCAAAGGGTTTTTGTGAAAGAATGAATTTTTTGTGTATATATATTTTTAGTAGTAGCAAAGGAACCTAATAAATATGCATTAGCTTGAAGAGCAAACTTGTAACATCCTGTCAGGGAATATTCCTTCCTTGTGCTTTTAGAGAAAATCAGAGAAAATTTGAAATGTTTTACATATTTAAATCTGAAAATTACCATAGCCTTGAGATCTGTAATTTGGATGTTACTCATACAGTGACCCATATGCTGCCACTCCAGAGATGAACGAAAGCCACTTATTGGAGCCACTTTTGTGTCATTGCCTGGAGTGTGGACCACAAAAGGCTATCTCATCTGGCTACATACAAATACCTCACAGGAGGCTATGGTATAAACAAACGCTGGGTCTTTAAGAAAACTTTTCAAGACATTTCTGTGCTGGTTTCTCTGGTCCATTCACCTGCCCCAATCCAGTCGCTGCCCTGCCTTGCCCTGCTCTGTGCCCCAGGGGGCTGCCTCCCCCAGCCCGCCCCCCATCCCCACCTGGCTTGCCAGCAGGGGTCCAGAAAGGGTGAAGCAATGGGAGGCAAGAGTTCAGCGGGCAGGAGGAGGAGAGACAGGGTAGGGCCCATGCTCCCTCCCTGCCTGTCTCCCTAGGACTACCTCCCGCTCCTCCTCGGGGACTTTGCTCTCACAGGGCTCAGCAGCGCAGTTGCCTTCCACCCCTATGTGTCTAGCGGGGAGGATAACAACTTCTTGCTATTGCCAGTCGCTGGGGGCTCAAGTCCCCGGCTGGCTGCCTCAGGCCCACCCCACCTCTGTGAACAGTCCCTTAATTAACATTTCTTCACTGGCAATGAAGGAATGGGGTTGCTTCCTTCTGGGACCCTACAATGAGTGCTCCACACTGCAGATAGGGAGGTCAGTGACCATCCCAAGCCTGTTGGGGGTAGAACTTATGCCTATAAAAAAAGAAAAACAGAGTAGCAGGATAGAGCTCTGGTGTGCCTAGATGAAGTCTCCAGCAAAGAGGGTTGGCTGTCTTTAGCCTTGGATAATCTGGCTGCAATTTTGTCCCCTCAGGAATCCCTAGAGCTAACTCCCGCCTTCCTACTCCCAGACATCAGGATACTAGGCAGAACACTTTTTAGATAATACTCAGAGGTGATGGAAGCTTTTCTTCTCCTACTTTAATTTCTTTCAGTGACTTGGTGTTTCCCCAGCAGGATTTTCTCCTTGGCACCCAGCTGACTGGCACAGTCATGAGGCTGGCGGCACTCTTTCTCTGGCATCCTCATCAGGTGCCTCGCCTCTCGGAGATTTTGGCCCTCCCTGGCCACATCGCCTACCATCACCCCTCAGGAGCCCACCTGGGCCCACTTTCTGGATGTTAACTCATCACCGGGATACTGGCCTGACTGTGTGTCTGTTGTTCTTTCTGTGATGGCAGCGGCATTGATGACAGTGCAGACTTGTTCATTCCCCACCCTCACACCAAGGCATTTTATGTGCTCCTGGAGGGCAGCTCACAGTCACTAGGGAGTTAGTTTTCCTACCAGGCTGAAGTATTAGCAGAACAGACTAGAGATTTTACTAGTGAGATGAAAAGCTGACTAACTGTAAAGGGTTAGTGTGATTCCTTGCTTCTCCCTTTAAAGAGGGAATGTTGAGAACTATAAAAATGTTAGGCAGGAAAATAGATATGAGTGGGGGTGGAAAGAGAATAAGGTTAGTAAAGCCCACTAGAAAGGATTCAAAGAGTTAACCAGTTAAAAATAAAAAGCTCAGAAGGCTGGGAGCAACTTGACTTAGAATGTTGAATACTCCTCAGATAAAGAAAGTATCTCAGCATAGCCTATATTTTCACTGTGTCAATTAGGACACACCATTGTAAGATTTACTTTAGCACCTGCTGAAAGACCCAGCTCATTCAGGAAGAATTCTATCTTAGAGCTAAGATTGCATTTTAATCAAATGGACGGTAGCTCAGCCCACCTTGGAGGCAGGGCAGACAGTCTTGATTGATATGCTTCCAGACAGAAGCTGATATTCTGGAAAGGAATCAAAGCAGTAAATTTCTTGTGTTAAGTTAAACAAAAAAACAAAAAAACAAAAAAAGAAACTTAATGTCTTAACAAAGTTGAACACACTGGGACAATTTGGCCAGTCTGTACCTGACCCTTTGTCGCATTCCTGAAAATCCTCAACTGCCTATAAAACCCCAGGCCCTAAAACCTTAGGGATGCACCTCTCTTTGAGGTCGCCTGCACTTTCTAAGTGCATAGTCTTTTCCCAATCTTTCAGCACCTCTTTGAGGTAGCCCACATTCCCCTTTCTCCGAGTGTGCACCTTTTGGCTTTAAATAAAATTCTCACTGCTCAACTTACAAAGTTTTGTCTCTGCACTTTTCTAGTGGTAAGTGTCTTTGTTACTTTTGTCATTCTAATTCCCCAAATTTAAGCTCAAACCTTCACTCCCTCTGTCCTATTTCAGATAAGTAAAGAGGGGCTGCTGAGAGCTCAGATCTAGGCTTGCAAATTACCATCGCCTGGGTGCCCGGGATGGAACTGCAGCTTACGGTCATGCTCTTCATTAGCCTGCCTGAAAGTCTCTTTGTCTCTAGGAAGTTCACAGAACATAATCTCACTCCATCCAGTGCTCTGCGGCTCCCCCAAATCCTGGGGTGGTAGGGACTCAGTTCCCACACTGTGCAGATCCAAGTGGACACTGGATGCCAGGTGACACTGGCTTAAGGAGTTAGCGGGGGACGTGCCCCAGGCTGAGTAGCAGTTCAGTGAACTTCCTTTACTATTCTAATCTGTCATTCCCTGGCACTCTCTCTTTAATAAATTCCTCCCTCACCTGGTACTCTGACTTCCCTGTGTTTCTGAACCGACCTCTCCCCCGCACCACCCGACAAAAGGATGGGTTGCAATGCAAGAATGACAGTTGGTCCCATTATTATTGGGAGTAAAGATAGCAACTCTACTTATTCTGACATCATTTTATAACTACTCAAAGATGTTTCTCTCTAAGTCTCCCCAGCTAACATCCTCCTGTGCCAACATCACAACCCAATTCTCCTCTTCCCTTCATTCTTCCAGTTCCACATCACCCAGCCACACCCATGTCTTCCTACTTCTATGCATTTTCCTAACTCTTTTTTTCTCCTGATTAGTTTTTCAGGGAGTGGGATGCTCAATGCACCATTCCTAAAAGCCACAGACTCCAGATTCCTTGCTAGTCACAATTCTGGTAAGTAAACATGTGCAGCCAGCTGTGTAGGTACATTTCCAAGGCCTCTTGTAGGGTTGCTGACAACTGCTTATAGCTTCACAAGATTTTCTGCCTCCAGATTTTCCCAGGCAGTCAAGGTTATGGGTGTGGAGAGCCTGCTGGACCTTTCTGGGCCTGGATTCTGTATGATTTACTCCAGAGGACAATCCTTCCATGTAAGGAAATACTACAGGAGACACTGACTGCCCTAAGCCAGGCTCCTAGGGAGAAGCCCTGAAAGGTTAGCTCTAATTCAGATGCCCTGTGGGGATTTCCACCATAGCACAGTCCCGAGGGCCTGGATTGGCCCATAATGGTGAAATCTGCAATCACAGCAACTAGAGGGTTGTTGGGGAAGGCAGTTTTCAAAGGGAATGTAACATTTCAGACTTCAGATTTCTCCTTTCATTGATTGTGTGGTCTGGGAGCCCAGCACCGAGCGGAGGCCACAAAACTCGTGGACTGTGGAAACAGGGGGGAAGCAATCATAGTCAGCATGGAAGATGACCAGTGCAGGGCGCTGAGCAGAGCAAGTGGGATAAAAGTTCTCCATTAGGCTGATCCCAAGCCAGCAAGAGATGCCAGGGAAAGCCTAGTGAAAAAAGTGAGGTGCAGGCTAGCTGGACACTGGCTTGTGCAGCCATTCCCCACCTCTGATCCTCACCCACAGAAAAATCGTGAACCTGTCCTACACTCAGGAACCGATAGGGTGGCTGCATACTGCAGAGGTGAGCATCAGAGAGCCACAGACATCCAGGCTCCCTAAGGTGCTTGAAGTGGACGCAATACAGCGACCACTCCCTTTTGAACATAGTTGGGCATTTCTGATTGAATACCCTTCCAAACGAACTTTGATCACCTTTGGCTACACATTATTAATAAATCCTAGGAGCTTTTAATAAACAACAGAAGGTTTCTTCCTTTCCAATTTACAACCAGTGATCGAAATCTTTGGCCTGTTCTAGAAGAATTTAAAACAAGACTATGTTTATATACAACTCAGTAAAAATGACTTTCTTCTGTGGTGAACTTTCACCCCAGGATCTCATAAGGCCTTGCAATCTTCACCTTTGGTCCCACTGATGTTTTTCACACTGGAGGTCAAGACCTGCTAGTGGGGCATGATAAAAAATGGAATAAAAATATCTCAGAATACATCACATAGGGAAAGGAGAAGTATTGTTTAAAGAAAATAATACACAAAATCTTCCATTGCAGAGGTCCAGCCTAAGAGTGGAAAGAACTGCCAAGTATGAACAACCCTCCCCAATTCATTCCTGTAGACAATTGCTCTGGGCCGTGGATGCCCCCTGAACAGACAGTGGGGCTTTGGACACTTGTGCGGGGACAGGGCAGTGAAGGGACAGCCTTAGCCCCAGCCAAGAATGGGGGCGGCGTGGCACCGTCAACACCAACACACAAACCAAATGCCTCCTCTCACTTTGGCTCCTGCCCCAGGTGCCTGCCTTCTCTTCTTCCTTTCCTTCCCCTGAAGATCTTGAAACAAAAATCTTCGCTTCCTCTATTTGCTTTCTTCTATCCACTCCTCCACCCACTGCACACTGGCTTCTGCTCCCACAATTCCACTGCAATGATTCTGGCTAAGACCACTAATGATTTCCCTTTCGCCAAATCAAATAGCTTCCAGACATCATCCTATATGACTTTTCAAAACCCCTCAGTATAACTTTAATAACAGAAATGGCAATAACGGACAATATATGTCGAGGACATTTACTGTTGAACGCTTGCTTGCTCATGTGTGTTGAGGGCTACAGAGTCTTAGGACTGTTGAGCTACACATGGCCTTAAGCGTGTTGTGTGTGTTGTCTCACACCCATCTTTCGGGTAGGTACTTTGATTTCTCTGCTTTAAAGATGAGGAAAACAGGCTTAGAGGCCCATGAAAGGTCACAGAAAGTGAAGGTGCTGAGACTTGTGTTCAGGTCTGTCTGCCTCTCACTGCCTCTCCCCATCAGGCCTCACATCCAACTCTCCACCCCAGGCCTCCTGCTCCTATAACTTTCCTGTCTGGTCCCTTCCACTGTCTCCTCTTTCTCTCTTAGCACCTCAAATGACCTCCAAGTCTATTTCCTTAACCCAGACTTCTCTCCTAAGCTCCAAACATGTGGCTATTTATTGGTGTTTCTTCCCCAGATGCCCTGTGGACACCTAAGAATCAGAAGGGCCTAATGTGATTGACTCCTTCTCTCCAAGAATCTGCTCCTCCACTCATCATGCCCTCCCTCTCTGCTTGTTCTTTCACTTATTGCATGAGATATTTATGAGTTCCCATGAGGTATCAAGCACAACTCTAGACACTGGGAGAAGCTGAACACACAGCCAAGCCCCACCCTCATTCCAGTGCGGAGACAGACCATTATGGGTCCCAAATGATGAACTTTCCCAGGTTGAACTGTGGAGACACCACTGCGTAGCAGCAGAATTTGCCACCATTATTCCTTTATCTATATATTCAATTTTAAAATGGGAATTGTTGTTAATGCGGTGAAAAGAAGCCTCCTGTGATTCAGAACAAAGCTAATGTATGCTACTTGAAGGTGTGTGCCAGTGAGGAAGGTCAACAGGGTTACGTGTGTGGAGGCATCAGGTGACCCCCAAGGAAACACAGTAACTGTGGAAGTCACTTTGCTTGAATAAAATTAATACACATAAGATGTGCTAAATTCTTGCATTCTGCGCTAAAGACACTGAAGGAAGAAATGTGATTTATGGGAGAAAAATAGAATTAAAGAAAAACAAATAAAACAGAACACAAGAATTTAGAGCAGCAAATACAGAATTTAAGGCCAGGCAAAATGAATATCACTTAGCAAAAAGATGAATCCAAAGATGAATCTCAAAGGTCAGTTTTAGGGTATATTTTTTAGCCTATCATATAGTAAATGTATGAAAATTATATAGAATTCAGTAAGATCTTGGATGATCGATTCTAGTCTACACACACCCAAGCACAGTCAGAAAGGGGTTTTACACTAGCAACATGTATTTATAGTTCCAAAATGTTCAGGCCCTTGATCCAAGGATACCACACCTAAGAGTTTATCCTAACAGAATAAACTACATGTACTATAGAAGACATTAAAACATTATGTGAAAGAGAAGAAAACTGGGAAATAACCCAAATGTCCAACATTCAACGAAGAACTTAATAAATCAGGATATTTACACACCATGGAATATTAAGTAACCATAAAAATATCAATCTGAAGAGTCAGGAAAAAACACAGAGGAAGTATATGGGGTAATGCCATATCAAAAAGCAGAATAGGAAATGGTTATGGACATTCTGCTTCTATGTAAAAAATTTACCCAAGGAGGGAAAAAAGCTAAAAGCGAATGATCCAAAGTGGTAATAATAGAGCAGTCAGGTTATCAATTTTTTCCCCCGGAAAGTTTGTTCTGTTACTAATAACTGCTAACACTTACGGGAGGACTTTCAATACTAAGCACTTTGCAAGTTCATTTTACTCTCATAACAACCCTATGAGGCAGATGTTAGTAATCGTCCTATTTTATAGATTAAAAAACTGAGCTTTAAAGAGATGGAGTAACTGGTCCAGATCAAACAGGAATTAGGTGGTAGACCCGAGGGTGGACTCTGCTCTGGCTCATACAAAGTCCAGATCTTTAATCACTATATTATATTTCTGTTTAGTTTTTTTTAATTAAAAGATGTATTATTTTAAAAATAAGGCCATAGTAAAATCAAATGACATTTCCTTTCTGTCGGAAAGAAGTCCTGAGACCGTAACCGGCTTAGCTCTAACTCTTCTAGAAGTCAGTGTGGTGGGGGTGGGAGAGGGAGGAAGGCCAAGGCGGGGCCGGCAGTGCCTTAGCACAGGAGAGAGGGAGGACATTCAGACCCTCACTTGCACCTACCGCTTCCAGGGTCTTGTTCACATAAGGCTCCTTCTTGGCAGCCTCCTGGAGTTCCATGGCCTGCTTGATGTACATTTTCCCAGCTAGGATTTCATTTTCCAGTATCGACAGCTCTTTCAATGAAATAGGCCAATTCAACCGCTCTAATGCCTTGTTTAAGGCTGCCTTGTTTTCCAAGTACCGCATTGGTTTCTTTGCACCTAACCTAGAAGAAGGAGAAGAAAGAAGAAGAGGAAAGGGAGAAGAAGAGGAGGAAGAGAAAACAAAAAACAAAGAAAGTGACCATTAATAGAAAAATATGGAAGCATGTTTTTTCAGTAAACCCTCCCCCAAGAAACATCTAGCAAAGCAGACACCAGGTATCAGTTGACAGACTCACAGCCATGCCCCCTGGTCTCTCAGGACTTTGGTAGCTTAAAAATGACCATGTCTGTGAATCATGGTAGGCACTTTTTCCCATTATCTAATCTGATTTTATGATTACTAAAAAAGTCTGACATACATGACTTTTGTTTCCAACAATTTTTTTTGCATATCTGGAACGCATTCTTTCTTCCCCAGGCCTGACATTTGGAAGAACCAAACATGAACTTCAAAGAGCTTTCACACAACTATGCTTAGCAGTGGCCTTGGCACACAAAGCAAGGGAAGCATACCAAGACCAAACCCAGGTGTTGGCCTCAGGGGAGTAGGTCTTCTACTAGCTCATTCTAGCTCTTTTGATCTCCTCTCCTTACTATAAACCTACCTAGGCTTAAAGTTTCTGGCTTCTTTGTTTTGGTGCACAAAGAACAGAAGCCAAACTTCCTATGAGCTGATGAACAGGCTATGAGACTCCAGGAAAAGCCAGTGTGGTGTGATGGCCCAGGTCCTGGATTCTATTTCTAGACTCAACTACTACTGAGTCAGACACTCCTAGAAGAGGAGAGAAAGAGAGACAGGCATTTCGTAATTATCACCTTTTGCTGAAGGTGTCACTTTCTTCCTTTAGATGTAGGGTGTTGGGAGAGTATAGTGTAAGCCCAGCACACACTTGAACTCAATCCACAAACAAACTTGTGTCCAGACAACAGCAAAAATTTTTGTTAAAAATCTAAATTGGAATGACATCTGCAAGACGGAAGGATTAGAAACCCTACACCTTCATTCCCCTCGAGAGATATTAACTTACCAAAAACTAATGGGTCGGATTGCCTTGTGAGAATTCCAGAAACCAGTTAAGAGGTTGCCGCACTCCACACAGGCAAAAAACTGAGAAGAGTAGACATTGAAGTGGGTAGGAAAGTTTGCTGCATTTCGCCTTGCCTACCCTCACTTTTCCTGACATAGTGCAGTACAATTGGGAGAAAACTCCTAAATCCTGGCTTCTCCTTTAAGAGAAAAAGAGAAGAATGTACATACCTCCAACATTCTGGCTTTTGGGGGACCTGCCTGAGAAACTGGTTTGTGTCTTGCTTGATTCAGAGCACTGATGGTATTGGCAGTACACTTTGGATGGCAGGTTAGGGGTGGCTGAGAACAAAGGCAAGTTCCATAACTTGTTACAGTACCACAGATGCTGCAGTACCAAAGGCAGACACTAAGAGGAGCAAGAGATTATTGGATCCTGAGAAGAAACTGGAAAACTTTAACTGGGAAATTACACACAGAAGTCTAGAGAAGATATATCTCCAGAAAAGGTTTGAGAGGTCCCAGAATCCCTAGCCCAGATGATTGGTAAAGGTCTTTTTTCATAAGATGCCAGTCTGTAAAGACTGGAAGAGTTGTTTTTTTTCAAGTATTCAAAACTCAACTGAAGATCCTAAGGCATACAAAGAAACAGGGAAAGATGGCCCAATCAAAGGAATGAAATAAATCTCTAGATTTTTAACCTAAATAAATAGAGATCTATGAATTACCTGACAAAGATTTCAAAATAACTCTCTTAAAGATATTCAGTGACTCAAAGAGAACCCAGATGGACAACTAAATGGTATCAGGTAAACAATGCATGAACAAAATAAGCATATCAACAAAGATATAGAAACTATAAAAAAGAACCAAACAGAAATTCTGTGCCTAAAACATAATATAATTGAAAAATTCACTAGAGAGGTTCAAAAGCAGACTTGATCAAGCCAAAGAAAATATCAGCAAAATATGACCACTTTAAGTCATAAACTGTTACAAGAGACAAAGAAAGACACTATATAACAGTAAAAGGGTCAACCCACCAGGATGATATGATAATTATATATATATATATATATATGCGCCTAATGTCAGAGCTCACAAATATATGAGGCAAATACTGACAGAATTGAAGGGAAAAATAGACAGTAAATAAAAATAGGAGATTCCAATCCCCATTTTAAATAATGGATACAACAACTAGACAGACGATCAATAATGAAACAGAAGACTTGAACAACACTACAGGCTAATTGTACCTAACAGACATATACAGAGCACATCACCAGTCAAAATCAGAATACATATTGTTCTTAAGTGCACATGGAACATTTTCTAGGATAGATCACTTGTTAGGTCAAAAACAAGTCTTAAAATTTTTTAAGGCTGAAATCATACAAAATATCTTCTCCAGTCACAGTGCAACAAAATTAGAAATCAGTGGCATAAGGAAAACTAGAAAATCCACAAATGTGGAAATTAAACAACACACTCTCAAACAACCTATGGTTCAAAGGAGAAATCACAAAGGAGATTAGAAAATATCTTGAGATAAATGAAAATGAAAACACAAAATATAAAATTGTATGAGATGCAGTAACAGCAGTACTAAGAATGAAATTCATAGTGCTAAATACTTACACTAAAAAAAAAAAGAAAAATCTCAAATCAACAACCTAACTTTATACCTCAAGGAACTAGAAAAATAAGAACTAACCCAAAGTTAGCAGAAGGAAAGACATAATAAAGATTGGACCAGAAATAATTGAAATACAGTATAGAAAAACAATAGAAAAATCAATGGTTTTTGGAAAGAGCAGTGAAACTGACAAATGCTTAGTTAAGTTAACTAAGAGAAAAAAAGAGGAGACTCAAATAACTAGAATCAGAAAGGAAAGGGGGACATTACAACTGATGTTATAAAGAATAAAAAGGATTATAAGAGACAACTATGATCAATTACACACCAATATGTTGGATAACTTAGAAGAAACTGATTCCTAGAAACATGCAACCAACTAAGACTAAATCATTAAGAAGAAAATCTGAACAGGCCTATACCTAGGAAGGAGATTGAATCAGTAAGGAAATAACCTTCCAACAAATATAAACCCAGGACCAAGTGGCTTCAGTGGAGAATTCTACCAAACACTTAAAGAAGAGTTAAACTAATTCTCCTCAAATACTTCCAAAAACTGAAGAGGAGGGAACATTTTGAAACTCATTCTATGAAACCACTCTTACTCTGATACCAATCCAGATAAAGATACTACAAGAAGAGAAAAATATAAGACAGACAACCCTTATTAACACTGATGCAAAATCCTCAAGAAAACACTAAAAAACCAAATTTAACAGCATATAACAAGGATTACACACTGAAAAGTGAGACTGATTCCTGGAATGCAAAGATGGTTCAACTCATAAACATTAATCAATGTAGTATATCACACTAACAGAATGAAGAAAAATATACTTGATCATCTCAGCTGATGTAGAAAAATCATTTGACAAAATTCAATACCCTTTCATTATTAAGAAAAACACTCAACAAACTATAGAAGGAAACTACCTCACATAATAAAGGCCTTATATGAAAAGCCTGCAGCTAACATCATACTCAACAGTAAAAAATTGGAAGCTTTTCCTCTCAAATCAAGAACAAGGCCAGGATGTCCATTCTTACTACTTTTACTAAACAAAGTACTACCCACAGAAACTAGGCAAGAAAAAGAAATAAAAGACATCCTGATTGGCAAGGAAGAGGTAAAATTATATCTACTTGCAGATGACATGACATGTAGAAAACTCGAAAGATTCCACAAAGTACTGTTAGAACTAATAAATGAATTTGACAAAGTTGTGGGAAACAAAATCAATATGTAAAACTCAGTTGGATTTCTATACATTAACAACAAACAATCTAAAAATGTAATTAAGAAAACAATCCCATTTACAATACCATCAAAAAATTATTTACCTAGGAATAAACTTAATCAAGGATGTGAAAGGCTCGTATGATGAAAACTCAAAATATTGCTAACAAAAATTAAAGAAGATGCAAAAATGGGAAGATATCGATGCAAAAATGGGAAGATATCCTATGTTAATGGATTGGAAGACTTAAGAATGTTAAAATGTTCATACTAGCCAAAGTGATCTAGAGATTCAGTGTAATCCCTATCAAAATCTCAGTGGCATAGTTTGCGGGAATAGAAAAAAAATCATCCTAAAATTCATGGAGTCTCAAGATACTCTGAATAGCCAAAACAATCTTGAAACAGAACAAAGTTAATGACCTCATACTTCCTGATTTCAAAACATTATGAAGCTACAGTAATCAAAACAGCATGGTACTGACATTAAGACAGACACAATCAATGGAATAGAATAAAGAGCCCAGAAATAAATGCTTATGTATATAGTCAAATGACCTTCATCAAAGGTGCCAAGTCCTCACAGTCAGAAAAAGGAGAATCTCGTGAACAAATGGTTTTGGGAAAACTGGATATTCACATGCAAAACAATGAAGTTGGACCCTTAACTTACACCATATATAAAAATTAACTAAAAAAAATGGATTAAAGATCTAAGCATAACATCAAAAGCTATAAAAATCCTAGAAGAAAATAGAAGGGAAAAGCTGCATGACACTGGACTTGGTAATGCTTTCTTGGATATGACACCAAAACTATAGACAACAAATGCAAACATAGCCAAATAGGATGACAGCAAACTTAAAAGCGTCTATGCATCAAAGGAAACTATCAACAGAGTGAAAAGGCAACCTATACAATGGGAGAAAATATTTGCAAATCATATATCTGATAAGTGATTAATATCCAGAATACGTAAAGAACTCTTATACCTCAACAACAATAACAACAAAATAAACCAATTATAAAATGAGTAAAGGACTTGAATAGATATTTCTTCAAAGAAGATATACAAATGGCCAAACAAGCATGTGAAAAGGTGTTCAGTATCACTACTCATGAAAGAAATACAAATCAACAGAGATATAACCCCACAATGGTTAGGATGGTCACTGGTGAATTCTAACAAACATATAAAGAACAATTAACATGACTTCCGGGAAGATGGCGGCGTGAATGGAGCGGCAGAAATTTCCTCCCAACATTATATTTATCCACGAAAACACAGCAAATACAACTATTCCTAAAAGAGAGACCAGAACACACAAGAAAGCGCACATCCTGCAGCCACACTGGAGAGGACTCGGCATCCGGCGGGGCAGCGCACCGGCCGGCAACTACACCTGAGAGGACTTGGCAGCTGGTGAGGCAGGTAAGAAACAGAACCGTGACCTGGCAGGACCCGAGCACTCCCCCAACCCAGCGCACCGGCGGGAGGAGAGGATTCAGAGCCGGGAGGGAGTGGAAGTGCAGGCCCGGGAGATAACCAGCCCCAGCAATCTGTGCCAGGAGCACGAACACACAGAGCGCGGTGTAGCAGAGATTGGAGAGACAGAGGGTGCAGGGTCTCAGCGGGAAGTGCCTGGTTGCTCGCGGCTGGCTCAGGGAAGGAGAAAAGAGAAGAAAAAAAAGGAGAAAAGTGCACACTATTCTTTCAGTGGTCTTAAAGAGACAGGAGCCCAGCGGAGGACCGCATCGCCCCGGCACACTCAGCCCAGCAGGCTGGGAGTCCTGGGGAGCTTTGGACCCCTCAGCGGGCGACTGGGAAAGGGTAGCCATATTTAGGACTCCCACAGAGCTCAACAGCCTCCATTCATTCTCACCCCAGCCACAGGTAAAACGGCCTTGCCGAGCTGCGCGCCCACAGCTCTGGGATAGTGGAGCAACAGCGCCACCTACAGAATTCACACAGAAACCAGTCCCCGTGGGCAGTTTTTTTTTTTTTAGGTGTTGCTGTTTTTTCTTTCCTTTTTCTTTCTTTCTTTCTCTCTCTCTCTTTTTTATTATTAGTATTTTTTCTCTTCTTTCTTCTCTTTCCTTTTTAAAGTCATAAAGAGCCCAGCTGACATACGTGACAACTACCAGCAACCAATTCTATAGCCATGAAAAGACAGAGGAATATGGTACAGACAAAGCTCCAAACCCAGACAACCCCTGAGAGAGAACCTAAAGGAATGGACATGCACAGTCTTCCTGAAAAAGAATTCAAAATAAAAGTCATAGCCATGCTGACGGAGCTACAGAAAAATGTGCAAGAGCTGAATGAGGAAATGAGGAAAGACTATGCAGAAATGAGACAAGTTATCGACGGGCTTAACACCAGACTGGATGAGGTAAAGACACTGTCAATGAAATACAAAACAGAGAACAAGAATACAAAGAAGCTGAGGCAGAGAGAGATAAAAGGATATCTAATAATGAAAGAATATTAAGAGAACTGTGTGACCAAACCAAACAGAGCAATATTCGCATTATAGGAGTACTAGAGGAAGAAGAGAGAGAAAAAGGGATAGAAAGTGTCTTTGAAGAAATAATTGCTGAAAACTTTCCCACGCTGGGGAAGGAAATATTCTCACAGTCCACGGAAGCCCACAGATCTCCCAACACAAGGGACCCAAGGAAGACAACACCAAGACACATAATAATTAAGATGGCAAAGATCAAAGCTAAAGACAGAGTATTAAAGGCAGCTAGAGAGAGAAAAAAGATCACCTACAAAGGAAAACCCATCAGACTGTCATCAGACTTCTCAACAGTAACCTTACAGGCCAGAAGAGAATGGCATGATATATTTAACGTAATGAAACAGAAGGGCCTCGAACCAAGAATATTGTATCCAGCACGATTATCATTAAATATGAAGGAGTGATTAAGCAATTTTAAGACAAAGGAAAGTTGAGAGAGTTTGCCTCTCATAAACCACCACTACAGGATATCTTAAACGGACTGCTCTAGAGGGAAACACCCCTAAGATGTCACCAGAGAAAATAAAAGCATAGCAAAGAAAGCAGACCATCCAGATACTAACTAAAGGCAAAGAATAAAACACCTAATATATAAAGAAAGGAGGAAGAAGAATAGGAAGGGAGAGATAAAGAAACATCAGATGGCGTTCACAATAACTTAACAAGAAAGTTAAGTTAGATTCTTAGATAGTAAAGAAGCAACCCTTGAACCTTTGGTAACCACGAATCTAAAGCCAGCAATGGCAATAAGTACATATCTATCAATAATCAACCTAAATGTAAACGGACTGAATGCACCAATCAAAAGACACAGAGTAACAGAGTGGATAAAAAAGCAAAATCCATCTATATGCTGCTTCCAAGAGACTAACCTCAAACCCAAAGATATACACAGAATAAAAGTGAAGGGATGCAAAAAGATATTTCATGCAAACAACAAAGAGAAAAAAGCAGGTGTTGCAGTACTTGTATAAGATAAAATAGACTTCAAAATGAACAAAGTAGCAAGAGATAAAGAAGGACATTACATAATGATAAAGGGGTCAGTCCAACAAGAAGATATAACCATTATAAATATATATGCACCCAACACAGGAGCATCAGCATATGTGAAACAAATACTAACAGAATTGAAGGAGGAAATAGGCAGCAATGCAATTATTTTAGGAGACTTTAACACGCCACTCACTCCAAAGGATAGATCAACCAGGCAGAGGATAAGTAAAGACACAGAGGCACTGAACAACACACTAGAACAGATGGACCTACCAGATATCTACAGAACTCTGTACCCATAAGCAACAGGATACACATTCTTCTCAAGTGCACATGGAACATTTTCAAGAATAGACCACAAACTAGGCCACAAAAAGAACCTCAGTAATTTCAAAAATATTGAAATCCTACCAACCAACTTCTCAGATCACAAAGGTATAAAACTAGAAATAAATTTTAGAAAGAAATCAAAAAGGCTCACAAATACATGGAGACTTAGCAACATTCTCCTAATGAATCAATGGCTTAACGACCAAATCAAAACAGAAATCAAAGAATATATGGAGACTAATGACAACAACAACACAAACCCACAACTTCTGTGGGATGCAGCAAAGGCAATTCTAAGAGGAAAGTATATTGCAATCCAGGCCTATTTAAAGAAGGAAGAACATTCCCAAATGAACATTCTAAAGACACAATTATTGAAATTGGAAAAAGAAGAACAAATGAGGCCCAAAGTTACCAGAAGGAGAGACATAATAAAGATCAGAGAAGAAATAAATAAAATTGAGAAGAATAAAACAATAGAAAAAATCAATGAAACCAAAAGCTGGTTCTTTGAAAAAATAAACAAAATAGATAAACCCCTAGCCAGACTCATTAAGAGAAAAAGAGAATCTACACACATAAACAGAATCAGAAATGAGAAAGGAAAAATAACGACGGACCCCACAATAATACAAAGAATTATAAGAGAATATTACAAGCAACTATATGCTAACAAGCTGCAAAACCTAGAGGAAATGAACAACTTCTTAGAAAAACACAGCCTTCCAAGACTGACCAAGCAGGAAACAGAAAAACTAAACAGACCAATCACCAGCAACGAAATTGAATCGGTAATCAATAAACTACCCAAGAACAAAACCCCCGGACCAGATGGATTCACCTCTGAATTCTACCAGACATATAGAGAAGAAATAACACCCATTCTCTTTAACGTTTTCCAAAAAATAGAATAGGAGGGAATGCCTCCAAACTCTTTCTATGAAGCTAGCATCACTCTAATACCAAAACCGGGCAAAGACCTCACTAAAAAAGAAAATTACAGACCAATATCCCTGATGAACGTAGATGCAAAAGTACTCAACAAAATATTAGCAAACCGAATTCAAAAATACATCAAGAGGATCATACACCATGACCAAGTGGGATTCATCTCAGGGATGCAAGGATGGTACAACATTCGAAAATCCATCAACATCATCCATCACATCAATAAAAAGAAGAACAAAAACCTCATGATCATCTCCATAGATGCTGAAAAAGCATTTGACAAAATTCAGCATTCATTCATGATTAAAACTCTCAACAAAATGGGTATAGATGGCAAGTACCTCAACATCATAAAGGCTATATATGACAAACCCACAGCTAACATCATACTTAATAGCGAGAAGCTGAAAGCTTTTCATCTAAGATCAGGAACAAGACAGGGGTGCCCACTCTCTCCACTGTTATTCAACATAGTACTGGAGGTCCTAGCCACGTCAATCAGACAAAACAAAGACATAGAAGGCATCCAGATTGGTAAAGAAGAAGTCGAATTATCACTATTTGCATATGACATGATACTGTACATAAAAAACCCTAAAGACTCCACTCCAAAACTACTAGAACTCACGCACCTTAATATCTGAATTCAGCAAAGTTGCAGGATACAAAATTAACACACAGAAATCTGTTGCTTTCCTATACACTAACGATGAACTAACAGAAAGAGAAATCAGAAAAACAATTCCATGCACAATTGCATCAAAAAGAATAAAATACCTAGGAATAAATCTAATGAAGGAAGTGAAAGACTTGTACTCTGAAAACTACAAGACACTCCTAGGAGAAATTAAGGAAGACACTAACAAATGGAAATTCATCCCATGCTCTTTGCTAGGAAGAATAAATATTGTCAAAATGGCTATACTACCTAGAGCAATCTGCAGATTCAATGCAATCCCCATCAAACTACCAACAGCTTTCTTCAATGAACTGGAACAAATAATTCTAAAATTCATATGAAAGCAGAAAAGACCCCGAATATCCAAAACAATCCTGAGAAGGAGGAATCAAACAGGGGGAATTACGCTCCCTGACTTCAAGCTCTACTACAAAGCCACAGTAATCAAGACAATTTGGTACTGGCACAAAAACAGACCCACAGACCAGTGGAACAGAATAGAAAATCCAAACATTAACCCAAACATCTACAGTCAATTAATATTTGATAAAGGAGCCTTGGATATACAATGGGGAGATGACAGCCTCTTCAGCAGCTGGTGTTGAAAAAACTGGACAGCTACATGTAAGAGAATGAAACTGGACTACTGTCTAACCCCATATACAAAGGTAAACTCAAGGTGGATCAAAGACCTGAATGTAAGTCATGAAACCATAAAACTCTTAGAAAAAAACATAGGCAAAAATCTCTTGGACATAAACATGAGCGACTTCTTCATGAACATATCCCCCCGGGCAAGGGAAACAAAAGCAAAAATGAACAAATGGGACTATGTCAAGCTGAAAAGCTTCTGTACAGCAAAGGACACCATCAGTAGAACAAAAAGACATCCTACAATATGGGAAATATATTCATAAACGATGTATCTGATAAGAGGTTGACATCCAAAATATATAAAGAACTCACGCACCTTAACAAACAAAAAGCAAATAATCCAATTAAGAAATGGGCAGAGGACATGAATAGACACTTCTCTAAAGAAGAAATTCAGATGGCCAACAGGCACATGAAAAGATGCTCCACATCGCTGGTCATCAGAGAAATGCAGATTAAAACCACAATGAGATATCACCTCACACCAGTGAGAATGGCCAACATCCAAAACACAAACAACAACAAATGTTGGCGAGGATGTGGAGAAAAGGGAACCCTCCTGCACTGCTGGTGGGAATGCAAATTAGTTCAACCATTGTGGAAAGCAGTATGGAGGTTCCTCAAAAAACTCAAAATAGAAATACTATTCGACCCAGCAATCCCACTCCTAGGAATTTACCCTAAGAATTCAGCAGCCCAGTTTCAAAAAGACAGATGCACCCCTATGTTTATTGCAGCACTATTTACAATAGCCAAGAAATGGAAGCAACCTAAGTGTTCATCAGTAGATGAATGGATTAAGAAGATGTGGTACATATACACAATGGAATATTATTCAGCCATAAGAAGAAAACAAATCCTTCCATTTGCAACAGCATGGATGGACCTAGGGGGTATTATGCTCAGTGACATAACCCAGGCAGAGAAAGACAAGTATCAAATGATTTCACTCATATGTGGAGTATAAGAACAAAGAAAAAAGTGAAGGAACAAAACAGCAGCAGACTCACAGAACCCAAGAACAGACTAATAGTTACCAAAGGGAAAGGGACTGGGGAAGAAGGGTGGGAAGGGAGGGATAAGAGGGTAAAAGGGGTATTATGATTAGCAGATGTAAGGTAGGGGGGCACGGGGAGGGCTGTACAACTCAGAGAAGACAAGTAGTGATTCTCATCTCACTACACTGATGGACCATGACTGTATAGGGTTGGTGGGGGGGACCTGATGAAGGGGGTAGTTTAATCACCATAATATTGCACATGTAATTGTAGGTTAATGATACTAAAATAAATTGTAAATAAAAAAAAGAAATGAACAAAGGATCTGAAAAGTCATTTCTCTAAAGTATACACACATGACCAATAAGTATATGAAAAGATATTCGACATCATTAAGCATTCTGGAAATCCAAATCAAAGCCACAGTGAGTCACCATTTCACATGCACCAGGATGACTATAATCAAAAACACCATTACTAATACAGGTCAGGATATTAAGTCACTGAAGTCCTCAACACCTTGCTGGTGGGAATGTAAAATGCAAAGGCCACTTGGGAAAGTTTGGTAGATACTCAAATGTTAAATCACAGAATTACCATAAGACCCAGCAATCCCACTACTAAGTGGAAATGCAAAGAGATGTCCACAAAAATTTACACAGGAATGTCCTAAGCAGCACTGTTCACAGTATCCAAAAAGTGGAAACAACCCAAATGTACATCAATGATGAAGAGATAAACAAAATGTGGAACATCCATACAATGGAATGATTCAGCTATAAGAAGAAATGAAGTACCGATACATGCTGCAACATAGATTAATCTTGAAAACATCATGCTCGGTGAAGGAAGTAGCAAATGCCACTATATGATTTCTTTGTATGAAATGTCCACAGCATACAATACTATCAAGAAAGCAGAAAAATAGGTCTTATTTTGAGGGGAGGGAGAGTGTGAGAATGGGGAGTCACTGCTAAAGAGAACAGGGTTTCTTTTTTGGATTGATAAAAATGCTCTAAAATTGGATTGTGGTGATGGTTGCAACTTTGCAAAAATGTGCTAAAAAGAACCATACATTTTGAATTTTATGGTATGTGAATTATACCTCAATAAATATTAAAAAAAAAAAGAACAATTAACATAAATTCACTCAAACTCTTCCAAAGAAACAATAGAGGGATCACTTCCTAACACATTCAGTGAGGCTAGAATTACCTTGATGCCAATGCCAAAGATACTAAAGAAAACTACAAGATTATTTTTCTTTATGAATATAGAGGTAAATAGCCTCAACCTAATAGCAGTAAAACAAATCCAACAGCACAGCAAAAGGATTACACACCATGACAAAGTGGGAACTAACCCAGGAATGTAATGGTGATTCAAACTAAAAAGAAATCAGTCAATTTAATGCTCATCAATAGAACAAAGGGGAAAAAAAAACTCATGAAAAGAATATTCAACGTGACTGATCATTAAGCAAATGCAAATGAAAACCACAAAAAGATATCACTTTATTCCCACTAGGATGGCTTCAGTTTAAAACGACAAAAAAGGAAAACAACAGATGTTGGCAAGGATGTGGAGAAACAAGAGCCCTCATACATTGCTGGTGGGAATGCAAAATGGTGCAGCTGCTACGGAAAACAGCTTGATAATTTCTCAAACAGTTAAACACACAGAATTACCCTGTGATTCAGCAAATCCACTCCTACCTATGAACTCAAGAGAAAGGAAAACATGTGTCCACACAGAAATGTCTACATGAATGTGCATTGCAGAAGCATTCATAACAGCCTCAAAGTGGAAACAATCCAAATATCCATCAACGGAATATGGACAAACTGGTATGTACACACAATGCATCATTACTTGGGCATCAAGAGGAACATAGTGCTGTATGCTACAACCTGGGTGGACGTTGAAAACATTACGTTTTCCCATAAACTAAGTAAAAGAAGCCAGACACAAGCCAGTCATGTGTTGTATGATTCCTTTCGTGTGATAAATCCAAATGGGCAAATCCACAGACTAGTGGTTACCAGAATGCGTGAGAGCAGTGGGGAAGGATTACTTAATGGGAACAAGGTGCTTTTCTGAAGTGACAAAGTTTAGAAACTAGAAGGAGGTGGTGGTTTGCACATTTTGAATAACTTAAATGCCACTGGATTGTACACTTAGAAACAGTTAACTGTAGGTTCTGTGAATTTCACCAAACTTTTTTAAGTGAGGAGGACTGGCTTACCTTTCTTTTTCCTCTTGAGATAGTGCTTGCCAAACAATTTTATTCAGGTGCCTGTTTTTAAAGAAACAACAATCGTTTAGTAACAATACTTCATTTCATGGCAAAAGGCCAACCCAGGCTCTGAAAGGTACTGCGGGGACAGCCCGACGCCAGGTGCCATCCCCACTGGACAGTACCACTGTCATCTACTCGAAGACACTGGCTGTGAGTGTCTTGCTCCCTCCCTCTCAGCATCCCTGCAGAAGCCTCATGGCTGTGCGGTAGTCATGGTAAGTATGAAAGGAAGGCACAGCCGCTGGTACAAGCAGGTCAAACCCAGGCTGAGAAAAGGCAGTGAGCATACTGGCCCTCATTATCTCTGCAGAAAGATGTTTCTAAATCGCACTGATTTTTTCCTATGGAAAAATATCACTGTGCCCTTAGCATGCCTTCTGTAGACATTCTTCTGCATGGATTCTCAGAGCCAAAGGGGTTAAGAGGGTCCTAACTAATAGGCTCAGGACAGACTTTTGAGATTAACCAGCTTGCCCTCCTTGGTTTCCATGTGAGGCCACTAAAGGGGGCAGGCAGATGACGTGTTTTGCTCGTTCCATAGCTGGTTGGTGGTGGAGGTGCTGAGACTGTAGGAAGCTCATCACTGAGCATGTTGGCAGAGATGCTACAAACCCCAGAGGAAAGGAGGAGGGTGGCGCTACATAGCAACATAGCTTTTCCAGATTCACTCACTGGAAGAAAGAAGGGGGACAAATCACTTACAATGTCTGTATTTTGGTTTTAAGGAAGAAGGGCTCCCTTCCGCCTGGGAAGGAGGGGAGTCCTTGACTTCTAGAAACACTTGGGAAAGGGTCAACACAGCGGGAAGAGCTATGTGACTATTACACATATATTTATGCATATTCTAGGATCAGCAGATTCAGAGAATGAAATGGGGAAGTAATTAATGTTAATTGCTCTTTATATATAATTTACATCACCCTCACAACTGCCCAGTGAGAGATTTTGCAAATAAGGAATCTGAACTTCACAGTTGTCACATGGCTTGCCAAGTAGATGTCAGAACCAAGAATGAAACCCAGAACTGTCTGACCTCAAAACCCTAGCTTTTAAGCCTGCATAAGGCTTTCATACACCAGGTAATATTAGAAGTCAAATATTTGACTGATTTAAGCAAATTAAACTATAATATGATCTTACTATATTACATTTTGAATAACTGAACTTGACAAATTTTAATAACTTGAATTAGATCAAATTCAAATTAAATTCCAATAGTCAAATGTATACATAGTGACACCTGCTAGGAAGAGGGGACAAGGAGAAAGCAGGATGCCCAAGCCCCTGATTTAGGAGCTGACATCCTCCCGGGGAGAGGCTGGCCTGCACAGCAGCCGTGAGTGCTCTGAACTCCGCGCGCGGCGGGTGGTAGAGAGTCACCGAGAGACGGCCTCTCTGAGGAAGGCCATTGGCGCTGAGGCCAGAAGGGATGAAGGGGCCAGCTGGCGACAGCAGGATAATAGGAGGAGGAGGAGCAGAGCTGGGAGGAAAGGAAAGGCCTGCCTGGCGCAGGGGGAGAGGCAGAGAAGGTGGGCAGCATCAACGGGAGCAGAGTCTCACGCCCACGGGGAAGGGCAAGCCGTGGCATAGTCCATTCCGCCTGTGAGAGAAACTAAGCGCAGACAAGGACTCAGAGAAACCCTGAGGAGCCCGTAGAGGCAGCTGCAGGAGTTCATGCAGGA
The DNA here is from genome assembly GCA_029783875.1 of Phataginus tricuspis. Taxonomy (NCBI): domain Eukaryota; kingdom Metazoa; phylum Chordata; class Mammalia; order Pholidota; family Manidae; genus Phataginus; species Phataginus tricuspis. The sequence goes on along the minus strand of JAQQAC010002629.1, from coordinate 14,718,694 downwards.
CAGCCTCGTCCTCAGGTGAAGCAGCAGAAAAGGCTCAAATGGAAGGAGACTCAGGGAGGCCTGTGATGGCGTATTGGAAGACAGCCAGCCTCTGGCCTGCTTATGCTCCATGTGACAGGAGTTGGCTTTAAACCTCTTTGAACACACACGACTAGCCACACTGCAAAAGACCAGCATATGCTGGCCTGGGACATATCATTAGCTTTGTGTACTTTATTTCCTTTTCCCCACCCATGGGAAAACTCAGTGAAAACCCAACCGTGCAGCTTCCAAGAACAGGCTTGCTGGGAAAAGCTGGGCATGCTCAAAGATTAATTAAGGGCTGGGCACCAAGGATTAATTAAGTGCTTGCCGAGGGGAGGTGATGACAGGCCAAGGGTGAGGCGGGGCCATCTGCCCTTGGGAAAACAGGCCCCCTATCCCGGCACTAACACAGTGACTATGTAGGAGAATGACTTTGGAGTCAACTCCATCATGATTTCAGTATAAAAATGGTTTACATAATAGCAAACATTTATACTAGCTCCATTTTCTCATTATTGTGGAGTTTTATTAGGCACTTTCCAGGATGTTAGGTGTCAAAATGATCACATTCACTCTGCTGAAAGAAAAGCTTTTAAAGATCTCATGGGAACATGAGATTTCTATAGATTCTGGAAAAGGAGGATGGTGTCTTTAAATGTTCGTCAGACACACCCAAGTGCCACACTTAGTGCCCCGAGGAAGCCCTGTGCTAGCTGCCGCCGCTGCTGGTATTTCTTACGGATGGTTTCAGAACAGCTGCTCCAGATGAAAAATCTCAGCTAAAGCAAGAGAAAACAAGCCCAAAAAGACAAATTGCACAGCCATTAAGGAACAGCCAGGAGTAATACTCACTTTTCGTAGGATTTAATTGCCTGTTCCACTTTTTGCTTGTAGATATTGAGCTTGACTCCTTGGGGGTTAATTAGTGTCATCTTACTTGCGTTGCTGCTCACCTGTGCTGGAGGGAGCACCTGCACATCAATACCAAAGGAAGGTGTCATTTGACAGGTTAACACATGCCCCCCAAAATGGGTCTGCATGGCTATCCAGTACGTTCTTCTGACCATAAAGTCAACATAATTGTAGAAAAATGAGAAAATATAGAAAATCATAAAGAAAAAATAAGTATCAGAGATATCATTGCCAATCTTTTCCTTCCAATTTTTAAAGCTATGTATTTTAAAAATCACCACACACACACACACACACACACACACACACACACACACACACACACAGTTTTTTCAGGAAACTCAAGTCAGAACGGAGTGTTAACTTTGTAAGACTGTCAAGTTGATAAGAGTGGCAATAAAAAATAGGCTCTCATAGCTGCTACTTTGTAAGTGAACAGTTGGGTTAAACATCTTTTTCATATGTTTGTTTTACATTTGATTTTCTCTTGAGAATATCTGATTATAGTTAACATCTTCTGACCATTTTCCTTACCAGTGCATAAGAGATTCTTATACATGTCAGAGAAGCCTTAGTGTTCAAAGAAACTATGTTTTATAAGAACAGGGGAAAATACCAGAAGGAGAGGGTTTCTTTTTGAGTTCTTTCCATCTGCAGTTGCTGTCTGCTTCTGGGTTTGAGGATGCCTCTGATTCTACCATCTAAGAGTACCTATAATATTACCTGTTCACCTGTTTGCATATTACCTCTCTCTCTAGTAGAATATAAGCAGGAACTTGATTCACTTCTGTGGTCCTATCGCCTAGAACATTGCCTAGCATACAGTGTGCCCTCAACAAACATTTGTTGTTAAATGGATAAATACACATTCACTAAAAAGGCATACTCCATATCTTAATGTTTAATCAAAAAAATAAAGTCTAACTAACAAGAGAACACTATGCTATAATATCATTTTAAAATTGTATCATTCTAACCACAAGGAGCATGTAAGCTTTTCAGAAATGTGGGACTTGCTTTTAAGAAGCAAATTTTTGTTTCAATCAAGATTATACAGTTCATGTTTTTAGCTCCCCTTGCCTCCAAAATCATACAAAAATTTCATTATTGCTGCTACTGTTTAAGAAAATCATGCATAAAAGTTAAAGAGGAAGGAAAGAAGGAAAAAGGAAGAGGCATGGTTGATAAATAGATTTTCAGAGACAAAAAGTTGAATAGAACTGTGAACAAGTGAGCCAGGCAGAAGCTGTGGGCTTGCCGACGGTGTCCCAGGTGGTAGGGCCTGTGGGAGCTCAGCTCCTGGACAGCAAGTGGGACCAGAGTGTTCTGGAAGACAAGGGCCCAAGTCAGGCTTGGTGCCTAAAGCCAGCGCTGGTGTGAGGGCCTCTTATCTGTGAAAGAAGGCCCGAGGCAGAGAGGACACCGATGTAGCCTCAACCAAAAACTAACACAAGCCACCACCGGAACCTAGAATATTCGAGTATCACCATGGACAAGAGCTCTAAATGCCAATGAAGTGGGCTAAAGGGGAAGGATTTAGACAAAGAGAAAAAAAAAAACAGATTAAAATAAACTTGTTAAAATGAGCCAGCATTCTAAAATTCTAAAATACACACCAAAAATCTGCTAAAAATGATAGCTGAGCAAATCAACAATCAGAATGTCAATTTACCTGAGAAGAAATTAACTTTATGAGCCATCTGACAATGACCTTTATTAATTATGACTAAAATTAATTATGGTTAGATTGCTCAAAGATGTAACAATCATATAAAAATATAAACACATACCTAAGTGCCATAAGAAAAAATGATGGGAAAAGAATGATCTAAATAGTAAATTTCATCTTGGGAAAAACAGACATTGAAATTGAAAGCTACATATATTAATTTTGTAATTAAGACATCAATAAGAAAACAAAATAGGTAGATTCAGAAAACTGAAGAGAAAGAAATGAAGAGGCTGTATAGTCAAACCTTGACTTGTTTGACATGAATTCAATTTGTGACTTCTAAACAATCTTTGTTGAAAAAGAGCCGGAACAGTATGTTTAAAGGTGAATCAACTGGACTTTGAAAATGGAATGAAGCTTGCATAAGTGAAGAAACAAATATCTCAAAATAGAGCTCCACATCCCATATAATTTCAGAGGAAAAAAATAAATCAATCTCAACAAAATCAAAGACCCTTATGTTTTTATGAACCTTAGAAAAAATACCCTTTTAGAAGTCTGCAAATGCCTCTCCCAAGTTTGCCAACTTATGGCTCAATTTCCAATCCACACCACAAAACATTTAGCCACATGATAGCACTTAGCAACATTACAGCATTTCACCACCATCAGCCTGACTCCTGGCTGGAGGGACCTAAAGGAAACCACCCTTTGGCTTTCTACTTTCCTCTTCCGTGGATTTGCATCTCATGCCTTGCATGCCCATCGTGTGCTTCGGTGTGGCGGCAGTTCAAATTTTGCTCATGTGCACCCGCTCTCATTCCTTGCAGCGTACAGACTTAGAGAAAGACGAAATCATAGACCACAGTCTGTGGTCTTAGTTTTTACAACATGGTGGTCACACAGAGGTCCCATGGGATATTCTCTTTATGATGTCAAATTTAGTGATTATGAGGTCACAAGGGGTATTCTCACAGGGACTTGGGGGATCAGAATCTTGGCCACCCTGCTTTTATAAGGAAGTAGGGAGGAGAGCATGCTTAATAAAGGAACTGACAGCTCTGTTTGCTAGGGAGTAATACCACTGATGGCATCTCCTTTGAAAATGGTTTACCTATTATCTCTTATAATGCAAACCAAGCATCACCAGCTAATGAGAGACCCTTCTGGACTATATTTGATAACAAAAAGAAGCCTCAAGGTATTACCAACTTCAAATCCCTAGAAGAAACCTTAGCACGTTGATATTAAGTAATCACACCCAGAGTGAGAATTTAACTGTGAAAGAGGGAGGGAAAGAAGGAGAGAGAGAGGGAGTCACTGACCATAAAGGTAGAAGAAATTGCTAGAACTCATGGGCTATTAGACCAGAGATACCCCATAACCAACCACTGTACTTAAGAATAATTCCCTCAGTAATGATAAGAGTGTTTATCCTTTACTCTCTGCCAAGTATTAGGCACTCTCTGCATATTTTCTCATTCAATCCCTGTCTGGATATAGACATTGAATTGCAGTTTTTGTTATATGGCTTTCCACTAAGCTCTGTAGTTCTTTATTCCTTTTAAAAAGGATTCATTTATCGAATACAATGAAAGACTAAAACTGTATGTAAATTAGAATAATGGCTGAGGCTCAAAAATAGTTTTATCTGTCTTGTTTGTATATATCAAGATGCATGTAACTTTGCTATTTTTAAAGACATGTTTGCTAAGAATATGAATAATGTGAAGAAAACTTTGAGGTATTTGGCTTACATAAGAAAACTATATCCAAGCAATAAAAGAGTAGAAAATTCAAATGAAATACCATTTTCACATAACAACTGGCAGTTTTTTTAACGTTGCTGTTCTAAGTGATAGCAAAGATATAGGAAAAGAGGCCTTTAATATTTCAATTAAATTGCTCCAAAATGGAATAATTTTAAAAATTATAATTCATATATTAGATATTAGTGCAATCATTAAAATTCATCATCATAGGGTCATTACCAGGAAATATGTTCATAACATATGCTAAATGAAGAAAGCAGAATTGTATGCCCAGCTATTATTTGTTATAGTAGTACAGATGGAATTCTATGTGACAACACTGTGCTTATAAGCAATCTCACATTTTGAAAATGAGAAAATAGTATGAAACTGGTATTTATATGTTTGTTGTTCAACCCTGACTGAATTCACCAACTTCACTTTTTCTCCAACTAAATCAGTTCTCCCAGTAAATACCCCAGAGCCTGCTGTCTGAGTGACCAGGGAGAGGTCTGACTGCGCCTGCATAATGCAAATCCAAATGCTGTGCAAATCTTGCCTGGATATCTCTGAATATAGATGCAATGGCTTTAGAGATAGCGCAATTGTACAAACGGCTGAGTGCTGAAGCTTAAATGTCTGCTTTCAAACGGAAACATCTCCAGTCTCCAAAGAGTGAAATGAAGGCAGGGCTACCAAGTTACCTGGAGAAGCAGTGTATCAATAAGATCATTCATAACCTATGAAAATATGTTACTCCCGTGTAGATTATGTCTCACATTTTCAATCTCAGCTTTTAGAAAATAAAAAAGTATATTTTTCAATTTAAATTTCAGTTGGTATATTAGATGAATATTTGTTGGCATGGACAATGTTCATAATAGATTGCTGAGTGAAAATGAAGGTACAAAACAGTATATTCAGTTTGACTTCACTTTGGTAAAACAAAAATAAAGAACAAAAGACATGTATGTAATGAAGAAGGCCTGGCAAGATAAACCAAATAATTCATCTGTGGTAGAATTATCACTCTATTCTTTCTTTTTTACTTATCTGTATTGTCTAATTCTTCTATACGATGAATATTTATAGTTTTATAATAACTGTCCTTTAAAATTTTTAATTAAAATACCTCCTTCTCTCAATATATAGTTTTGCTATGTTCCGTGTTCCAGTATTTGAAGGGAACAAAATGCTGTGTCTTTAACAACATCCTTTTTGTACCTCACATTTCTTGTCAGCCAAATGATGAATTGTATAGCCCCCTCACTAGGCTGTTCTAAGTTTTCAGATAAGATACTTTGTGATATCAAATGCCTTGCTCAGAACCTAGTATGAGGGATCCTCAAGCACTAGATTTGGAACCTTGACCCATTGGGAGTCAATGACAGAAGATGATGATGGTGATGAAGTAGACTTTCCAATGATGCAGACTAATGGTCCTAAATTATTGTTTTTCAAGCAATTAGCAGTAAAGATCTTTGCATTCCAGATTCATCAAATAATACAAGTTTTATTCTGTATATGACTTGGTGATGAATTAATTTTTTTGTATCAGCTAAGGTAAAATTATCTGGTCCATTGGAAAGAAAAAAGTGCCACTTAGCATCTTGTAATGAAGAGTTGCTAAGGCAACCTTTCTGCTCAATACTCCACTTCCAAGGGACAGATTTGATGCTGGTCCGGGAAACACTGAAAACCAAAACAGCATTGTGTTCTAGAAGAATAAAGAGCCTACACGGAAGTCATGAATCAAAGAGCTGGGGACAAATCCAAATACTCCTTTATAATTCTAAACAGATGTGGCTGTGCACAGAACATAGGATTAAGAGTCAATTAAAATTCTCAATGAAGTGGGTTAGGATTCATGTTTCTTTCCAGTTCCCTTCTATTTTTGTGTTCTTTTTCATAAAATGTCACATCCAAATCTCAAAAAGCTACACATCCCACTAAGTGGGGTATGTTTTTTAGATTATCGTTTTCGTATTCTTTCCATATATAGCTGAGGGTCTCTTCCAGGCAGAGAAAACATTAAGGAATGAAAGCTGAAAGTGTGCTTTGAGAGTGAAATTGGAATTTATTGCAATATATTTCCATCATCATCATGATTCTTGCTCTTACTGTCAATAGTGGAGCAAGGTAAGCATGCTGGGAATTGTGCTACCTGCCTGCAGGTTTGTGATGAGAATTTAAAAAGCCACAAAAGGCACCAAGCACAAGTGTCCACAGTAGAATAATACACTTGAAAAATGTTCATCTTATTCCATTGGCTTTACTTTCTATAATCAAAAGACTAGAATATTCTCCTGAAGAACAGGACCTTCAATACTCACCCTCCCAGTTTTTCCTTCTGGGAATTGCTCGCATGCTTCTCCTTCTCAGCTCCATATTGTTTAGTCCTCTCTACTTGGCTTTATAAAAAGCCTTGAATCCATCCCCAGTGTTGTCACCTGGGTCACAGTCCCCTAGGTCTTGCCCCAACTGTCCCCAATTTCCCAGCCTCAAAATACTCCAACTGCTCTCCACATTGCAGCCAAAGCCCACATCTGGGCTTCTCTCTCCTCTGCTACAAACCCTTCAGTTGCCCTCAGGATGACATTCAACATCCCTAATCAGTCAAGGCCCTCCTTTCCCGATGTAACACCTTCCTCCAGTCGCACTAAGCTTTCTTTGGAATTACAAACTTTCCTTGGCCCTTGGACTTCCCCACCTGCTTCCCCACTGCCTAGGACGCTTCTCACCTCAACACCTTCATAACTCCTCTTCCCCCAGGTCTGAACTTAGACTGAACAGATCCCCAGGTCTGACCTCCTATGGCCAGGTCCGCAGCCTCCTCTGACAACTGAAACTAGGTCAGAGGCCTTCCCTGCATCCTTACTCTTCCTTCCCATTCATCACATTTAACAAGAACCTCTTATTTTAAATGTTCTTTCCTCCAAGAAGTGGCAAGCTGTGTCTGGTAGGAACAATGGCTGTATTGTTTAGCTGTAATCTAGAGGCCAGCTCAGGGCCTGCACACAGCAGGTATGTAATATCCTTTGAATGTTTTTTGTGCTAAAAGCCAACATTTATTGAATGACTGCTAAGTACAGTCTATTACATGCATATTCCTACAACAGTCCCAAAGTAGGTATGTTATTACTCTCAGAGTACAGATATAATGTATACATCTTGAAAAGCACATTTCTGGAGGCTGGAATGAATTATTACATTGACTTCTTCAGAATATGAGCCAGTGACAAGAGGATAGGTTGAGTAAGGTTTTATGTCTGAATATTGTTTTCAGGGTTTTCAAAGCATTTCTACCCTCATCGGACTAACGCTTATAAACAAATATTACATAGAGTTCCTCTTAGGATAAAAGGTTGTCTGTGGAGATATAAACCAGTGGAAATGTCAAATTTATTTGGAGAGTGATTTGGTTTTTTTTTATTTTGGTATAATTAATGTACAATTACATGAGAAACATTATGTTTACTAGACTCCCCCCATCATCAAGTCCCCACCACATACCCCATTACAGTCACTGTCCATCAGCATAGTAAGATGCTATAAAATCACTACTTGACTTCTCTGTGTTATACTGCCTTCCCCGTGCCCCCACCCCTCTACATTATGTGTGCTAATCCCAATGCCCCTTTTTGCCCCTTATTGCTCCTTTCTCACCCATTCTCCTGAGTCCCTTTCCCTTTGGTAACTGTTAGTCCATTCTTGGGTTCTGTGAGTCTGCTGCTGTTTCCTTCCTTCAGTTTTTTTCTTTGTTCTTATACTCCACAGATGAGTGAAATCATTTGATACTTGTCTTTTTCTGCCTGGCTTATTTCACTGAGCATAATACCCTCTAGCTCCATCCATGTTGTTGCAAATGGTAGGATTTGTTTTCTTTTATGGCTGAATAATAGTCCATTGTGTATATGTACCACCTCTTCTTTATCCAGTCATCTACTGATGGACACTTAGGTTGCTTCCATTTCTTGGCTATTGTAAATAGTGCTGCAATAAACATAGGGGTGCATATGTCTTTTTGAAACTGGGCTGCTGCATTCTTAGGGTAAATTCCTAGAAGTGGGATTCCTGGGTCAAATGGTATTTCTATTTTGAGTTTTTTGAGGAACCTCCATACTGCTTTCCACAATGGTTGAACTAGCTTACATTCCCACCAGCAATGTAGGAGGGTTCCCTTTTCTCCACATCCTCACCAACATTTGTTGTTTGTTTTTTGGATGGTGGCCATCCTTACTGGTGTGAGGTGATATCTCATTCTGATTTTAATTTGCATTTCTCTGAAAATTAGCGATGCAGAGCATCTTTTCATGTGCCTCTTGGCCATCTGAATTTCTTCTTTGGAGAAGTGTCTGTTCAGCTCCTCTGCCCATTTTTTAATTGGCTTATTTGCTTTTTGTTTGTTGAGGTGTGTGAGTTCTTTATATATTTTGGATGTCAACCCTTTAACGGATATGTCATTTATGAATATATTCTCCCATGCTGTAGGATGTCTTTTTGTTCTACTGCTGGTGTCCTTTGCTGTACAGAAGCTTTTCAGCTTGATATAGTCCCACTTGTTCATTTTTGTTTTTGTTTCCCTTGCCCAGGGAGATATGTTCATGAAGAAGTTGCTCATGTTTATGTCCAAGAGATTTTTGCCTATGGTTTTTTCTAAGTTTTATGGTTTCATGACTTACATTCAGGTCTTTGATCCATTTTGAATTTACTTTTGTATGTGGGGTTAGACAATGGTCCAGTTTCATTCTCTTACATGTAGCTGTCCAATTTTGCTAACACCAGCTGTTGAAGAGGCTTTCATTTCCCCATTGTATATCCATGGCTCCTTTGTCATATATTAATTAACTGTAATGGTTTGGGTTAATATCTGGACTCTCTGTTCTGTTCCACTGGTCTATGGGTCTGTTCTTGTGCCAGTACCAAATTGTCTTGATTACTGTGGCTTGTAGTAGAGCTTGAAGTCAGGGAGCATTAATTCCCCCTGTTTTATTCTTACTTCTCAGGATTGCTTTGGCTATTCGGGGTCTTTTGTGGTTCCATATGAATTTTAGAACTATTTGTTCGAGTTCATTGAATAATGCTGTTGGTATTTTGATAGGGATTGCATTGAATCTGTAGATTGCTTTAGGTAGTATAGCCATTTTGACAATATTTATTCTTCCTAGCCAAGAGCATGGGATGAATTTCCATTTATTAGCGTCCTCTTTAATTTCTCTTAGGAGTGTCTTGTAGTTTTCAGAGTATAGGTCTTTCACTTCCCAGGTTAGGTTTATTCTTAGGTATTTTATTCTTTTTGATGCAATTGTGAATGTAATTGTTTTTCTGATTTCTCTTTCTGTTAGTTCATCGTTAATGTATAGGAAAGCAACAGATTTCTGTGTGTTAATTTTGTATCCTGCAACTTTGCTGAATTCAGATATTAGTTCTAGTAGGAGTGGGGTCCTTAGGGTTTTTTATGTACAATATTATGTCATCTGCAAATACTGACAGTTTGACGTCTTCTTTACCAATCTGGATGCCTTGTATTTCTTTGTTTTGTCTGATTGCTGTGGCTAGAACCTCCAGTACTATGTTGAATAAAGGTGGAGAGAGTGGGCACCCCTGTCTTGTTCCTGATCTTAGATGAAAAGCTTTCAGCTTCTTGCTGTTAAGTATGATGTGGGCTGTGGGTTTGTCATATATGGCCTTTATTATATTGAGGTACTTGCCATCTATACCCATTTTGTTGAGAGTTTTTATTATGAATTGATGTTGAATTTTGTTGAATGCTTTTTCAGCATCTATGGAGATGATCATGTGGTTTTTCTCCTTCTTTTTGTTGATGTGGTGGATGATGTTGATGGATTTTCAAATGTTGTACCATCCTTGCATCTCTGGGATGAATCCCACTTGATCATGGTGTATGATCCTCTTAATGTATTTCTGATTTCGGTTTGCTAATATTTTGTTAAGTATTTTGCATCTATGTTCATCAGGGATATTGGTCTGTAATTTTCTTTTTTTGTGGGGTCTTTGCCTGATTTTGGTATTAAGAGTGATGCTGTCTTCATAGAATGAGTTTGGACATATTCTCTCCTCTTCTAGTTTTTGGAAAACTTTAAGGAGAATGGGTATTATGTCTTCTCTCTCTGTCTGATAAAATTCAGCGGTGAATCTATCTGGCCTGGGGGTTTTGTTCTTGGGTAGTTTTCTGATTATGGATTCAATTTTGTTGCTGGTAATTGGTCTGTTTAGATTTTCTGTTTCTTCCTTGGTCAGTCTTGGAAGGTTGAATTTTTCTAGGAAGTAGTCCATTTCTTCTAGGTTATCCAGTTTGTTAACATTTAGATTTTCATAGTATTCTCTAATAATTCTTTGTATTTCTGTGGTGTCTGTCATGATTTTTCCTTTCTCATTTCTGATTCTGTTTATGTGTGTAGATTCTCTTTTTCTCTTAATAAGTCTGGGAAGGGGTTTATCTATTTTATTTTCTAAAAAAAACAGCTCTTGGTTTCACTGATTTTTTCCATTGTTTTATTCTTCTCAATTTTATTTATTTATTCTCTGATTTTTATTATGTCCCTCCTTCTGCTGACTTTGAGCCTCATTTGTTCTTCTTTTTCCAGTTTCAATAATTGTGAGTTTATACTATTCCTTTGGGATTGTTCTTCCTTCTTTAAATAGGCCTGGATTGCTATATACTTTCCTCTTAGAACTGCCTTCTCTGTGTCCCACAGAAGTTGGCATTTTGTGCTGTTGTTGTCATTGTCTCCATGTATTGCTTGATAACTGTTTTAATTTGGTCATTGATCCACTGATTATTTAGGAGCATGTGTTTCTGAGCCTTTTTGTTTTCTTTGTACAATTGATTTCTAGTTTTATACCTTTGTGATCTGAGAAGTTGGTTGGTACAATTTCAATATTTTTGAATTTACTGAGGCTCTTTTTGTGGCCTAGTATGTGGTCTATTCTGGAAAATGTTCCATGTGCACTTGAGAAGAATGTGTATCCTGCTGCTTTTGGGTGTAGAATTCTGTAGATGTCTGTTAGGTCCATCTGTTCTAGTGTGTTGTTCAGTGCCTCTGTGTCCTTACTTATTTTCTGTCTGATTGATCTGTCTTTTGGAGTGAGTGGTGTGTTGAAGTCTCCTAGAATGAATGCATTGCATTCTATTTCCTCCTTTAATTCTGTTAGTATTTGTTTCACATATGTTGGTGCTCCTGTGTTGGGTGCATATATATTTATAATGGTTATATCCTCTTGTTGGACTGCTCCCTTTATCATTATGTAATGTCCTTTTTTATCTCTTGTTACTTTCTTCATTTTGAAGTCTATTTTGTCTGATACAAGTCCTGGAACACCTGCTTTTTTCTCCCTATTGTTTCCATGAAATATCTTTTTCCATCCATCACTTTTAGTCTGTGTATGTCTTTGGGTTTGAGATGAGTCTCTTGTAGGCAGCATATAGATGGGTCTTGCTTTTTTATCCATTCTATTACTCTGTGTCTTTTGATTGGTGCATTCAGTCCATTTACATTTAGGGTGATTATCGAAAGATTGCAGGCTTTGGATTCGTGGTTACCAAAGGTTCAAGGGTAGCTTCTTTACTATCTAACTGTCTAACTTAACTCTCTTATTAAGCTATTGTAAACACAGTCTGATTATTCTTTATTTCTCTCCCTTCTTATTCTTCCCCCTCCACTCTTTATATGTTAGGTTTTTTATTTTGTACTCTTTTGTGTTTCCTTTGACTGCTTTTGTGGATAGTTGATTTTATTTTTTGCCTTTAGCTAGTATTTTGTTGGTCTGCTTTCTTTGCTGTGATTTTATTTTCTCTGGTGATGTCTATTTAGCCTTAGGATTGCTTCCATCTAGAGCAGTCCCTTTAAAATATCCTGTAGAGGTGGTTTGTGGGAGGCAAATTCCCTCAACTTCTGCTTGTCTGGGAATTGTTTAATTCCTCCTTCAAATTTAAATGATAATCTTGCTGGATACAGTATTCTTGGTTCAAGGTCCTTCTGTTTCATTGTCTTAAATATATCATGCCATTCTCTTCTGGCCTGTAAGGTTTCTGTTGAGAAGTCTGATGATAGTTTGATGGATTTTCCTTTGTAGGTGATCTTTTTTCTCTCTCTTGCTGCCTTTAATACTCTGTCCTTGTCTTTGATCTTTTCCATTTTAATTATTATATGTCTTGGTGTTGTCCTCCTTGGGTCCGTTGTGTTGGGAGATCTGTGGGCTTCCATGGTATGAGAGACTATTTCCTTCTCCAGATTGGGGAAGTTTTCAGGAATTATTTCTTCAAAGATACTTTCTATCCCTTTTTCTTTCTCTTCTTCTTCTGGTACTCCTATAATGTGAATATTGTTCCATTTGGATTGGTCACACAGTTCTCTTAATATTCTTTCATTCCTAGATATCCTTTTACCTCTCTGTGCCTCCGCTTGTCCGTATTCCTGTTCTCTGATTTCTATCCCATTAATAGTCTCTTGCACCTCATCCAGTCTGCTCTTAAGAACTTCTATCAATTGTTTTATTTCTGTTATCTCCCTCCAGACTTCATCCCTTAGCTCTTGCATATTTATCTGCAGGTCCATCAGCATGGTTATGACTTTTATTTTGAATTCTTTTTCAGGAAGATTCATTATATCTATCTCACCAGGCCCTCTCTCTGGGGTTGTCTGAGTGATTTTTGACTGTACCAGATTCTTCTGCCTTTTCATGGCAATAAAAGTGGTCACAGGCAGGTGGCAGGTGGTCACAGGCAGTTGGGAGAACAAAATCCCTTCCTGCTTGCTGGTCACCTTGCCCTTCTCCGCTGCCCATGTCATTTACCCACACACCAGGAGCAGTCTCTGGGATAATCCCCTGAGCTGCTGTTGGCAGGGTGGCCATCTGGATAGCCTAGCACACTGCCTGGAGGGGGGCAACGGGGGGTCGCATAGGCGCCAGGTGTGTTCTCCTGCGAGAAAGGCACCCTTTCATGCCTTCTGGATACTTCTCCAGGTTCCTTTGTCTGTGTTGGGCAGCTGCACACTGGCTGCAGCCTCTGGGTCTGTCCTGGTTAACTGCACACTGGGAGAAGACTCTGTATGGTTGCTGTGTGAGGGGCTGTTCCCCAGCTGCTCCGCAGCTGTGGTGGGTCAGCCAGTTTGCTTGCAGCGCCGGCTGGGGGGAATGAATGGCAGAATGCTTATTGCCCTGAGGGGCTTTGGGGCTGGTTTGCCCCCCAGGGGCTTAGGGCACTTGAAATTCCTTAACATTCCCAGCTTGCTGGGCTGAGTGTGCAGGGACGATTTTGTCCAGCTTTTAGCCCTTGCCCCTTTAAGACTTTTAAAAAGTGCCCCCTTTTCTTTTGCTCCAGGGGAGCCGGCTGTGGGGACCCACTCACATTCTCCATCTCAGATTTTACTTTTCTGTTTCTCTAATACCCAGTACACCATGCAATGTGTCTGTGTTCCCAGTGCAGTTTACTAGGGCTGGTTATTTAGCAGTCCTGTGCTTCCACTCCCTCCTGACTCTGATTCTTTTCCTCCTGCCAGTAAGCTGGGGTGGGGGGAGTGCTCGGGTCCCGCCAGGTCATGGCTTTGTATCTTACCCTTTTTGTGAGATGCTGAATTCTTGCAGATGTAGATGTAGCCTGGATGTTGTAATGTATCTTCTGATCTCCCTTTTAGGAATAGTTGTATTTGTTGTATTTTCAAATATATATATGGTTTTGGGAGGATATTTCTGCTGCCCTACTCACGCTGCCAGCTTGAGCCTCTCCAGGTGTTTTGGTTTTATCTCTCAAAATCTTAAGTGTACAGACACTTTGGGTCCAGCAATTCTACTGCAGCGAATCTATCCAAAAAACAGTCTTTTACATGTGCCCAAAAATCTATGTGCAAGGAAATCTGTTACAGGATTGCAGGTAATGTAGGAAAGGATAGACTATAAATGCCCATTAATAATGGTGAAGAACCCTGCAACTAACAGGAATGAGATAGACCATATCTATGCATGTGGAGGTCTTTAAGACATTAACTTTTAAAAATATTAAAGATCATTAATAAGAGATGAAATAGCAAATCCATATAGTACCACCTTATTTATGTTTATTAATATGTTATATACATGTGTATAAATATACATTATATATCCACATATATATGTATATATCCATAGAAAAAGGATTAGAAGGATATTCACCAACTAATCAGTGTTTCCTTCATAGATGAGAGTGGTTGAGAGAGAAGCTTCCTCATTTTCCTATAAAAAAATCCTAATGATCATTCTATACTGCGAATTACTCAAATATTACTTATCAAATAAAAATAAACCAATAAATTAATTAAAAATTAAGTTCCCTGTATATTTATATTATTTTATCATTTATTTCAGGTCTGTTTCTCTTAACTTTTTTTCCTTAGCATATCGTTAATACATATTTAGAGTTAAAAGTACTATAAGAAAAATTTTAAAGTACATTAACAAAGGACAAAAATCTCCAATAACCTCACCACTCAGATAAGCACTATTAACATTTTGGTAAAGGAAAGAAAGGAAGGCGAAAGAGTGCTATGTGTACATTATACATATATAGAACCAAACTAACATGCTATATATTTTGTATTCTTTTTTTTTCACTTAGCACTATACCGAGAGCTTTTCCCCATGTCATTATTTATCCTTCAGAAACATGATATTTTGTGAAAGCATGACATTTCACATGCCAGCATATGGATGTACCTACTAGATATTTAGGGTGTTTTCAACTTTCTCATTATTAGATATAAGGTAACAATAGTTACCCTCTGAATATATTTTATATTTGTCAGTATTTCTGATTATCTCCTTATGAAGATTATGACATATCTACACATGGATTTGCTGCAGGAAAGGTTGCAAACTCTTAACACTTCTGAATATATTGCCAAGGTTGCACCAATTTATATGCCCACCACCACGATATAAAAGTTCTAACTGCATCTTATATTTGTCATCACTGTTTACTAATATTTTTTAACCTCACAAATTTGATGGTAGGGGGAGTTGTTTAATTATTTTTCAATTTGCATTTTTTCTAAATGCATATGTTGCAGCAAGAAATATTTTGACTTTCTTTTTAGATTTTCTCTAGATTTTCCATCAGGTATTTATCTTTTTTTTATTACTTTATGGCAGGGTATGTGTGCATGTGTGTGTATACTGAGCAATGATTTATACACACACATACACTGATTTATATGGATACACACACACATATTTAAGATATTCTATAACTGTTGTGTATATTATAAATATTTTTCTGAGCTCTACCTTCATTTTATTCATATGTCTTTATGCAAAATAAATTCTTTAAATCTTCCCTTTATGGTTTCTTCCTTTGATTTTATGCTCATGCTTCCCTGCCCTATCATATTCATTTTTGGAGAAATTCACTTTCCAATGTATCTTGGGTTATTGGGAGGCTTAGAAGGAGATATGATAAGCACAAGAAAATTCTATTTCCAGGGAGAGTTCACTAGATATATTTTATTCCAAATAAAACTCAAGAATATTAATAAAATAAATGCACAGAATATGAGAGGCTGTCACCAAACTTTCTAGAAGCAATAGATCAGTGTTCAGTTTCTCTCTATTGCTTCTGGAAGAAGTCAAGTTCAAGTGATAAACTGATATCCTACTAATCAAGTTAGAGTTCACTGGAGGTATAAATAGAATCTGCCAGTCACAGGTCACAGCCAGAGGCAGGACCACTCACCTTGTGGCAAAGTCATCAGGAACCCAGACTAAGTGATCACACACAACCCCTAGAGCAAGAACCACCCACTGATTGTGTCAAGCCAGAAGACATGGTGGACTCCATGGGTATAATTTCTTCAGTGTGACTAAGAAAAAAATTCACCAAATTCATCTGCATCTTCCAAATAAAACCTCAGCAAGAACAGTTAGATAAACCTTTTCTTTCTTTCTTTCTTTTTAAGTTTTCTTGCCTTTGATTTTTTTCAACTTTTTATTATGGAAAATTTCAAATATGTAAAAAAAAAAAAAAGCAGACAGAATGGTAGAATGAGCTTCCCCCAATTCAATATCCTTATTATTCAAATTTAACAATTACCAGCTCATGGCCAATCTTGCTTTATCTACTCTTCCCTTCCCCCCACTACTGCCACCATCCAGATTATTTTGAAACAAGTTCCAAGCATCCTATATATCCTCTGTAAAGATTTCAGTATGACGTAAGGTCTTTTAAAGATATTACTTCCATTTAGTGACTGTAAAACTGCTACATTCCTTTTTAAATCAGTAGTTGCTGCTACATTTGCCAGGAAGCCCTGGGGTTCAATCTCGACATTCTTGTTCCTTTTGTGTTGCTTATTCCTGCGCAAGCTGGCTGCTCCACTAGATTTGTCTGTGCTAAGGATGAGGACCTTCCAGTGGCCCTGGAAATTTCGAGGGCACGTGCCAGTACTTACCTGACCTTCCTCCACATTTAACCCTACCACGCCCTCCTTCTGGAAGCTTTTTTCTCCTTCCAGGACAAGACTGTCTCTCTTGAATGATTCTTTTGCCCTGGTACTCTCTCTTCTCTCTCTCTCTCTCTCTCTCCCTCTTTCTCTCTCTCCAGGTCTCTGCCTCTCTCTCCCTTTTTTTCTCTCTCTGACTTTTTCCTTCAGAGACTTCTGTGATGGAAAAGATGTCGCCATATTTAGGAAGCAAAAGTAAGCAAAGGAAGGCTCCTAAGCTCTCCCTGTCCTTTGATATTGGATGATGTTCAGTCACAGCTCGTGACTCTGACCTCGAGGCTTTTCAAACATTTCTGCGGCTCCACACTGCCACCCATCAGCATCGAGCCATAAACTGCCAATCCAGCGAGGCCAATTTCTTCTCAGCTTAAAAACAAAAATGCTTAAAGCACTTTTCTCTCTCCTTTTTTATGGCCTTTTCAAGTATTTTTTTCGAAAGCCGAACTATACATCTGTCACAATTGTATGAGACTGAAGTGGACTACTTTTTATTTGAACAGGAAATGAAATACATCAAGCAGGGACATTTAGAAAATCAGTTTTACCTCATCAAAGACCTTGGAAACAACCTGCTTGTCCAGAACGGGAACACAGGTGGGGCTGTGAGGGACCGCTGTCACCGACAAGGCATCCAGGATGGTGAGTTTCTTGGCCACCAAGCCATGCATGCTGAGCCAGTTTGCTGAAGACGTGCTTGAGGAACTAAAAACACGAGACTGTGATGTTCTACAAGTTATAAGAAACATAAACATAGCAAAACTGTCCTAGTACACTTAAAGTACTCACGCTTGCTCATCCACCTGGCCTCCCTCTGGAGTCAGCCTTTCTGAAGATGTGTCACCTGAATGCTCACCTGCCAGAAGGAGGCTCATTCCTGGGAAGGGGAAATGGCAGGCGTGTGATATCCTCAAATGTGGGGTTTTATCAAAATGCAAAGGGGTCACACTTACCTCTGAGTTCAGTTGTGACTGGGGGCTAGTAAATGGACCGTACTGCAGAGAACACCGATCTGTCACTGTGGGTTCCCAGGCAAGGTTCATTTGCAGCTGACACTAAGACCAGGGCAAGGTGAATATGGTGCCATCGCTGTTTTGCCTGCCCACCTCACCCTGCAGCCACTGAGATGCCTCCGCGGAAGGAGACATGCTCCTCTCATTCTCCAGAAAATACAGTTTTTAAATGTTAAACAAGAATACCACTAACCAGTGATTGTTCAAAGTTGCCCTCATTAGACTCGCCCAATTATAAAGGAGAACCTTGGTCAACATTTTAGTTTCTGAGAATTGTTTTTTGGTTCCTCCACTCTATATGCAAAACCAAATCCCTATTGCGCCCTGTAGTTCAAAATGTCAAATTAATATTTGGGGTTTTTAATATATGCTTATATAAACTTGGATTTATAAAGGCAAAGGAATAGTAGGGAGTTGAATAAGCATCATCTAGAAGAGGGGTCTTGGGGATGAGTTAGTTAAATGTGTAAGAAATCATATCCCAATAATCATATGATAAGCCCTTTAAAGATCTGCACAGAGCAAACTTAGACAATATGATAGTTCATTGAAATTGAGGAAAATCCATCACCCTGATCGGCACTGAAGAACACAGGGCTTGTTACTACGACTGAGTAACAACAGGTGTGAATTTCTCACTCAGGTGCTTCCTATTACCTAGAAGATTGTATATATGGGTGGGTTTTGCTGGGACTGTATATATGTGTGGGCTTATCAGCTATTTGAAATATAAGGAAAAGGGCCATGGGAATTAAGCTTTTAGAAATTTGCCATTTTTACAAATAATGGTTTTATCAATAGCAGTAACAACTGAGTGGAGAAGTCATATTTTCCTCACATTTAGCTCCCAAAAGCCTGACAATATGGGCCAAAAAGGGGCTCATCAAGTGGTGCACCTGGAAATGAAGGGAGGAAAATAAACCACGAAGTATTAGATTTTCAAATTCAAACCACAGCGCGGCAGCAGGCATGACCACCAGCACCCTAGTTACACGAGCTACTGGCGTGTTAAACACCCTGGCACAGTAAGCGCCAGTCTCGCCCTAAGAAAATCCAGCTCTTTCGAGCAGGCATTCCTGATTTTCAAGGGAGTCCTCTGTATTGGAAGCAGTCTGCACCCACCTAAAAATGAGTTTCCCCCCTCACGTCTCTAAATGGAGCACTTTCTGCAGCAGACACAGAGGGCGAAAGGAGCCCAGCCTTCCCTAACACGGAGCCCTTCCCTGGCTTGCCTCTGTCACTTGGAGTGTCCTGGCTGCTGGAAATGGAAAGGCTGTCCTTCCTCTCACTGCAGTCTGGCCTCTTAAGGGTGGACATCTGGCTTCTGAGCAGGCTGGTTCTGGTAGATTCTGTTGGGATCACCAAGAGAGGCGTTAAAGGAATTCGGGATGGAAGGAAATACTTTCTTAGATAAAGTATTAAGTAGCAACTATTTCCCTAGATTCTTAAAAGAATACAGCTTCAGTTTCCCGAACGTCAGAGGACAGTGCTGCTAGTGACTGAATGCTGTGGCGATGGTTTCTCCCACTTATCTGAGTTCAAGCTCTGCCCTTCTTGGAGAGAAAGGTGCTTCTGAGCTCATTCAGGTAGTTGGCAGAAGTCACGTCCTTGCAGTTGTAGGACTGAGGTCCCCATTTCCTTGCTGCCTATAAGCAAGGGGGCCTCATTAAGCACCCATATTCCCACTCAGGTGGCCCCCTCCATCTTCAAGCCAGCGTGGCACACTGAGAGCCCCTGTGGTTCATCTCTCTGACTCTCTTCACCACCAGCTGGAAAAAGCCCCTGCTTTTAAGGACTTATGTGAATACAGGGGCTCTTCTAGATAATCCTGGCTTACAGTCAGTATAACATAAGAATCCTGGGAGTCACGTCTTATCATATTCACAGGTTGCAGGGTTTAGAGTGGGCCACCATTGGTAGGCCATTTTAGAAACTCTGCATTCCACAGTTGCTGTCCAGACCTTTGTTTATATCATTTTCTACCCTCTGTTGGGTCCCTTCAACTATCAGGTAGGCACTTATCAAATATGGACATTTAATCTGTGTGCTTTAGAGGATAATGAGCCTGCACTAAGATATCTTGATTGCTTTTCATATGTGATTACGGAAACCACACTAATTATAAATGTGTCCTACACCTCACAATTTAGAGACACGAGTACCAAAGCCTTATGGAGTGTTCATGAATAAAATGTGTCCTTGTTTTTAACAAGAAAAAACTTACCCTCTCCTATATTAGATAATTAGAGGAAAGATCAGCTAATAATCTGAATATTGCAAAACTGGGTCATGTTCACGGGTCATGTCCTATTCATAGGTTAGGCAAATAACATCATAGAGATGTCAGCTGTACCCAAATTAATCTACAGGTTTAATGAAATTCCTACGAAAATCCCAGAAAGGCTTTTTTAAAAAAATAAACACAGACAACCATGCTTTAAAATTGAAGTGGAAATTTCAGGCCCTAATATAGCTAAAATAATTTTGCAAATGAAAAATGAGGTTAGGGAATCACCATACCTGATATTGAAGCTTACCATGTAGCTACATTAATGAAGACATTGTGGTATTGGTGGAAAGATACAAAGACCAATGGAATAGAATATAAAACCTACATTTAACCCACACAGATATGGCCAGCTGATTTTTGACAAAGGTACAAAATTAATTCAATGAAGTATAACCTTTTCAACAAATGGTGCTAGAACATCTATAGGCAAAGAAAAAAAACTTGATCTAAATTTCACCTTATATAAAAATTAACTCAGATGGATCAGGGACTTAAATGTAAAACATATAAAAGTATATATCTTTTAAATCTATAAACTATAAAACTACGGAAAAAACATAAAATCTTCAGGAATAAGGGCTAAAGAAAGACTTATTAGACACCAAAGACATAATCCATAAAAGGAAAGACTGATAAACTGGATCTCATCAAAATTAAAAGCTTTTGCTTGGTCAAAGACTCTATTAAGAGGACGATAAGACAAGCTGCAGACTGGGAGAAGATATTTGCAAGTTACATATTCAACAAAGGCCTAGTATCTAGAATATACGAAGAACTCTCAAAACTCACCAATAACAAACCAGTGGACTGTGTAGAAAATGGGCAAGGCACATTCAAAGACTACAATGAAGAGAATATACACATTGCAAACATACACAGGAAAAGATGTTCAACATCATTAATCATTAGGGAAATGCAAGTAAAAACCACCATGAGATATCACACACTTATGAAAACAACCAAAATAAAAAATAGTGATAACACCAAGTGCTGGTGAGAATGTAGAGAAACTGTATCTTCATTCATTGCTGGTGGTAATGTGAAATGACACAACCATTCTGGGAAATAGTCTGGCAGTTTCTTATAAAACTAAATATTCAATTTCCATATGACCTAGAATTTATCTTGAAGAAATAAAAACATGTTCCTATAAAATTTGTACATGAACATTTATAATTGCTTTATTCGTAACAGCCAAAAACTGGAAAGAACTCAGATGTCCTTCAGCAGATGAATGGTACCAATGCAGGCACATCCACATCATGGAATAGTATTCAGTAATAAAAAGGAACAAACTAATAATACACATAAAAATGTGGATGAATCTCCAGGAAAATATGCTGAGTGAAAAAAATGAATCCCAAAAGGTTAGGTACTGTAGGATCTAATTTATAAGACATTTGAAATTACAACAATTTAGAAATGTAGTATTTTGTGGTTTCCAAGGGTTAGGGAAGAGTATGGGAGGAAGGTGAGTGTGGTTATAAAATAACTATATCCAGGAATCTTTGTCGTGATGGAAATGTTCTGTATCTTGACTGTGGTGGTGGAAACATGAAGCTACATGTAATAAAATCATACAGAACACACATGCACACACACACATATAAACACACACATGAACAGAAGTAAAGTGAGGCAACCTGAATAAGATCATGGATTATATCAATGTCAATACCCTGATTGTAATATTGTACTGTTTTCTTTTTTTACACGATGTCATTGTTGGGTGAAAATGGGTAAAAGGCAGGTATACAGGGTCTCTCTATATTACTTCTTATAATTGCATGTGAATGTACAATTATCTCAATAAAATTTTCAATTAAAAAAACACAGGTTTACAATCTTAAAATTTGTATGGAACCACAAAAGATCCCAAATAGCCATGCAATCTTGAGAAAAAGAACAAACCTGGAGGCATTATGTGCCCTGATTTTAAGCTATATTGCAAAACTACAGTAATGAAAGCAGTATGGTACTGTCATAAAAACAGAAACACAGGTCAGTGTAATGGAATAGAATATCCAAAAAGAAATCCACACAACTATAGTTAATTAATTTACATCCACGGCACCAAGAATATACAATGGGGAAAAGAGAGTCTCGTCAATAAATAGTGTTAGGAAAACTGGACAGACACATGCAAAAGAATGAAACTGTACCACTGTCTTATACCATAAACAAATATTAACTCAAAATGGATTAAAGACTTGAATATAAGACCTGAAACCACAAAATTCCCAGAAGAAAGAAGAGGCAGTAAGCTTCCTGACATTGGTCTTAGTGATGATTTTTTAAATCTGACTCCAAAAGTAAAGGCAACAAAAGCAAAAATAAACAAGCAATAATTACATCAAACTAAAAAGCTTCTACACAGTAAAGAAAAACACCCTACTGAATGGGGAAAATTTTTTCAAATAATATCTAATAAGCCAATAAGCCAAAATATATGAAGAACTCATACAGCTCAATAGCAAAAAAAAAAAAAAAATCCAATTAGAAAATGGGAAGAAGATCTGCATAGACATTTTCCCAAAGACATACAGGTCAACAGGTACATGAAAAGATTCTTAACATCACAAATCATCAGGGCAATGCAAATCAAAACCATAATGAGATACTGCCTTATAGATGTTAGAATGTCTATTACCAAAAAGACAAAATATAACAAGTGTTAGAGAGAATGTGGAGAAAAGAGATCTCTTGATGGAAATGTAAATTTGTGCGGCCATTATCAAAAACAGTATAAAGATTCCTCAAAAAATTAAAAATGGAACTATCGTATGATACACCAATCTGGGTATTTATCCAAAGAAAATGAAAACACTCATTTGAAAAGATCTATGCACCCCTCCCCATATTCATAGTACATTATTTACAATAGCCAAGACATGGAAGTAACCTAAGTGTCCATCAGTGGATGAATGGATAAAGATGTGGTACATATACACAATGGAATACTATTCAGCCATAAAAAAGAATGAAATCTTGCTATTTGAAACAACAGGGATGTACCTTGAAGGCATTATGCTAAGTGAAATAGGTCAGACAGAGAAAGACAAATACTGTATGATCTCATTTATATGTAGAATCTAAAAAAAAAAACAAAAAAAACCACAAAAATACCAAGCTCATATATACAGAGAACAGACTGGTTGTTGCCATAGTTGGAGGGAGGAAGGGTGGGCAAAATGTGTAAAGGAGGTCAAAAGTGACAAACTTCCAGTTATAAAATAAATAAGTCATAGGATAAAATATACAGCATGGTGACATTTCATACTTTAAAGTTGTTCAAAGAGTAGATCCTAAAAGTCCTCATCACAAGAAAAAAATGTTTTTGTAACTATGTGAGGTGATTGATGTTAACTAGACTTATGGTGATCATTTCACAATATAAACCAATATCAAATCATTATGTTGTATACTTGAAACTAATGTAATGTTATACATAAATTATACCTCAATAAAAAAACCCCCACAGGTTTAGGCTTCTTTTAAAATACTATGTGGGTTTAGTTTTATTTTACCTTTTTGCCTTGAAGAAAAACCAATAATGAGATTCAAACTATTTTGTTCACTGATACCTGCATGGAGGACTTTTTTTTTCTGAATCTTTTGATTTGAAAGATTCCCTGGTACTTTTGACAGATTTAGGGATGATGTTCGTGTAGATTCGACATCAGAGTTAGATTTTGCGCATTTTTCCGGGGTTGAAATCATAGAACAGAGTTCTTTTTGATGCCTGTTTTAATTTAGATAACAAGTAGACAAAAAGAACAACAACAAAAAAAAAAAAAAGAGAGAGAAACACAAAATTTCCATCAAGAAGGCAGAGTTAGATAAATACAATCATGTTGAATGCTGCAAACTTCAAGAAGTGAGACTCCCCTGTTTTGTTAATGTAAAAATAGTCCTTTATCTCTTCCCTATGCAGAAGAATGGATAAGCACCCAGGCCTGCAGTCATCAGATATGGCTCACATCATATCTCTGTCCCTTCCTGGTTGTGTGACTTGGTGAAGTCCCTCAATCCTCTGTAAACCTTGTCACTTTCCTCGTCTATAAACTCTATAAACTTCAGCTGCCTACAGACTAGATGGGGTTAAAGCCAGAGAAGGGAAACCCTTGCCTTGGACTCCCTGTGCCAGCACCAGATTGCAGGAAACCACCCTGGTGACAATCTGGGACAAGGAGGGACCCCAGAAATGCCTGAGTATTTTCCCAGACATGCATTCTCTTAACTCTGTACATAGCAGCCACAGAAAGGGAAGTTTCCAGAACAATCTTCTGCCTCAACACTGGAAAGCATATCCTCTCTCCTTTACCCCACCTCTCCCCAGGCCTAGCTCCTGGAACACCCATCCAGCATGCCATAATCTTTTCTGTCTGTATCCCCCATCACACTGTACATCTCATGATGGAAGGGAACAGCTTACATTCATCTGTGCATCCCAGTTTTCCTGGTGCATGATTTTTGTTCAATCAATGTTTGAAAAAAGAAGGAAGGGAGATGAGATTTGGGGGCTGTAACATTTATTCATCTGGCAGAAAACTAGAACAAAAAATTTGTTTTAGACTGTGACTGAAGTCAGTGAATTAACTTTAACTTTTCCTAATATTGTCTTAAAGAAGTATAGAAGCATGGCATCTGTGGAATGAGGTATTGTGTTTTACTCTTTATATGAATCCAGAGCTCTTCTTACATGCCAGGCATGCCGTCATTTAATCCACCCAACCCTATAGCTAACATGTTAGAGATGAGGAAATTTAGGTTCAGCAAGATTAAGTAACATGGTGGGAAGCCTGACTAAAGCATTTCTCTACATGACTCTAGAGCCTGCCCCATCCAGACCCTAAGAAAAATATAAAAAAAACAAGAAAGCATCTACTACTCGGTCAACTGACCAAGTCAACTTCCAAGCAATAGGGGGTCTTTTGTCCTGAGATTTTTAGTTTGATTAAACAAGGGGAAGAAGACAAGTCGAGGTATTGGATGAACGTACAGAGAAGATAATTTATACTGAAATTCTGCCCTTTATTTGATTCTTAGTTGATTTGTGCAAATTCTCTGAATTAGATCTATCTGAACTTTCCCAAATGCTTTAAAAGTAACGTTGTAAAATCTCATGAGATTTTTTTTATCTTTTTACTAATTCCATGTGCATGCCCTGCACGCAGCCCATATCAATGTTTAATTTGCTAATAGGAAGCCAGTGAAGTTGGAGGAAGAGGAAATCCTGATTAATTAATGTATTTTAAACTTCTTTCCATTTTTGCTACCACTCTTTTAAATAAAAAGGCATCCTCCTGATAGGCCATTTATATGAAGCTATGACACCTGAATATCTATACAACGTTAAATTATTTTAATAAGATTTAACACACTTTCTGAGTGTTGGGAGTTTAGATTTTTGTTTAAAAATTACTAGAGACATATTAGAATATAGGTGGGGAAATCAGAATATAGGTTTCAAAGATGAAGAAACAGAGACCCAGAGGAATGGACAGGTGGGAAGAGAAGTTAAGGATTCCTCAAGGTCACGGAGAGTAAAGCCTGGGCCTCGGTTCCCCAGAGCCCTCAGTCAAATCCCCTTCCCTGCACACTGCTCCTGCTCGGCTCTGCCACCGCCTGGGCTGGGTGGGGTGGGCACTGCATGGGCATGCAATGTAACCCTGCTCTGAAGTGCCACACAGGGATTTCAGAACTTTCATAAAAACGTAAATACATGGCCTCTTTAAGCCAATCTGAGAGCAGAGTCCAAGAGGACCCCAGTAATGGCAATATGGGCAATGCAGCACACTCACTTATTATCTCCTTGCCTTTCTCCGTTGAACCACCAGTCCAAGATCAAGGACTCTGAATAAAGGTTTTGCACCTTCTCCAGGTCACTGTGCCCCTGCTCCATTTCCTTAATTAAAAGAGTGAGATCTTCATTCTGCCCAAATAAGAAGGGAATACATTAAGATATTTCAAATTTCAAACATTTCGAACAGAAAACCAATTGTATCAGGAAGAGAAGAATATAAAGAATTTCATGTAGTTATCATATTATTCCATTTTAAACAGCTTTATTGAGGTATAATTCACATACAGTAAACTGCTGTATGTAAAGTGTAGCATTTGAATAGTTTCATCACCACACCTATGAAATGACCACTGCAATCAAGATAATAAACATATTTATTACCCTGAAAAGCTTACTCGTGCTCCATTGTAAATCTGCCCTTTCCCCTATTCCAAAACCCCTCTCCCCACTACCAAGCAACTACTCACTACTTTCTGTCACTATACATTAGTTTCAATTTTCTAGAATTTTATAAAAATATAATCAACAGTATGTACTTTGTCTACCTTCCTTCAGTCATATAACTATTTTGAGATTCACCCATATTGTAGCATGAATCAATAGTTCACTCATTTTTATTGCCCAGTAGTAGTATATTGTATTCTGAATATCAAAATTTCATCACTTGTTGGACACTTGAGTTGTTTTAAGAGTTGGGCTATTACAAAGTTCTAAACAATTATGTACAAGTCTTTGTATGGACATGTGCCTTCATGTCTCTTGGGAAAATTATCTAGGAGTACAATGGCTGTATCATATGGTTGGTGATGTTAAACATTTCTTTTTTTGTATCGTTAATGTACAAGCACTTGAACAACTTTATGGTTACTAGACCCCCTATTATCAAGTCCCCCCCACACACCCCACTACAGTCACTGTCCATCAGCATAGTAAGATGCTATAGAATCATTATTTGTCTTCTCTATAAATACTGCCTTTTCCATGTCCCCAGCCGCTGCATTACATGTGCTAATCGTAATGCCCCTTTTCCCCCCTTATCCGTCCCTTCCCACCCATCCTCCCCAGTCCCTTTCCCTTTGGTAACTGTTAGTCCATTCTTGGGTTCTGTGAGTCTGCTAGTGTTTTGTCCCTTCAGTTTTTCCTTTGTTCATATACTCCACAGATGAGTGAAATCATTTGATACTTGTCTTTCTCCACCTGGCTAATTTCACTGAGCATAATACCCTCAAGGCTCCATCCATGTTGTTCAAATGGTAGGATTTGTTTTATTCTTATGGCTGAATAATATTCCATTGTGTATATGTACCACATCTTCTTTATCCATTCATCTATTGATGGACACTTAGGTTGCTTCCATTTCTTGGCTATTGTAAATAGTGCTGCAATAAACATAGAGGTGCATATTTTTTTCAAACTGGGCTGCTGCATTCTTAGGGTAAATTCCTAGGAGTGGAATTCCTGGGTCAAATGGTATTTCTATTTTGAGTTTTTTGAGGAACGTCCATACTACTTTCCACAATGGTTGAACTAGTTTACATTCCCACCAGCAGTGTAGGAGGGTTCCCCTTTCTCCACATCCTCGCCAATATTTGTTGTTTGTCTTTTGGATGTTGGCCATCCCAACTGGTGTGAAGTGATATCTCACTGTGGTTTTAATTTGCATTTCTCTGATGATTAGGGATGTGGAGCATCTTTTCATGTGCCTGTTGGCCATCTGAATTTCTTCTTTGGAGAAGTGTCTGTTCAGCTCCTCTGCCCATTTTTTAATTGGCTTATTTGTTTTTTGTTTGTTGAGGTGCATGAGCTCTTTATATATTTTGGATGTCAACCCCTTATTGGATATGTCATTTATGAATATATTCTCCCATGCTGTAGGATGTCTTTTTGTTCTACTGATGGTGTCCTTTGCTGTATAGAAGCTTTGTAGTTTGATATAGTCCCACTTGTTCATTTTTGCTTTTGTTTCCCTTGCCCAGGGAGATATGTTCATGAAGAAGTTGCTCATGTTTATGTCCAAGAGATTTTTGCCTGTTTTTTCCTAAGAGTTTTATGGTTTCATGACTTACATTCAGGTCTTTGATCCATTTTGAGTTTACTTTTGTGTATGGGGTTACACAGTAATGCAGTTTCATTCTCTTACATGTAGCTGTCCAGTTCTGCCAACACCAGCTGTTGAAGAGGCTGTCATTTCCCCACTGTAAATCCATGGCTCCTTTATCATATACTAACTGACCATGTATGCTTGGGTTTATATACGGGCTCTCTATTCTGTTCCACTGGTCTATGGGTCTGTTCTTGTGCGAGTACAAAATTGTCCTGATTACTGTGGCTTTGTAGTAGAACTTGAAATCAGGGAGCGTAATTCCCCTGCTTTATTCTTCCTTCTCAGGATAGCTTTGGCTATTCAGGGTCTTTTGTTGTTCCATATGAATTATAGAACTATTTGTTCCAGTTTATTGAAGAATGCTGTTGGTATTTTGATAGGGATTGCATTGAATCTGTAGATTGCTTTAGACAGGATGGCCATTTGGACAATATTAACTCTTCCTAGCCAAGAGCATGGGAAGAATTTCCACTTATTAATGTCCTCGTTAATTTCTCTTAAGAGTGTCATGTAGTTTTCAGGGTATAGGTCACTCCCTTGGTTAGGTTTATTCCTAGGTATTTTACTCATTTTGATGTGGTTGTGAATGGAATTGTTTTCGAGATTTCTCTTTCTGCTAGTTCACTGTTAGTGTATAGGAATGCAACAGATTTCTGTGTACTAATTATGTATCCTGCAACTTTGCTGAATTCAGATATTAAATCTAGTAGTTTTGGAATGGATTCTATAGGGTCTGTCATGTCATCTGCAAACAGGGACAGTTTGACTTCTTCCTTACCAATATGGATGCCTTTTACTTCTTTGTGTTGTCTGATTGCCGTGGCTAGGACCTCCAGAACTATGTTGAATAGAAGTGGGGAGAGTGGGCATCCTTATCTTCTTCCTGATCTTAAAGGGAAAGCTTTCAGCTTCTCGCTGTTAAGTATAATGTTGGCTTTGGGTTTGTCATATATGGCCTTTATTATGTTGAGGTACTTGCCCTCTATACCCATTTTGTTGAGAGTTTTTATCATGAATGGATGTTGAATTTTGTCAAATGCTTTTTCAGCATCTATGGAGATGATCATGTGGTTTTTGTCCTTCTTTTTGTTGATGTAGTGAATGGTGTTGATGGATTTGAATGTTGTACCATCCTTGCATCCCTGGGATGAATCCCACTTGATCATGATGGATGATTTTTTTGATGTATTTTTTATTTCGATTTGCTAATATTTTGTTGAGTATTTTTGCCTCTATGTTCATCAGGGATATTGGTCTGTAATTTTCTTTTTTTGTGGTGTCTTTGCCTGGTTTTGGTATTAGAGTGATGTTGGTCTTGTAGAATCAGTTTGGGAGTATTCATTTCTCTTCTTTTTCGAAAACTTTAAGGAGGATGGGTACTAGGTCTTCACTAAATGTTTGATAAAATTCAGCAGTGAAATCTTCTGGGTCAAGAGTTTTGTTCTTAGGTAGTTTTTTGATTACCAGTTCAATTTATTTGCTGGTAATTGGTCTATTCACATTTTCTGTTTCTTCCTGGGTCAGCCTTGGAAGGCTGTATTTTTCTAGAAAGTTGTCCATTTCTTTGGGGTTATCCAGTTTGTTACCATATAATTTTTCATAGTACACTCTCATAATTCTTTGTATTTCTGTGGTGTCCTTAGTGATTTTTCCTTTCTCATTTCTGATTCGGTTTATGTGAGTAGACTCTCTTTTTTTCTTGATAAGTGTGGCTAAGGGTTTATCTATTTTGTTTATTTTCTCGAAGAACCAGCTCCTGCTTTCATTTATTGTTTTATTCTTCTCAATTTTATTTATTTCTGCTTTAATCTTTGTTATGTCCCTCTTTCTACTGACTCTGGGCCTCATTGGTTCTTCCCTTTCTAGTTTCATTAATTGTGAGTTTACACTGTTCATTTGGAATTGTTCTTCTTTCCTAAGGTAGGACTGTATTGCAATATATTTCCGTTTTAGCACGGCCCTCGCTGTGTCCCCCATATTTTGTGGTGTTGAATTATTGTTGTCATTTGTCTCCATATATTGCTTGATCTCTGTTTTTATTTGGTCATTAATCCACTGATTATTTAGGAGCATGTTATTAAGCCTCCATGTGTTTGTGGGCTTTTTCATTTTCTTTGTGTAATTTATTTCTAGTTTCATACCTGTGTGATCTGAGAAGCTGGTTGGTACAATTCCAATCTTTTTAAATTTACTGAGGTTCTTTTTGTGGCCTATTATATGATCTATTCTTGAAAATGTTCCATGTGCACTTGAGAAGGTTGTATCCTGTTGCTTTTGGATGGAGTGTTCTGCAGATATCCATTAGGTCCATCTGTTCTAATACATTGTTTGGTGCCTCTGTCTCTTTACTTATTTTCTGTCTGGGTGATCTGTCCTTTGGAGTGAGTGGTGTGTTGAAGTCTACTAAAATGAATGCATTGCATTCTATTTCCTCCTTTAATTCTGTTAGTATTTGTTTTACATATGTAGGTGATCCTGTGTTGGGTGCATGTATATTTATAATAGTTATATCCTCTTGTTGGACTGAGCCTTTTATCATTATGTAATGTCCTTCTTTGTCTCTTGTGACTTTCTTTGTTTTGAAGTCTATTTTGTCTGATACAAATACTGCAATTCCTCCTTTTTTCTCACTATTAGTTGCATGAAATATCCTTTTCCATCCCTTTACTTTCAGTCTGTATATGTCTTTGGGATTCAGATGAGTCTCTTGTAGGCAGCATATAGATGGGTCTTGTTTTTTTATCCATTCAGTAACTCTATGTCTTTTGATTGGTGCATTCAGACCATTTACATTTAGGGTGATTATCGATAGGTATGTATTTATTGCCATTTCAGGCTTTAGATTCATGGTTACCAAAGGTTCAAGGGTAATTCCCTTACTATCTAACAGTCTAATTTTACTCAGTTTCTATGCTATTACAAACACAGTCTAAAGATTCTTTTTTTTTTCTCCTTTTTCTTCCTCCTCCATTCTTTGTAAGTTATGAATCATATTCTGTACTCTGTCTAGCCCTTGGGTGACATCTATTTAGTCTTAGGAATACTTCCATCTATAGGAGTCCCTCCAAAATGCACTGTAGAGGTGGTTTGTGGGAGGTAAATTCTCTCAGCTTTTGCTTATCTGAAAATTGTTTAATCCCTCCTTCAAATTTAAATGATAACCTTGCCGGGTAGAGTATTCTTGGTTCAAGGCCCTTCTGCTTCATTGCATTAAATATATTATGCCACTCTCTTCTGGCTTGTAAGGTTTCTGTTGAGAAGTCTGATGATAGCTGATGGGTTTTCCTTTGTATGTGATCTTTTTTCTCTCTCTAGCTGCTTTTAAAAGTCTGTCTTTTCCCTTGATCTTTGCGATTTTAATTATTGTATGTCTTGGTGTCTTTCTTGGGTCCCTTGTTTTGGGAGATCTGTGCACCTCCATGGCTTGAGAGACTATCTCCACCCCCAGATTGGGGAAGTTTTCTGCAATTACCTCCTCAATAACACTTTCTAGCCCTTTTTCTCTCTCTTCTTCTGGTACCCCTATAATATGAATATTGTTCCGTTTGGATTGGTCACACAGTTCTCTCAATATTCTTTCATTCTTAGAGATTCTTTTTTCTCTCTGTGCCTCAGCTTCTTTGTATTCCTCTTCTCTAATTTCTATTCCATTTACCGTCTCTTCTACTACATCTAATCTGCTTTTAAATCCCTCCGTTGTATGTTTCATTTCAGATATGGAATTTCTTAATGATTGAATCTCCATCTTAAATTCATTGCTGAGTTCTTGAATATTTTTCTGTACCTCCATAAGCATGTTTATGATTTTTAATTTGAACTCTCTTTCAGGAAGATTGGTGAGTTCAGTTTCATTTGGCCCTTTTTCTGGGGTTTGTGAGATTTTGGTGTGAACCATATTCTTTTGATGTTTCATATTTCTGTGTGGTGCCCTCTAGTGCCCAGGAGCTCCAGTCTCTGAAGCTGCTCAGCCTGTAGAGTGAGGTTGGGGGTCGTAGGGGAGCAGCGCTGGTGCCTGGGGGGAAGAAAGAGCTGTTTTCTGATTCCCATCTGCCGTGCCTGTCTCCTGTATCTGAGCCAATGGGCCAAGCACACAAGTGTAAGCCTGTGTGCTTTGCACCTCTAGCTGTTGTAATTAGCGCCTCCGTATGACTGGCCTGATGCCAGTGCAGTGACTGCTGCTTGCTGTCAGGCCAGGAAGAACGCTCAGCAGGCTGCATGTCACAGTGGAGGGCCTCAGAGCTGAGTAGCCAGCCAGGGCGATGGAGCGCCTGAAGCTCCCCCAAAGTTCCCAACCTGCTGGACAGAGTACACCCAGACAACCTTGTCCCCCTATCCCTTCTCCCACACAGCAAGCTCCGTGCAAACCCCACGCCTTCAGCAGCCCTCTCGCTGCTAGGAAGCCTCTCAGACTGCCTGCCTTTCCCTTGTCCCAGAGCGGCCAGGTGTGGATCCTGTTCTCCACAAACGGCTGCAATCTGTCTCTCAAGCACTCTGCCTGTCCCAGCTCCCCATCCTCCAGAGCATTACACAATGTAGGTTGCTGCTTGCAAAGCAGATCTCCAGGGCTAGGTGTTCAGCAGCCCCAGGCTTCCACCCCCTCCCCCGCTCCATTTCTCTTCCTCCTGCTGGTGAGCTGGGGTGGGGGAAGGGCCTGGATCCCACCAGATCAAGGCTCTAGTACATTACCCTGTTTCATGAGGTCTGCTCTGTTCATGAGGTCTGTATGCAGTCTGGTGCAGCCTTCTTTCCTGTTGCTGTTTTAGGGTTGGTTGTATTAACTACATTTTCGCACTATCTGTGGTTTTGGGAGGAGTTCTCTGTCTCATCTCTCATGCTGCCATCTTGTAATCCCTGGTGGAGTTTTTCTGCTTCATGTATTTTTAAGTTGTATTGGTTTGTGCACACACACTGAGGATCTTTATGTCTTCCTGGTAGGTTGATCCTCTTATTATTATGTACATTTTCTTTTTCATTGCTCTGAAGTCCTCTTTTTTTAGTTATTAGTATATCCAATCCAGGTTTTTATTAATATTTATATGGTATGCCTTTTTCCTTCTGAATCTATTTCATTATACTTGGAGAGAGTTTCTTGTATGCAGAAATGTTATTTTATCCACTCTGCCAGTATCTGTCTTTTGATTGATGTAATTAGATCACTTAGATTTGAAGTAATTGTTGCTATATTAGCTCATACTTAAACTATTTTATTGTTTTCTACTCTTTTTCATTGGAATCATTCCTTTGTTTCTCTTTTTCTTGCCTTCTTTCAGGTTACTTGTAACTCCCTCCCTCCCCTCCTTCCCTCCTTCTTTCCTTTCTTTTTTTTTCTCTCTCTCCCCTTCCCTCCCTCCCTCCCCTTCCTTCCTTTCTTTCTTCTTGTTTTTCTTTTTATTTCTTTCTTTCTCTTTTTTCTTTCTTTCTTTCTTTCTACAATTCTATCTTGTTTATTTGTACTGTTTTTTAGTGTTTCTCTTCATATTGTTTTTGTAATGGTTTCTCTAGATATAACAGCATATATACATGACTTACAACAATCTACTTAACATTTTACTACTTCAAGGGAAATATGGAAAGTTCGTTTCCATATAGGTCCCTTTGCCTTCCTCACTTTTAAATATCATTGTCTTGAGTATCAGAAGGTGTTATAATTTTTACTTCAATCATCAAATATGATTTACAAATCTCATGAAGAAAAGGATAATCTATTGTATTTACTCATATTTTTGCTCTCTTCTTGATGATCCAAGATGTCCTCTTTTATCATTTCCTTTTTCTTCAAGAACTTCTATAGCCAATATGAAAGGTCTTCTAGAAACAAATTCTTTTAATTTTTATTTTTCTGAGAATATTTTTATTTCCCCTTCATTCATGAAGTATAGTTTTGTCTAATATATAAAATTTGTGGTTGATGGTTCTTTCCTTCCCACACCTAAAAATACTGTACCACTTCTTTTTTATTCTCTTTGGTTTCAAAGGAATCTTCTGCCAAATCCAATGTCAATTTGGTCTCATTTCTGTTAATCTGTGTCTTCACAATCTTGTCTTTGATTTTCAAAGGTATATCTTGGCATGGATTTCTTTGGGTTTATCCTGTTTGGCGTTTACTCAGCTTCTTGAATCTATACGTTTATGTCTTTCACCAAATTTTGGGAGTTTTCAGCTATTATTTCTTTGTGTAGTCTTTCAGTCCCACTTTCTCTTCTCCTCTCCCAAGGAACTCTGATGACACAGCTGTTGGACCTCTCATTGTCCCACAGATCTCTGTGATTGTTTGTTTCCAGTCTACTTTCTCTCGTGTTCAGACTGGCTTGATTCTATTGTCTGGCCTCAAGTTCATTGATACTATCCTGTCATCTCCTCCACCACTGAGCCCATTCAGGGAGTTTGTTATTGCATTTTTCAGTTCTATAATATCCATTTGGAAATTTTTATAACTTCCACTTCTCTGCTAAGATTTTCTATTTGTTCATTTGTCTCCAGATACTTTGTAATTGATTGTTGAAGCATTTTTACGTCAGATTCTTAAAAATTATTGTCAGGTATTTCCAACATCTGATTCATCTAAGCATTGGTATAATTTGAGTATCTTTTCTCATTCACGTTGCAGTTTTCTTGCTCTTGGCATGATGGGTGATTTTTCACTGTATTCTGGACATTTTGTCTATTGTGCTACAAAGCACTAGGTCCTATTTTAAATATTTTATTTTAGCTGGTAGTCACCATAGTTAAATATAGCATGTGGGATCTGTCCTACTTTGGGGGGCTTTTGCTCCAATGGCAGTTTAATCTTCAGGAACTTGTGATATTATTATGGTCTTCTTTATTAATCTCATGTTACTGGAGCTCCTACTCATCCTGCTGGTGTTGTCTGAGAGGACATCAGGGATTTCCCTTAATTAAGCTTCCAAGTGTCTCTTGGTGCTTCTATTGCTCTCCCCCTGGTGTCCCAAGTCACTGGGTACAATAGGAAGGTCCTTGGCTCACAGGGATAAAGAGGTTTCCTGATTTTCTCTGGCTGGGTCCCTCCTGCCTACTCTTCCCACTCACTCTGGTATCTCGGTGCAAAGGAGGAAGTTCTCGGATCTGTGAGGATAAAGAGGCTTCCTAGACTGGAGTACTTATGACTGTGTCTCTTTGGCTAGTTCTGCCCCCCCACTTCAGTAAATGTTTTTCTAGTATACTTTTTATATGTTTGGGGACTTTTATAGCTAAATTTCACTATAAATTTATAAATTTTAATGTATAATTTTTATAATTTATAATTAATTTCTCTGTAAATTTATAACTTTATACCTAAAATTCACTATAAATTTCAGGAGCTTACTCTCTTTTTGTGGGACAGTTATCTACACTCTGTTCACAGAAGAGCTCCTAAGGGTAGAGGGTTAACAATACTGAGTAGACCCCACAAAGCACTGCCTCCTTTGGTTCTGTTGATGTTGGATAGGGTTAGAGGCTCATCTCCACTGAGGAAGGACCACAGCAGAGTTGGTCCCATTTCACATTACGTAATTTATTCTTATGCTGTTGGGTGTTGTGGAGGCTCAGCTCTCTGTCAACCCTCACTAGCACCAGGAATAGGGGGAAAATAGACTGTTGCCTATCCCCAATTCACACTTCGTTTCTCATTTTCATTGATGCTGGGTATTGTGGAAGCTCAGCTCTTGCTGAGTCCCACTGACATGAAGGCTGTGGTGAAGCATAATAAGGACTAAGTTGGTGCTGTCTGGTAGAGCACAGGCCAGCTTGCCATGGGACTCCATGGACATTACCTTGGTGGGGGAATCAGAGCACAGCTTACTTCCACTGGAGGGGTGGATAAACAGCTTCCTTTTCAATCCTCTGATTCCTCAATCCTACCCTACCACAGGATTGAAAGTACCACCTGCATCTGCCTAGTGGGGTTTGGAGAATCAGCTTTCCATTCGGCTCTACATACTACCCCAGCTGAGAAATCAGAGCATTGCCAACCTGCTTCCACCATGTAGAGATGGAGGATTAGCTCTCTGATCAGCTCCATTGTCTTTTTCAGTTGCACTGTTTCTGATTAGAAATCTGTTGTCCTTATCTTTGTTCCTCTACATAATTCTTTTAAGACTTTCCCTTTATCACTGCCTCTGAGGTTCTGATGTGATGTAGCGGGGTTTTCTTCATGCCTCTTGTGCTTAGGGTTCATTAAGTTTCTTGGATCTGTGGATTTATAGTTTTAATCCAATTTGGAAATTTTCTGGCCACTATTGCTTCAACTATGTTTATTAGGCTACTTGAAACTTTCCACAGCTCACTATGCCTTATTTTCTGTTTTGTTGTTGCTGTTATTATTGTTATTTGATTTTAATTCTTTCTTCTCTGTGTTACGTTTTGGATAGTTTCTATTGCTGCTTGCAGTTTACTAATGTTTTGTTCTGCAATGTCTGATCTGCTATTCATCCTGTCCCATGTATTTATGTATTTTTATCTCATACATTGTAGTTTTCATCTCTAAAAGTTTGATGGTGTCTCATTTGTACTGTCCATGTCTCTAACTTTTAGGATATATCAAATAGTTATAATAACTGTTTTAATGCTCTAACATTAACATCCAAGTTGGTTATGTATATGTTTTAATTTTTATGTTTGCTTTTTCTCCACATTATGGGCCTGTATTTTTCTGCTTCTTTGCATACCTAGTGCTATTCGATTGGATGCCAGAAATTGCAATTTTACTTTGCTGGATGGTGGATATTTTTGTTTTCCTATAATTATTCTTTAGGTTTGTTAAGGAATGAAGTTCCTTGGAAACAGACTGAACCTTTCAGGTCTTGCATTTAAGATTTTTTAGGCAGACTAGAGCATTATTTGTTTGTTTCCACCACTGAGACAAGGCCCTTCTTTATATTCCATATCTATGACCATAGGATTATGTGGGTTTCCAGTCTGGCTGATGGGGAGTAGTCTCTATTCTCTGCCCTGTGTGAGCTCAGAGTACTGTTCTCACCAATCTTTTTGGATTATTCATTCCCCAGGCTCTGGGGAATTAATGATAGTCCCTCCTCACATGTAAGCACTGGTCTGTAATCTGGCTTATTCTGGATTTAAAGTCACTCCTCAGGACAGACAATAAAATAAAAAACACATTATCTAAAATACTTTTCTTGAAATGTACATCCTCAGATCAAGATGGAAGGACTGTAGAATAAAATTTTATTTACTGTCTCCCTTTGGCCCATTAGAATGACTTGCTTTATCTGATGGTCAGGGTTATACAATTTGAGAAGTCAGGAGACACTACCTAGCATCTGAATTTTCCCACAAATCTCTGTAAACAGCAGTGGTTAATAAACATATGGACCCCTTGAGATGCTTGTTAAGAACAGATTCCCAAAGTTTGGCAAAACATTGATAATTTTTTTATTTGACTAATAGGTATGTGGTGGGGGCAGACGGAAGATGGTCCACATACTCTTTGGTGTTTGTGTATGTCTTAAACTTCCCATAATAAAAAGTTTAGAAGAAAAATATATTAATGGAGATTCCTGGTCCTCTATGCCTAGAGCCTGATTTAACAGCTCTAGAGGGGGACCTAGGGGTCTGCATTTTCACATGTGCCTTAGCTCTAGTGGTCCTTGGACCATATTTTGCAGTACAGACATTGTTAAGTGAATCATTTGCTTGATGTAGTTGTCTTTGTGGTTGCTATTTTCCCAAATAAGATATCATCCGTGGGCCTCCAGCCTGTAATGTTCAAATAAATGAACACTGTCATCTTAGCTCTCACCTGAATAGCCTCTGAAGAACAGGGATTCTTGCAGTCAAAACTATAAGCATGGAACTCTCCTCCGGTCAAAGCAGCAAGATCTTTCAGAAATCCATTTGCAATCTCATCATTGTAATTGAAGGAGATGGTGTAAATAGGAATTTTCTGAAAAACCTTGACTTGGTCTATAACCATTTCAGGTGGCTGAAATGATAGATTTTGAAGGTGAAAGAAGGGAGATGGAAAGAAAGAAGAAGAGAAAGAAAAAATAAGACACGAAAATCCTTCATATTTGCTACAGATAGTAAAATTCTCAATTAATAATTCCTTATACAGTGGTGAGTAGTTTCCAGGAAAGGCACCAATTCAATTCAATAAACATACCCCCCATTAGGCTTTATCCTAACATGGGATTTTTGTTTAGAATTGTGCATAAGTCTTTCTCACATCCACTTTCTTGTTTACAGCTAGGGTGAGTCCCTAACTTCTAAGAAGTCCCAAAATGACCACAAACATATGCTGGGCTGCTCCTGGCAGAGGCCCTGCAGGGTCCATTCACACATACACATACCCACCGAAGGACACCTATGGATTCCCTTTTAATGAAGATTAATATTATCAGAACACACCTATGGATTCCATTTTAATGAAGACTAATATTACTAGAACCCTTTTAACTTGATTAGTTTAAAGACTTGTCTTGCTATATGATTCTGGACATTTAATAAACAAGCAGAAAGCTGATGTCCATGGAATTGAATCTTGAACAGCATTTCCATGTGTTCTTCCAAGTAGAAAATTCTGGTGAGTATTGGGAATAACAACATTGACCTTACATATTCAGGTCCTACAAAGTCAGTGAAAATTCACAAACAAGTGGAGATTAAAATGTACATCTTAATGTCCTCAACATAGAACACGAGCAATCAAATATCTATTTGCTTCTTTGAGAAAATCTGAGGGATAATGCAAAATAAATAGATTGCATAGGGGAAAAGGCAGATATGAATATGAAATGCCTACATAACTTTTCATAAATTATTTTGGGGTAATTTCTATATTTCTGATTCCAACGGTCATTCATATCCCTGGTCTTCATCTTTAAGGAAATCACAGACTCTCTGAGAATCTGGTGAAAGCTATTGATCTCTGCAGAGAAATGTATGAGTGCATTTTGTATTTATTATTAGGGGATTCTAGACCTTCAGAAATCTGTGATAGACTGTAGATCAAAACTCTTTCTCAATATATTCCTAACAGGAGTGTTACTTGGTACATCCTCTTTGGGGAACTATTTGGCAGGATCTGTCAAAATGTATAACTTTTGACTGAGTCTACTTCTCAGAATTTACACTACAAATAAACTTATACATATGCAAAATGTATATGTATGCAGTTACCTTTGCAACATCATGCATAACAGAAAGACTGAAAATAACTTATATCTCTGTCTCTAGGGGACATGGCTAAACAGTTGTGTGATGGACAACTTTTATTCAACATAGTACTAGAGGTCCTAGCCACAGCAATTCAGAGAAAGAGATCAAAGGCATCTAAATTGGTAAGGAAGAAATAAAACTGTCACTATTTGCAGATGACATG
Organism: Phataginus tricuspis; assembly: GCA_029783875.1. Lineage (NCBI taxonomy): Eukaryota > Metazoa > Chordata > Mammalia > Pholidota > Manidae > Phataginus > Phataginus tricuspis. Next base: position 14,679,293 of record JAQQAC010002629.1, on the reverse strand, counting down.
GTACTATATTTAGAAAATCATAGACTCCATCAAAAAACTATTAGAACTAATAACTGGATTCAGCAAAGTTGCAAGATACAAAATCAATACACAGAAATCTGTTGCATTCCTATATATTAACAACAAACTAGCAGAAAGAGAAACCAGGAAAACAATTCCCTTTATAATTGCATCAGATATAATAAAATGCCTAGGAATAAACTTAACCAAGGAGGTGAAAGACCAAAAGGTGAAAGACTCTGAAAACTATAAGACACTCATGAAAGAAATTAAAGAAGACATAAATAAATGGAAATCTATCCCATGCTCATTGATAGGAAGAATTAATATTGTAAAAATGGCCATCCTGCCCAAAGCAATTTACAGATTCAATGCAGTACCTATCAAAATACCAACAGCATTTTCCAATGAACTTAAATAAATAATCCTAAAATTCATATGCAACCATAGAAGACCCTGAAGAGCTAAGGCAATCCTGAGAAAGAAGAACAAAGTTGGGATTTATGCTCCCTGACTTCAAGCCATACTACAAGCTACAGTAATCAAAACAATTTGATACTGGTACAAGAGCAGACCCATAGGCCAATGGAACAGAATAGAGAGCTCAGATATAAACCCAAATATATATGGTCAATTAATATATGATAAAGGAGATATGACTATACAATGAGGAAAAGACAGCTTTTTCAATAACTGGTCTTAGGAAAACTGGACAGCCACATGCCAGAGAATGAAACTGGGTTATTGTCTAACTCCATACACAAAAGTAAACTAAATGAATCATAGACCTAAACATAAGACATGAAACCATAAAAGTCTTAGAAGAAAACATAAGCAAAAACCTCTTGAACATAAGCATGAGCAATTTTTTACTGGATACATCTCCTTGGGCAAGGGAAACAAAATAAAAAATAAACATGTGGGCTACATCCAACTGAAAACTTCTATACAGCAAAGGACACCATCAACAAAACAAAAAGGTAACCTACAGTATGGGAGAATATGTTCATAAATGATTTATCCAATGAGGGGTTAACATACAAAATGTATAAAGAACTCATACAACACCAAAAAAGAAATTATAATCTAATTAAAAATTAGCAGAGGACCTGAATAGACATTTATCCAAAACAGACACACAGATGGCCAATGCGCACATGAAAAAATGTTCAACATCACTAATCAATGAATTGCAAATCAAAACCACAATGAGGTATCACCTCACACCAATTAGAATGGCCACTATCCAAAAGACAAGAAATAACAAGTGTTTGTTTGCAACAACATGGATGGAGCTAGAGGGTATTATGCTCAGTGAAATAAGTCAGGCAGAGAAAGACAAATACCAAATGATTCCCCTCATCTGTGGAGTATAACAACGAAGCAAAATTGAAGGAACAAAATAGCAGCAGACCCACAGACTCCAAGAAGGGAACTAGGGGTTACCAAAGGGGAGGGGTGAGGAAGGGAGGGTTGGGAGGGAGGAAGAAGGGGACTGTAGGGTATTATGATTAGTTCACATGGTGTGGGGGGTGGGTCATAGGAAGACAGTGTAGCACAGAGAAGACGTAGTGACTGTGGCATCTTACTATACTGATGGACAGTGACTGCCTGCAATGGGGTATTGGTGGGGACTCAATATGGGTGAATGTAGCAACCAAATTGTTTTTCTTGTGAAACCTTCATAGGAATGTGTATCAATGATACCTTAATAAAAAAAAAAAGAAATAACAAGTGTTGGGGAGGGTATGGAGAAAAGGGAACCCTCCTACACTGTTGGTTGGAATGTAAATTGGTACAGCCACTGTGGAAAACAGTATGGATGTTCCTCAAAAAATAGAAATGCCATATGACCCAGTAATTCCACTTCTAGGAATTTACCCAAAGAAAACAACATCCCTGATTTGGAAAGATATATGCACCCTTATGTTTATTGTATAATTTAAAACAATAGCCAAGATATGGAAGCAACCAAAGTGTCCATCAATAGATGAATGGATAAAGAAGATGTGATATATATATACCATGGAATATTATTCAACCATAAAAAAAGAAAGAAACCTGCCATTTTGTGACAACATGGATAGACCTAGAGGGCATTATGCTAAGTGAAATAAGCCAGGCAGAGAAAGACAAATACAATATGATTTTGCTTATTTGTGGAGTCTAAAAACAAAACAAAACAAAACAAAATGAACAAAATAGCAGTAGACTCATAGACACTGAGAAGTGACTGGTGGTTACTACGGGGAGGGGCACAAAAATTCTCCATAATAATATAAGTTGGCCACAGGGCTGGCATAACAGCATGGAGAATATAGCCAATGATTGTGTAACGTCTTCCTGTGTTGTAACTACTCTACTGGGGGTGAGGATTTAATAATATGGATAACTGTTGACCCCACTGTGTTGTATAATTTAAACCAATATAAAATTGTGTATCAATCATACTTCAACAAAAAAAAATAGTTGTGTGATGGAATATTAGGCAGCTATTTGAAAAATGAGGAAGCGCTTTGTGAAATGACATTAAGCAATCTCCAAGGTATATTGTTTTGTTAATAAAGGTACAGAATCATATATCTAACACATATCCATTATATATTTTTAAAAGGAAATGTATATAAATACATTTACATTTCTGCTTGTATAACAGTCTCTGAAAAAGGATACCAGAAACTGGTAAAATACATTGCCTCTCAGCTGGTGAACAGGAGGTGGGAGGGAGAATTTTCTCTATATACATACCCTTCTGTACCTTAGTAATTTGTACCACATGAATGTATTACTATTCAAAAATTAAATAAGCCAAATTTATGTCTAAGGTAGAAGTTTTATTTAAATCTATGGATATTAAATAAATGGAATATGATGCAGTCATTGAGAATGATGTTTTGGAGAGTTTTTCATGACTTGGAAAAACTGGATATATTAGAGCACAAAAGCAGAACAAAAAATTGAATTATGAATTATATACATTTTCTTTTTTTATGTTAATATGCTTATCTGTATTTTCTAAATTGCCTAGAGTATAAACAATAAAGTCAGTAAGTTTATTAAAAAGAAAGACCCCTTTGCCCAGATGACAGTCAGATCAGAATCTCCAGCCCACATCTTCCCCAAACGCCAGCCCCATATTTCTAGGGGCTTCTAACATCCAGGGACTTCAGCTGCTCAAACTCAGCTTCTTCCACCAGCAACTCCCAAGCTTGCTCCTTCTTATTCTTAAATTTAAGTCCGTTAATAACATAATCATGATAAACCAGAAATCAGTCGTCTTGACTCCTTTCTGTCTTGCTCCGACCTTCTCCTCACTCTGCCCTCCTCGGCTCCCGAACTGGTCACCAAGTCTTCTGAGGCTGCTTCTATCATCCCTGAAGAAAGTTCCCTCATCCCCATTTCTGATGCTGCTGCCTGAGGTGGATAAAATACAGGCGGATGGGGCCATCTGCTCCTCTGAGAGCCCCCACGGCAGTAAAGCCCACTCTTTCCATGTGGCAGTCAAGGGCCTTCACAGTCTCCCCAGTCTAGCTTCCGCGCCTCAGGCCTGACAGCCTGCCACCATTGTCCTCACTCTCAGGTTGTTTCTCCGAGCAGCCCACATATTTTCGCACCACTGTTCCTTCTGTCCTGGATACCAGTAATCTCCTGGTTAGAAAATTCCTTCTCCTCTTCCCAGGCACAGCTCAAATGTCCTCTCCTCGGTGGGAACTTCCTTCTTCCCCTCCAACTTGTACAGCAGAATTCAGCCCTCTGTTCTCCCAGACATCTCACTGCACAGGTAACCCCACTCCTTGGACTGTGTCAGTTACCTTCTGTGTCTAGCACGTCTTGCATAGCATAAGCTTCCCTAAAGCAGTGCCGATATTATTCATCTTTGTAGCCTTAAACCTGGCACCACCCATGGAACATAAACAAGGCACAACAAATTCCTTCTCAATAGAAAGAATAGTGAAGTTGATGGGAAAATCATTCAAAATAAAGCTTCACTTTACATACAAAATCTAATACTGCAGCAAAAGTCAGCTGCTTTACTAGTGAAGCCCTGTGCCATTTGACACAGGGTGTTTTACAATATTTGCCTAGCAGTGTTCGCATGCAAACACTTCACAATGAAGGATGCAACTTGATACTAATTCGCTTTAGCAGTTAATTTACATTGTACTGGCCTGCAAATCTATATATTTACTTCATGCCTAGAGCATTAGTCTTTCGTTCACAAAGCTCAAAAGAAGATGAACAGACTCTGCTGAAACTTTTCAAATATTTTCCAGTCAGGCTAAACAACACAAAGAACATTTCACTAGAAAGGCATGCTTTTGTTTAAATGATTATTAAGTTAAAATATGGGGTAAAACCAAGGACATTGTGCAGTGACATGTTTGGATTCCGAGACCCCAAAGGAAAAAAATCAAAAGGGACCTCTGCCCTCTTCGTTTGTAAGGAAACATAAGCCAGTCTTTAGTGGAAGGTGGGTATCCCTTTTCATGGGGTTGGCCTCCAGGCCTGGGGTGTGCCACATTAACCAGACAGAACTTGCTGTCAAATACATTCTCCTCAGTGCTTTAGCAGACAAAGGAATTCCTCAGTGTATTTTCTCACCTCAGTCCTGGGTCCCTAAGTCAAGGAAATATCTCTCAACAGCTTTTTGAGGGCAGTTGAAAGGTCCTGCAAACCTATTCTTAGCAGGCATCTTCAGGGTATTGGTGAGTCCCTCTTTGTTCCCCACTTTGCTAAGTACCTGGTCAGGTCTCCCATCTGTCAAAAGGTAGATTCCTTGTGTTTCTTTATCAGCAAAAGCAATTTGCAGGGCATTCAGGGTGTTTGTGGAACTTCCAATCTGTAGAAAAGAAAGAGAGAGACCAACCATGTAACTCGAAACTCAGAAAAGATCTCACAAACAAGTCATTTATTTTCTATTTCCAAAAAAAAGAAAGAAAGAAGAAAAGCACTTGTGAAATAAAAGATAAACTAAAATTATACTGAGATAATAATTTAAACCCAGCAATTCCCTGGGTGTACCATAAAAGCCCCTATACGTAGACAGACCCAGAACTGCCAGAAGTCAGGACTATGGATTTCTTGTCCTGACAACATAGCTCTTAATGCAATTTTATCTTTGTTTCTGTGTGAGACACTGACTCAGTTACTATTCATTCAGTTGTCAACAGAGTTTCCACATGCAGCCTGAATCCACCTTGGCAGGGATCATGTTTGTTTCATGCCAGGATTTATTCATGATGCCTAATATTTGGCAAATATGAGTGTGGTATCATTAGCAATCTGGGGGGAGAGCAAAGAAACGGTACATTTTTAAAACCCCTGCAGTTTCTGCCCAGGGATGGAGAGCACCGGCAAGGGGTCACACCAAAACTTACAACCAAAAAACTCCAGACAAACAGCAAGTACATGACTTTGGTTATGCCCTTCAGAGTGCTCAGGCCGTAGGGCAGTAAACAGGCGCAGCATCTGAGAAGAGACAGGCACCCGCAGTCAGCCAAGGGGCAGGCCCTGGCCTTCCGGGATGAGATGCAGCCGATTCAGCAGGGGTGATGGTGGCGTGGTAGAGGCTGGCCAGGCGTCTATTGGCGCGAGGGTAAGGCCCACAGGTCCCAGACCCAGGGGGAGTTGGCACTTTCTTGTGAGTTTTTCCACTACAAATGCACAGGGTGCCCACGCTAAAGACTGGGAGAGCCCTAAGAAAGTCTCCTTCGTGGTGCAGAACTGGGGAGAGGAACCACACAGGAATCTCCACAGGGCTCCTTCTCCACCTCACACAGAACAAAGGCCTTAATTTATGCTGGGGAGTCAGGGCGATTGGGGAGGAGGCCGGAAAAGGTAGCGCAACAAACACAATCACTCTTGCGGCAATGGAGAGAATCCAGGATGAGGGTGGGGGACAAAACCCTCCACACCTGGGGAGGAGCAGAGCTAGGTTCTGGGTTCACAGGTACTGAGAAGGCCACAGGCCTGCGACGCCAATGTCTGTAGGACTGAGGTTCACTCAGAGAATACCCAGTCCCCTACAAACATTCAGAAGACATGAGTTCTCTCTGAGGCCCCCTATAAAGGAAAAATAAACATCTGAGGGCAGAAGGAACATTGAGAAACAACTCCCTGGTGTATCATTTCCCCACCTTAACACAAAGTATCACTCTAAGAATTTGGGGTATGGGACTCTGATGGTGACAATAACAAACCAACCTGAAACCCAACCCAGCTCCTGATTAGACTTTAACCTACCCCTGTTTGCTCCCCAAAAAGAAAGGCATGTTCATTTCCACGCAGAAAAAATATTTATCTCAGTCTCCATATATTATTACACACGATGTCCAACTTTTAACAAAAAAAGAAGCATACTAAAAAGAGAATAAACAATATACCACTAGGAGACAAAAGTACTACTCAGAAACACACTCAGATATGATACAGATGCTGAAACTATCTGACAAAAAATTTTAAATAACCGTGATTAGTACAATAAAACCTCTAATGACAAAGGTGAACAACGTTCAAGACCAGGTGAGTAATTTCGGCAGAGAGATGGCAACCTTCAGAAATAAATTAGAATTCTAAAAATACAAAACATACTAATACAAATGAGTACCAAGAGGAAAAAAGAATAAATCAGAACAGAAAAGAACATCAAAGAGCTGTGGAACAGTATCAAATGGTCTGACAATGCATAATTAGAAACACAGGAGAAGAGAGAAAACAGGATAGAAGGAATATTTGGAAAACGAATGGCTGAGAATTTTCCAAAAACCTTTTGACAGGCACAAACCCATGGATCCAAGAAGGTCAGAGAACACCAAATAATATAAATAAAATAAAGTAACACTTTTACCAGGGTGGAGTCAGAGAAAACCAAGTAAATGAGCCAAGACTTTCATCCCCCACCAACTGTAACAAGTCCTCCCGGCCCCATGGTGTCCACTCCCACCCAGCGGTAACAAGGTGCTCGTTCCCTTCAGAGTTCGAGCCCGGAACCTGAACTTGCATCTCCACCCGGCAGGAACGAGGCAGGGTCTACCCATCCCCGGACAGAGCAGTGTCAGAAAAGCCAACTGAATAGAAGGTTTGAATAATATCCAGAGTCTCACCACATAAAATAGGAATGTCTAGGATCAATTGAAAATCACTCCATCACTCCAATACCAGAACTACCATAGCAGAACCGGGAAGAGCTCAACCTGAGTGAAAGATAGTAGGACACCAACACTGAGACGACAGAGGTGTTAGGATGATTTAACAAAGATTTTAGAACAGTCGTGAGAAAAATGCTTCAACTAGCAATTTATCAACAAGCTTGAAAACTAGAAAGCATCAGAAAATAAATAGAAAGTCTCAGCAAAGAAATAAAAGATATGGAGGAGAACCAAATGGAACTCATAGAATTTAAAAACACAATAACCAAAACCTTAAAACTCAGTAGGGCTGAACAGCGGAATGAAGAGGACAGAGGAAGGAATCAGTGAAATGGAAGATAGAAAACTAGAAATTACATAATTTGAGCGGTAGACAAAAAAGCAAAAAGCAGAGGCTTAGCTATTTTGGGGACTATAACAAAAGATTTAATGTTTGTGTTATCAGGATCCTGAAAAGACAGGAGAAAGAGCATAGAGCTGTAAAAGTACCTGAAAACATAATGCCTGACTCTCCCCAAATTTGGCAAGATAAATGTACAGATTCAAGATGCTGAGCAAACCCCAAAGGAATCCATGAAAATACATCAAAATTTGTAGGGCACAGGCAAGCCAGCGCTAAAGGGAAATTTTTATAACACTAACTGCATATATTAGAAAAAAGGTAAGGTCAAATAAATAATCTGCATTCTCACCTCAGGAATCTAGTGAGAGGAGAGCAAAGTAAATCTAATATGAGCAAAAGGAAAGAAATAATAATGAAAAGGGAATAAGTCAATGAGATGGGAAGCAAAAAAATAGAGAAAGACAACTGTTTCTTGTAGAAGACCAATAAAATTGCCAAACCAGAATCTAGTAAGACTGACAGAGAGAAAAGAGTGACTAGATACAAATTGTTTTTTATCAGGGATGAAATAGGGGCTATGTCACTATAGACCCTACAAACATCAGAAGAATAATAAGGGAATTCTACAAATAATTCTACACACATAAATTTGACCACTCAGATACAAATTACCACCAACTCACCTAATAAGAAAACAGATCATTTTAATAGCCCTATAACTTTTATATTAAAGTCATATTTTTAAAGCCCCCCAAAAAGAAATCTTTACCCCAGATAGTTTCATTGGAAAATTCTACCAATTAAAAATTCTACAATTCTACACAATCTATGCCAGAAAACAAAAGCGAAACACTCTCCACTCCATGTTATAAAATTAGCATTATCCCGATATCAAAACCAAAGACAATACCAAAAAAAACCCCTATAGACCAATATCTACTATTAATATAGACATATAAAAATCCTTAACAAAATATTAACAGAAAAATTTTAACAATATATAGGATGAATTATACACAGTGACCAAGTGGGGTTCATATTAGAAAATCAATGTAATTCACCATATTAACAGGCTAAAGAAGAAAAGACCCAGGAGCACATCAATCAGTACAGAAAATGCATTTGACGAAATTCAATACCCAGTGATAACAGAAACACAGAGAAATAGGAACAGAGGGGAACTTCCACACTGGATGAAAAGCAACCACAAAAATCTACAAAATTAGAGCAATCTATTTTTTAAAAAAACTCCTTGAAGTAATATTTGAATTCAAAAGGGCACAGGATACAAGATAAATACACAAAAATTACTTGTATTTCTATACACTGTGAACACACAGATACCAAAATTAAAAAATACGATACCCATTTACAATCACCCCCACAAAAATAAAATATTTAGGTGTTATTAGCAAGACATGTGCAGGACTTGTATGCTGAAAACTATACAACTCTGATGAAAGAAATCAAAGATTTAAATAAAGGGAGAAATAAACCATGTTCATGGATTGGAAGATTCAGCATAATTAAGATATCAAATTTCCCCAAATTTATGCACAGGTTAAACACAATTCCTATTTTAAAAAACCAAGACATTTTATAGATATGTACAAGATTATTCTAAAATTTATATGGAAAGACAATGGAACTAGAATAAGACAATTACACAAAAGAAGAAAAAAGTGGAAAAATCAGTCCACTTGAATTCAAGACTTCTTACATGGCTACAGCAATCAAGACTGTGTGGTATTAGTGGAGGGATAGATACATAGACTAATGGCACAGAATAGATAACCCAGAAACAGACCCACACAAATACACCCAGTTGATTTTTGACAGAGATGAAAAACAATTCAGTGGAAAAGAGACCACCTTTCAACAAATGCAGCTGCAGCAACTGGATGCCCACAGTCAGCCTATGGTTAATTTATGTAAAAATTATCTCACAGAGAAGTATAAAATACAAAAATATAAAACTTTTAGAGAAAACATGAGAAAAATCTTTAGGATCTAGGCCATAAAAGGAAAAACTGATAAACGGAAGTTAAAATGAAAAGCTTGTGCCCTGTTAAAGAACTGTTAAGAGAATAAAATGACAAGCTACAGCCTGGGAGAAAATATTACCGGCCACAGAGCTCACAAAGGAGTAATACCGAGAAGATGAGAAGAGCGCTCGAAATTCAACAGTAAAAAAAAACCCCAACGATCCAATCATAACACAAACATGAAGAGATACTTGACTGAAGAAGGTATACAGATAGAAAATAAGCATGTAAGATATCCATTATCATTGGTCACGATGGAAATGCAAATGAAAACCATAGGAGATGTCACTACGAACCTACCAGAAAGGCTAAAAATAGTGACAGCACCAAGGAGAGCAGGGATGCAGAGAAACCGGATCACTAACACCCTGCTGGGACGGAAATAAAATGGTAGTCACTCTGGAAAACTGACGATTTTCTTAAACATTAAACATGCAACTACCATAAAAATTAACAATTGTGCTCCTGGGTTGAACCTGGGAAACTACAGATGATCATGGAACGTCCTGTAGTGCCAGAAAGTAAGGAAGTGTTAAAGAAAAAAGGTGAATATATGTTAAAGGACACACAAGGCAACTTGAAAAAGTTCCCAATGGCCAGAGTAGGAACAATTTTAGTAACAAAATTAACAACAGGATTGGATTATAACTCAAAGAGGAACAAAAGATATTTGCATAGCCACAAGGTATCTTCTACAAAATATCTCTTATTTATAAAGGGAAAAACAGCAACTTAAGAGGGGGAAAACCTGGCAGATGCCACCTTACTCAAGTGATAACATTCACTGATATTAAAGCAGTTCAACACCATGTACCACTCGATGCGAAGCACTGAGAAGCATATTATCACCACTGAGGTATGCCTCCCCCAAACCCATGACCCCAAGGTAATCATGAGAAAACAGTAGCAAAACCAAATTGAAGGACATTCTACAAAACATTTGACAAATGCTCTTCCAAAATGTCAAGGTCATGAAAGACAGGGAATGACTGTCACAGATGGATGGGACTAGAAGGACTCTGCAATTCAGTTCAGCGTGGGATCTGGATGGAATCTTGGAACATTTACAGGTACATTAATGGGAAAATTAATGAACTCTGAATGAAGTCCATAATTTAGTTAATAATATCAATGTGATTTTCTTAGTCTTGATAATTGTGCTATGGTTATGTCAGATGTTAATATTAGGGGAAGAAGGGTGAAGGGTATACAGGAACTCTGTACTATTTCTGCAACTCTGTCATGAGTTTAAAATTATTTCAAATTAAAAGGTTTAATAAGTTATATATATATATTTTAACAGACACCCAAAACTACTGCATTTGGGCAGCAAGAATGTTACCCAGATAGTAAACAGAACAACTCTTCTCTCTGAGCCCAATCTCAACAGCCTTTTGTTGACAAGCCCACTGTTCAGGGTATATTGAAAAGATGGTAGGAAAGCTGGGAGAAAGCCAGCCTGAGAAACCATGGGAAAGATGGGGAGGAGTTGCTGCCACCTCCCTCTCTGCTCCCCCAGCAGCCTTGGGCCAGACTCTACCCCCAAAGACTAGGCAGGCACTGCGCCAGGTTGTGCTTCTCTGACTTAGGCCTGGCTGTGCCTGTTTGGGGAGCTGCTGCTCCTTGACACCAGCACACAGCAGGCTCAGAACATCTGAGTGGTGCCCTGAATTTACTGGGTTGATTCCTGGACCAAAGCAATCAAAAGAATGATACAGAAATCTGGTCTTCTTGTCAATGAATTTTTCACATTCAGCAAGCAAGCAAGAGAGCTTCAGTGAAGATTTTTGAAGAGAGCAGAATCATATAAAGAATGATTTGAATTACATTTTTAGTCCTTTAGAGGGCTGACTCTATTCCCTGCTTATTTTTATATAAAGCAGCACCTGATGTTTTTTTCTAACAAGATTATATATATAATATCTTGTTATCACAAACCCTAAATTAGTGGGCTTTGAATTAACAATATATTTCCTGTTACATACAGAATGTAAAAGGAAAGAACACATATGTCCGAGTAACTTCATTGGTTAGTCCTGGAAATATAACAGGGTGGAGATGAATTTAATACTCTTTCCCAGGATAAGGTGGCTAATTAGGTCAAAATCTTATAGGTATTATTATTTCTTATAGAACAGATTTCTTCCTTCTTCCATTAACAAAAAAAAAAAAAAACAAATCCCAAGGAATCTAGAACATCCCAATGACAGCACAAGCCCTGCATTGTTAAGATTCCAGGAGCTCCACTTAATGTCCATTTGTGGTTTCCTGTCAAATTTGGGACCCAAAACTCAGGCAATGAACTATTTTAAAGATGTTTGTGTTCACTAGTTGACTTTTTAAGAAGAGCCCTTCACATCAATTTTCATATATCTCAAATATCTGGAATACTATATGGTTCTGGAAAAATAACTTTTAAAATGAAGATAAGTTCAAGAAAAGAGAAAATATAAGGAAAGGAAAATTCTTCCCAGTAGTTTGTGTAAATGCCAAAAGCAATGGCTTTAAAGTTCTCCAAGGGAAAGGCAGACCTGAAGAAATCATCTCACCTTCTTATTGTCTTCTGCTGCCCCTTCTCTCTCCCTACTCTCAGCCCTAATCACTCACACTGTACTCTATGTTTCCACAAGTTCACGACTTTTGAACAAAGCCCGTTGTTTGAAATAACTGCAGTAGATCACTTGAAACAAAAGTGAGGTTTCAGAAGGAATACATTTGAATGTTTGAGTACAAAAAAATTATATTTTGAAATTTGTTTGCATAAAGGGCTGCCAAGGGCAGATCTCAAAATGATTTGCTGTGAATAGAGGCTTGTCTCAACATATAAGTGCTAACTAATAAGACTGGATTCATGTGACCATAGCAAACACAACAAGCGTCTGCGTGAAGCCCCTGCTGTCACTTTCTCAAGCATTTGCTTCCTGAACAGCAGGTGAGCAAGCCAGGTTTCCAACTTCTCCCGGACTCAGCCTCCCTCTTACCTTTATGTCTCTAACCCAGGACTGAGCCCCTTTCAAGTTGTCTTCATTGATTTCTACAAGCTTTTCCTGCCAAGCAACTGCTTGAGCATCAAACTGCACAAAATTGAATTTCCTTTTATATTTCAGCTGTTCCTGTAAGAAAAAAATTACTATTTAACCATAAAACCAATCAAATGTAAGAAAAGATTAGGACAGGTCACAGTTTGATAAACTTTAATCGCTGTGATATCTATGTTCAGTTCCAGAAGCTAAAAATTACATTGAAAAGGAAAAATATTTTCTAATACAAAAGATATCAAATAAAACTTATACACAATTTTGATATTAAACCTTTATAAATGTGTGAATATATGTTACATATACACCATATATGTGTATGTTTATATTTATACTATGATGTTAAACGTTGTCTTTACTACGGCATTAATGTTATACTGAATAAGCACAGTGAGGGCGATCTGCTTGAAGAAGAGAAATCCAAAGTGGCGTCATCAGTTGAGTCACCTTCTTGGTAAGACTGTTACTCAATTACCTGCCTATTCGCTTGCCTTCCATTCGTCCATATTTCTCCAATAGAGTTTATCAAATTAAAAACTGTATTTTGTATTCGCCAACACTCCCCACAATTATTTTCTGTGATTAAAACTCACATCACTACTACTAACTCAACAGTACTGTGTTATCCATATATATAGGTATGGAAAGTAGGCATTAGAAAATTGAAGCGATCTGCATCCAGTCCCATAATTCAGTACAGGCAAAACACTGCAAGCTCCTAACCATCAGCTTATGCTCCTCCCACATATCAATTCTGGGGCCAGTGCACATCACGGATGATTAAAACACTGGAAATTCAAATAAAAATGCTGAACTGAAGAGATTCTGGAAAACAGTGGTGGCGGATGGGTGGGAGGTGTGCACCCCACGGATTTCAGGATAGAGAAAACCTGAAGTGTGGACACAGATACGGAAAGGACCCACTTAAGGAAAGGTTTGCTTGCAAAGGAGAACTGATGATTCTCTAACTGGCAGAAGTGGCTTTCCTGTGGATTTTTTAGTGCAGACCTCACCTGAGTAGCTCTCAAAACCTCTGCAGGTGATGATTGGTGGAGATGCACTCGTGAAAGGCAGGCAGCACATCCATGAACCTGACAGTTCTGACTAACCTGCATCAACTGGATGATCTTGTCCTTCACCAAACCCAGCTTGCTCTTCATTGAGTGAGAGGTATCCACGAGAATGTAGACACAATCATCACACACTCGTCCAAAGAGGACTTGACTCCCATTCTGTAGCCATTTAATCCTAGGCAGGAAATAGGTTGAAAGTGAGTATTCAGAGCCTAGGGGCAACAAGAGCATCCTCCTAAGACCTTAATGATACATCTACAGAGCCCAGAGCTGGGCTAACTGTACATGCAGAGTCCTCTGTGAATGGATTACCGATTCAGAAGGTTTTCTATGGAAACGCCTATGTTTGGGCTGGCTCCCTCATCACCGCCAACCCTGAATATCCAGCAGTCATCTAAGAAAAACAGAACTAGGAAAATCAATAGGACAGGAATACAAATCCAATACTGGGTTCCAAAGCCAAAAGTAAATTACTTCGAGTCATTTGATAGTTTGAAGCACTCAGCTCTGACTTCAGACCTTTTGTTTCTCTAACCCTACTGACTGCCGTCAAGCTAGTCGAGTCAGCACATTCCTGAAGCTTCAGTGAAACTCATGAACATCTATCAAGCAGATATTGTTCAAACCCAGATCCCTATAATACCCAAGTGCCAGGTGGTTGTATGAGCAGGACTGCTTCTGCAGACGAGGCAAATTAAGTTCATGGCTGTAGGCCAAACCTGGGGGAGGAGGCAGGGCAAATGGAAAAATTACTTGAACCTGAATTTATAGTTCAGCAAGACCTAGGCAACTAGAACTTGTAGGGCAAAATACTGAAGAGACTGCCGCACAGAAAAAGGGATCAAAGTGAGTCCAAGTCGCTTAACTACATCACGGAACACACATTTAAACATCACAACAAAATCCAGCGCCCAACAATGTAAAATTCTTCTGGCTAAGAGAGACTAGACCACATGTGCCTCCTGAAAATACACCGACCTCCTCTGGATCTGGGCCAGGACTTCATGAACTCTCTCAATGTACCATGTGTACCTCTCCTTGGTCATGCAGACATGGACCAAGCTCCCATCCTTCCAGGGAGCATGGATAAATCTGCTGCAGTATTTTGCATGGACTGTCTTCTTTTTGGTCTCCTAAGGAAAGGACAAAGGACAGAAGCCACTCAGAAACCATTCAAAGAAAAGTCTCCAGATGGAACCTCCATCTCTGCCTCACTTACACAGCTCTCAGCACTCATTCCCATGGTAAAATCATTCAACTACTGTTGGCTTAGCTGAACATGTACTGGGACCTAGATGTCATGAATGATGGTCAGAAAGACATGCCCAATCCCATCTGCATCCCAGATAACGTTTCCAGCAGGAGACACTGTATGAACACACAAACACAAGCACATAGCAAGTGGTAATGCAGAGTACTAGACACCTAGTATCTGGCACATATGACTGGGCTAGTTCTGGCCCAGGAGAGATCTCAATGGACAAGAGGGCTAAGGAGACCTGCTAGAGGTGGGACTTGAGATTCACACAAAACATTTTTCTATTGTTACTCTCAGCCCCAATGAAGAAAAGTAACCAAGAGCCCGATTACACATCTAGTGTCCTGTACTGGGACAGACAGAACAGGCCAAGGACAAAGGCTTCCCACCCAAAGGTCTGTCATTCTCCATCACTCACCCAACTGATTTAGGGATTTATGCCTGCTCTGCTCTACTTCTTCAAGCACTACTTCATGCCAGGCACTCTTCTAGGCACCAGCAATACAAGCCAGAAACAAAGACCAAAACTCCTGCCTTTGCGAAGCTCACATTCAGAGAAAGAGTCAGATAATAAATAATTACATAGCAGATCAGATGAAGGCAGATGGAGAAAAATGAGGCAAGGAAGGAGAACAGAGAATGCTGGGGGCTGGGGGTGAGGGTGGGGACAAGTTAAAACCTCAAAGGGGAAGTCTCAAAGAGAAGGCAAAATAGGTGCAAAGAATATGAGCAGGAACAGAATGCTGACGTACAGAGGTCTGGGGGATGTTTGAGGACACAGAGGACATAGCAAGTACAAAAAGTAAGAGTTTGCCCAGCATGTTTGTAGAATTTTAGGAAGACCAGTGTAGCAGAAATAAAAGGAAATGAGATGAAGCTAGAGAAATATGAGGAGGGCCAGGAAGCAGGTTCTGCAGACTTATTGGCTGATGGAATTGACTGGCTTTTCCTCTGAGTGAAAAAGGAACTGTCCAAGGGCTTAAACATGAGAAGTGACTTGATTTTTTTATTAAGATTAATTGACATGCAACATTGTATTCGTTTTAGGTGTAGAACATAATGATTTCATATATGTATATGTTGCAAAATTATTATCACAATAAATTTAGTTAACACCCATCACCACACATAGATACAAATATTTTTTTCTTGTGATGAAAATTTTTTAAATCTACTCTCTTAGAGAAGTGTAGCTTTAAGTTTCAAAGTTGAATTTCTAAAATTATATTATTTTAAAGGATATCTCTGGTTATCCTGTTGAGAATTGATTGTGGACGGTCAAGGGCAGAGCAGGGTGTCAGGAGGTCAGTTAGGGGGCATGGACCAGGGGTAGCAGCAGAAGTGGTAAGAAGTGGTCAGATTTGGCATTATGGATAATTATGAAGATAAAACGGACAGGATTTAATGAGAGGTCAGATGTTGGGTATAAGAGAACAGAGGAGTCAAGAATGACTCTAAGGTTTTTCAGTCCAGAGAACTAAAAAAATGGAGTTGCAAAAAATTGATAGGAGGAAGATTATAGGAGAACATCCTTGAAGAGAAAAAGATCTGGATCCAGTATCTGATGTGTTGGGTTGGAGACACCTGTTAGACATCCAGTAATACGGCAAGTCGTCGGGTGGAGATCAGGACAGGACTCGGGACTGGAGATGGAAATTTGGAAGTCACCAGCACGCACACAGGACTGGATGAGGTCACCTGGAGAAGGAATGCAGATAGAGAAGATGTCCAAGGACTGCACCTTGAGGCCCTCCAGTGTTTAGAGGCTGGGGACATGGGAAATAAGTAACAAAGACTGAAAAAGAATAGCCAACAAAGGAGGAGGAAACACAGGGCAGCATATTTACCGCAAGCAAAAGGATTTCAAGGAAGTAACCAACTATGTCAAATGTTGAGAACAGGTCAAGTAAGAAAGAGACTGAGAAAGGACCCCTGGATTTAGCAATTCAGGTATTGCTGGAAAGAGTGGGTTTTTATGGAGAAAGGGCCTTTTTGGAGTGTGTTCTAAAGAGCAGGGGAGAAGGCAGAATTGGGGGAAGGAACTTTAAGACTGTTGAGGAGTGGAGTTCTAAAGAGGAGCAAGGGAATGAGGCAGAGCCAGAGGCAAACGTGAGGGTCAAAAACTGCATTTTTAAGATGGGAAGAATAACACAATGTTTGTATACTGATGGGAAAGATCTAGAAATGATGGCAATATATAGATGATAGAGAATAGGAAGGGGGAGAATGAATCCCCGAGGGAATAGGGATCAGTGCACACATGGCAGAACCAGCCTGAGACAAGAGCAAGGACATTCAGCCATCCTAGAAAAAATAAGGGGAGGGCACACAGGTGCAGAGGCTGGGGGATCTGTAGATGTGGGGTAGATGTTCACATCAATGTTCAATGAAATGGGAAGCATGGTCACTGCTGAATACTAACATGGAGAAGGTGTGTGAGGTTTGAGAAGGTCAGTGTCTTGGAGAATGAGAGTCTGAGTGGCTTGGAAAAGCACAGTGGGATAACTGGGCAGCATAAAAGAGCCATCTGAAGTCAGAGGTCATGAATTCAAGTGAAACCAGGCATCGGAGCTGTGTGTCTTTTCCAGTTTCCTCATTGCAGTCAGCTGCCCAGGTTTAAGGCAGAAAGGGCAGAAAGTTGGATTAACCAGGGTTGGGGTTTGCCAGATGAATGCAATACTGTAAGGCAGGAGAAAAGTAGGTGAGGATGTATGAGAGGGGCAAAGGGTAGAGAGGACAGGGAAAGACTGGAATTAAAATAATAGAGGAAATGACCTAAATAGTGGCCAGAGAGTGTGACCCTTGGTATTAATTATGTGGATTATGATTACAGCTATTTGTAATGAAAAGGTCAAGGGTATGTCTATGGCAGGAGTGGTAGTGATGCAGTGGAGGAGAAAGTCACTGGAGAAGAGAGATCAGAAAAAAGAAAGGTCAGGGTATGGGAAGGATCATCCACTTGGGATTGACATCACTAAGAATTAATACAGTTGAAGCCAGTGACAATAAGCCAGAGCTAGGATTGACGGGCGTGATCTAGGGCTCAGCAGGTGTCAGCCACAGGAGGGTCACTGGGTGCTACATCCTGATGACATGGGAAGAGTGAAGGAGAATAATGAAGAAACAGCAAAGAGGAACAAGAAGGCCACCGCCCACCTCCAGGCCACAGGTTCATGGAGAAGGGAGTGAAACCAGGGTCCTTAGAAAGAACCCAGACAAAAAGGTGAAGAGGACACCGAAGAGCATTTGAGGCTGTGGGGGTTGCTGATGGCTTCTAGTTCCAGGGGACGCAGAGGAGGGGTTTGAGGAGTCAGGGAGGAATGGAGGAGGCTCAGACAGGGATGTGAATCTAGGGGTCCGGTGTGACTGATATAAGTAGGAGTTAAGGGTATGATGAGGTCAGTCCGGATGCTCCCAAGGCAGGCAGAGGGGGGAACCACCTCTCCACTGCAGTGCAAGGATGGGAGGAGAAAGATCCTCTCTCCCATTCTCACCACCTTTCTGAGGATGTCACACAAGGGAGATCTCCCTCCCTCAATCCCACCGCATGGCACTTCCAAATGGAAACCCACCAACTGTAAGTTATGTGAATACAGGTGCCAGGCAGCAGAGTGTGAGAGCCCAGCAGATCTGAATTCAAACCCTGCCTCCACCTGCCATGAGACGGCAGATGAGTTGCCTGACCTCTCGGAGGCCCTGTCACTTTGTTTTCTCATGTGTGATATGAGAGCACAAATACGCACTTTGTATATAAAGCATATAGGCATTCCATAAATGTTCACTTCTGACTCACAAGGCTGGTAATAAAGAAAGAAGGAAGGTAACAACTACTGGTCATCTCCAAGTGCCAGGCACTGTGCTTGAAGACATGCATTTTTAAATTTGGACTTTACATCACCCATTTTACAGATGTGGAGAGCGAGGCTGCAAACAGGTTTGCTCAACATCATAATTACTGGTAGAAGCAGCATTTGCACTGAGGTCTCCTCACTCCAAATCCAGTGCATTTTCCACCCTACCACACTGCCTGGTACATAGTGAAGGTTCAACAAATATTTGTTAGAGGAATAAAATGGTGAGGTCAGCATGGGCTTTTGAACATCAGGGCTGGCTTTGTGCATAAGCAGCATAAGCAATCAAGAAGGCAATGTGATGTTTGGAGCTCCCCAAAATATCAAGTTACTAGACTTTGCCTGAAATTTCCTAATTAGAAATGCATTCTTGGCTCCTCCTTCCACCTGTCCATCCATCTGGAAAATGCTACATCAGAAAGCCTTTTAAGACATGTATTTCTTGGTGTTAATGAGTTTCCTGGATCCATACCTGTAAATCAGTTTTTTATAGTTAAAAGCTTAGGGGGTCTGACCCAAACCCACCTATGTCAGAGCCTCAGTTTCTGTCTACCTTATGCCATCACAATTGTAGGTGTAATTTCAGTTTCAGATATGTGGTCCCAAATACTAAAAACAAAAGTGTCCCCTTTTCATCAATATTTGGGAAACAGGATGGCTGTACTGTGCGATTCTTAATTTTTACTATAGTAGTGTTCCTTGTTAGCACAAGAAATTTGAGGTAAAGTTCTCCACTTTAAGCCAAATTCTTCACACTGTCCCTGTAAAATGCCATTCAAAATTATCAAGGAAGAATAAGGAGCAAATCGGTATTAGAGACAGAGCTGAGCAAACCACAGTCATGAGGGCATATTAAGCTATGTTCAGGTTGACAGAGATTAATATTTTTAAATATCCAGGGCTTAATGTATTTTTTAAAATGAAAATTTAGTTATGTATGACTTCCTGAGCTAATAATGTTACTGAATAATGTCTACAAAACCAGAAAACTGTGCTGGGGGAGGAACCCCACAAATGAGATTTCCCTGTAATGTAGCAATTACTCCGCATCTCAGCGTACAAGCCAGGAAACAAGTCTTGCGTCCATTCTGCATTTTTCTAATTCAATTTTTACATTGTCCTCCTTGTAGTCCATTGTAAACACTAGGCAGTAAGAGGGTAAAACCACATTGCATGGCATAGCCCCAAAGGAAAGGATGTGTGGAGCCAGCGGCCAGCCAGCTTAAGGAGCGTCCAAGACACTGGGGTCTCACCTCTGTAGGCCTGGCAGACAGTCAGGGAAGATCCTGACACTGAATCGCAGCCTAAGAAAATACAAGTGACACTGCCTTTGACAAGGACCTCCATTTCCTCTCCGTGATCCCTGCGGGGCTGCCCTTTACCTGCATGTCTTGTTACTTGCATTTTAGCTTTCACTTCCAGTATGTGCCTGGCCCTTTACTACCTTCTCAAGGAGCTTTCCTTCAGTTTTACAAAATAGAATATTCAGTTTATCCTGATTTTCTGTTTCTCACTGTGACAGTCTTTTTTAGTCTTTCCATAATGCTAAACTTTTGACAGTCTTCTGGTCTTGCGCTACACACCACTGTTTCTCAAAGTGTGGGCCCTGGGCCAGCAGCTTCAGCATCATTTGGGGATTGTTATAAATGCAAACTCTAGGGCTCCACCTCAAACCCTCTGACTCATGCATGCTGAAGTTCAGGACCACTACTATAGAACATTATCTTTCCACTGTGAGCCAGACTTGGGCACTTTGAGAAACTCCATTCCTTTTAGACCCATTGGCACAGTGAAACTACAGCTTTCAAAAGTTTTCAGTACATACCTTCTGATGCTGTAACCCCTTAGAGAATCTGATTTTATTTTTACTGGGAATCTACTAAATGCTGGCTGGTAATCACTAGAATAGTGTATCTTTAAGACAGTGTCATCACAAGAGGACCATAGAAAGGCCTGCTGTTTGCAGTCACCAGTGGATTCTCTCTTCCGTTCAATATGAGGGAACAAAGGACTTCTCTACTGACAAAGTGCTGAGTAATTCTGATTCATAATGCCTGAATTTCCACAAGCCCAGCTCCTGACTTACAATTACTGTTTCATTCACCTATACCTGGGACTATTCCTGGACTTGATCTCCACTCCCAGAAGCACCATTCAGAGAAGTGTGAGGTGGAAAACCCAAGGGGCATCCTTCTTCATGGAAACCTGAGCCGTGCTGCCTTTCAACCTTGATCCTTCCCTGGGTTCTTGTCTGAGGAAGGGCTTATCCTACCCACCTACCAACCCAGGGAAGGCCACAGCGCCTCCCAGAGGTTCACTTCACTTACTGCACTGGTCTGCACAGACTCGTTCTCCGGTTTGGATTTTATATCAACAACTCCGTCAGCATGGCGGAAGGAGCAGTCAGCAAGGACATCATAAAATGACAGCTTCTGAGCTTTTAAGCCGTATTTCTGTAGCCACTTCGTAGAGTCCCAGGTGTCCTCTGTATTTGACTCATTCTCAACAGAGGCTGCTCCCGATTCTATTTTGGAATCAAAGTTCATCAGACATTCATATTACACAAGTCATTCATCTATCACCACAACTTAATATCTGCCAAGCTGTAACAAATTCTTTGTTAGATCACATTCATTTCAGGAAGCATGCTTTCCAAAACAGGACTGGCAAATAATTACTTCACAAGATTGGAAGACAGGATCTAATTTCATCTCACCTCCTCTTCTACCTAAACTGACAGTCCCATGCATAGGTGGAGAGGGCCTATAATAGACCAAGGCTGGGTGTCAGGAGAGCATTAAAGTTGGGGTCTTTAAAGAAGCTCTGGGTTCAGGTCCCAGCTGCACCCCTTACTAGCTTGGGCAAGTTGCTCAAACCTGGGTGCGTCACTCCATTCAACCTCTCCAAGCTCCAGCAGAATCCTTCACCTGCGGACGGAAGGTAACACCTGCTTGGCCTTCCTAAGTGTGTTTAGTTATTCAATGAGAAAAGGCATGTTAAAGTGATTTGTGATGAGGGGAGAGAGAAGGAGCAGCATGTAGCCTGCCTTGAGGTGGGAGTCAGTGGACTGGAAAAGGCTGGCAGGCTGCCTCCCAAGAGCTCCCCTGTCCACATGATGAATTTATCCTGATTGAGAGCCTGGCCCCCAACTCTGCGGGCTCAGAAACCTCACACATCAGGTGCCTGGAGCTGTATCTAACACCACTCACCTTAGGTTCATGGGTTAGAGTATAACCCAGAAGGTCAACTGCCCAATATCCCAGCCATGGGCACATTCCCTTAGTATCTTCCGAAGGTTAATTATACTTTTCAAGTTGGAGAAGGTGTTGTTACCTGAACACCATATATGTCAGTTTGTCATACAAGCAGAAAAGTATTTATCTAGGTGGCTCAAAACCCCTACTGCCTCTGAGGGAGACCAGAGCATTAGGGGAGGGCACAGAGGAAAGGGTGGGCAAATCTGAGGCTGAGAAGGCGGCGCTGGTGACTGGAGCTGGCTTGCACTGGCTGGTGACAGCGGACTGGGCACCTCCCCTCCCAGCCCCAGGCTCAGTGGTAGCACACTGGTGGGTGAAACTGACCACACTGGGAGTATTTACGGAATCTAGAAATCAGCAGATGATACAAACCAAGGTTTTTTTTATTCCAGAGACTTAATTGGTAAACATTTATCTGCAGCCACTGGAAAGAAGGCAGAAAGGACACTGAGCTTTGGCCCCACTGGGACCAGCAGAGCACTAGGAGGACTGGGAAGGGCTGCCGGGCAGAGAGGTGGTTCTCTTTATATGAACTACCATAAGGTTCACTTATTCTACAGAGTTCATTTAGACCACTTAGAACCACGGTTCTCAACCCTGCACACTGAAATTCTCTGAAGAGTTTTTAAAAATACTAATGCCACCTTCTGTTTTAGTTGGTCTGGACATTAAGATTTTTCAAAGGTTCCTGGGCAACTGTATTGTGCAGCCAAGCTTTGCAACCTGGGAAGGATGTAAAGAACTTTCAGGATTATGATTTGGTGATTCCTTCTGTTACGCTTCCATCAGACACAGACTCAAGTTAAACTATATTTTTAATTAAAAAGTAGCACTCACTATTGGGGAAACAAAAATATGACCTATTCTTACCCTTTACTATATTTTAAAGGATATACAATTAGACTAGGATTTGAAGAAATAAACACTTTGCAGCCAATTATTTCTCAATAGTGTGTAAAGGATCTATCCATTAATACTATATGTGAGCCAGCTCCTCAAATTTTAATAGAACATCTTTCAAATAATGCACTCTGAAACCGACTGGAGCTAGAACTTCTCAAAGAAACTCGATTTGGGCTTTTAAACTTTAAACCAGTCTGGCATCAAAAGCCCCTCTGGGCACCATCCCCAGTGCCAGCAGCTGGTTTCTATGGGATTCACAAAGCATCCTCTCACCCTGCACAGGAAGCTCAAATCAGAGGCTTCCCGAGCTTCTGATCCCCTAGGTTCTCCGGCATCACAGGGAAACCGCAAAACCAGAATGCAGCTGTTTTCGTCAGCGGGCTCAGCCTCCTTGGAGAAACCCTTTGTGCGACTGTTTTTCCTCAGCTATTGTTAATTACATTCTGAGGCTTTGTCTCCTCATCATTCCTCCTTTATTTTCTCCTCTTCTTTCATCAATAGGTGTAGTAGGAAATAAAATTTTCATTCAGTTATTTCCATAGCAATACACACTCTATCATATGCTTCTGCCCGGTTTGGCGTTCCTTCTTTTAAAAAGACAAGAGCCCTTTCAATCACAAATTCAAGCTTATCGTAAAAGAACTCCCTAAAACCCCATCAAACTAATTTTAACAAAGGATTTGAAAGAGCCAGAGACTAACACTTGGCTCCTGGCTTCACCCAGGACCACGCGGTGCAGCTGCTTCAAGGGCTTGATTCAGGCTCCCAGATACCCTCTGAAAAGGGGGGAGGGCGGAAGACCCAAAGCAACTTGAACTTCATAGAGGAAAGAAGGGGCAGCCAAGCGCGCAAACCAAGGAGCCTAGGTGCTCCAGAACTGAAGAGAGGACAGAAAGGGGGAATACTTGTCACTTTCAGTGCCAATTACACCAATTAGTGGTTAAGCCTCATTTTCCCAGGGGTGGGAGAGGGTGTCTTTAGACATTCTTTAGAGTCAATTCCTAAGGAGTCCTTTCCATTCCCCTGCAGTTATCTTAACTGAAGGTGTTACATAAATTCTCACCTGCAGAGCCTGGGATAAGACCTCCATTTTTTATAGACATGTGAGCCCACAACTCATCCTGATTACATCGCTACTATTATACAACATAGCATGTGATATATATACTTTATCACTTATTTGTCACATCCTATTCCATGTGTCTGCCTCTTTTTTTTGGCCTCTTTATTTTTTAAATTTTCCTTTCCCTCCTACTTTCACCCCCTGAGGACTGTAGGAATTAGAGACAGTCAGGTTTGGAATCATTTTTCCACTGGCTTATAAACAAGTTGGGGAAGGCATGAAACCCTTCTTTCAAGAGAAATTGCACTTTGAATTTTACAAGCATTACAGGGAGGAAATAAAATCACTCTACGACATTTCAGGGGAGCTGAGGCACAAGAAGATGCAGTGACAGGCCTGAGGTCACATCTCCAATATGCGATGGAGTCTAATTGGGCAGTTGTAGAAACTGCCCTGAGCGGACTGTCGTATAAACTTAGGGGAGGCAATTAAAGTGTGGGATCATTAAGTTCATGGGAGAATGGGAAATAATCCAGGCCCTTTCTCCCCTGGAAGAGATAAAAATAAAAATCATAAAGCACGGATAATGGACAGGACATGCAAGACATGCTAACGCTCTCTCAAAGACATGGCTCTCCATTTCTCTTCTCTTCTGCTTCAGAATTCTGAAAGAAGGAAGCTAAAAACAATTACAGGTAGGCTGTGCATGAAGAGACCACAGGAAGAATGCTTAGATCACATGACCTGCAAAGAAATAAGGAGTCGGTCTGGTGACAGACAACCCTGCATGAAGGCTGAGACGAAACCATGAGCAGAGTGCAGATTCCAAGAGAGGAATTTAGAAGCCATATTTTCATGTGTCTAGGTCTAAAATGCAATTACAGTAAAATGAAAATAGTCGAGGATCAGTGATGTAGGCAACAAATTCCTCCAAGAGAGGAATTTAGAAAGCCATATTCTAATGTGTCTATATATGACACTTACAATAAAATGAAAATAGTTGAGGATCAATGATGTAGGCAACAAATTATACCTTAGGTGACTACTTCTTTAAAAAGAGCATGATATGCAAATATAAGCACAGACTAATTCAAGATGTTTGGTATAAAGGAGAAAAATCAAGATTAAGAAATGAGAACAGGATTCAGAGAGTTTGGGAAGTTATAATAAGAACCTGAAGTTAATGCGCTAGTGAGAATGGGAACTGTGAAATAGAGTGGGAATACTGGCATAAAACCAAGACAGAAAGGTGAATCTGCTTCCTTTGGGAAATTAAAATGTTTGCCACTTTTTAGGATCATGCATCGCTATTGCCAAAGTAAGTTTTCATTTTTAGTCAGCATTTGCACTTCATGTAGTCTTTTAAATTTTTTTGTTGACATATAATTCAAATACTATAAAATTCATCCTTTTAAAGTATACAGTTCAGTGGGTTTTAGTTTATTCACACAGTTATGCAACCACCACCTCTATTTAATTCAAGCACACTTTCATCAACCCAAAAAGAAACCCTATATTCATTAGAAGTAACTCTCCATTTCCCAACCCGTCTTCCTCCCACTGATTTACTCTATGCAGAGTTGCCTATTCTGAACATTTCCATAAATGGGATCATATCAATTGTGACATTTTGTGTCTTTCATTTAGCATAATGTTTTCAAAGTAAATCCATGTTGCAGCATGTATCAGTGCCAAATAACTTATTATGGCTGCATAATATTCAATTGTAGGGACATACCACCTTTTGTTTATCCATTAATCAATTAATTTACATTTAGTTTGTTTCCACTTTTTTACTATTATGATGTTGCTATGAATATTTCTGTACAAGTTTTTGTGCAAACAAATATTTTCAATTTTCTTGAGTATATACCTTGGAGTGGAATTGCTGGGTCATATGCTAACTCTATGTTTAACATTTGAAGAATTGCCAGACTATTTCCAAAGTAGCTGTACCATTTTATATTTCCATCAGCAATGTACAAAAGTTCCATTTTCTCCCTATTATCTTGCCAACACTTGATATTGTCTGCCTTTTTTATTATAGCCACTCTAGTGGGTATGAAGGGATATCTCATTGCAGTTTTCAACAAAAATGTTGAACATATTTTCATGTGCTTTTTGGCCATTTGATTATCTTCTTTAGAGAAATGTCTGTGCAAATCCTTTGCATATTTTTCAATTGGGTTATTAGTCTTTTTCTTGTTGAAGCATAAGGACTCTTTATGTCTCCTTCAGTTGTACGATTACAATGTTTTCCCATTTTGCAGGTTGTCTTTTCACTTTCTTCTTTTTCCAGTTTTATGGAAAAATAATTGACATACATCACTGTGTAAGTGTGAGACCTATAACATCAGATGGTTTGGTTTACATATATCAAAAAATTGTGAAATGAAAAGAAAGGAAAAAATTCCTCCTCATGATAAGAACACATAGGATTTACTCTCTTAACTTTCCTATATATTAGACAGCAGTGTTGGCTATAGTCACCATGTTGTACATTACATCCCTACTATGTATTTATTTCATAAATAGAAGTTTGTACCTTTTGACCACCTTCCTTCTATTCCCCATCCTTCTGTCCTCAGGCTTTGGTAACCACAAGTCTTATCTCTTTCTCTTTGTTTGGCTTTTTCTTTTTATCTTTTTTTAAGATTCCACATACAAGTAAGATCATACAGTATTTGTCTTCCTTTGTCTAACTTGTTTTACTTAGCATAATGCCTTCAAGGTCCATTCATGTTATCACAAATGGTAAGATTTTCTCATTTTTTAGGGCTGAATAATGTTCCATTGTGTGTGTGTGTGTGTTTGTGTGTGTGTGTGTGTGTGTGTATATATATATATATATATATATATATATACACACATACCATATCGTCTTTACTCATCCATCAGTGGACACCTAGGTTGTTCTCATGTCATGGCTGTTGCAGATAATGCTGCTATGAACATGGGAGTACAGCTATCTTTTTGAGTTAGTGTTCTCATTTTCTTTGGATATATTCCCAAGTATAGAATTTCTGGAGCATATAGTAGTTCTACTTTGAATTTTTTGAAGACCCTCCATACCGTTTTCCATACTGGCTGTACCAATTTACACCACCACCAACAATGCACAAGGGTTCCTTTTTCTCCACATCCATGCCAGCTTTTGTTCTCTCTTGTATTTTTTGATGAGGGCCATGCTAACAGGCATGAGGTGATATTACACTGAGGTTTTAATTTGCATCTCCCTAATGACTAATGATGCTGAGCACCTTTTCATGTATCTGTTGGCCTTTCATATATCGTCTTCACAGAAATTCAGGTCCTATGCCCATTTTTAAATTGGGTTATTTGTTTTTTGCTATTGAGTTGAATACGTTTTTCATATACACAGTTTGCTGTGCAAACCACCCACTCTGCCTGCCCACCTCTCTGCTCTAGTGTCACTGGGCCATATAGCTTCCAGGAGTGTTACCAGCCCTTCCAGTCAGATGAGGCCTGAAGACACTCTCCACAGCCAGTATGATTCAGCTCCTTGCCTGGAGGTAGGCAAGCCAGGTTCTAGGACCAGCAAAGCTCATTTGAGAATACAAATCACACAGATCTGTACCTGCCAAAACCCCTGGTCAGAGTGGACCTTCGATTTCATACTGGAGATGAGCGAAGCCATCGGTTGGGATTACTACTCGGGAACTGCAGGCAAGAACTCAGTCTGCCAAGACACATGTGCTGGTTGTTTCAAGTCCCTCCTTCCTTCTCCATCCCAGTCAGATTCCCAGCATTTGAATACTGCAGATTCCCCTGTATTTCCTGTGGTATGAGATCAGAGTAGGGACTCTCACAAAGCAACCCACAGTGCTGGGGGTGCTAGGTATCTACCCTCCCCTGAGTTCTCTTTTCCCACAGGAGTAACCGGAGGCTCAGGGGAGACCTCCCTGCAAGGCACCGTGCTGGCCTGGGGGAGGGGCAATGCAGCCAGGGCGTAGCCACTTCTCTTATCCTCCTAATGCAGCCTGTCTCCGTCTCTGTGATGTGGTTGGGGGGAAAGGGGTGCTTCGGTCTCACCCCTGAGTTCTAGGAGTCTGTCAGTGGTGTCTTGTTCTTGACTAGTTATTAGCTGTCCTTCCTATGAGGGGGAGCAAAGTCAGGAATAGCTGTCACTGTCTGGATGACATCTTCACTTTATTAACAGTGTTCACTGAAGCATAAAATTATTACATTTTTATGAAAGCCAATTTATCTTTTTTTTTGGTTGCCTGTGATTTACCTGTCATAGCTAAGAAACTATCATTGAATCCAAGGTCACAAACATTCACATTTAGGTGTTCTTCTAAAATTTTTATCATTTTAACTCTCACATTGAGGTCCTTAATCCATTTGGGGTTAAGTTTTTGAAGATGATGTGTTCAATTACATTCTTTTGTATGTGGAATCCAGTTGTCCTGGCACCACTTGTTGAAGAGACTATTCTCCCCTCCCCCACCCTGCCAATAAATTGTCTTGGCACCCTTGTTGAAAATCAATTGACAATAAATATATGGGTTTATTTCTGGACCCTCAGTTCTATTCCATTGATCCATATGTCTACTTTTATGCCAGTACTTAACTGTCTTTGTTGTTATATCTTCGTAATAAATTTTGAAAACATTAAGTGTGAGTCCTTCACCTTTGTCCTTATTTTTTAAGACTGTTTTTGGCTATCTTTGGTCCCTTACATTTTCTTATGAATTAAGGATCAGCTTGTCAATTTCTGTTAAAAAAAAAAACAGCTGGGATTTTGATAAGTACTGTATTAAATCTATAGATCAATTTTGGAGTACAGCTATTTTAACATTAAGTCTTCAAATCCATAAACAGATGTTTTTCTGTTTATTTAGGACATATTTCCTTCAATTATGTTTTATAAGTATTTTCCATGTAAAAGTCTTACACTTCTCTTATTAAATTTATCCCTAAATATTTTATTGCCTTTGATCCCATTGTAAATGGAATTTTCGTTTCACTTTCAAATTGTTCATTGCTAGTCTATAGAAATACAATTGGTTGTATGTTAATCTTCTATCCTGCAACCATGCTGAACTTGTTTATTAGCTCCAATAGTTTCTTCATGAATTCCTAAGGATTTCTATAAACAAGATCATGTCATCTGCAGAGAGAGAGAGTTCCACTTCTTCCTTTCCAATCTGGATACCTTTATTTCTTTTCTTGACTAATTGTGTCCACTAGA
This sequence comes from Phataginus tricuspis, assembly GCA_029783875.1. Classification (NCBI taxonomy): domain Eukaryota; kingdom Metazoa; phylum Chordata; class Mammalia; order Pholidota; family Manidae; genus Phataginus; species Phataginus tricuspis. The sequence goes on along the minus strand of JAQQAC010002629.1, from coordinate 14,650,099 downwards.
ATCCTCCAATACAATGTTATTAAACAGAAGTAGTGAACACAGAATCCTTCTCTTGTTCCTGATTTTAGGGGAAAGTTTTCAGTCTTTCACCATAGGTATGAAGTTTGCTATGAGTTTTCACAGGTTCTCTTTATGAGGTGGAGGAAATTCCCCTTATTCTAGTTTATTGAGTGTTTTCACCATGATAGGGTACTGGATTTTGTCAAATGCCTTTTCTTATTTTATTAAAAAATAAGTTTTTAATTTTTTCCTTTATTAATATAGTATATTCCATTGATTTTTAAGTATTGAACCAAACTTTCATTCCTGAGGGTAAATTCCACTTGGTCAAATTGTATAATTCCTTTTATATGTTGCTGGATTCCATTTGCTAGTATTTTGTTTAAGATTTTGTATCCATATTTATATGAGATAATTGGTCTTCAGTTTTGGGTTTCTTTGTCTTTCTTTTACTTGCGACATCTTTCTCTGGTTTTGGTGTCAGCAAAATACTGCCCTGAGAGAATAAATTTGGAAGTGTTCCCTCCTCTTCTGTTTGTGAAGTTTGTAAAGAATTGGAAAATTCAAGAAACTCTTCTTTAAATGATAGGATTCACTAGTGAAATTATCTGGTCCTGGATTTTTCTCTTTGGGAGGCCAGGAGTACTGTTTACTAATTCTGTTTACTTATGTTCTATTCAGATTTTAGCATTTTCTATTTCTTTCTGAGTTGATTTTTGTATGTTTATAGAAATGAAACCATTTCATCTAGTTGTTCTAGTTTGTTGGCATATAATTGTTCACAGTATTCCCTTATAATCATTTCTTATTTCTGCAAGGCTAGTAGTGATGCACCCTTTTGCAGTCCTGATTTTAATAATATGAATCTTCTCCTTTTTTTTTCTTAGTCCAGGTAAGGAATTTTAATTTTGATAACCTTTTAGAAGAACCAACATTTGGTTTCTTTGATTTTTCCCTATTATTTTTCTATTCTTTATTTCATTTATTTTTTGTCCCAATGTTTATTATTTCTGCCATCTACATGTTTTATTTTGCCCTTCTTCTTCTAATTTCTTAAGGTGGAAGATTAGTTTATTGATTTGAGATCTTTTTTCTTTTTTAAAAATAGGTGTTTACAGCTATAACTTTCCTTGTTGGGACTGCTTTCACTGTATCCCATGGGTTTTGATAAATAAACGTTTTTATTTTTATTCACCTCAAAGTACTTTCTAATTTTCCTTTTGATTTCTTTCACCCAACGTTTAAGTTTTTTATTTTGTCCTTTATTAATATGCTATTAAGGGGTATGTTATTACATGCTTGTCAGTTTTCAAATTTTCCTTCTGTTATTGATTTTCAATTTTCTCAATTGTGGTCAAAGAACATATTTTGCATTATTTCAATCCTTATAAATTTATTAAGACTTGTCTTATGGCCTAACATATGGTTTCTTCTGGAGAATAATCTGTGTGCATTTGAGAAGAACGTGTATTCTACTGCTGTGGCATGGGGCATTCTATAGATATCTGTTAGGTCTAGTTGGCTTATTGTGTTGTTGAAGTTTTATATTTCCTTCTTGATCTTCTGCCTAGTTATTCCATATCTTTCTAACTCCAAATCTGTGTATTTCACCACCACCCATGACTACAGAGAACTCTGTCTGGCTATTTAATGCAATGCCAATAACTGAGCACTGTCCCCGTCTCCATTTGTTAAAAAATAAATACTAAAACTTCCTGTAGGGTATATGGTTGGAAAAATGCCTGCAGAGTTTGAATGAAATGTTAGCCCCTTCCTTGTTTTTTGACATTGAGTTTGGTATTTTGAATGAACCAAGTGATCATAGTCCAATCTTGCCATGACTATGCGACATGATTACACTAATTATCTCTAGTGAGTCATAAAATAGCTGTGAAGGTTATGCCAAGGAGGAGTTCCTGAAATGTTTCGAGCTGCAGCAGTATCTAAAGAAGAGTTAAGTCTCCCTAGCTTTGGACAAATTCTTGAAAGTTTTGTGAAAAAAGCCACCTTCTCATTTGAAAGCCATCCCTGGTGCACACATATGCAAACACACATACAAAGAATACTCAGATATACCAGTACAGCACCCCAGAAGTCATCTTTTACTACACGTCCTTGACTTTTACTGTTAACAGCTATATTAAGGTATAGGTGACATACAATGAACCATACACTTTAAAAATGTACAAGTGGATAAGTTTTGACATATGTATGGTTAGATTTATGTCTACCATCTTGCTATTTGTTTTCTATTGGCCTTTGCTCTTTGTTCTCTTGTTCTCTGACAGCTTTTAGAATGACTTCTTTAAATTCGTTTTAACTCCTTTGTTAACTTGTTTTTTTATTTAGTGGTTATTTTAGGTTTATTATGCTCTAACTTCAACTGATAGTCTACCACTTCATGCATAATGTAAGAACCTTACAATAAGAGCACACCTCCACTTTTTTTTTTTTGCACTGCAGTGGTTTGTTGTTATTGTGGTAAAATATACAAAACATAAAATTTATCATTTTCACCATTTTTAGGTGTGCAACTCAGTGGCATTAAGTACCTTCACATTGTTGTACAACCGTTACCACGATCCAACCCCAGAAAATTTTCAGGATCATAAAAGGAATTTCCTTACCTATTAAATAGTAACTCTCCACCCCCGACTCCCCCAGCCCCTGGTAACCACTATTTTACTTTCTGTCTCGGTGAATTTGATTACTCTATGTCCCTCATACAGGTGGAATCATACAATATTTGTCATTTTTTGTCTGGCTTAAAGTTAGCTTAATGCCATCAAGGTTTATCTGCTTTTAGCATGTCAGAATTTCCTTCCTTTCTAAGGCTGAATAATAGTCCATTGCACATATATACCACATTTTGTTTATCCAGTCATCTGCTGGTGGACATTTGGGTTGTCCATCTTTGGAACTTGTGAATAATGCTGCTATTCCCCTCCTGAATTTTATGGTATTATTGTCATACATTTTACTTATATTTAAGTTATAGACCCTACAGTACACTATTATTTTTGTTTAAGTAGTCAATTGTCTTTTGAAGACATCTAAATAGAAATATATATATTATCCATTTAGTATTTCAATATTCTTTATTCCTTTGCATAGATCGATGTTTCCATTTTTTTCCATATAAAGACTAATCATTTTTCTGCCTAAAAGATCTCCTCTAACATTTCCCACAGTGCAGATGTGCTGATAATAAATTGTTTCAGCTTTTGTATATCTGAAAATGTCTTAATCTTGCCTTTGATTTTGAAAGATATTTTCATGGAATACAGAATTCTAGACTGCAAGTTTAAGATACTGAGTGAAAAAAAAACAAAACCCAAAGATGTTGCTCCACTGTGTTTTCACTTGCAAAAAGAAATCTGCTGTCATATTGATCTTTGTTCCTTTGTACATAACGTGTCTTTTTTTCCTCTGGTTGCTTTTAAGATTTCCTCTGTATTACCAGTTTGGAGAAAACTGATCGGGATGTCCCTTGGTACAGTTCCCTCCTCTTCTGATATTGGCATTCATGGACTTTGTTGAATGGATCTCTGGGTTATAGTTTTCATGAAATTTGGAAATGTTTCAATGTTTATTTCTTCAAATGGTTTTCTGCTCCCCCTTCTCGCCTCTCCTTAGGAATTCTATTTACATATGTGTTTGGTCTCTTGAATTTGTCTCACAAAGCTCGATGATCTTTTATTTGTTGTTATTTATTTGTTATTATTTTTTTCTCTTTGTGTCTTATTTTGGAGAGTTTCTATTGCTCTACCTTCAAGTTCATTAATTTTTTTCCCTGAAATGTCTAATCACCCACTGAATCCATTTAGCATGTTTTCGTCTAAGATATTTTCTTCTCTAAGAGTTTCCGTCTCTAAAAGTTCAACATGTATCTATCTTGTTTTTAATCTATCTTCCCTGTCTCTACGTAATTTTTTGAACATATGGAATATGGAATAGTTATAAAAACTGTTTGAATGTCTATTTCTATCAGTTCTAATGTCTCTGTCAGTTTCCTGTCAATTTTGATTGATTATTAAGGGGAACACTTCCTGCTTTTTTTCATGCATAGTAATCTTTGATTTGATGCCAATCGTCGTGAATTTTACTTTGTTGGATACTGGATGTTTTGTTATTCTTTTAAATCTTACTGATCTCTGTTCTGAGATGCAATTAAGTCACCTATAAAGGTTTATTCCCCTTCTTGTCTTGCTTTGCTGACTTCTTAGGAGTGCCCAGGCTCAGTGCAAGGCCAGGTATTTCCTTCCCCATTACTGAACAAGACCTTCCCAAGAAACCTACCCAGTACCCATGAGTTATCAATTTTTCCAGCTGGGCTGGTGAGAAAAGACACTGCTTCTGGCCCTGTGTGAGCTCCAAGCCATTTCCTTCTAATTCTTTCCAATAGATCTTTCCCAGCCTCAGGTAATGTCCTCACATGAATCAGCTGACCAGGACTGAGCTGAAAGTCTCAAAGGTGCTCTCTGCAGATTTCCAGAGCTCGATCTCTTTGTGAACCTCTCTCCTCTCTGGTACTTTGTCCTCTGAAATCTAGGTATCTTGGACTTCCTGAACTCTAAGCTCTGCCTCCCAAACTCCTAGGTTTGCTGTGCTCCACTTGGGATCCTTCTCCCTATACTGTGGCCCGGGAACGCTCAAAACAATAAGCTGCGACAATCGTGAAGCTCACCTTGGACTTTCTATGTATCTCAGGGATCATTGGCCTTCATTGCTTGGCACCCAGTGTTCTTTTTGTCATATTTATTATTTTTTTTATTAAGGTATTATTGATATACACTCTTATGAAGGTTTCATACAAAAAAACAATGTGGTTACTACATTCACCCCAGTTATTGTGTCACCCCCCCATGCCCCATTGCAGTCACTGCCCATCAGTGTAGTAAGATGCCACAGAGTCACTATTTGCCTTCTCTGTGCTACATTGGCTTTCCCTACAATCCCCCCCACACCATGTGTGCCAATCATAATACCCCGGAATCCCCTTCTCCCTCCCTCCCCACCACCCCTCCCCCACCCCTCCCCTATGGTAACTGATTGTCCCTTCTTGGAGTCTGTGAGTCTGTTGCTGTTTTGTTCCTTCAGTTTTGCTTCGTTGTTTTACTCCACAAATGAGGGAAATCGTTTGGTACTTGTCTTTCTCCACCTGACTTATTTCACTGAACATAATATCCTCCAACTCCATCCATATTGTTGCAAATTGTAAGATTTGTTTCTTTCTTATGGCTGAAGAGTATTCCATTGTGTGTATGTACCACCTCTTCTTTATCCATTCACCTACTGATGGACACTTAGGTTGCTTCTACATCTTAGTTATTGTAAATAGTGCTGCAATAAACATAGGGGGGGCACATATCTTTTTGAATCTGAGAAATTATATTCTTTGAGTAAATTCCTAGGAGTGGAATTCCTGGGTGAAATGGTATTTCTGTTTTTAGTTTTTTGAGGAACCTCCATATTGCTTTCAACAATGGTTGAACTAGCTTATATTCTCACCAGCAATGTAGGAAGGGTTCACTTTTCTTCACATCCTCGCCAACATTTGTTGTTCTTAGTCTTTTCAATACTGGCCATTCTAACCAGTGTGAGGTGATATCTTATTGTGGTTTTTATTTGCATTTCCCTGATAATTAGTGATGTGGAGCATCTTTTCATATGACTGTTGGCCATATGAATTTCTTCCTTTGGAGAATTGCCTGTTCATATCATCCATCCATTTTTTAATTGGGTTATTTGCTTTTTGGGTGTTGAGGCGTGTAAGTTCATTATATATTTTAGATGTTAACCCTTTGTTGGATATGTCGTTTACAAATATATTCTCCCGTGCTGTAGGATGCCTCTTTGTTCTGTGGATGGTGTCCTTTGCTGTACAGAAGCTTTTAGGTTTCATGTAGTCCCATGTGTTCATTTTTGCTTTTGTTTCCCTTGCTTGAGGAGATACATTCAGAAAAAAGTTGCTCATGTGTATATTCAGGAGATTTTTGCCTATGTTATCTTCTAAGAGTTTTATGGTTTCATGACTTACACTCAGGTCTTTGATCCATTTTGAGTTTACTTTTGTGTATGGGGTGAGACAATAATCCACTTTCATTCCCTTGCATGTAGCTGTCCAGTTTTGCTAACATCAGCTGTTGAAGAGGCTATCATTTCCCCATTGTATATCCATGGCTCCTTTATCATATATTAATTGACCATATTTCCTTGGGTTTATATCTGGGCTCCCTAGTCTCTTACATTGGTCTATGGGTCTGTTCTTGTGCCAGTATCAAATTGTCTTGACTACTGTGGCTTTCTAGTAGAGCTTGAGCGCAGGGAGCGTAATCCCCCCAGCTTTATTATTCCTTCTCAGGATTGCTTTGGCTATTCAGGGTCTTTTGTGGTTCCAAATGAATTTTAGAACTATTTGTTCTAGTTCATTGAAGAATGCTGGTGGTATTTTTATAGGGATTGCAATAAATCTGTAAATTGCTTTAGGCAGGATCAGCTATTTGACAGTATTAATTCTTCCTATACATGAGCATGGGATGTATTTCCATTTATTGGTATCTTAATTTCTCTCGTGAGTCTCTTGTAGTTTTTAGTGTATAGGTCTTTCACTTCCTTCGTTAGGTTTATTCCTAGGTATTTTATTCTTTTTGATGCAATTATAAATGGAATTGTTTTCCTGATTTCTCTTTCTGCTAGGTCATCGTTAGTGTATAGGAATGCAACAGATTTCTGTGTATTAATTTTGTATCCCACAACTTTGCTGAATTCAAATGTTAGATCTAGTAGTTTTGGAGTAGATTCTTTAGGGTTTTTTATGTACAATATCATGTCACCTGCAAACAGTGACAGTTTAACTTCTTTACCAATCTGGATGCCTTTTATTTCTTTGTGTTGTCTGATTGCCAGGGCAAGGACCTCTAGAACTCTGTTGAACAAAAGTGGAGAGAGTGGGTATCCTTGTCTTGTTCCCGATCTTAAAGGAAAAGCTTTCAGCTTCTCGATGTTAAGTGTAATGTTGGCTGTGGGTTTGTCATATATGGCCTTTATTATGTTGAGGTACTTGCCCTCTATACTCATTTTATTGAGAGTTTTTATCATGAATGGATGTTGAATTTTGCCGAATGCTTTTTCGGCATCTATGGAGATGATCATGTGGTTTCTGTCCTTTTTTTTTGTTGATGTGGTGGATGATGTTGATGGATTTTCAAATGCTGTACCATCCTTGCATTCCTGAAATAAATCCTACTTGATCATGTTGGATGATCTTTTTGGTGTATTTTTGAACTTGGTTTGCTAATATTTTGTTGAGTATTTTGCATCTATGTTCATCAGGAATATTGGTCTATAATTTTCTTTTTTTGTGGTGTCTTTGCCTGGTTTTGGTTTTAGGGTGATGCTGGCCTCATAGAATGAGTTTGGAAGTATTCCCTCCTCTTCTACTTTTTGGACAATTTTAAGGAGGATGGGTATTAGGTCTTCACCAAATTTTTGATAAAATTCAGCGGTGAAGCCATAGGGTCCAGGCGTTTTTTTTTCTTAGGTAGTTTTTGATTTCCAATTCAATTTTGTTGCTAGTAATTTGTCTGTACAGATTTTATGCTTCTTTCTGGGTCAGGCTTGGAAGGTTGTATTTTTCTAGAAAGTTGTCCATTTCCTCTAGGTTATCCAGTTCATTGGCATATAATTTTTCATAGTATTCTCTCATAATTCTTTGTATTTCTGTGGTGTCTGTAGTGATTTCTCCTTTCTCGTTTCTGATTCTGTTTATTTGAGTAGACTCTCTTTGTTTCTTGATAAGTCCTGCTAGGGATTTATCTATTTTGTTTATTTTCTGAAAGAACCAGCTCCTGCCTTCATTGATTCTATTGTTTTAGTCTTCTCAATTTTATTTATTTATGCTCTAATCTTTATTATGTCCCTCCTTCTACTGACTTTGGGCCTCATTTGTTCCTCTTTTTCTAGTTTTGTTAATTGTGAGTTTAGACTGTTTATATGGGATTGTTCTTCTTTCCTGAGGTAGGCCTGTATTGCAATATACTTCCCTCTTAGTACAGCCTTTGCTGCGTTCCACAGATTTTGTGGTGTTGAATTATTGTTGTCATTTGTCTCCATATATTGCTTGATCTCTGTTTTTATTTGGTCATTGATCCATTGGTTATTTAGGAGCATGTTCTTAAGCCTCAATGTGTTTGTGGGATTTTTTATTTTCTTTGCATAATTTATTTCTAGTTTCATACCTTTGTGATTTGAGAAGCTAGTTGGTACAATTTCAATCTTTTAGAATTTACTGAGGCTCTTTTTGTGGCCTAGTATGTGATCTATTCTTGAAAATGTTCCATGTGCACTTGATAAGAACGTGTATCCTGCTGTTTTGGGGTGGAGAGTTCTGTAATTGTCTGTTAGGTCCATCTGTTCTAATGTGTTGCTCAATGCTTCTGTCTCCTTACTTATTTTCTGTCTTGTTGATCTGTCCTTTGAAGTGAGTGGAGTGTTGAAGCCTCCTAGAATTTATGTATTGCATTCTATTTCCCGTTTTGATTCTGTTAGTATTTGTTTCACATATGTCAGTGCTCCTGTGTTGGGTGCATAGATATTTATAATGGTTATATCCTCTTGTTGGATTGACCCCTTTATCATTATGTAATTTCCATCTTTTTCTCTTGTGACTTTCTTTGTTTTAAAGTATATTTTGTCTGATACAAGTGCTGCAACACCTGCTTTTTTGTCCCTATGAGTTGAATGAAACATCTTTATCCATCCCTTTACATTTAGACTGTAGATGTTTTTGGGTTTGAAGTGAGACTCTTGTAGGCAGCATATAGATGGGTCTTGTTTTTTTATCCATTCAGTGACTCTATGTCTTTTGATTGGTGCATTCAGACCATTTACATTTAGGATGATTATCAATAGGTATCTATTGTCATTGCAGGCTTTAGATTCGTGGTTACCAAAGGTTCAATGGTAACTTCCTTACTATCTAAGAGTCTAACTTAACTCACTTTGAATGCTATTAAAAATACAACCTAAAGGTTCTTTTTTTCCCCTCCTTTTCTTCCTTCTCCGTTCTTTACATATTAGGTATCATATTCTGTACTCTTTATCTATCCCTTTTTATTACCTATAGTGACAGCTATTTAACCTTAGTAACACTTTCATCTATAGCAGTCCCTCCAAAATACACTGTAAGATAGTTTGTGGGAGGTAAATTCTCTCAGCTTTTGCTTATCTGGAAATTGTTGAATCCTTCCTTCAAATTTAAATGATAATCTTGCTGGATAGAATATTCTTGGTTCAAGGCCGTTGTGCTTCATTGCATTAAATATATCATGCCACTCCCTTCTGGCCTGTAAGGTTTCTTCTGAGAACTCTGATGATAGCCTGATGGGCTTTCATTTGTATGTGATCTTATTTCTCTCTCTGGCTGCTTTTAACAGTCTGTCCTTATCCTTGATCTTTGCCATTTTAATTTTATATGTCTTGGTGTTGTCCTTCTTTGGTCCCTTGTGTTGGGAGATCTGTGCACCTCCATGGCCCGAGAGACTATCTCCTTCCCCAGATTGGGGAAGTTTTCAGCAATTACTTCCTCAAAGATATTTTCTATCACTGTTTCTCTTTCTTCTTCTTCTGGTACCCCTATAATATGAATATTGTTCCGTTTAGATTGGTCATACAGTTCTATCAGTATTCTTTCATTCCTAGATATCCTTTTTTTCTCTCTGTGCTTCAACTTCTTTGTATTCCTCTTCCCTAATTTTTATTTTGAAATTTCATTTATCATCTCCTCCACCACATCTAATCTGCTTCTAATACCCTCCATTGTTTTCGTCAATGATTGGATCTCTGTCCTAAATTCGTTCCTGAGTTCTTGAATATTTTTCTGTACCTCCAGGAGCATGTTTATAATTTTTATTTTGAAATCTCTTTCAGGAAGACTTATTAGTTCAGTCTCACTCGATCCTTTTTCTGGTGTTGAGATTCTGCTTTGAACCAGGTTCCTTTGACGTTTCATATTTGTATGTGGCGCCCTCTAGTTCCCAGAAGCTTTACTCTCTGGAGCTGCTCAGCCCCTGGAGCAATGTCAGGGGTCACAGGGGAGTGGTGCTAGTGCCTAGGTGGAAGAAAGAGCTGTTTCCTGCTTCCCGGCTGCTATGCCTGTTTCCACTGCCAGAACCAGTGGGCCCAACACACAGGTGTGAACCTCTATGCTTTGTGTTTGTAGCTGCCATAGATGGGGCTTCCCTCTGGTTGCCCTGAAGCCAGGGTAGGGGCTGCTGGTTTGGGAGCCAGGTGCGGGCTAGCTGGGAGGAAGGCACAGCAGGCTGTATATCATGGTGGGGGGCCTTGGAGTTTTGTAGCCAGCCAGGGGGATGGAGCACCTAAAGATCATTTAAATTCCCAACCTGCTGGGCAGAGTGCACCCAGACAATTTTGTCTACCTGTCCTTTCTCCTGAGCAGTAAACTCTGTGCAACCTTTGCCCCTTTAACAGCTCTCGCTTTTAGGAAGTCTCTCAGACTACCTGCCTTTCTTTTGTCCCAGATCGGCCGGATATGAATCCCTGTTTTCCAAGAGCAGCTGGTGTCTCAGTCTCTCCAGGTATTCCACCTGTCTTAGCTTTCCAACCCCACTAATCACCAGAGCACCATGCAATGTAGGTTTGTGTTCCCAGAGCAGATCTCCAGAGCTAGGTGTTCAGCAGTCCCAGGCCTCCACTCCCTCCCTGCTCTGTTTCTCTTCCTCCCACTGGTGAGCTGGGGTGGGAGAAGGGCTTGGGTCCCACCGGGTTATGGCTTTGGTATGTTACCCTGTTCTGTTCTTTCCTCAAGGTATATGCAGTCTGGCAGAGCTTTCTTTCCTGTTGCTGTTTCAGGATTAGTTGTATTAATTATATTTTCATATTATATGTGGTTTTAGGAGGAGGTCTCTCTCTCACCTCTCATGCCACCATATTTCCATCTTTAATCCCTTCAGTACCCAGTGTCTTTTAAAACCATTGTTTCACATATTTTTGTGAGGTTTTTTTCCCCAGTGAATTCTCATGTCCTGCTCTTGGTAATTAAAAGAGATAAAAATTACCAGCAGCCAGAGTGTCTGGCCTCACCATATTCTTATCCCGGGTGTAAGGCTGATGAGTCACCCCCATCAGGAACTGCCTTCCTGGCCCTATGGTCACAGGTGCCAGGTGGTCTCTGAACAAGGGCACCCAGCTCGAGGGCATGGGGGCTGCTGTGCCCAGGAAGGAAGATTTTTGTCTAATTCACATGAAAGTTCCACATGCGAGGGCAGCCCACCTGATTTCCTCCATCCTGACCTTCCCGTATCTCCTGCGGTCTGCAGGTCCTGGGCAGCCAACCCTGGGGAGCGGCTGCTGCCTTCACATGCAGCAGAGTAGGGTCTTGGGCTGACACGGCCTGTCCCCCAGTAACACCGGGCTGTGGGGGGCAGCAGGAGCAGGGCATTTGTACATGTGGCCCCTGGGGCCAACACAAATTTACAAAAGCTTCGACAGGTGTCCAACAGTGGAAAAGTCCTGACCAGATTTTCCTCTTTATGTACATCTGGTACATCTGAAGCATCGTTTGAAAATTCATGCTTGGGAGTTACTTTGGTTTTTAGTTTTTGGTGTGTGTGCGTATGTGCGTATTACTGTGCAGCATATATCTCTCCTTCCATCAATTATAGAGACTAATAGCTCTACTGTTTCCCTTAGGAATAATATCTAAAAACCTTCTGTTAACCCTCCAGACTAACCACCCCAACTTAAATACTCCCTGTATTACTCTGCACCAGCTGCCATAACACGATGCTACAGACTGGGTGGCTTAAAGATCAGAAATTTACTTTCTCACATTCTGGAGGCTAGAAGTCCAAGATCAAGGTGCCCAAAGGGTTGGTTTCTGGTAAGACACCTTCTCCTGGCTTGTAGGTAGCCATTGTCTTGCTGCGTCCTCACATACATGCAGAAAGAGAGAGGTCTCTGGAGCCTCTTCCTCTCATAAGGGACACCAGTCCTATCAGATTAGTACCCCACCCTCGGGATCTCATTTAACATTAATTACTTCCTGTCTTATTTAAGGCCCTGTCTCTAAACAGAGTCACGGTGGGGGTCAGGACTTCAATATATGGATTTGGGTGGGTGGGGAGGACACAGTCCAGCCCACAGTGCTCCTCCCAACAAACGCCTCAGCAGCAAGACTGCCATTCTCTTTGCCTGGCATGGATGTTTGCGTTAGCCTGGATTCCCCTACAGCATTTTCATTCTCTCAGGATGACAGAGGACTCTTTGGGTCCTTTATGCTAAGCTCCCTGAGAGGGGTGTCACTGCAAGTGGGCAGCCCCTCCAGACAGGACTGATCAGGCCTTTCCCTGGACACAGAGATCTAGTCCTGGAAAAGCAGCTGCGGCCACTGCTGCCCCAGGCCCACGTCAGGACAGCCAGTCACGGCAGACTCACTGTCACCAGAACTTACCAAGCTGCACGGGGCAAGCTTCCCCAGGCCTTCCTTCCTCTCCATCTGTCCCCGTCCCCCTTCCTCCTCTTCAGCGGCATCCCTGCCCTCAGGCAGCTTGGCCTCCCTGCTCCTCCCACACTGACACCTCTGTAATGCAGGCAGGGAACCAGGAGACAGTACAGCCTGGCGGCGGCTCCCCAAACTTGGCTACACATCAGGATCACCTGGGAAGCTTTCACAAACCCCAGCATCCACATTACATCCCTTACGGACTAAATCAGAATGCCTCAGGTGGGAGGCAGACATCAGTATTTTTACCGAGGAAACTTGGCTTCCTAGCTGAGTGGCCTTGGGCAAGTTGCTTAATCCTAAGTAAAGATAATTGTAGCACCTGTCTTCTAAGATGGTGGTAAAGGTTAAATGAGTTAATATTTGTGAAGAGCCTAGAACAGTGCCTGGCACGCAGTATATGTGCTGAGTACTATTACACCAGCAATGCCCCAGAGGAAAATGTTTTACTAACTGAAGAATCCAGGAAGAGCATCAGTATACTAAGTCCCCTAACTCTGAGAGGCGGGAAGAGTGAGCTAACCTTTATCAAGGACCTGCTTGGTGCAAAGCATGTGTTATTTACTTATTTTTACAATAATCCCTCAATATTAAAATAATTTAACAGAAGATCAAACCAGTGCTTAAAGAGACTCATTCAGGTTCATCTAATGATGGAGTTGGGATTTACAACCAGGTCTTTCTTGCTCCAAGTTCAGGCTCCTCTGAATCCTCTTCTCAACTAGGCCTCAACCTTTGGACTCTCATGTTCTTTGCATCGCCCAATTTCAGCTCCTGGTAAGTCAGTTTAGCCAGAATCCCCCACCCTCCATATCCAATCAAACTCCTCATCCCCCACCATCCCCAAGATGACCGATCAGCAAGAATCCTACCACGTGGCTTTAGCCAGAACCCCCTTCACCCTTGGTGTTTCCTTTTAGTAATTTTCCATCCACCTTTATATAAATCTCCACTTACCCATGTCATATTCATAACTGAGCCCAATTCTATATGATCTATCTTTGCCCCCATTGCAACAATTCCTGCATAGGATCTATATTTATCACTTGTTTCTTAGGTCTGGTTTTTCTTTGACAATCTACACACACGTGTGTGTGCACACATGCACAGCTCTGGAAGCTCTTCTCTGGAGCTCCTCAGAGCCAGACTAAGGTGCCCTCCTTGGTAAGGAACATGGCCACAGCCCCCGATCGCCAACTAATAAGTCAAGACTTTCACAATAGTGACCATGAGCAGCACCCACCGCAGTCTGTTGTGGGCGTGCTGGACTTGGGAGGCTCGGCCACCAGTCTCTGGATCCGGGCCAGTGTGCTGCAGGCTTCCTCCATCTCCCTCCAAATGAGAAACACGTCCTCTCTGACTCCGGCTCCTGGGAAGGGAAACAGGAAGGAAAAGGCATGAGCAGGCAGCTGCGGCAGAGCTGAGAATTCTCTGGTAGTCATAGCAAGCCTAGCACACCCCAGCCAAGTTTCTAGAATATTTCTGAAAGTCAAATTCCACTTTCCCCACTGATCACTTTCTGAGATCAGGACTAAATCTCTAAGGAAGGGCCGTCACCTCAAGAAATAATAAATACAGACTGTAGGATACAATAAATCCTTGTAAAGTAAGTATCTGTAGAAACCAAAATATTTTAAGATGAATTATTGATAAATAAGATAAAGAATAAAAATATTCAAAGGTGCCTAAAAAAAGCCAGGTGAGAAAGGGAAATAGTATATGAAAGTAACAACCCCTAAATTTTCTTGATATAGCTAAGATTTCCTGCTTCCTTGAAACCACCTTCACAAGTCTTTACTTCCCCCTAATGCAATAATGATTCTTTGGCTTCCTTCTCTGGACCTCTGTTGTCTCCATTAAGGGTTAGGTTTGACCACATGATATTATTTTAAAGGACATGGTTTAATTAATATAGATATTTATAGCATTCTCACAATCAATCAATAAAAGTTCATCCCATGGGTAAGAGGTCTAGGCTGGGAGAAGCTCTGCTCTCTCCAAGACCCAGGCTCTAACAGATGAGTAGATGCCAGGGGTTGAAGAGGGTGTGAGAACAGGAGGGAAAGGCATGTGCCTGTAAATGTGCAGCATGAGGGCCCCTGGGGTGTTATCCTGACAGTATCTTGGTTGTGATATTGTCCTACTAATTCTGCAGGTCACTATGGGGGACATATTCCAATGGTAGAGAGCCCATGGGCATCTCTATTATTTCTTAAAACCTCATGTGCGCCTCCCATTATCTCTCCACACCTCTCGGCCAGAGCCTGCTGCGCACACGAAGCCAGCAGTGACTCCAAGAGGCAGCTACCGTTGGAAGCTGCCACCTGCTTGCTTTCAGTGGCTTCTAAGGGCCCAGCCCCCGCAAGGCATCATGGGGGCTACAGAGGAGTCCGTGCTCTGGTGGTGCTTCTATTTAGTTGACCACACAAGAATTTGGCATATGTATTCTTTCGTTTTAAAACCTCCATTCCAATAAAAAGTGTATTTAAAAACAACACACGACTCTATTTCACAGCCTATAGAGCTGGCTCAGAGAACACTGATGATGTTGTCATTAAAGGAAGCAAAGCCCAAATTCTCCAGTGATAAAAACCTTTGGGGGTGCCTGCTATTTGCCCGGCATTGTGCTTGGGCCTTTCTAAACATTTTCTCATCTCTCTTCACCACAGTTCTGGAGGCAAATCCTATTCTCATCCCCATTCTACAGCTGTGTAAATTGAGACACAGCGAGCTGTCCAGGGTTAAACCCTCAGTGAGTGGCAGAGTAGGGAGCAAACCCAAGCTGTAACTGCACCCAACCTGGCCACCCTGATTCGCTGCCAGGAAAAGGGCTGTATGGTTACAGAAGGGCTCTGCTGCCCCTCCTTCAGTGGCTGATGATCCTTCTTACCAAGCCTGTCCACAGACGCCTGAGACCCCACAACCACAGAGAAAGAGAGGCCACCACCAGGTCTAGGAGCCACCCCAGGAAATCTGTCCACTCAGGGCCAAAGGACTGACCTCCAGCCGCCAGAACAGACTGGGGCAGACCAGGGTCAGTGTTTGACTTTTAAAATGTAGTCAAGAAGGGCAGGGCCGACGTGGACAACAGCGTTCTCTCTCACCCAAAGTTGGCCGGATGAACTAAGAGAGTATCAATAGCTGCAGTCATAAAGAAGCCAGAGACAAGCCCTGGCAGAGACGGATGGCCACCATGGCTTTGCAGCCATCAAAGCCCAAGGAGGGACACGTGATGTGCACCCGGCTCCACAGTGGAACTCCAAAAATATCGCAAGCTGCTGCCAAATGCAAACCATGAGTCCAAAGGACTTTCAGACCGCTAGAAAGCGAAGCTGGCTTCCAGCTAACATTCTCTCGAAAAGTTGCCATTATCCCCAGTCTCAATAATATCTTAAGAGTCAGTGTAGCACATGTCAGCATCAAAGGAAAACATTTCCAAGGAAAAGCTGGGTTTCAATAATCCAAGGACAGGAATGGTGTTTAAGGAGCAGCAGCAACCTGGGGACATGCTCCCCTGTGCAGGTGGTAATGAGATTATCATTATTACTCTGGGTTAGTTAGACAGCCACAGATTCCCACACTGGGGATCAGAAAACAGGAACCCAAAAAGAACTATCCATTTAACTAGGTTTGTTTTAAAAAGCCAGCTAGTGAACACGAAAACCCAGAGGCAATGAAGAGCGTGGCACAGAATGCAGAGGTTTCACTGCAGGTGACTCCTCAGGCAGTGAGAGAGCTGCCACCTCCACCAGGGTCACCCCTGAGGGACTTGGCTGGGCCATCAGACAGCTGCAGCCAAGGCAGATGGTCCCACTGCCAACAGAAGAGGATGGAGGACAAGGCACCAGAAATCCCGAATTCGAGACTCTCCAGGCTAAACCAGAGTGGAGATGAAACCACAGCGAAGCCTTCTGGATCCTGACCACCGAGGTGCAAGCCACCCAAGGCCTGTTATGCACAAAAGTAGGATATGGCTCCTCACAGAGACATTCAGGTGACCTAAAAGATCTTCCAGCCCCAAGGGCCCCCTCCCTCACCAGCCCCTGACATCCCCCGTGGGCCACGTAACAACCTGAAGGCTCTCAGAATGCTGACACCAGATGGGACAGACATCACATTAAGCTGCGGGTTTTCACTAGCACCTGGTTCTGATTTCAGACTGGCTAGTTTGAAAAATGAAATGAGACCTGGATCAGATCTGTCTGATGTGTCAGGGGAAGAACCTGGCGAGTACCTGCCACAAGATACCACCTCTCTGTCAAATCTTCTGTGTCTTGCCTGCAGGACAACGTCCAGTTGTCAGAGGCCAATTCATCAATCTACTCACCAGCAAATATTCATTGGTGGTTGTCCATGGTGGAACAGGGCCCACACTGAAGATACAGCAGAGAACAGCGGCTCGCTCCCTGAACGGGCACGTAAGACCAGGGCACAAGGCCCCATGACACCCCCTCTCATACTCTGCTGCCATGAACCCTGTCAGAGCGCCATCCTCCCACTGTCCCCCCTTCAGGAATTCACAGCCCTCTGCCGCACTCACCTAGCCCACTCTTCATTCAAGGCACCATCCTGACCCCACCATCAAGCTGTGGCCAGCCACCCCAGGAAACTGTGATCTGCCTCCCGCACCTTCTCAGTTACTGTGGAATGAACAAGCCACAACCACTGTTCTCAGCCCTTTTGTTGCCAGGACCCACTTTCAGGCCACACCATTAGGTAGGCTGCCGGGATATGCAGCTCCCGGCTGCCTGTCACTCCAACCTCCAATTCTGATGGGCATGAAGCACCAGCCAGGACTGGTGCTGTAGTACATGCATGACCTTGAGCCCCGCCTAAGTTAAGTCAAGCGTGCACAAACACGATGCTTTATTTTTCATAGGCAGCTGCTTACAGCACAGCTCACCACTCAGCCGTGCGTCCACGGTGCACTGCTATGGAGGACTCTGGTGGGAAGCTCCCCTGTGGCATCAGCATGCAGTCAGGAGGCTCATGTTTGCATGGGCTGGCTCTGCTCATGAGACTGTAAACATCTTTTCTTTTTGGCTTTTTAATTTTTTATTAAGGTATTATTGATATACACTCTTATGAAGGTTTCACATGAAGAAACAATGTGGTGACTACTTTTACCCATATTATCAAGTCCCCACCCATACCCCAATGCAGTCACTGTCCATCAGTGTAGTAAGATGCCACAGAGTCACTGTTTGCCTTTTCTGTGCTACACTGTTTTCCCCGTGATCCCCCACACCATGTGTACTAAACATAATACCCCTCAATCTCATTCTTCCACCCTCCCCACCCACCTTCCCACACTCCTCCCTTTGGTAACCACTAGTCCCTTCTAGGAGTCTGTGAGTCTGCTGCTATTTTGTTCCTTCATTTTGCTGCGTTGTTATACTCCACAAATGAGGGAAATCACTTGGCACTTGTCTTTCTCTGCCTGGCTTATTTCACTGAGCATAATATCCTCCAGCTCCATCCATGTTGCTGCAAATGGTAGGATTTGTTTCTTTCTTATGGCTGAATAGTATTCCATTGTGTATATGTACCACTTCTTCTTTATCCATTCATTTACTGATGGACACTTAGGTTGCTTCCATATCTTGGCTATTGTAAACAGTGCTGTGATAAACATAGAGGTGCATATGTCTTTTTGAATCTGAGAAGTTGTATTCTTTGAGTAAATTCCAAGGAGTGGGATTCTCAGGTCAAATGGTATTTGTATTTTTAGTTTTTTGAGGAACCTCCATATTGCTTTCCACAATGGTTGAACTAGCTTACATTCCCACCAGCAGTGTAGGAGGGTTCCCCTTTCTCCGCATCCTCACCAGCATTTGTTGTTCTTAGTCTTTTGGATGCTGGCCATCCTCACTGGTGTGAGGTGATATCTCATTGTGGTTTTAATTTGCATTTCCCTGATGATTAGCAACGTGGAGCATCTTTTCATGTGCCTGTTGCCATCTGAATTTCTTCTTTGGAGAACCGTCTCTTCATATCCTCTGCCCATTTTTTAATCGGGTTATTTGCTTTTTGGATGTTGAGGTGTGTGAGTTCTTTATATATTTTGGATGTTAAACCCTTGTTGGATATGTCATTTACAAATATATTCTCCCATACTGTAGGATGCCTTTTTGTTCTGTTGATGGTGTCCTTTGCTTTTTAGTTTGATGTAATCCCATGAGTTCATTTTTGCTTTTGTTTCCCTTGCTCGAGGAGACACGTTCAGGAAGAAGTTGCTCATGCTTATATTCAGGAGATTTTTGCCTATGTTGTCTTCTAAGAGTTTTATGGTTTTATGACTTACATTCAGGTCTTTGATCCATTTCGAGTTTACTTTTGTGTATGGTGTTAAACAATAATCCAGTTTCACTCTCTTGCATGTAGCTGTCCAGTTTTGCCAACACCAGTTGTTGAAGAGGCTGTCATTTCCCCATTGCATGGCTCCTTTATTGTATATTAATTGACCATATATGGTTGGGTTTATCTCAGGACTCTCTAGTCTGTTCCGTTGGTCTATGAGTCTGTTCTTGTGCCAGTACCAAATTGTCTTGATTACTGTGGCTTTGTAGTAGACCTTGAAGTTGGGGTGCATAATCCCCCCAGCTTTATTCTTCCTTCTCAGGATTGCTTGAGACTGTAAACATCTTGAGTATAGAGACAAAGCTTTCTCTTTGTATCTTCCACAGCTCTAAGCATGGGATCCAGTGCTTTCAGTAAGAAGTCCTATCCTTGCTTGTTTTTATTTTTCCTTATTACAAAGAAACAATAGCAAACACCTAATACCTTCTTTCCTCAAGGGATTGCCTGCCTCATAACTGACAGCCTGCAATACTGCAAGAAACTCTTCCAAACGGCATGTAACAGACTCTTATCATTTGAGCAGATGGCCATGCACTAGGTATCCCAGACAGTAAAGTTACCTGCCCTAAAGCACTAACTCATTTCCTTTTAGATCCTCACACCACAACTAAGCGAGGCTCCTCCAACATATGTGAAACGCTAGCATTCCAAGCAGGAGGGGACAGGCAGAAAAGCAGCTCGGTGTGGCCCAGGTCAGGAAGGACAGTTAAATGCAGCTCAGGCAGAAGCCAGTGCAGACATCAGAACCACCCTCAGCGAGCCTGAGCCCCGGACCATCCCCGAGGCCCCTGAGGCTCTTCTGTCTGTGGCTTTCTCCCCATCCCCCAGGACTCCTGGCTCAGTGGGTGGAGACCCTGCTGTCTGCCTGAGCCTTAAATTGCTATCAGTTGTAAGGATGGAAAGAGCTGGTTGTAACTATCAAAAGGCAGTATTTTCAGAAAAAAAGCAGCCTAAACTTCTATTTTAAGGAAGCAATACAACACTTAAAAAATAATTAACTATGAGGTGGTTAAAATTTCCAGAGACCTAAAGTTATAATATGGATCTGGTAAAAGGGGGCCTATCACATCCATAAAGAGATCAAAAGTGGTGAAATTCGTAGTTTTTGTTAGTGGAAAAGTCCCCAGTTACTTGTGTTAAATTATATATTAAGATGGCTTGTCGAGAGGTCACTGAACACCTGCTGGCTCAGACCAGCCCCGTGGCCCTAACCACCGAGGCACATGTCAAACTGCACTCAGTCTACCCTGTGGAAATTCATTAATTAAAGCAATTAGAGTTTCATTGCTAATTAATTTAAAGCAAATAGAGTCATATTGCCATCTGGCTAAACGTTTATGCTTCCTTGGGGCAATGAATACATATGTTTCACAAGGACCATGTCTTAAAAGCAATTTCAAATACCAAGTATGGGCCATTTTTAATAGGCAGGTATGTGCTGTCACCTGGGGCCTGAGTGGAAGACTGTAAAGTGTAATGCAGTCTAATTGTCCCATATTCACATACGCCACCTCTATTCCCCCCATGGGAAGATCAAGGTCTCCAGTAAACTCAGCAAGAAGCATGGCCCCAGGCTCTGGGTGCTACTGGGCGAGCAGGTGAGAAAGACATGGGCACAGGGAGAGAGAAGCAACATCTAAAGAAGAAATGCCAAAAATGCCTGTGAATAAAGCTTAGTTGAATACATATATGTTATTTAGAATAGGTAATACCATTTAAACGACAGCAACTCAAAGGGTAGGAGTTTTAATGAAGTGGTAAGTTCAGGGGGCACCAGAGTGAGTCTCCATTAGAGAAAATTTATTAAAATTTTTGTTTTTCAGCTTTTCCATCACAGAAAGGCCTGAGTTTCTTGCAGTTCTAAGGGACCTAGAGTGCACAAAAAAGAACACAAGATGGTCACAGAGTTGCTGTCTGATTTCTATCAGCCAACTCTGAATCAACAGGAAAACGTACAGCTAGGCCTTGTTTGGGGGGGGGCGATCCTGCACTAGGGTCCGCTCAGCTTCCTCTCCTCAGAAGCCTGTTTTTGTGAAAATGGGTCACATTGAGCCTGGGTCTCACTCACACAATGGGGTCTGTCCTAGCTCTGCCAAGTCATTCAAGAATAAGCAAGTCTTGGGTGTCTAATGATTTTCTTCAAACTCACACGAGACTGACCTAGAAACCAGGCAACGAACTATTAAAAATATCCTCTTCTTACTAGGAAGGACATCTGGTTGAACAATCATCATTCACTCATGCATTCAACAAAACTCGATCAATGCCTAATGTATCTGAGCACTGGACACACAGAGTGAACAGGAAACAGTCTCAGCTTTAAGAGACTTTCACTCCGGCGTGGGCTTTCTAGAGCACAGTCCTTAGTACCTGTGTCAGAACCTCCTAAGCTGCTGATCAAAATGCAGATTCCTAGGCCACACCCCAGACTCAGTCAGTTCAGGAAATTACACTCTTTTTTGTTGTTGTTATGTCCTTTTTATCGAAGTATAGCTGATATACAATATTATATTGGTTTCAAGTCTACAACACAGGGATTTACCCCCACTAGAGCAGTTACCATCTGTCAACATGGGAAGGTGTTTCAGGACCATTGACTGTTCTCCATGCTGCACATCCATTTCCGTGACCAGCTTATATAATGATTGAGAATTTCTGTGCCTGTTGAGCCCCCTCACCCACCCCATCCACCGGCCCCAACCCCTCCCCTGTGGCAGCCACCAGTCCCTTCTCAGTGTCTATGAGTCTACTGCTATTTTCCTCATTTTGTTTTGTTTTGTTTTTAGATTCCACATAAATGAAATTATATGGTAGGAAATTATACTCTTCAAAGCATCCCAGTGATTCTTTTGCAACAAAGTTTGGGAAGTTTCAGTCTAACAAGAGAGAAAGGCATATAAACAAATTATTTCTATCCAAAATATTCTTGGAGAAAAAAAAAAGTTGAGTGTTTTTCAGGAATATTCTAATACCCTGATATTCCTATTTCTGCCCTAAGGAAATGCTCCCAAAAGAAGTCAGAGCTCTTTTTTCCCTTCGAAGTGCTGGAGAGTCTCTGGCCTGCTATCTAGACATCTATTCCGGGCCACTCTCATTCATACGGTTCATGATATTCTACTATTTCTAAGAGTGTCTTTTATTTTAGATGAATTTTATAATAGCTGCTTCCTGCCAATACATAAAGAAGGAGAAAGAGGTGAAAACTAAAATTTGCTATGTACCTACTGTGCACCAGCCACTGTGCCTGGCACTTAAACACATGACCCCATTCACTCCCACAACAACCGCATAAGCAGGGATCACCACCCACATTTCACAAACAAGCAAAGTGTGAGTCAGAGAAATTAAGGAACTTGCCCAAGGCCACACAGCTAATAAGTAGTGAAGTCAGGATTCAAGCTAGGGCCTGCCTGCCCCCAAAGCCCCCCATACTCTTTCCACACTGAACACTGTCCTTGTGTATCCTTACAAATTATCATGGCGCAAGAGCTACATAAACAAACCCTATCTATTACGTATTGGCTGTTTTTCGTTTCCCTCACTCGAAGGGCTTACAGACTCATCTCTTCCTGGGCTGGAAACCACCTAGGCTGTAAGTCTGATAAGCAGGTGATGATGGTTAGTGAGCTACATCCCCAAGGCCATTCTCACAACTAGCAGCACATGCTGGCTTGGCTGTAATCTGCCCGCACCCGGATTGGCAGTCACCCACGGGACAGGCCCGATGGGGTTATGAACTCTTAAAGCTCCCAAGTGTTAGGCTTCCACTATCTGCATTTCGTCTCCCTTAGCAAACTGGGGCTGCCTAGAAGACAGAATTATGTTCTTCTGTTTTTGTAACCACTCTCCCTGGTACATCCCTGGCACCAGGTAGATACTTCCAA
The DNA here is from genome assembly GCA_029783875.1 of Phataginus tricuspis. Taxonomy (NCBI): domain Eukaryota; kingdom Metazoa; phylum Chordata; class Mammalia; order Pholidota; family Manidae; genus Phataginus; species Phataginus tricuspis. Next base: position 14,627,332 of record JAQQAC010002629.1, on the reverse strand, counting down.
ATAGGCTGTTGTAGAACATAAGCTTCTTGAAAGCAGCCTCCTCTTTTTATCATTGTACCTCTAGGGTTCAGCACTGTGCTTGACATCAGATGAATGAATCTCACCCTAAAACCTGGGCAAGTTTATTCAAATATAATCAGAAATCTATACCAGCTCATTTTCCTAGTAATTCAATTTAATTTTTACAAGATTTTTGAGGGATTTCTCTATGCCTCATGTTTTGTTAGGTGATGTAGGATGTCTGAACCCCCTGGATTATATTTCAGCATGATGCTAAGAGATTGATTCCATTGGTGACCAAAGAACTGGGCTAAGCCCACTACTGCTCAGTGCCAAGAGAGGCCTACAGCAGGCAGGGGAGGAGCCCTGCTGATAGGCTGTCCTGCAGCCGGGAGCTGAGATAAATCCAGGACCCCAGGATACAACCCTTGATGGGGGAAGGAATGCAGTGGGTCCCTGCCCTTAAATGGATTTACTGTCTCTGGCTGGGAAAACTAGACCTTCACACACATCAGGTGATAGTGTGAATTAAGGAGAGAAGAGGGTGGAGTTGGGCTGTTCTAAAGTCCTGGGATCCTGGAGTTATGGTGGGAAGGAGCAACTTTTAAATCATCAGCAGAAGCATAATTGATATTCCAAAAGTTTGAGGTTCCCCAAAAAGGGAACCCTTGTCTTTTATTCCTTTTGAATATCCTCCTCATCCCTATGAGACTCTAAAGCACACAGAAGGTGTCCAATAAATGCTTTAACTAACCAGAGGATTCTCTCGCAGCAGCAGTAAGAAATCCAAGGCAACCCATTATGAGAAGGAGCAGGACCTGGAGATCATTAAAGCCTCTCAGCCTTGTATACTGTAATGTAGGAACAATTTTGGCAGTGCAGCTGCTCTGGGTCCATCCGTTGAATTAAACTGAATGCTGGGGAGAAGCAAGAAGACCTCTGAGAGAAGGCCCTGCTGTCAGTAAGCTATAAACGGGCACCAATCAGTGCTTCTCAATTAAATCAGACATTAGACACACAGAAGCAATGCCAAGCCTGAGTGATGAGCCAGTAAACTTCAAGTGCCTAATTAAAGATCACAAGTGTCTTCCAAGAACCACAACCTGGTTATTTTTTCTCTTTAAGCCTAACCTGAAAATATCTTAAAGTAAATAAAATCTGGCTTCACAATATTTCACTTTAGTTCATGCATTTTTCTCCACCAACACAAAGAAAGTACAGTTTTCAAAAGTAGCCAAATTTTTACAGCTACACCATTTGGGGATGTAAGAATGGTACTAATGGAGCAGAGCAGTTTTTCTAACACCATTTTTTCCCCCAGAAGTACTAGACGCAAACAACAATAGTCTCAGAAGAACACTGCCTTTTCCTATTCCCTAATATTCCTTTTAATTTATTCATCACAAAGTGTCTCTCTTGTCCCACACGTCAAATGTGGCGGTGAGCACCCTGAACCGTGCTGCTCGGTTAGCAGGGCTGTGCCGAGGGGGCTGAGGCGGCCCGGCTCAGGGGGCGGGGCGATGATGGCCCCGTGGATGGTACCTGACATGGGTGGGCGGGGCCTAAGAGCAAAAGGGGCTGCTCTGCCCGGCCCTGGTCTCCTGCGAGCCAGAGAGGGCTCTGAGCTGCTGGTTCTTTTGGTTGCACATAGGAAACTGAACTAAAGTTAAGCCACGCCTGGCTATCTGCAGCTTGTGCCCTCCTCCTCCTCGGGCATAAGGTACGATGCTCTGGCTTGTGGAAGCTCAGAGCTCTGTCAGCCCGGGTGCCCATCCTACCACTAGAATGCCTTGAATTTCCAATTCTGAAGAGCCTGACGACATAGGCCACCTAAAATACATCCACTGTCAGCTTCGCTGGTTAGTCCAGATTCCAGGCTATGTGCATCAATGCCGAAATTATTTCTTTTTTTTTTTTTTTTTAGTCTGATGCCAGGCAGGCCCTTAGTAAAAAAATTTACTGTAATGTGATTTTACTAATACATATTTACTATTTCAGTTGAATTTAATTTTTTAAGAATAAAATAGGAAGAGAGAACCAAAATAAAAGAGGAGGTCTGCTCTGAACATAAGAGATCAGAAGCCTTTATCCTTCCTAAAAAGGAGCCCCCCCCCAACTACTACCTAGACCCCTCACTCTGGGCCCTCAGGGATTTCACAACCTGAAGAGTAACTCCTTACAGAATTAGGACTATACCTCTTATGAGTCCTTGGAAAGCCCAACAGGTAAAGTTCCTTCCCAAGACAGCAATAGCTAGGCTCTATCCAGAACAATTTCCCTCCATGAAAGCTTCTGAGAATTGAAAATAACCACATCTAATTTACAAATACTCCTGTACTATTCCAGCCTCTCACTGAGGCTGGTCTGGCAGTAAGGACATGAGTGGAAATCATGCCCAGAAAGGGCCCCACAGTGTACTCCACTCCTAGTATGAGAACAGGAGCTCCCGATTTCCTCTAGAAAGGGAGGCCTACCCCTGGTATTGACCTTGAAAATGGATCTTCCTTCAGTACACAGTTTAATAGCACAGTATTCAGTTCCTGGGTCCAAATTCCAATTCTCATCTGTCATTATGCATGCAAATAAACTGGCTAGTATCATGACTATTCTAAAAAATGCTCTTTGTGACAGAGGCTCTGCCCTATCTTAGATTATTTTACTTTCTGGAACCAATGTCTACAACAAAAGCCCACTTGGAATCCCAAAAGGAAACTAACATTAATGGAATGCCAATTTTGTGCAGAACATTTCCTTGTGTGTTATATGCTTTAATTCTCCCAACAACCATATGAGGTAAATGTTATTATTCCCATTTTTACAGCTGAGGAAACAGTTCACAAAGGCAAAGTAACTGCCTAAGGTCACACAGCAGTTAGTGGCAAAACTAGGGGTTGAATCTAGGTCTGATTCCAAAGTGATTCAACTTCCAGCAAACACTGTTTACCAGAGCCAAAAAAGGGTCACACGAGAGCAAAAGGTTATGATAGCTTGCATTATTATTGAGCAAATATTTACTTCCCTCCCCATCCCTGTGAGTGGAGTAGACCTCCCCAGCCCACTGATGTTGGACTTGGTCATGTGATTTACTTTGGCCAGTGGAATGTTAGTGGATGTGCCGCGTGCAGAGGCCCGAAACATGTCTGCTTTCATCTTCCCTTTCTAGGGATAACCTTTTGAAAATGTTTTGGCTGGGCTCTTGTGCTCATGCTATTCACAATAAGAATCCCCCTGGATAGCATTAGTTGAAGGAGGCCAAGTCCATCCTAGATTAATCAAATTGCAGTTGACCTGTAGACCTGTGGTCAAGAAATATATGAAAACTATAAACAGGTCCAAGAGGCTCAACGAACCCCAACTATGTGTCATCAGGATCGGAGGGGAGACTCCGTGGCATGTTTTCCTCTTTGAAAGAAATAGTGAGAGGCTTCAGAGGTAAAAGGAGAATCAGAGTAAAAAGCCAGGGAGGATGTCTATCAGTCTTCCCCAACCTCCAGAGGGTCAGTAGAATTATTAAAATCACATCTAAGGAAGAGTAGGAGAGGATGGTGGTGGGAAGGAATAAACAGAGTTGAATTTTCATCCAGGCTAAAGTGGAGAAACCAGACACAGTGCAGGCGATCAGAGGATCCCGGAGGGTGAGGAGAGCAGAAGAATATGCCTCCTCCCCTATAAGTTCTCAGAAATTCATGGGGGAGGTCTTCAGATAGCACCTGAGTACAGAATTAGGGGTTAGAGTCAATTTCCTCTTGCCCCCTTTAAGAGGGCAGTCACCCCCGTCTGCAGAAGTGCTCAACAGGGCTGGCACAGGAGGTGCCATGGAACTTAGTCTTCTTCCTGTCTTCTCTCTAAATATTCTTGTCAAAGAAGACTGAACTCTTGGGAAGTAAAGTAAGAAGAACTTAAAATGTAATGTACTATTTAATGCACCACCCTAAGCAGCACATATTGCCTTTGTCAAAACACTGGAAAAGCTTTTCATCACCTGAAAAGAAAGAGCAGTCCTGGAAAAACAAACAAAGAGGAAAAAGTTCAACCTGGAGGGAACATATTTCCAAGGAATTAATATCCATATAAGAATCCAAAGTAAGCCCAGAATAAATAAATGATTGTACATGATGTATCTACTGTTGTCTTTACAATGAAACAGGAAACAAGATAAACTTGTTCTCAGCCTGAGAGCACTTTTTTCTTTCTTCAGGGAAGAAGCTAATATAAGGCATCACCCCAAAATACAAGGCCTAACAGCTGGTAATAATTCACATAGAATTAACTTATTTGCAGATACTGTTATAATTTAGTAAACCATTATGAGAAACATAACAAGTATGAAATGTCAAAATAAAATGAAACCAGTTTGTAGCAATGTGTCTAATTCATCCAGTCTCTATTAGTTTAAGATGGCGCAATCCAAAGGACCTTAGAAACTTTCGAGCATGCTTATAGCCTTTTAAGTTTCCAATTGATAATGGGTACAAATGCAACATTATTGCTTCAAGTTTTCAAAGGCTTTAATCACTGACAAGAAAAGCTGTAATAAGCAAACTGCTGATACAGCTCAATCTTTTGTTTCGCTTTCAAACTGTACCACTGGACCTCCCCAAATCTGTGTCAATAAACAAGGTGAGGGGAGGAGCGAAGAAAAAAGAAAGAAGGATGTAAAATGTATTGGGGGCAGAAAAAAAAAAGAGTTTAAAATGTCAATGGCTATTACAAGAAAATGTGTGTGCACTAAATAACACAGCCCAGAAACCAAACACACACGTGCTCTCCCCTTGGAAGATTCAGTCCAGCAACACACAAAATGGAGGGTTTTTTGGATAATATCAAACCCATTTGTCACAACTACAGAAAACACACAAAGCAGATAAAAAAACAAACTTATGTCAGAAGGTTATCCCTAGAAAGGGAAGACGAAAGCAGGAAAGGGCAACGTCACAGAGCTGATGGCCCCGGAGCAAGCCCATCACATACAGCGCTGAGAAGGTCACATACGTCAGCGGAGAAAAGGAAGGTCAGGAAGGGAATGGTGAAAATGAAGCTGTTTGCCATTTAAGGAAAAATCCATTTATATTCTTTTATCACACCATGCCTCAAAATAAATCTAGGGGGACCAAAAAGATTTTTATTTTTGTTTTAAACTCAGGCCATACAAAACCAGATGGAAATTTTAAGGTTGTATATAAAATACAGTCAAAAGAAAAGGAAAAACAATAACCAGGATAATTATCGGTAAGCCATAACACCAACTAATAGTCATTAATATACAAAGAGTTCACACAATGTGGTGAGAAACCCAAGACCCCAGCAGACAAATGGGCAAAGGACAAGTGGGTCATTCATAAAAAAAGTTAAATACAAGAATGTTCAATTCCATTATTCACTACTAGTGGACATTAATGTCTTCATCAAAGAAATACAGATGGAAATAATGAAATACTGTTTTTATGTTAATTCAAGTCCAGTGAAATGGGTACTCCCCATACACTGTTGATTTGAGTTACAGTGTCTTAAAACATTTTTTTTGTGAAGCAATTCCATGTGAGAGATCACCCCAAAATGTTCAAACATGTTGATCCAGTATTTTCACTACTAGAAGTCAATCCAAAAGAAGTCTAAAATACAGGAGGAACTATACCAAAAAATAAAAAGGTAAGTGCTATATTATCTCTAATAGCAGAAAATTTAGAAATTACCCTAATGTCCAACAGGAGATGATAAAGAAAATGATAATATACTATTTCAACGAATATTATATATTTTTTGATGTCACAAAAGTTTAACAGAACATGGAAAGATACTTGCTACAATAATAAGTAGAAAATGAAATATTCAAACTGGTACATAATATGATATTTATACTTTAATTTTTTCTAAGTATACATTGCAAAGACTGGAAGGAAATACACAAATATTTTCAACAGTGAGAATCTTCAGATGACAAGGTTTCTTTTCCTTCTTTCTCTATATTTTCCAAATTGTCTATACTTTGTCTACAGAGTGCAGGACAGCCAATTGTTCATGACAGCCTGGGCTCAGACCTCCAGCTCTCACCAGTTGTGTAATCTTAGAAAATAACTCTAGGGCTGTTTCTCTTCTGAAACATTGGAATAAAAATATCACTCACCTCACATGGTAGTTGTAAGGATTTAAATGAGATACTGTATGTAATATACCTAGTAACACACACACACAGCTTTAACCATCTTGGGGAAAAAAAAGCCTTTGAAGTGACAAGTTAAGCACTTAGAGGGTTAGGACAGCTTATCACTTTCATCCAATAATTAGAAGTGACACCATGGTTGCTAGGAAGTAACTGATGTAATAGTGGGATAAAAACACACATAACAACAAAAACTATAAAAATTATTTTTTAATATTTACAAAATATATTCTTTTAAAACACCAGAATTTTATACCATAAATGTATGACAAGAAAAAGTGAAAGATACTATCCATCCCACACAGTAGATGAAGACATCAGGTTGCACATATGGTCTCATAGCTCACTTTAATATAACTTTGAATGTAAGACAGTCTTTACTTCCAGGATAAACACAACCACAGAATTCAGGATCTTTTCTCCTTTTCCTAGAAATTATGGGGAGAAATAAAAATGAAAAAGAAAACACAAATATCTTCTCCTACCAAATTAGGAGACAAAAATAGCCTCCAGATCCGAGCCCTAGAGAATGGCTGAGATGGGCAGCAGCTGCATGGAAGAAAGCACAAGACCATGCCGGAGGGGTTCGGCGAGCTGGGGCAGGTGTTAGGAAGTGGAGGACCCACCTCGAGTCCGAGGTGCACCTGATCAGCAGCTCTGGACACTGCAGCTTCAATGACAAGGACTCATAGCAGAATTCTGTCTGTTTGGTTTAGAGAAGCAAAAGAGGTAGGGCTCCACAAACCAGCATCCAGAACCAGCTTATCTGTAGGAATCGCTCTCCCTCTGTGGCAGCAGAGAAGAGAGCCTCTGAGTTGTGATCACAGCCCCTTTCCTGCCTACCCCACCTTCCGTACGAATTGCCTGCAGATATCTGTCTTACCTCCTCTCAGTGGTGAATGATAAAAAGGAAGCTGGCACACAGCATCCAGCAAGGATATGTCTAAGAAAAAAATGAGAAAGCAGCAAAACTTTCAAAAGATGAATAATACTAAAAAGGTCATCAAAGAATACATGAAAATTAGAATCCAATATTTCACCATGAGTTAAAAGATAGATATGCCACCATCAACTCCATGAAGGAAGAAAACAAGATAGAAATCCAAAAACTCACGAGTGAGATGGCAAAAAAAGGGGGAGAGGAGATAGTAAAACTTCAGGAAAGAAGAAAAACATCATAGAAATTAAGTTGAATTTGGTGGAAATTCAATAAAGAAAATATATTATGAAACTCACTGTAAGAAACCAGAGAAGGTGAACACAAACAGAAATGAAGTATTTTAAAATATTAGAGAGAAAATGATAGATATGGGAGGCAGCCAAAGGAGAACTATCATACTTTAGACATAAAATGAGTCCCTAAAGAAGAAACCCAGCATGGTACAATGGTTAGGAGAATAAACTGTTTGAATCCTGGCTCTGCTACTCACTAGGCATATGAATTGGGACAGGCCTTTTAAACGTTGGTTTTCCCATTGCTAAAATGAGGGTGGTAATAATATTACCTACTCCATAGGGTTGTTAGAAAGATTAAGTGAGCTAAAATTTGATAAGAAGCTAGAACAGTGCCTGGCACATACTAATTGTTGTATTTTAAAAAGATAATAAGTAATTTAAATTTTAAAATAATAAATAAAACAATGGAACAGAACAAATACCTAAAGATATAATTCAAGAAAACATGCCTAAGAAGTCCTAGATGTCCACATGGTGAGGGCACACTGCACACCAGGGGATGTCGGCCCCGGCAGCCAGCACGGAGACATATCCTGGGACTAAACAGATTTTAAAGATAAAGATGAAGAATCCTTTGGAGCAAAATGGCTGAAAAAGATGTCCCTTGACTGTAGCCCCATCAATAAAACAGTAATTCGGCCTCCATCCACAGAAAGAAGTGTGCTGACACGGGAGCTGTGGGACGCAGGGAGGAGATTATGAAGCCCCTACAGTCCGAGACCAAGGAGAGCCGTTCTGCGAAGGCTGGCCTGCAGCCCCGCTGCTGACTCGCCAACCGTGATCCCAGCAACAGAATCAGAAATAGCTCGATATCCCTGAGGATTCAGCTGCAGCCCCATTTGGCTTGGTCCTGTCACCAGCACCATATGACAAGGGACCTGGGAGGAATCACGCTCACCTGAGCATTAGGTGACACCCAGACCTCAGTCCCAGTTCTGGACCCTGAAGTGGACTGTGAACTGGCTCCAGTCCCTACTGGCCATGGCCCAGGAGCCCCTGGAGATAAGCCTGCCCAACTCAGTCAGACTGTAGATTCTGAAACGGCCTTTTAACTGGGTTCCAGTCCATTCCGGCCACAGTCCACAAATAGTCTTGCTGGCACAGGGGCTCTGCAGGAGACACTCCTGTCGGCACCCCCAGAGGTCCTGAAAGGGGCCTGTAGGCTGCAGCTCCCTCCCAGGGGCAGTCCACAAGCAGGCCTGCTAACACAGGAACCAGGCAGGAGACACTTGTGTCTAGGCCCCTGGAAATACTGAAAAGGTTCTCTAAGGCTCCAGAGCCCTCAAGCCACAGTGAGCCACAGTGACCCTCCCCAAGGGCCCAGGGTCCCAGCAGAAGACACTCCGGTGTGCCACCCTAGAGAGTCGGACGGGGCCCTAGACGCAGCTCCAGCCCTATCACAGCTGCTGGCCACCGTCAGACCAGCCAGCTCAGGGATCAAGTATGAGACATGCTGTCTGCACTGCCAGACAGCCTGAGAGGGACCTCAGCTAGGTTCCAGACCCTCCCAGCCATAGTCCACAAGCAGTCTTGCCAGCGGAGGAAACGTGTGGGAAACACTGCCATCTTCACTTCAAGAGATACTGAAAAGGCCCTAAACTTGGCTCCGGCCCTTTTCAGCCATGGTCCAAGGCCAGTCCTGCCCATCCAGGGACCCATCCACTGAGAAGGCAGCAGCCCTCCTGGGGACCTGCTGGGAGCCATACCTGCCATGCACCTAATACTAGGCCTGCTTTCTGAGGACCCAACTGTGGCCGCTGAAGAGGATCCTGCTGTCCCAGAGCCACCCTACTAAACAAGGTACTGAAGACAGTCCCATCCATCCAACCAGACAGGTTCCACACCCACCCAAGCTCCTGGGAACAAGCCTGCCAACCACAGACCTCCCTGCAGACTGCCTTGATTAGGGGATAAGAGGAAATAGGTCCCAGGAGATGATAGGAACGAGCTCCACGTCTTTGCAGCACCTCGGGAGGAAGGTACACGGTGAATCCAGTGGGGTAGGGCAGAGTCTGCAAGAGACTCCCACATCCAAAGCCCAGCACTGGAGCAGCAGAGAACGGCTCAACCTGGGGTGGTCATTAGACAGGGACAAGGGCTATTTATGGGGCAATTTATGGGAACTGACGTCCAACTACTAGAGCCCCTTCCTGATGCCTCAGCGCTGCCTAGCATCTCCAAACTGTGCGAAAAGCTCAGGAGGGGGACCCTGAGAGTGACTGAGGTTCCCACCAATCTGCTAGGACAGAAGGACACTGGAATCAAAAATTGAACTGAATTCTAGAAATCAAAGAACGTGACCAGCCTTGTGTTTTTGACCAGACATTCATATATGCCACTAGAGGGCGTTCCGTGAGCCTTCCAGGACCTTGGGCAGTGCCCCCCACGCAACCATCACACCAGAGCCAGGCCACCTCTAGCTGATGGCGGTAGCCATGGGCAACTGGTGTGCAGAGAGGGGTGTGGCCTCCCGGAAGTCACTGCTGACTTGGGAAACCCCAGCGGCCTGGACTGCAATTGAGTTTCAAAGATATCACAGAATACTTGTAAGTCCTGGTCAGATATAAATCAATCAGGAGAAAGGCCTCTTGTTGGAGTTCACTTAAACAGTTAATTTCCTTGACTCAATATGAATGCCAGAAATAGAAAGGCATGAAAGATGATTTTTCAGGCCTCTATTTAACATGTTCAAAAAAGGAAGCCTATTTTCAGCAGCACCAGCCAAGGCCCTGCCAGCCAGGGCAGCAGGGCAGATGAAGGCTGTCACCACAGTCAAGCCCTGGCTGCCAAGTTCAGAGGCTTTAGGAAGCTAATGCCCACAGATTTCCAAGAGCCAGGCATCAGGGCAAGGAGACCCTCCTCCCCACCCATTAGGCTCACTCCTTAACTTGCCATCAATGAGGTGGCCTGGGACACATGCCAGGAGACTGTGGGGAAAGGGGAAGCCCAGACCCCAGGGGCAGAATGAAAGTGTTTCCCTGTCCTGGAGAGGAATGTTTTCCAAAGAAAATGCCTAGAGCTTAGGGAAGTTTATACACATCTATTTTATTCTGTATGGGTAAGATGAATATTTCATGATACAAGGACACCGTGAAGAGAACCCACACTCACTAACAGGGAAAGGATGCCAAGCTCTAAGGGGCAGGGTGGCTCAAAGGAGCATCAGAAGGTCGCATCTCTCTGGTCCCATAATAACCTAGACTCTGGTGGAACCCCTTTCCCCTCTCCAGCAGATGCCAAGCCCATAACAAAGAGAGAAAGAGGCAAGATACCTACCTGGAGAAAAACTGGGAGTGGAGGGTTCTGGCTACTCAACAGAGCTGCCAACCCTCTCTCCAGGACCCACAAGTATAAACATGAGCTGGGACCCAGCCAGCTCTGGGCAGAAAGCCAAGGGCAAGGATGGCTATGAGGAGGAAAAGCTGGAACTATAGCTTCAGGTCGGCATCATGTGCCAGATTAAATTTCCCACAATTCCTAAATGTACACCAAAGATCCTGCTCTCCCCAGTAAGTGGAGCCCATCTGAGACTGATGGAGCCATGCTGGGAGGAGGCAGACTCTCTAAGGTAGGAAGTCACCTCCGGAAGTGAAAGGTAAGAAGTCCACCCATTGCCCAGATTCCTGCACCCAAGTTCTAGGAGCCTGGGATTATGACCCACACAGTCAAGTGCTGCCAAGGTTCTGGGAGTCCAGTGCACCCCAGTGACCTAGCCCCAACCTCTTTCAGTGAGAAGCCATTCCTTTCTAGAAACACAGAGATGTGCTTCGGCAGATGTGGATGGCTGAGACGGTGTCTTGACATATTATGAGATGTTGTTATTGCACCATACACACACACACACACACACACGTTCCCTTTGTCATTACTCTGTGCTTCCTGAGTTCAGGGGATGTCCTCTGAGGGGAAAAATAGAAGTTGTCTGCATAATTTCCCCTTATGTATAAGAAAATAGGAGGGAGGTGGTGAAAAAAAATAAGATTATGAAATTTGACATATCCTTGCCTATCAACGTTTGCGAACAGAGATCCGTGGGTGTCTGGACTCTCTCCAAACTACCAGTAAAAGATGTCCTGTCTGTGGCTCATATGCCACAGCAGATGCCTCACAGCAGGCTGAGAGAACAGAGGGGAGAGGAGGGTCAGGAAAGACACCTCAGAAAGTTTATGTGGATACAGAGCAGATAGAGAACCCAAGCAAAAGGCAGCAGGAGAGGCATCTCTGAGGCTCTAACAAGAGTGAATGCACCCTGCCCCCAAGAGACAGCAAACACTTAGACAGGGCTGGAGAGTGGGGGGCCTACGCGACAGTGATGGGGGGCAGCCTAGAAGGGGGGAGCCCAAGTGAGCACTGACACATTTGATGGATATAAAACTTCAGCAAGTGCTATGAATGTACTCCCCAAATATTTAAAATTCAGATAATATAACTTCAATATACCTGTTTTTCAATTCTTAAATATTTTTCAACTACTCTAATAACCTAGAAACAAATGAATTATTAAAATAAGTAAAACATATATTCGGAGGCATACATTTTTACTTTTACTTCAGGCTCCACTATGGCTTGGCACATCCTTGTCGGAAACTATCTCAAATTATGACATTCTGATCATCATGGATTTTTTTGCTTTAATTTTGAACTTTTAAAACATTTCATTATAATATTACTCATTTCGACAAGCACATGAAAAGATGCTCAATATCACTAATCGATTAGGCAACTTCAAATCAGAACCACAAGAAGATACACTTCATACCCATTAGGACGGCTGCTAACAAAAACAAAACAAAACAAAAAGAAAATAACAAATGCTGGCAAGGATGTAGAAAACTTGTGCACTGTTAGTGGGAACGTAAAATGGTGCAGCCACCATGGAAAACAATATGGAGGGCCCTCAAAAGTTAAAAATAGAATTGCCATATATAATGCAGAAATTCCACTTCTGGGCATATACCCTAAAGAATTGAAAGCAGGGTCTCCGAGGGATATTTGTGCCCCCATGTTCACAGCAGCATTATTCACAGTAGCCAAAAGGTGGTAGCAACCCAAGGGGCCACTAACAGATACATGGATAAGTAAAATTTTATATATCTGTCACATGCAACAACATAGTATACTAACTCAAACAAGCCAGTCACAAAACATACACAGTGTAGACTCCACTCACGTGGAGTAGCTAAAGCAGCCACATTCAGAGACAGAGAGTAGAAGAGTGGCTGTCTGGAGCTGGCAGTGGAGAACGGGGATTTGTTGTCTACTGGGAACAGGTGAAGAGTTCTAGAGCTTGGCTGCGCGTCAGTGGGAATGTACTTCGTGCTACAAAACCATACACTTTAAAATGGCTAAGGTGGTAAATTTTATGTTATGCATATTTTACTACAACTTTTCAAACTATTATTTACCATGCCTGCAGAGTTTTCTTGCGCTGGTGTAGTGCCTGGGGTAAGAGTGAATCCTACTCTGAAAGCCAACTACCTGGAATCCAGAAAGTCAGTAAGAGCAGGCAGTTTCTTCCAGTGGCCAGGTCAGTGCTCTAGGTAATGCTCCTCTAACCCTTTACGTGAGAGTCTCTCTGTTCTGTACAACAGGAGGCAAAATGAACTCCTGAGGCAGCATCCTCCCTCCCCAAACTAGACGGGGGTCTGTGGGACCTGATGCTCATGAATGCTTGAAACAGCTGGGGCGAGAGGGCAGAGGGAACCCACTGGGGACAGGGCGAGGAACTGCCTCTGAGGCACCTGGTCTGGTCGGAAGCCACGCACTTTCCAAACCAAAACAGTCTGTCAAGGATTTCTGGGCCATTTTTGAGTGGCAGAGATGGACTGTGATTTGGCATTTCTACATATGATCACTGAAATGGCATTAGAGTGGCAGGCCACACTCCGAGTGCTTCATTCTAAGAAAAGTGTTTTTATCTAATTTAATTTGTACGCGGCACAGGGTTGGGAAGATGGGAGTTGCTGAAAATGTAAGCTATGCAGCCATGAATGTTCCCCTTTACAACTAAGCTGCCAGGGAATCTGTAGGCCAAATTAAACCCCACTTACAGCAATTGGCACCCTTTGGGGAGTTGGTGACTTCTCGTATTCTTTACCCTGACTGAATCATTTGCCCACGAGGCTTAATCTTGAAAATTAGTTCCGATAAGCACATACATCCTGAAATAATTCTTTTTCTTAAATTAGCATCAGCCCTGCTTATCAGCTGACATTTTCTCAAATTCTCTGGAGACATGCACCTCACCATCACAACAAAGTCGTACGTTACCTAAAGCAGTGTCCCCAGGAAGCTCTAGGATGAAACCTCTCCCCTGCCCGGCTTCGGGCGCAAAGAACCGGAATCCACAAAGCGTGTGTCAAGGACAGACTTCGTGACTCCTCTGCCTGCTTTGCCTCCATATGACCGCCTCGCCTGGCTACCACAACCGCCTCTGCTCGGTGGCGGTGCCCTTCCCCTGGAAGCCCTTGCCATACCATTAAGTAATGGAGGAAACTCAAGCAGATGTATCCTGTAGCTTCTTCTCTACCCCCAAAGAGGAGTCCCTGCTTTATACTGAAGCTAGGATTCTTCCTGTGGATAACCGGAAATGAGCATGAGGGTGGAGGTGGGATGGTCTTTCTCTGACTGCTAACCGCCCCTGGGCCGCGTCATCTCCCAGCGGACCCGGAGCTTCCCTCCCTGCCTTCCTCAGCACTGCTTGCTGGCATGGTGCAGTTTCATCAGCCCTGGAGACACCTCCACCTCCTGGCTTTTCTGAGTAACTGTCCCATCTAGGAGCCTTTCCCAAATCACAGTTTTATTTCTCACTGATTTTCTGACCTCACTCTCCATGCCTGCTGAATTCTCTGGTCACATTCTTTGAAGAAGGGAATCTCATTCAGCCTCCGTAGAGGTTCCCGAGCAGACCCAGCCCTCACAAGGGGCAGGTCAATGGTGCGCGTGCGCTCACAAGCACTGCTGTGGCTGATGGACAGGGCAGCATGCCCACGGGGCCTGCAGACGTCCTGGCCAGTGTCCCGCTCACCTGGGCAGCAGAGCGGCTCCGCCTAGCCGAGAACTAAGTCTGGCACTGACACATCCAGGGCCACATCTCCAGGAGGTGCCCAGGGTAATAAGCATACATCACTCAGGCCACTTCCCTGGGTAATAGACATGCCCGGCTGCTAGGCTGACAGATTCACCATTAACACCCATGACCTCTGCCCTTGTGTCACATAAATAATACAAAGACGTGGTTAGTCTCTCCCCAGTGCTTTATTTCCTAGTGATACAGATGATCTGAAGTTATTAAGATATAAAACACAGGATTTCTTTCCAATCCCAAGTACCTGGAGGGAGTTTTCCTTTCAGTTTCCTTGTAGCTACATTGTCACCATCCTTTGTGGAGGATGCAGGAAATTCCGCACACTCTGTTCTCACTGCGAAGGCATGGAATCTGAAACAGGAAGACGTCCGCAGCGTCAGGCTAAGAAGTGCTATTGGTGCGCGCGCATTCCTTCTCCCACCATCTTGGCCAGTTCACTGCTCTTCCCTGTACCTCGTCCAGTCCCACAAACAGAGGCAGGGAGGCAGGAGAGAACAGAGAGCTGAGACTATGTGGGATTTTAAGTGATGACCCTTCTCTTCATTAAAGGGTAATTAGTGCAACAATGGTATTTATTGACCCTGGAAAAATGATACCCTGTATTTATATTTATCTTTGGTTCCAAGGATTCAATCATGTCAACAGTTTTGCCAAGCTGACAGTCTGATGAGGTCCCACAGCGCCCACGGCCTTGTGAGTTCAGTGTTGAAAGCCGGGCAACAGAGACCATTGGCTCATCAGCCGATTGCTGACAGGCTTCAGACAACTTTAACTTGGCAAACACGCTCTTCCCCAGTACCTAAGCTAAGCACTAACGGAAAGAATTCTTCTGTGGGCAAGTTTTCAGGACCCGACTCCTTGAAGTGTGGCCCCAGCAATGGCAGTGGCATCCCCTGCAAGCAGGTTAAGGATGTACATTCCCAGGCCCCACCTGGACCTGCTAAGTCAGAATATGCACTTTAACAAGAACCCCAGTAGACTCGTGTGCATCTTAAAGCTCAAGAAGTGCTGGTATAGTGCACCTGGAAGCCAACTGTCTGGAATCCAGTAACAGCAGGACATTTCTTTCAGATTGGCAGAGGAGCACTCTGAGTAATGCTCCTCCAGCCTCTCGAGAGTTCTATCTCTGCTGGTCACTCACTCAATGAAGAAAGACTCCCGAAGCATGGGTTGGGAAGCACAGAGGGATGGACTGGTGGCCAGAGAGGTCTGGGGACTTTGCCTAGGCCATGGAAAGCCTCAGTTCTATTTCCAAAGGGTTTCAGGCAAGATTAGTACAAAGACTTGATGGCAACGAGCAAGCCAGGCTAACATCCCCTCATCAGGCAGATGGACTCTTAACCTGGCCTTGCCTGCCTCCTACAGCAGCTTCCTTCAAACTGTGACCTCCTTGCAGGGCAGCAGGGGGGCAGCTGAGGTTTGTGCTGGCAGGCCCCACATCTGCATGCCAAGGCTCTTGGTGCCTAGGATTTCCCACTCTCTGGTCTGTTCTCCAGATTGGAAAAAAGAACAGGGCTGACAAACAGCCTTACTTGTGCCAAAAGCAAACCATGCTTTGCAGGTTGGTGGCTTTGCCCAGTCACAGTCTTGGGCACAGGAGGACCCGGAGTCCAGCCTTCCTGCAAGCTGAGATGTTCAGGATACACCCCTACAGTTCCATAACAGCCGTACTTCAGCTGGGACCCCACAGCCGAAGGTGCATGCAGACCAACCAGGAGCCTGGCGGTCTGACAGAGGGCAGAGCAGACAGGAGCACCGTTGCTGGTGGGGTGGGTTTGCTATGAGAGCCAGAGCAGGGACAGAAGGGAATGGCTGCACCTAGTCCTCTTCTGCAAAAGTCACACTCCCTGGCGCATGGCCTCAAAGTCAGAAGCTGAACTGCAGCTTTTCTTGTCTTAAATTACACCCTACCCTTTCGCCTGCCAGAGACAGTGTCCCACATGAGTTGAGCAGAGGAGAAGCAAGACCAGTGGCTCTGCATGCTGCCCTTTACTCTCTCCACTAGTGAAAGTGGGACGATGAGCCCTTCTGCATTTGATGGATTTAGAAATCTAGAATTAAAACCAAGCAGCTAATGTTAAAAGATGGCAAAATGCTTTAAGAGCAGTGATCCCTTTAGAATCACCAGGGTCCTGTGAAGAATGCATATTCCTGGCCTTCCCTAGACCTTGAAAATAGAATCTCTGGGGCTGTGGCCAGGATAAGTGCATTTTAATCAAACTGCATAAGTAGTTCTTAAGCAAAGTGAAGGGTTAAATGCATGTTCCCAGGATATCCTCTATTATGTGGAATCAGCTGGCAAAATGAAATCCAGGCTTCTAAATTATTAAGCATCCCAGGCAAATATGATGAACAACTAAACTTGAGAACAAATGCTTAAGGGCAGGAATTATACCCATTTCAGACAGGCTAACTCAGGAAAGGACTCAGTCATTGTCCTTATAACCACATAGCCAGTCTCACCCCACTAGGGACCTACACTTACACACACATACATAGGGCAATGGGGTATGTTTTAAAATGTAGAATTCGTTATTATTTTAGGTATGATGAGGCCAGCAGATTGTTTCAACTGCCACCGAAAAGAAAGTTTGCTACTCACAGTTCCTGCTACAGACTGAACTGTATCTCCCCCCACCAAATCCATATGTTGAAGCCTGAACCCCCAATGTGACTGGATTTGAAGAGAGGGTCTATCAGGAGGTAATTAAGGTTAAATGAGGTCAGAAGGGTGGGGCCCTGATCCCATAAGATCAGTACCCTTTTAATAAGACCGGAGAGCTTATATACTTGATCTCTCCCCCTCCCCACCCCTCACCCCATGAAAGGACACAGCAAGGACAGGTCGCTGTCTACAAGCCAGGCTGACGGCTCTCACCAGAAACTTGAATCAACCAGCACCCTGATCTTGGATTTTCCATCCTTGGGAACTGGGAGAAATAAACGTCTGTTTAAGGTCCCCAGTCTGTATTTCGTTGTAGCAGCCTGAACTAATACAGTTCCCAATGAGAGGGGGCACATCACACCACACAGGGCAGCACCAGGGTTGGTCAGGAGTCGGAGGGAACAAGGGAAAAGTAAGTGTAGGAATCTTTACTGCAGAGTCTGCAGGAATAGGTAAGGCAGGGTAAGCAAGCTTAGGGTCAGCTACTTTGAATGATGTCAGTGGGCTCTGGGGTTAGGGCCTGTCCTGAGTTGTCTGGTATCTGGCCCTGGGGTGATCAGGACAGGAAATGGTGGTCCTGAGTGTGAGAGCTGGGCTCTGGAGTGGCTGGTTTGCACATGAAAGGTGCACTTCTGGGTGAGTCATTTACGATCCAGGAATCAGCTATGGGGAAGGGGCAGTCTCTCCAGGTCAGCAAGGTCTCAAAATGTCAAAGCACCAAAATTACAGAAGATAAAAAGGCAAGATTAGTACAGGATAGAGAAGAAAAGGTGCACGGAGACTAGAGGGGAAGAGCACAGTGACAGATGGGTCAGGAGGACCACAGAGAATCCAAGACCCACTGCTGGTCTGGTGGAAGCAGGCAGCTCACTGGCTGTCACGCGGGAGCACGTGCTCTGCCTACCTGCCGTGCGTCTGCGCACTCAGATCCCTTAGGAAAGCTAGAGTGCCTTCTCCTCTGGCATTGAAGGACACCGTGCAGACAGGACATGGGATCTCCAAAACCCTCTGAAGGAGAAGCTCCTTGGATTCCTCAGGAACATCCCCCACCACAAAGTAGTAAATGGATTCAATCTGCAAAACAGTAGGAGGAATAGTTTACCTCCCCGACGTGTCCTAGCTTGAACCGGACCAGTGGCAGTACACTTCCTACAAAACTGCTGTTCAGAGGCAGGGAGAGCAGAAAGAATAGCAGCCCCGCTCAATGTTTTGTGAAGCCGTTTGGGGGTCAAAGTCAGGAAGTGAGATATCCAAGCTCTGGTGCCAAGGTGTGCTGGCAGTGGTCTCAGGTATTGCATGGGAAGAATACTGTTGGCAGATTGGAAGAATCGCCTCCTGCTGCCCCACGAGTACACTGTACAGGTCAGGAGTGGCTGTTGGCACAGCCCCCACGGCAGGAAGCTTATTGGCCATTTCCAGCGGCCGTGACCGAATTCTACAGCACAAACTCACCCATCCTCAGTCTGAGGCCGAATGTAGGAAGGAGGGCATATTCCGGTTGGTTCACCCTCTGCTCTCATCTCACAGGGAAATACATGGCTGGGGAGGTGAAGCTGTCCTGACCTCACCCAGCAGGTCGGGAGCCAGATCCACCCATGGCCAGGCCAGGCCATGAGAAGAACGGGAGGACGAACAACCCCACATCAGGAGGCACACAGGCGGGCGCGCACACACCCCGACCTCCAGCCATCTGGGAGATGCAGACCTCACCCGGGCAGGAGGCTACCCCGAGGTGCCGCCTGCCCCACTGAGAGCCTAACGCCCACCCCAGGGCCCTGCAGCTGTGCCTCGCCCGAGCCTCGGCCACACTGCTGCTCTTCCCTGGGGTTTTGTCGGCCACATGGTTGTCTCCCCTGCCACTAGCGAGTCCTACAGCCTTGCACAAGTGATTCAGCCCCAGTGTCTTCACTTGTGAAAAGGGAGACAATGCAGTTTACCTCATCACGGAGCTTAAATAAGATGGCTTAAAATTACGTGTGTATATAATTCACAGAAAGCAAAAACCAGGGAGAGCAGGAATATATATCATCTAACTGAGCCCCTAAAAACAAACTGATTGTCTCCACAGATAACTGGGGAAGAAGCCCCAGGAAATGAGTGTAGTAAGGGATAAATAAGTGTCACCATCGCTTTAGGATTTACAAGCCTTTCTCTGCACTAATCACAAACTCCTGTCAGCTGAAGGTAAACAGCTAGTTGCCTCACCTCAGCTTCAAACCTGGGACTTAAGCCCACCTGACACACAGAAAGGTAGAGGTAAGGCTGGCTCCCAAGTGGTTAAGACAGCCCCTCTCTGGCAGCTGGGGCAGACCTTGCCCAGGGAGGAAGGGGGTGCGGGCAGGGGGCCGGGGTCCCGGGCTGGGGCTTAGGAGGCCAGAGTGGGAGCTGAGAGCAGCCTGCTTCAGCAACAACCTTCCTCCATCCGAGCACAAAAAAAAACCCCATCCCTCCCCTGCCCCCTTGTGACTCTATCTCAGACCTTTCAACACCAGCCCCCTGATTTTAAAAAGTACCTAATGGGAGGTAAAGACTGAGGAATATTGTACCTTCCTTGCAGTCAGTCACCCGAGAGGCAGGACAAACACTGCAAGAAGGAACAATGTTCTCCAGGTTCCTTATTAGGCAACTAAGATCATTCTCCCAGCAAATGCATCCTATTTCGTCCCCCCTCTGGTGTCACGCGTTACCTTGTGCAGGATGTCTCACGAGGCTCCCATGTAGCTGCACTATGGCTAGTGTTAGTACCGGTGCCCAAGTCAGCATGGGGACGGGGGCATCTTCTCATAAGGATCTACAATCACACACGGCCCAAGGCAGGGGACAGACATGGGCACGCGGCGGGGACTTCCTAGGGCCTGTCAGGTGAACAGGGAGGTGAGCGAGGACAGGCGTCTCCAGAAGGTCTGTGCTTCTGACACCTCCGCTGCGCATCATGCAAACTCGGCCTCTTTGCTCGGGCAGGAACCCGAAAGTCTGAGATCCTTGTGCAGACATGTTTTTCCCTCAAGATTTCATCAAACTAAAAAGTGAGTCAGGATTTCCTTTCCTTTACTAATAAGGCTATAAGTTTATTCATTATTCATGAAGTTCATTACTCAGCTTCTTAGTGACCTATGTTTTCAGTCGACTCAGTTACTCATGCCACAGATTTCCTGGGACATGAGACCACCTGTCCCACCCCCATTCTCTTCCTGCACACTGTCTTCCTGCCTCTCCTTTCTGCTCACATAATGACACTGAAAAAATCAGACAGGAAGATAAATATGCTTCTATCCCTATCCCCCCCAAATTAGCGAAATGTCTTTTAAAAGTGAAGTGACTATGGGGTTACCTGCTATTTAGGATGACAAGGGTGACAAGCTAACATGAATTATTTTATTCAGTGTTCAGAGCAGACCTATGGCCTATGAATTCTCATCATCACACCCAGTTTACAGATGGAGAAACTGAGGCCTGGACAGGATCACTGACCTGGCCTTGTAGCTTGTAAACCCAGGCGGCCTGCCCTTGCTTTCAACCACTTCACCTTGTTGGCTTATCATGGCAGGGCCAGTCACCTGTTAGGGATGAACAGAACTGTGACAGCAAGAGCATGGGACAAGAAGGTGGCCAGAGACAGCCCTGCTCTCGCTTCCTCAGCTCCCACTCCCTGATCACTGACCAAAAGTTGGGTCCGGGAGGTTGTATGGCTCCTGAGCCATCATCCCCATAGGAACCCTCTCCCCTCAACCAGAACCTCTGAGCCCCTGGGGGGCAGGGCCAGTGAAGAGGCTCAGTCCAGCCAGGACCGGAAGCAGCTTCCTCACTGACAAGCATTTCTGAAATCCTGATTTGCAGAGAATATGATAACACAACACATGGAAAATACTCCATTCAACTATTTTACTGTGAATCGAAAATGCTCACCACTTTATACTACATAAAACAGAGGGAAGCCCTTCTGTTTGCATTTGAAATGTTTCTTCTGTCTGGGCCATGTGTTCTGCAGCTTCCCATGGCAACCTTCATTCTGCCCAGCCAAGGAGGTCTGGACACCTTCCAAGCCATACGCTTGGAGGACAAGAAGAGCCAGTCTGGGGGTGGCTGCTTCTGCTCTGATTGCCCCCTGCTCTACTCTGTCAGAAGGCCTCTGGGTATATAAATGTCCTCTCTGCAAGGAAGACAAATGGAAGTCAACCAGAACAGCAGCGAGAGGTCTAGCAAAATTCTGCCTTCTTCACGTAACTTTGGCCACTGCAACAGTTTTGACCAACTCCAGAGCTTGGATTTAACTTCCAGATCTTTGCTGTCCCTGTGGCAACCCTCTCCTGGTTCGGCCAGTTTTGATTTTCTGATTCCCCTCATGGTAGTGACTGCTCACTTCTCAGATTTCTCCTGACACCCTTGACCACCAACTTTCTTACTTCCCAGGCTTCCCACAAACCTGTCCTCAGCCACTGTGCCCACCTGAGTCACATAAGGCTCAGCAAACTCACCTGCCTGGTCCCACGCAGACCACCTCCCTTCAATTAAAAAAAACTCCAACCTGTACCGCAGCTCGGCCATGAGAATCTCTTGGACTCCCGTCTAGCCCCCAATCTCAAGAATACCAGCATTATTTCCTTTCCATCCTCCAATGTCAACAAACATTTTTCGAGCCCTTACTAGGCACTGTCATTGCTAGGGACACAAAGGTGAAAAGGTTTGATGCCTACCTGAACCACTGTCAACAAGTAACTGAAATGCCAGGTTGACTGTGACCAGTCCTTCGGCTCACGGCCCAGTGGTAAAGGCTCCTTATGGAATCGTGTGGGTCTGTCTCTATCTCACCCACTTAGTCTCCCGGTGAATATGATTTTTTTTTAAAAAAGTAAACGAATCTGTGCCTAGATGGAAGAGAGGCTGATAGAACACAAAGAGAAATGCACGCGCCCCTTGGGCAGGTGGCCTTCTGCTAAAAGGTGACGCAATGCCTGCCCCTCAGTTAGCCTTCCTGGGGGCTTTAGGTAATCAGCCTTCTCCTTCCTGAAGACCCCTCACATCCTGGACCAGCAGGCCTTACAGGACCTCCTGGCACAACACCCCTCTTCATAAAGGCCTGGGAAGTTGCCATGTCTGAAAGACATGCCCTGGGGCCAAAGGACACTGAAGAGCAGAAGCCTTGTGATGGGCTCTGAGGATGATACCAGCCCCCTAAACTGCCAAACATTTCCTCGGTACCCCCAAGGCTGCCCATCCCACAAACCAGACTCTTTTTCATAGAATGCACCAGTAATTCATCCACCAATGGTCCTCTCCGCATGCTACCATTAGAGCCAAGATTTAAACAGACCTGCACACTCTGCCTGACTCCTCTGTATTCAAAGCGCCCTCCTCAGCCATCCCTCTCTGTTCAATATTCCCAACTGACCTGTTCCAGAGGAGGCCAGCAGCCTCTGAGCATCCTCCTCCCCAGTAACCAGCATAGCCATCAGCCCTTTCTCCTCACGCAGCCCTGATACAAAAACCCAACATCCACGTTAATCTTTGGACACAAGACAATACCCACTTTCTTGGTTCCTCTCAGGATTCACTCATGGGAGATGCTAACCCAAAGCACGAACATACGCACGCGCGCACACACACACACACACACACACACACACATTCCAGAGCCTGTGAAATGTTCTATTTCTTGAATGCTTATTATGGTGTCCAGACACTTGAAATTTTACAGATGTTAAAACAAATTTGAAAGGCCAAAGAAAAAAATAGTCTTTATTTTATTCTTTAATGCAGAACATTTGTTCCTCCAGCTTCGTGAGGACAATGTGTTTACAACTTCAAAGCACCATCTTCAGTATCAATAAACAGTGGTAACCACTGGGGGCTGTCCTTTCAAAATGCCAGCATATGGTCTCTTTAGCCAAGAAAGGCTGTCTTAATGCAACCAAGTAAAGCTTGAAATCTACAGAATCCATGGAGAGTCCAAGCAGAGAAGCAATCAGCTATTACGTAATGTTAATTGATTAGTAAGTATTAAATAGGCATCCCTATCCCAAAGGAAAGCAGACCTGCCCCCACCTAGGGAGATGAGGCTGGCCCAAGGATCCCACCTTCCCGAGTACTTCTCTACTGCTTTGCCACTGCCCCTGAAGTTCCATCATTAGTGTCACTCACAAAAACACACCCTTGTGGCTATAAGAACATAAAACACCACCACTTCATCACTTCTTCCAAAGCCTTATTTCCAAAAAGCCCCTATCGAAAAGCGTTGTGAATACATTAACATTAGGAAATGGATGACTCATCAGTGTGGATATACTGTATCTTGGAAAGCACATGATAGACCCGTTTGTGAAGAAGAGAAACTGGGAAGGATTCAGAACATGAATAGGGAGGAAACCCTACTTCCTCATCCTCAGGGTTCTATGTAAAGTCTTCTGACCTCTCCTCCCCATCACAGACGGACTGACTTATCTCATCATCAGGAGAACACACAGCCCTGCCTAACTCCCGCTCCCTTCCCGAAGCCCAGCGGCCCTAAGCAGCATGTGGCTCTCCCAGCACTGGCTAAATGAAGGTCAGTCACCTCACAGGAGGAGCCCAGCCAGGCTCAGGGAGCAGAGGTTAGGGGATCTCCCTGTGGTTGGTCCAGCTCAGCCATCACTGAAGCTATTTCAGTCCCCATCTGGGACCTGTCACTATTTCTCAATTGGTTCCAAATTCAGAGGTGAATGGGATTAAGACTTCTAGGCTCTTCAATGCCAACGATGGGGTCTCTGTGGGATGCTGCTGGGAGGGGACCAAGATCAGATGAAGGACAGTAGGAGGGTACTCAGTAGGAAGAAGCCTGAAGCCACCTCCGTGACCTGGGGCCAGCCATGGATACACACTCACAGTTTTGTCTTTCCCAGCTTCCAGCAAAGCGTCCAGGCGGCCAGCCTGGCTCGTGGCCAACTTGAAAGTCAGTTTCCCAACCCAGCTGATGGCAGCAGCTATGGATTGTTCCGTCACAGGAGCAGCATCCTCCTGCCATTTCACAGGCTCTTGAGAAACCCTGGGAGAAATGACATGGGGCTGTCACTGAGCAGTGGGCTCACAGTCATCAGCCCTCAGACCTACAGCTCTGGGCAACAAGCTGCTTAACATCACCAGATCTAACAGAAAAAGACTCAGCTCCCAACCCTCCGAAAGCTACCAATAAAACAGGCAAGCTGTTGAAGACAGGTTTCCAAATCACCGTTACCTTTCGCAAGCCATCTGATTAGGAAAAACAGTTTAAAGGAGAATAAAGCGACCTCAGAAATGTAAACACTAATGTGCATTAAAACCATTAGGGAAGTTATTTTCACGAACAGGCAGGTTTATATGTAACTGTCTTCCACTAATGGTAAATGTATAAGGATTCATAGCATAAGATTTGCAAATAAGCGACAATCATGTTACTCTAAAATTTTATTCCTAATTCTTTTGTGGACATTGTTTTCATTGTTCTGAAAGATTTCCATCAGTTACCATTTTTGGATGAAAAATAGTATTGTTTTGAGTTCAGCAGAGCATTTGTTTTTAAATCCTAGGATTTTTGAATAAACAATTTAGTATGGGCTTAGAAATGACTGATGAAATCCCCCAAGAAAGAACAGCCATTTGAATTTATTTAGCTATGTGTTTATAATTGAACAAATTATATAAATCATATCTGAATTCATAATTTGAAGAATTATGTGAATCATTACTAAATGAATCAGCCTGATTTGTCCCACACAGCCCATCTCCACAGAGAGAGGCTGTCTCACACTCTGTCACCTCTGTGTGGCCCCCCTGGGTAGAGAATCTGGCTGAGTAGCATGTATGCAACAGCATACATTTCTGAGAAAGCTGACGCATTGCAGATTTAAGGGCTTAATTCCTTAAATAATATATCTGTGTCAGAAATAGGAACCTGGGACAGAACACAGTTAGTCAGCATCCCCAAAGAAGTCATCTGTTTGAACGAAAATATTTCATTGTTCATGAAATAAGAAAAACTCAGGTAGATACCACCCTCATCCAGATGTTTCCTATCAGGGAAGTGCAGCTACTATGAGAAATTGGCCCTGGAATCCAAATTCTCTTGAATCCAAGAATCCATAAATAATACATTGTTAAAACTCTAAAATATTGGACATTCTCTAAAGCTAGCCACCTGTTGTTCTGATTAAGGAGCTCAACTTACAGGGGAGATCAAGTTGAGTTACAAGCACAGTCTGAGAAACAGTGGAATTTGTGACGAGTTTGAATTCATTATTCAAGTTAAAATCTAAAAATGAGTGCAGGGACTTCTAAGGCCATACACATATATTCAAAAAACACGAACTCATATATTTCAACCATGCCATGCATGGAAGAAAAGCATGCTTCTAAATCTCTTCTAATTTGAAAACTAAGATGCCACTTAGGTGCAAAGCAGGTAAAAGTTTTCTAAGATTTATTCCTTGTGGATTTTTTGCTGGAATGACATATTCAAGGAAATTACAAGATAACACCTCCTCTCTCCCCATAGAGCTAACTATGTTAGCTACTTAATGCCAAATAAATGAAATTATTTGGGAAGTTTCACTGAAATATCCCCATCCTGTGGGAACTCACCATATGATATTGAACTTGGTTATGTGAGCCACCTGCTCCCGGAGGAGCATGGTGAGAGCATCCCGGCACAGATGAAGCTCCTCCTCCCGCATGCCGCCCAAATCCAGCACTATGGTGATGCATTGCTCCAAGACAACACCAAAAATCTGCCGGCTCTTGCTGGTGAGCCAGTCCATCCGCTGCTTGTAGCTCTCCACAGCTTGTGTTAAATGTTCCACAAATTCATGGATCAGTTCTGATTTAGCTGTTAGCTTAATGGAAATAAAAGTAAAAAACCAAAAAGATAAAATAAAGTAAAAACAAACCAAAACAAGTCATCTGAACCACAGTGCAGCCGGGAACAATACGGCCCACTGAGTCATGGCCTTGGCCATCAAAAACTATTAATAACAATTTTGTAGAGAATCCAGGAGTTGTTGCAAAAGTGGTGCAAGCTTTCGACTGAAAAACCTTTGGATGATTCTCCAGAGAAGAAAAGAAGATCGTCTGATGCATTTAAAATACAGCACTCTTTTCAAAAAATATGTTTGATCTTTATAGTTATAAAATTATCTCTTTCAGAAAATTTCCAGGGGAACTTTTAGGAAATTAGGTAAAAGAAAAGAAATCAGCAAAGACATATGGAAAAAAAAATAAGTCTCACTCAAAAGTTTTCCTAAGTACAACATGCCAAAATTATTCCAAAAATGCTTCTAAACATGCCTGACTTTTCTGCTAAGGGACGCTGCTCCCTGACCCATCCTCCTGCTCACCACCTTCGTCCTATGTCCTCTGTCTCTCAGGCCAAGTTGGCCCGTAACCTAGATCACTTGATCACCCACAGCTTCCACCAGCACGTCTAGGTGCTGTCCCTGAAAGGTGGCAGAGACTTGTGGGCAATTTCTTGTATACATATAAACCATTATTCACATAGATCAGGCAGAACTGTGCAAGGCCTTTGGGGATGGAGGAGGGGAGGAGGAGGCATAGAAAGTAAGAAAACATTGTGTCCTATTCTGTGAAGATGCCCAAATACCTGGAATGTTAAGAAAAATGTGTTTTCTGAACACACCATGTAATTCCATATTTCCATGCCTTCGCTAGTACCATCTCTCTGGCTTAAATTCCTTACCCCTGTGTCTCTCCAGTTTACTCCTCAAGCTTCAGCACCACTTTCTGTTGCTTTCTAGGCTCCCTCAGGCAGAATTCCTGTCTATTTGACCAGCATTCACAGCACTTCCTACAAGTCTCCACCCCAGCACAGAAACCGGGGTGGGACTGTGCCCCAGGGACAGTGGAGGTGGAGGTAGATGGCAGACAGTTGTTTTCTATAGTTCTGTATCAATTTCCATATGGTTCAGATACAAAATATATTTAGCACACCAAACTCTAGATTCCATGGGTATTATTGCTTAAGAGAAGGCTCAGTTTAAAAAGTGATGTAAATGTTTTAAAAAATTAAGAAGTAACAGTCTAGGTGGTGCATGGACATACACTAGCACGAACAAATATCCCTAAAGCGATGTGATGGGACATGTGTCTCGGTGAGCTCCCGTGGTGGGCCAGGGTGTACACAGGTGTGCATGTTGTGGGGCACATGAGCCATACTGAAGTGCGGGGAATGAAGGGCTCCCGTGAAAGGCACTGCTTGCCCCCCACCCACTGCTACCTACCAAAGGAGCCCTCTCTTCATAGTGCTCCTGGCAGGTAACAGCACTGTGCTCTTTTCAGCTAACCTCTGTCATACTGCTTTTTCCCTTTGTTTCAGCGCAAAACGAAGTGTTGCTATGCAAATAATTCCACCTTTGGTCAAGAGCTTCATGCTTTCATCTCTAACAGGTCAAACGCATCCTTCCCCAGCTCCTTAGCTGTGGCTTTTATTGCTGTCCACGCAGCCAGAAGAAAACTTCCCACCCTGAAAAGGCCTCAGCACCACTGCATCAATGCAAAGCAGCGTGGGCTCTCCACATAGGCCACCCCAATACCTCAGCAGTGCGTCACAACGCCCCCCGATACAGAGAACTAGGACTTACGTTGTATACTCTGCCATCTCCTGCTCTGTAGAACCGTGGAAATAGGCCATCAGCATACCGGGAAGCCACAAATCTCCCCAGAGAAGTCACATAATCTGCATTTTTAATAAAGAAAAGCAATCAAAATGATGCCCTATCAGCACTTTTGTTTCAAAATGCTGTTGTCTGACAATGTTCAAATCATATCCCCAGTGACCCAACAGTCTGTGATGCTTTGTACTCTGTTATGAATAATGAAGTATTTCTAGGGGCTACGATAAATGTAACTATGACATGCATAATCCTTTAAGGCATGAATGAATAGGGGAAAAAACAGGGTCTGTTTCTTGGTTTCCTGGTTCTTTTGTCCAGAATGATTAAAGCAGAAGTCAAGAAGACAACATAGAGATTGTTTAATTCCCCAAACCTTTGAATCAGAACTTGGACTTTGTTTTCAGAATTTTAAAAATTAAAATTTGATATTATCTGTTGCTCTCTCAGTGGGATTCATGAATACATGAATGAAATGAAGCAAGCAGGTAACAGACTCAGATTATTCATACAGTAAGTCAAAGCCACAAGATTTTCTCCTCACATTATAGGCTGTTCAACATCCATCGAGCCCTTACTGTGTGTTAGGCACAGTTACAGAATGGAAATACACTGCCGCCTAAAACATTTCTACTCCTGGAACCAACGGGAGGCTACAGAAAGGCTTCATGGACTAACCATGACTTGGCAGGACAGAACATGAGGTAAGGCTTCGCAGAGATGTCTTTATTGTGATAATTACTTTACTGTCACGAAGACATTATTATTAAGTACTAAAGGCAGGAGGGCGAATGGCAGTACTCCTGGCCCAGTACCCCCTTTCCTATTCCTTTCTAGGGAGGCAGGATAACAGCCTACTCGGAAAAGGCAGAAAGGGCAATGCTGAAATATAGACTTCCTAGACAGGCTTGGTCCCAAACCACCAGGAGTAATAAAGTTTGCAAGTCTTGAAGTTCAATTTCCATAGCAGTAAGGAATAAAAAATGGATACTTGAATTCCATCAGCAACGATCTCACTCAATAAACCCCCCAAACTCTAAAAAAAACCTCCATTTCTAAGATTTCAACTTCTTAACTACACAGATAGAGCAACTTTAAATCACCAGCAGCATTCTCTCTTTACCTAAGACCTTTATCTGGAGTGAGGAGAGCTCTGTTTCCTGACGATTAAAAGAGATAAATCTCTGGAAGGCTCTATAAACTGTATTGCCAATTAAAATGTAAGGCATTGTGAGTTCTGCATCCAATAATGGTGGAGTAGATTCTATTGGCTAACCCTCACACATAAAAAAATTATAAATTCTGGATAAAATATAAAGATAGCTACTTGAAGACACTGCAGTGCAATCAAGAGCAGGCAGAAACTGGAGGGGCATTAATCTTTGAAAGAAGAAAATTGAATGGTGAGATTTGTATTTATTTAGCAGGGGAGGCTGAATTTGGTGTTTGAGTCCAGCCAAGTTAACTGCCTGCAAGAATAAGCAATCATCAACTGTTCTAATGGATAAAACAACTGTGGTATATCCATTAAGTTCATCTCCTTATATTCTTCAGACATAAAAAGGGAATAAAATACTGGTACATGCTACAACATGAATGAACCTTAAAAACAATAAGTAAAATAAGTCAGTGACAAGAAATCACATATTATATGATTCCATTTATGTGAAATATCCAGAACAGCAAATCTAGAGAGACAGAAACTAGATTGCTTTGGGCTGAGGGTTGGGGGGCAGGGTGGATGGCTAAGGAGTACAGGGTTTCTTTTTGAGGTGATGAAAATGTTCTAAAGTTAACTGTGGTGATGGCTGCATGTTTCTGTGAATATACTAAAAAGTGTTGAATTGTACACTTTTGATTGAAATATAGTTGATATACAGTATTATATTGGTCGCAGATGCACAACATAGCAATTTGACAATTATATACATTACTAAATGCTTACCACAATAAGTGTAGCTACCATCTGCCTCCATATCAAGATATTATAATATTATTGGTTATATTGCCTATGCTGTACTTCTATCACTGTGACCAATTTATTTTATAATTGGAAGTTTGTACCTCTTTATCCCCTTACCTATTTCATCCAACCCCTCACACCTCCCTCCCTTATGGTAACCAACAGTCCATTGTCTGTTATGAGTCTATTTCTGTTTGTTTTTCAGATTCCACATATGAGGAAAATCATATGGTATTTGTCTTTCTGTATAACTTATTTCACTTAGTATAATACCCTCTAGGCCCATCTACATTGTCATAAATGGCAAAATTTCATTCTTCCTTATGGCTGAGTAATATTCTATTGTATACATGTACCACATCTTTATTCATTTATCAATAGGCATTTAGGTTGCCTCCATATCTTGACTATTGTAAACAATGTTATGATAAACAGAGGTGCATATGTCTTTTCAAATTAGTGATTTTGTGTTTTTTTTCCTGGCAAATTCCCAGAAGCAGAATTACTGGGTCATATGGTTTCTTTATTTAGTTTTTTGAGAAACTTCCATATGCTTTCTATAGTGGCTGCATCAATTTAAATTCCCACCAACAGTGTTATGAGGATTCCCTCTTCTCTATATCTGCTCCCAACATTAGTTATTTCTTGTACTTCTTTTGGTATAAACCATTCTTACTGATGGGACATGATATCTCACTGCAGTTTCGATTTACATTTTCCCAATGATCTTGATATTGAGTGATGTTGAACATCTTTTCATGTGTCTGTTGGCCATCTGTATGTCTTCTTTGGAAAATGTCTATTCATGTCCTCTGGCCTTTTTTTCATTGGATTCTTTGGGGTTTTTCTGATAATTGAGTTTGCAATTTATTTTATTTTAGTATCATTAACCTACAATTACATGAGCAATATTGTGATGATTAAACTACCCCCTTCATCATGAGTTCTTTATATGCTTTGGGTGTTAGCCCCTTATCCAATATATCATTTGCAAATACATTTTCCCATTGAACTGTACACTTTAAATAAATGAATGGTACAGTATGTGAATTACATCTCAATAACGCTGTTATTTTTTAAAAAGTAGATATGAGAATCTAGCTGTTTTCTATTGAGACAGACATAAAGGAGATTTGCAAAAATGTAAAAGTTCCCTCACTAAAACAAATTTCCTTCAAGATGTTGTTACCATATAATAAATTTGTTACTTTTAAATGAACTAGTAAATATTTTTTTAAGTCTTTAGTTTTAACTTCCAATATGGTAAATAGCAATAGATATAAAATGCATAAATGCTTATAAGCATAAGAGATTAAAAAGAGTGCATGATATGAAAGCACATAAAGGAGATGAACTGAAAGAAATATCACAGAAAAAACATTTACATACTAGTTGTAGGTAATTAATTCTAGTGACAATGGTTTTCTCATCAGAAATCGTGGAGGCCACAAGGAAGTGGCACAATGTTTTTTAAAGTGCTGAAAGGAAAGATTTCAACCCCAAATCTTATATCTGGTGAAATTATTCTTCAGGAATGGAGGAGAAATAAAGACATTGTCAGACAAAGGAACTAAAAGCCACTCTTAAAGAACAGCTTTTAAAGAAAGCAGAGCTACTCTTACAGAATGAGTAAAAGAAGTTCCACAAACACAAATAAGGACCCTTGAAATATCAGGAATAATGTAGTAAACATAAATATGGGAAAATACAATAGACTTCCTCAAGTTTTCTAAGTTATGCTTGAGGGTTGAATCAAAAATTATAGCAAAGTCTAATGTGATTTTCAATGTATGAAAAGAAAATAAATTATGTTATTATGAGGAGAGTAAAAGGACATAAAAGGAAATAAAGTTTCTACTCTTCATCAAACAGGTAAAATGTTGACACATGTACAATGGGATACCTACAACTACTAAAAAAGCTGTATTATGAGGTGTACTAAAAAATACTACAGATAAACACAATTCTAAAGAATGTTTAAATAACCCAAAGATAGGCAGCAAAAAGAAAATAAATGAAAAACAGCAAAATATTACAGAGAAGCCCTAATATTTCAATAATTGTATTAAATGTAAATGATCTGAACACAATTTAAAAATAGATTTTCAAAGAGGATTAAAAAAATGACCCAACAACAGAGTACCTACAACAAACTTGCTTCAAATATAATGATATATATATATATATATATATATATATATTAAAAGTAAAAAGACAAAAGATAAATCATATATTAATAAAAAGAAAGCAGGACCAACTATATTAATATCAAAAAAGCAAACCACAGAGTGAAGAATATTATTAGGGACAGAAAAGGACACTATGTAATTATTAAAGTGTCAATTCACCAGGAAGACATATGATCCTAAGTGCATATGCACCAAACAACAGAGCTGCAAATATGTTAAGCAAAAACTGATAGGACTGAATGGAGGAATAGTAAAACCACAATTATAGTTGGAGATTTCAGTACTACTCTCTCAACAATTGATAGGATAACTAGATAGAAAATCAGCAAGGATACTCAACAACACCATCAACAAAAAGGATCTAGCTGAGATTTATAGAAAACTCTATACAACAGAATACACATTTTTTTCAAGTGCCCACAGAATATATGTCAAGACAAACCATATCCATGCCTATAAAACAAATCTTAAAAATTTTAAAAGAACTAAAACCAAATAGACTATGTTCTCTACCCACGATGGAAACAAACTAGAAGTCTGTAACAAAAAGATAGCAGGAAAATCTCCAAACTCTTGGAAACTAAATAACATGATTCTTTAAAAAAAAAAAAACCCATGGATAAAAGAAGTTTCAACAGAAATTAAAAGTTCTTTAGATTGAACATAGAAATAGGATGTACACATCAAACAGTGCCAAGAGAGAAATTTATAGCCCTATGTGCTTATAAAAGAAAAGATGAAAAGTCTCAAATCGGTAAATCTAAGCTCTCACTTGAAGAAACTAGAAAAAGAGCAAAACAAATCCAAAGCAAGCAAAAGGAAATAAATAATAAAGACCAAAGCAGGAGTCAATGAAACTGAGCACAGAAAACACAATAGAGAAAATCAAATAAAAAGCTAGCATTTTAGTAATATTAATAAAACTGACAAACTCATAGTAAGACTGACAAAGCTAAAAGAGAAGACATGAATTACTGATATCAGAAATGAAATACAGAATATCACTGAAGACTCTGCAGACATCGAAAGAATGGAATACTACCAGCAATTTGACACATAAATTAGATAGCTTAGATGAAATGAATCAATTCCTCAAAAAAATACAAACTATCACAACTCACTCAATAAGAAATATATCACTTGAATAAATCTATACTTAGTTATGAAATTAATCTGTAATTAAAAACTTATTAAAAAAAAAGAAATTCCTGGATGATAGGTTCTCTGGAGAATTCTATGAAACATATAAAGAATAACTAACATTCTACATAGTATTTTACAGAAAATAAAAAAAGAGGGAACGTTTCCCAACTCATTCTATGAAGCCAGTATTACGGTGATACCAAAGCCAGACAAAGGCAGTATTTAAAAAAAAGAGAGAGAGAAAACCACAGATCAATACCTTTCATGACTACAGATGTAAAACCCCTTAATGTAATGTGGGCAAAAAGAATTCAGTGACATAAAATATAAAATAATTATACAATATAACCAAGAGGTGTTTATTCCAGGATACAAAGTTGGTTCAATTACTGAAAAACCAATAGGTAGAATCAACCAAATTAACAGGTTAGGGAAGAAAAATGTTATGACCCTTTTGACTGACACAGAAAAAAAATTGACAAAATTCAACATCCATTCCTGATAAAAAATCAGGGAAAACTAGCAATCTAAGGGACCTTTCTCAACTTGATATATCTTTTAATCTTTAAAAATCCTTGACTTCCAGGAAGATGGTGGCATGAGCAGGGCAGCAGAAATCTCCTCCCAAAACTATATATATCTATGAAAATACAGCAAATACAACTATTCCTAAAAGTGAGACCAGAATACACAGGAAAGCACACAGCATGCATCTGCACCTGAGAGGACACAGCACCCCGCAAGGCGGGTAAGTTACGGAGCTGCTACACGGCAGGACCTGAGCACTCACCCACCCCAGCGCACTGGCAGGAGGGGAGGATTCAGAGCCGGGAGGGAGTGGAAGTACACCCCACGAAATAACCAGCCCCGGTGATCTGTGTGGGGAGCTCTGACACACATCGTGCGGTGTAGCGAAGATTGGAGAGACAGAGGGTGCAGGATCTGAGTGGGGAACATGCCAGGGTGCTTGCAGCCGGCTCCTGGGAAGGAAAAAAGAAAAGAAAAAAAAAAGAAAAGCACGCACTTTTTTCAGTGGTCTTAAAGAGACAGGAGCCCAGCGGAGGAGCCGGATCGCCCCGGCACACTCAGCAGTCCTGGGGAGTTTCGGACCCCTTAGCTGGCGACTGGGAAAGGGTGGCCGCACTTAGACTTCCCACAGAGATCAACAGCCTCCCATTCATCCCCACACCAGCCAGAGCTATAAAGGGCCCTGCGGAGCAGTTTGGTCACGGCTGCAGAATACTGGGGCAACAGTGCCACCTACAGCATCCCCACAGAATCCACTCACGGTGGGTGTTTTTTTTTTTTTCTTTTTAAAGTCTTAAAGAGCCCAGCCGACATACATGGCAACTACCAGCAACCACTTCTATAGCCATGAAAAGACAGAAGAATATGGTCCAGACTAAGATCAACTGGACAACCGCAGAGAGGGAGCCTGAAGGGATGAAAATGCACAATCTTCCTGAAAAAGAATTCAGAATAAAAGTCATAACCATGCTGATGGATTTACAGAGAAATGTGCAAGAGCTGAGGGAGGAAGTGAGGGAAGTGAGGAAAGACAATGCAGAAATCAGACAAGCAATTGACGGGCTTAACAACAGACTGGATGAGATGCAAGAGACTGTTAATGGAATAGAAAACAGAGAACAGGAATACAGAGAAGCTGAGGCAGAGAGAGATAAAAGTATCTCTAGGAATGAAATAATATTAAGAGAACTGTGTGACCAATCCAAATGGAACAATATTCGCATTATATGAGTACCAGAGGAAGAAGAGAGAGAAAAACAGATAGAAAGTGTTTTGAAGAAATAATTGCTGAAAACTTTCCCACGCTGGGGAAGGAAATAGTCTCGCAGTCCACGGAAGCCCACAGATCTCCCAACACAAGGGACCCAAGGAAGACAACATGAAGACACATAATAATTAAAATGGCAAAGATCAAAGATAAAGAAAGAGTATTAAAGGCAGATAGAGAGAGAAAAAAGATCACCTACAAAGGAAAACCCATCAGACTATCATTATACTTCTCAACAGAAATCTTACAGGCCAGAAGAGAATGGCATGATGTATTTAACGTAATGAAACAGAAGGACCTTGAATGAAGAATATTGTATCCAGCACGATTATCATTTAAATATGATGGAGGGATTAAATAATTTCCAGACAAGTGAAAGTTGAGACAGTTTGCCTCTCATAAACCACCACTACAGGATATCTTAAATGGACTGCTATAGAGGGAAGCACCCCTAAGGCTAAAAAGATGTCACCAGAGAAAATAAAAGCATAGCAAAGAAAGCAGACCATCCAAATACTAACTAAAGGCAAAGAATAAAACACCTAATATATAAAGAAAGGAGGAGGAAGAATAGGAAGGGAGAGATAAAGAAACATCAGACGGCGTTCACAATAACTTAACAAGAAAGTTAAGTTAGATTGTTAGATAGTAAAGAAGCAACCTTGAACCTTGGTTAACCACGAATATAAAGCCAGCAATGGCAATAAGTACATATCTATCAATAATGACCCTAAATGTAAATGGACTGAATGCACCAATCAAAAGACACAGAGTAACAGAATGGATAAAAAAGCAAGACCCATCTATACGCTGCTTACAAAAGACTCAGCTCAAACCCAAAGATATACACAGACTAAAAGTGAAGGCATGGAAAAAGATATTTCATGCAAACAACAAAGAGAAAGAAGCAGGTGTCGCAGTACTTGTATCAGACAAAATAGACTGCAAAATGAACAAAGTAGCAAGAGATAAAGAAGGACATTACATAATAATAAAGGGGTCATTCCAACAAGAAGACATAACCATTATAAATATATATGCACACAACACAGGAGCGCCAGCATATGTGAAACAAATACTAACAGAATTAAAGGAGGAAATAGAAAGAAATGCATTCATTTTAGGAGACTTCAACACACCACTCACTCCAAAGGACAGATCAACCAGACAGAGAATAAGTAAAGACACAGAGGCACTGAACAACACAGTAGAACAGATGGACCTAACAGACATCTACAGAACTCTGCACCCAAAAGCAACAGGATACACATTCTTCTCAAGTGCACATGGAATATTTTCCAGAATAGACCACATACTACACCACAAAAGAACCTCAGTAAATTCAAAAAGACTGAAATTCTACCATCCAACTTCTCAGATCACAAAGGTATAAAACTAGAAATAAATTTCAGAAAGAAATCAAAAAGGCTCACAAATACATGGAGACTTAACAACATTCTCCTAATGAATCAAAGGGTAAACGACCAAATCAAAACAGAAATCAAAGAATATATGGAGACTAATGACAACAACAACACAAAGCCACAACTTCTATGGGACGCAGGAAAGGCAGTTCTAAGAGGAAAGTATATTGCAATACAGGCCTATTTAAAGAAGGAAGAACATTCCCAAATGAACAGTCTAAAGACACAATTACTGAAACTGGAAAAAGAAGAACAAATAAGGCCCAAAATCACCAGAAGGAGGGACATATTAAAGATCAGAGAAGAAATAAATAAAATTGAGAAGAATAAAACAATAGAAAAAAATCAATGAAACCAAGAGCTGGTTCTTTGAAAAAATAAACAAAATAGATAACCCCCTAGCCAGACTCATTAAGAGAAAAAGAGAATCTACACACATAAACAGAATCAGAAATAAGAAAGGAAAAATAACGACAGACGCACAGAAATACAAAGAATTATAAGAGAATATTATGAGAATCTATATGATAACAAGCTGCAAAACATAGAACAAATGAACAACTTCTTAGAAAAATACAACCTTCCAAGACTGACCAAGCAAGAAACAGAAAAACTAAACAAACCAATGACCAGCAATGAAATTGAATCAGTAATCAAAAAACTACCCAAGAACAAAACCCCTGGACCAGATGGATTCACCTCTGAATTCTACCAGACATATAGAGAAGAAATAATACCCATTCTCCTTAAAGTTTTTCAAAAAATACAAGAGGAGGGAATACTTCCAAACTCTTTCTATGAAGCCAGCATCACTCTAATACCAAAACCTGGCAAAGACCTCACCAAAAAAGAAAATTATAGACCAATATTCCTGAAGAATGTAGATGCAAAAATACTCAACAAAATATTAGCAAACCGAATTCAAAAATACATCAAGAGGATCATACACTATGATCAAGTGGGATTCATCCCAGGGATGCAAGGATGGTACAACATTCGAAAATCCATCAACATCATCCACCACATCAACAAAAAGAAGAACAAAAACCACATGATCATCTCTATAGATGCTGAAAAATCATTTGACAAAATTCAGCATCCATTCATGATTAAAACTCTCAACAAAATGGGTATAGATGGCAAGTACCTCAACATCATAAAGGCCATATATGACAAACGCACAGCTAACATCATACTTAATAGTGAGATGCTGAAAGCTTTTCATCTAAGATCGGGACAAGACAGGGATGCCCACTCTCTCCACTGTTATTCAACATAGTACTGGAGGTCCTTGCCACAGCAATCAGACAAAACAAAGATATACAAGGTATCCAGATTGGTAAAGAAGAAGTCAAATTGTCACTATTTGCAGATGACATGATACTGTACATAAAAAACCTAAAGACTCCACTCCAAAACTACTAGAACTAATATCTGAATTCAGCAAAGTTGCAGAATACAAAATTAACACACAGAAATCTGTTGCTTTCCTATACTAACGATGAACTAACAGAAAGAGAAATCAGAAAAACAATTCCATTCACAATTGCATCAAAAAGAATAAAATACCTAGGAATAAACCTAACAAAGGAAGTGAAAGACCTATACCCTGAAAACTACAAGACACTCCTAAGAGAAATTAAAGAGGACATTAACAAATGGAAATTCATCCCATGCTCTTGGCTAGGAAGAATAAAAATTGTCAAAATGGCTATACTACCTAAAGCAATCTACAGATTCAACACAATCCCTATCAAACTACCAACAGCTTTCTTCAATGAACTGGAACAAATAATTCTAAAATTCATGTGGAACCACAAAAGACCCCAAATAGCCAAAGCAATTCTGAGAAGGAGGAATAAAACAGGGAATTACGCTCCCTGACTTCAAGCTCTGCTACAAAGCCACAGTAATCAAGACAATTTGGTATTGGCACAAAAACAGACCCACAGACCAGTGGAACAGAATAGAAAATCCAAACATAAACCCAAACATCTACAGTCAATTAATATTTGATAAAGGAGCCTTGGATATACAATGGGAAGATGACAGCCTCTTCAGCATCTGGTGTTGGAAAAACTGGACAGCTACATGTAAGAGAATGAAACTGGACTACTATATAGCCCCATACACAAAGGTAAACTCAAGGTGGATCAAAGACTTGAATGTAAGTCATGAAATCATAAAACTCTTAGAAAAAAACATAGGCAAAAATCTCTTGGACATAAACATGAGCAATTTCTTCATGAACATATCTCTCCGGGCAAGAGAAACAAAAGCAAAAATGAACAAGTGGGACTATATCAAGCTGAAAAGCCTCTGTACAGCAAAGGACACCATCAGTAGAGCAAAAAGACATCCTACAGTATGGGAGAATATATTCATAAATGACGTATCTGATAAGGGGTTGACATCCAAAATATATAAAGAACTCACGCACCTTAACAAACAAAAAGCAAATAATCCAATTAAGAAATGGGCAGAGGACATGAATAGACACTTCTCTAAAGAAGAAATTCAGATGGCCAACAGGCACATGAAAAGATGCTCCACATCGCTAATCATCAGAGAAATGCAGATTAAAACCACAATGAGATATCACCTCACACCAGTGAAGATGGCCAACATCCAAAACACAAACAACAACAAATGTTGGCGAGGATATGGAGAAAAGGGAATCCTCCTACACTGCTGGTGGGAATGCAAATTAGTTCAACCATTGTGGAAAGCAGTATGGAGGTTCCTTAAAAAACTCAAAATAGAAATACCATTTGACCCAGGAATTCCACTCCTAGGAATTTACCCTAAGAATGCAGCAGCCAAGTTTGAAAAAGACATATGCACCCCTATGTTTATCGCAGCACTATTTACAATAGCCAAGAAATGGAAGCAACCTAAGTGTCCATCAGTAGATAAATGGATTAAGAAGATGTGGTACATATACACAATGGAATATTATTCAGCCATAAGAAGAAAACAAATCCTACCATTTGCAACAACATGGATGGAGCTAGAGGGTATTATGCTCAGTGAAATAAGCCAAGCCGAAAAAGACAAGTATCAAATGATTTCACTCATATGTGGAGTATAAGAACAAAGAAAAAACTGAAGGAACAAAACAGCAGCAGACTCACAGAACCCAAGAACAGACTAATAGTTACCAAAGGGAAAAGGACTGGGGAAGATTGGTGGAAAGGGAGGGATAAGAGGGAAAAAAGGGGCATTACAATTAGCAGATGTGATGTAGGGGGGGCACGGGGAGGGCTGTACAACTCAGAGAAGTCGTGACTCTATAGCATCTCACTACGCTGATGGACTGTGACTGTAATGGGGTTGGGGGGGGGACCTGATGAAGGGGGTAGTTTAATCACCATAATATTGCACATGTAATTGTAGATTAATGATACCTAAATAAATTATTTAAAAAAATCCTTCAGCTAACACCATCTTTAATGGTGAAAGACTGAAAGTTCTCACCTAAAATCTTAAATAAGGTGAGGATGTCCTCTCTCACCACTATTATTCCACATAGTACCTGAAGTTCTAGACAGCACAGGCAAGACAAGAAAATACAAGGCAGATCAGAAAGGAAGAATGTAAACTATCCCTATTTGAAGAAGACATAATGATCTACCTAGAAATCCCAAGGAAACAACAAGAAGCTCTTAGAACTAATAAGTGAGTTCAGTATGGTCACAGGATGGAAGATCAACATTTAAAAAAAATCGACCATATTTCTATGTACTAGCAATGAATATGTAGAAACCAAAATTTAAACTTCATTCATAACTACTCAGAATAATGAAACTAGTGTAAACCTAACAAAACATGTGAGACTTGTATATTGAAAACTACAAGACATCTGATGAAGGAAATCAAAGATATAAATCAATGTAAAGATATTCTATATTCATGGACTGGAAGACTCAATATAGTAAAGATGTCAATTCTCCTTAATTGGATACACAGGTTTAATGTAATTCCTGGGATTTTCATGCAATCAGAATCCCAGCAATATTTTTGTATAGATATATACATGGTTATTCTAAAGTTCATATGGAAAGGCAAAGAAACTAGAGTGGCTAAAACAATACTGAAAAATAATAAAGTAGGAGAAATCAGTCTACTCAACTTCAAAACGTTAAACAGTTACAGTAATTAAGACTGTGCAGTATTGGAGGAAAGACACATAGCTGAATACAACAAAATGGAAAACCCACAATAGTGCCATAGAAGTCCAACCAATTTTTAACAAAGATGCAAAAGCAATTCAAAAGAGGAAGAATAGTCTGTTAAATAAAAGGTACTAGAACAATTGGATATCCATAGTCCAAAAACCAACCTTATACAGAAACTGACTCAAATTGATCACAGGCTAAATTTAGGAAGTAAAATTATAAAGCTTTTTTAAAAATAGGAGAAAATCATTGAGATCTAACAAGATCCATCAAGAAAAAAAATCAATAAATTGGACCTCATCAAAACTATAAACTTTTGCTCCGAGAAACTCTGTTAAGATGATGAAAAGACAAGATACAGATTAGGAAAAGATATCTGCAAACCACATATGTGACAAAGGACTCATATCTAGTATACAAAGTGAACTCTAAACTCAACATTAAAAAACCAACTCTAATCAAAAACTGATCAAGGCCTGAAGAAACATTTATTTTGCAAGATATACAGCAAAAAAGCACATGAAAATATATTCAACAAAACTAGATATTAGGGAAATATAGTTTAAAATGACAATGAAATACCACTACACAACTATTATAACAGCTAAAATTTTCAAATGGTGACAATAGCAAATGCTGGCAGTGATATGGAAAAACTCTTTCATACATTACTGATTTGAATAGTACAGACACTCTGGAAGACAGTTTGGCAGGTTCTTAACAAAGCAAAACAAAACAAAAAACTAAACATACCCTTAACATACCACTTAGCATTTGCTTCCAGGGCATTTACCCCAAAGAAATTAAAACAAAAACCTATAAACAATTGCTCATAACAGCTTTATTAACAATGGCCCAAATTCAAAATTACACAAATGCTTTTCAGTGGAAGACTGGTTTAAGAAACTTTGGTATATCCATATCTTGGAATACTATTCCACAATAAAAAGAAATAAATGATTGTCACATGCAACAACTTGGATGAACTCAAATAAATAACACTAAGTGAAAAAACACCAATCTGAAAAGGTCATATACTCATGATTCCATTGACATAAACATTCTATTAGAAAATATGAAGATGGAAAACAGACTTATGGTTACTATGACTTAAAGAAGTTGGGAGGAGGGGTGTCTCTGACTATAGCAGGGTAGCTCAAGGGAGATTTTTGTAGGGTTGAATGGTTCTTTATCCTGACATGGAGCAGGAAAGTCAGGAACACTTTGCCTTCATGTGGGAAGGACGGCAATGAACTTTCACCATCCTCCCACAGGGACACCTCCACAGCCCCACCATCTGTCATGGACCTGTAGCCCAGGCCTTGGCTACATGGGAGAAACCGCCAATGGCACGGCTGTACCATTATATTGATGATGTCATGCTCACGTCCAATTCTCTTTCAGATCTAGAAGGTGCAGCACCTAGACTGCTACAACATCTACAGGAGAAAGGATAGGCTGTGAACAGCACCAAGGTTCAGGGACCTGGTTTGTCTGTCAAATTCTTGGGGGTCGTCTGGTCGGGTAAGACCAAAGTTATACCAGAAGCAGTTATAGATAAACTCCAGGCCTTTCCTACCCCCAAAACTGTAGCATTGCTACAGGAGTTACTGGGTCTTTTAGGCTGGTGGAGAGTGTTTATCCCGCACTTGGCACAAATTCTGAAGCCCTTATAGTGGTTGGTACAAAAGGGCGTCAGGTGGGACTGGGATGAGACATGTGCATCTGCCTTTACTACAGCAAAACGGGCAGTCAAGGCCATGCAGGCCTTGAATATGATAGACCCACCAAGGCCCTGAGAGCTGGACGTTCATGTGACTGAAGACGGTTATGGCTGGGATTTCTGGCAGCGGCTTGAACGAACTCGCCAACCCATTGAATTCTGGTCACAACTCTGAAAAGGGGCAGAGGTATGATACACTTTGATAGAAAAACAACTGCCTGCCGAGTATCATGCCTTGCTGGCTACAGAACCCATCACTGGAATGGCCCCGATAAAGGTAATAATCACCTATCCCATCTTGGGGTGGGTACAGAACTGGACCCAAAAGCCAAGGAGTTGTGTGGCACAAACGCCCACACTAGCCATGTGGGGTGCTTACCTACAGCAGCATAGTGTCCTCTCTAGCAGCCCCTTGAGTGAAGAACTCCAACGCCTGCTGGGGCCGGTGACATATACTAGTGAAAAGTAGGAAGAACTTGCTTTTGAACCATTAGTAGCAGAGAGTCCCTGTTGTGAGGGAAGAGCCCCTATACCTGAAGATGCATGGTACACAGATGGCTCCAGCCATGGGCAGCCCCCAAAATGGAGAGCCATAGCTTTCCATCCTAAGACTGAGACAATATGGATGGAAGATGGTGAGGGGAAGGGCAGCCAGTGGCCAGAGTTGCAGGCCGTGTGGCTTGTGATCAGCCAGGAGCCCTCCCCTATAGCTGTCTGCACTGACAGCTGGGCTGTCTATCAGGGCTTGACCCTGTGGCTACCAACCTGGTACCATGCCAACTGGCTGGTTGGTCACCGATCCCCTTGGGGGCAAGAACTGTGGCAAGACTTATGGGCCTGTGGTCAGACTAAAATAACTGCAGTATACCATGTGACAGGTCATTTGCCACTGGCATCTCCAGGAAATGATGAAGCAGATAAATTGGCCCAGATGTGTTGGTTAGAAGGAAAGCCTGCCTCTGATGTAGCCCAATGGCTACATCAGCATTTGTTGCATGTGGGGCAAAAGACAATGTGGGCTTTAGCCCGTCGGTAGGGCTTGCCTTTGACCTTCAAAGAAGTTAGTGGAGCCCAGCAGGAGTGTGCCATGTGCTCCAAAAAGGACTTACACCGAGTTCCACAGCAACATGGGACAATAGCTAAGGGGCCTATACCCCTCGTAAGGTGGCAGATAGACTATACTGGGCCTCTACCTGTGTCAGAAGGATATTGGTATGCAATGACTTGTGTGGACACCACTACTGGACTTCTGGTTGCTTTTCCTACCCACTGTGCAGACCAGCAGATGACCAAAAGAGGCCTGGAGCATCTCTTTGCTGCCTATGGCTGACCATATGTAATTGAGAGTGATCAGGGCACCCATTTTACTGGACATACACTGCAAGAATGGGGGCAACAGCTGGGAATCAAATGGAAGTTTCATGTGCCATACAATCCTACCACAGCAGGCATGATAGAGAGGCACAATGGCTTGTTAAAATCCGGATAAAGTCAGATTCCAATAGTCTGCAGGGATGGTCAGTCTGCTAATGGACCGTGCTACAGCGTTTGAACAAGAGACACCAAAAGGGAGCCCTGAATCCCGTAGACATGTTAACACGCATGGCTGCCTCCCCTATACAACTGCAAGTGCAAACCAAGGAATAATCACTGAAGCTGAGGTTTGGCTACCAGACTAACATCTTGCTGCCAGCACCAAATGCACTGAACCCCAGAGACTCCATTGAGTGGACGTGGCCTTGGACCTTTCAACACAT
Organism: Phataginus tricuspis; assembly: GCA_029783875.1. NCBI lineage: Eukaryota > Metazoa > Chordata > Mammalia > Pholidota > Manidae > Phataginus > Phataginus tricuspis. The sequence goes on along the minus strand of JAQQAC010002629.1, from coordinate 14,583,381 downwards.
GGACCAATGATAGCTGGCCCTCCTGGCACCTTGGGGACAAGGCCTGGATGCTGGCGTCCCATGTATTCCTGGAATAATATCAGAGTAGCTGCCAAAGCTCACAGTAGTATATCCTGAATGGCCAGAAGGTAGGAGCATCTTACCGGGGAGTTTTGTTTTATCATTATGGCCAGTGCATGTACCTCCAGTAGCACTATATATTGACCCTTCAGTAATCCCCATGGGGAAAGGAGTAAAAGTATGGTATACTAGACCTGGAAGGGACCCCCTTCCTGCTATAGTCCTATCACAGGACCACTCTTTTGCATGCATCCTACCTGATGGACAAGATTTGCCTATGTTGGTGGCATTAAAATGTGTGTCTTATTGCCCCTAAAGTCTTGTGGATTGGGAACTTCCTCTGGCTTGAGGATTATTATTAGTTTTGTTATTAGGAACCTCCTCTGTCTTGAGGATTATTATAATTTTTGTTACCTGTATCAAAATCTTGCTGTATCTTAATTTTTATTATCTCTAAGTTGTTGTTATCCTCTGTTGCTATTGTGGAGTCTGGTTACAGTGCTCCAGCTTTCTCTCACAGGACCATTGCGGAAGACTGAAAGCATGTAGATTGTAAGGCAAGAATCCTGGAGGGGTGGAGTGTGGGGAAGTTGGGGTTCCTATGGCCAGGATCCTCACTGAACTTAAACCACCTGATGATGTAACTGGCCAGTTGCTAAGCTACCGCTTCCACACCTTTAGGCAATAAGCTATTATTGTGCTATATAGAGAGCTCAGCCCAGTGCTCTGGGCGGAGGCAGAGACACTAGTGCTAGACCTACCTCTGGGAGAACAAGCCGGGTAATAAATCCTTTCACCCCAAAGAACGTTTTGCTGTCAATTTCTTTGGTCACATTGAATCCATAGCGAATTTGCCCAGGGCTGAAACTCATTGGCAAGACACCATGAATGAACTTTTTTTGTACCCATAAAGATGTGAGATGGAAAGAAACCCACAGACCTTTGGTTTTTAAGGGGCCTTCAGAACTGATGCCTCCCTGTGGGGAAGTTGGGGTTCCTATGGCCAGGATCCTCGCTGAACTTAAAGCACTCGATGATGTAACTGGCCTGTTGCTAGGCTACCGCTTCCACACCCATAAACAATAAGCTATTATTGCACTATATAGAGAGCTCAGCCCAGTGCTCTGGGCAGAGGCAGAGACATTAGTGCTCGACCTACCGCTGGGAGAACAAGCCAGGTAACAAACCCTTTCACCTCAAAGAAACTGTCATTTCTAATACTGTTCTACTGTCATTTCTTTGGTCACACTGAATCCATATGAAACCCACTGGCAAGACACTCCCTTTCAAAGGTGAAAGGGCAGCTTGCTGCTTGGGTTTTTCCAGCCAACATTGCTTTGTGAGTAGCGTACCTTCACAATGTGGGAATCCAATCTGCGACAAAATCTGTTTCAAGGTCAATTTGTTGCTCTTAAGCCCATGCAGTTGAAGCCATTCCTCAGACGAGATGAGAAGCTGGTCAGCTGAGTCTGTTTTGGTGTTGCTCAGGCCCTCTTGCCTGCGCAGCTGCTGCTCACAGATGGTAGAAGTCAAGCCTGGGGTCTCCATCTCTGAATTAGGATCTAAGTCACCGGCACCTCCTGTATGGGCAATTGTCAAAATAAGACTTCCTGGTAATGTAGAAACAATCTAACATTAAGAGAGGATTGGTTTAATATATATTACAGCACAACCATTGAGTGGAATTCTATCAAAGTTATAATATAGATGTATTTTTTTGATAAAGTAGATGCCCACATATATTCCTAAAAGGCATCAATAAAATTTAATATCCTTATATACATATACACAAAAAAACATCTAGAAAGATATATTGCAACAGCTTTATAGTAGTTTTCTTTGTGTGCTGGGAGTATGTGTGTTTTTTGCCTTTTCTATATTGTTTAAATTTTTGCATTGTTTGGACATTCCTAAAATAGGATTTACTTTCATAATCAGAAAAATACAAAGCTCTTCCATTCTGGAAAATAAACATTTACTCCTGAATCTTCATTACACATCAGTATTCCAATTAAAGTCTCACCTCAACTCTTGCTTCAAAACAAAGTGGATAAAACCCTGAGAGGAAACACACCTGGTGGAGTGGCTAATTGGGAGCTAGTGACAGGGTGGGAACTGGACCACGGCTCAGCCCAGCCAGAATATATGGGCTCACCTTCCAAATATTTTATTTTAAAGTTGGACTTAAACATTCTGACTCATGTAACCAGCTGTTTTGGGACCAACTGGCCGCAAAGCAATATGCAGCATATTAAGTGTATCTAGACCTAATTATAGCTTGTGTACACAAGAGGAAAGGAGTGACCCAACTATGGTACAATCTTAACCCCCTCACCGCAGCTTCAGGCAGGGCCTGATAACCTGAAGAAAGTGAAGTATCAACCAAAAAAAGGCAAAGCTGCAAATCAATGACTTACATTTATTTGGGGTTTTAGGGATTATAATCCAGGAACATAGCCCGGGGAGAAAAACCCAAATGAACACCACCCCCAAGAGGGGAAAGGGCTTATGGTTTTCAAAGGCAAAAAGGGAAACTCTGAAGGGGCTTATATGAGTTGTTGTCTTGCCAATGGGTTTCAGCACCAGGCAAGTTCACTATGGATTCGGGGTGACCAAAGAAATAACAGTAGAATATTCTTGGGGTGAAAGGGTTATACCCAACTTTATTCCCACAGTGGCAGGTCAGTCACTGAACTCTCGTCCACTCACAGTGAGTCTGCATGCAGCAAGCCGGTCTCTGCCTCTGGGCCTCTGTCCTCAGTGCTGCCACCACTCTAGCCTCTGCTCTGCTCTCCTGCAGCCTTGCAGCTGTGCCACCATGTTACCCAGAGCACTGGCAGGGCTCTTTATATAGAGTCAATAACAATGTATTGCCCACACATGTGTAGTTAGCTAGCCGACCAGGGCCAGGTGAGAATCCTGGCCACAGGAACCTTCATTTTATCCACAGTTATTTTGAAAGAATTACAATTGGCTAAAGTTATTATAACCTGTATTTAACTATACATACATAATTGGTTGCTAAGACTCTTCTCCAGGCAAAATGTATACATACTTTTTTGCAGGAAGCAGATTTTTGCCCAGGATCCTTATGCTGTGACAGAATACTAAGCTTAAGTTTCTTCTGAGAATAGTTTCAGAGAAAAATATTTCCTATTCTACAAAGACCCTATTTCCTTAATGGTCCCCCACACTATTTTTTTAGTTTATTCTCACTGTCAGTGTTAACTCTATTTTGTCTACATTTACCAAAGAAAGGTCTGCTCACCTCTGTATCCAGACTGTGCAACATATATAAATTTATTACCTGGACGGTAAAACTTTCAACAATGGAAATACCACCTTTTCCCATTTCTAAAATTCTGCATTTCCTGAAAGTCTCTTGTTATGACATGAAAATCAGTCAAATAGAGAAACCAGTTGGACCCAAGCCAGGGAGGTTTTGTGAAAAGAAGTTAGAAAGTATTATTATTGGCAAACACTTAATTTTATGTATATTCTGTGTAGTATCTATTTAACGCTTATGATAACTTTATGAGGTAAACAGCACTATTATTCTCATTCTACAGATGAAGAAACCAAGACAGAAAATGGCTTACTAACTTGACCACCAACTCACAGCTGGTAAGGGGGGTGTAGCTGAGATTCACAGCCAGATTGTCTGGCTCTAGAGTCTGTGTTCTGTGACCTTTATTATAACAGACACAAATGCAGGCTGGGCTGAAGTTTTCATGTGCCCTATCTCACAAATTCTTCATAATTCTATCAGCTACACACTGTGAACACCCACCCCACTTACTTTTGAGGAATCAGAAGCTTTGAGACCTCAAAAAAACTTGTTCAAGACCCACAGCCAGTAAGTGGCAAAAGCAGGAATCAAAGCCATTTCTTAACCACTCTATCATTATAACTAACCTCCCCCAGCCGGGTCCTATGGCACAAGCTACAGACGCCATTCCAGCAGGATTGCTTTCCAGTAGGGCTCCTGGGTCTTCATTAAAGGTGGAGCACTAAGCTTTGTTCTCAGAGCACAGATTCAACAGGCTTCCTGGCTTGTCATTTTCAAGGTTTTAGAGATAATGAATTTGTTTTTAAGGTTTATGTGAACTTGTCCACAAATGTTGAATTCCAAAGATACACAAACTCCTATTATTAGTGTAAATCTTTTCTTCTTTCTATAGGGCTTAATATGATGGGGATGTTACAGTAGCATCTGCAGAGCATCATGCAGGAGTTAAAGTTTAGAACTTCCGCGTAGGTCCTTCTGCCACTTTGGGTGAGTGACTCCTCTCAAAGTGGTGTAAATGTAGACAAAATGGAGTTAACATCGACAATGAGAGTAAACTAGAGTGGAAAGGGGGAGGATTAAGGAAATAAAGTCTAAGGCCTTCCTCTTCTCAAACTGACCTTTCTCCAGTGAATGCTGAATTTACCTTCTGCCAGACCTAAATATCCTGGACAAATATCTGCTACCTCCAAGAAAGCAGCCTCTTTGCCTCCTGAATAGCCTTAGCAACCAATCAGGAATAGCTAAGTGCAGGTTACAATAGCTTTAGCCAATTGTAATCCTTTCAAAACAATGTGTGTAAAGCCCCCTCAGAATTCCCCTTTTTGCCTTTAAAAACCCTAAGCCTGATTGAGGGGCAGAGCTCAAGATGGCGGCGTGAGCAGGGCAGCAGAAATGCCCTCCAAAACCATATCTTTTTTTTAAAATACAACAAATACAATGATTCCTAAAAGAGAGACCAGAAGATACAGGACAAAAGCCAGGCTACAGCTACATCTGCAAGAACTCAGCACCTCACAAAGCGGGTAAGATACAAAGCCGTGACCCGGTGGGACCCGAGGACTCCCTCCACCCCAGCTCACCAGCCAGAGGAAAAGAATCAGAGTGGGGACAGAGTGGAAGCACAGGCCTGCCAAATAACCAGCCCTGGAGCTGGTCCCAAATACTGGGAGCACAGACACACACCACATGGTGTATTGGATATTAGAGAAACAGAAGGGCAGGATTCAAGATGGAGACTGCGAGCGGGTCCCCACTGCTGGCTCCCCTGGGACAAAAGAAAAGCAGGTGCTTTTTTAAAAGTCTTAAAGGGACAAGGGCCCATCAGCTGAATAAAATCGTCCCAGCACACTCAGCCCAGCGGGCTGGGAGTCTTGAGGAACTTTGGGCCCCCTGACCCCCTGCAGGGTGAAGCAGCCCCAGGGCCCCTCACGGCGATAAGCAGCCTGCCATTCATTCCCCCCGTCCGGTGCTGCAAACGGATTGGCTGACCCGCCACAGCTGCAGAGCAGCTGCAGAGCAGACCCGCCCACGGCAATCACACAGAGTCTCCTCCCTGGCGCACAGTTAACTGGATGGGCAGGGAACCTGGAGAAGGGCCGGAAGGCGCGAAGGGGCCCGTCCTGGCAGTAGACCGCACCCAGTGTGGCAGCTATGCCCCCGCAGTGCTCTAGGCTAGCCTGAGGGCTGCCCTGCCCATGGAAGCTCAGGGGATTATCCCAGAGACTGCCTCCTGGGGTGCGGGTAACTGGCACAGGCTGCGGAAGCTGGAGCAAGGTCCGGAAGGAGTGAAGGAGCCCGACCTTGCAGTAGAACGTATCCGGCATGGCTGACACACACCCACAGTGCTCTAGGCCAGCCTGAGGGTGGCCCTGCCCACGGCACCTCAGGGGAGTATCCCAGAGACTGCCTCCTGGGGTGCAGGTAACTGGTACAGGCTGCGGAAGTTGGAGCAAGGTCCAGAAGGAGCGAAGAGGCCCGACCTTGCAGGAGAATGCACCCGGTGAGGTAGCCACGCCCCCGCAGTGCTCTAGGCTAGCCTGAGGGCGGCCCTGCCCATGGCAACTCAGGGGATTATCCCAGAGACTGCTTCCCGGGGTGCGGGTAACAGGCACAGGCTGCGGAAGCCGGAGCAAGGTCTGGAAGGTGCAAAAGGCCCAACCTTGAAGTAGAACACACCCGGCGTGACTGCAACCCCCCATAGTGCTCCAGGTTAGCCTGAGGGCAGCCCTGCCCACAGTAGCTCAGGGGAGAATCCCAGAGATTGCCTCCCAGTGTGCGGGTAACTGGCACAGGCTGCAGAGAAGGGCAAGGCAAACAACAAGCAGGAAGGGACTTTGTTCTCCCAGCTGGCCCACGTGCCACCTGCCTGTGACCACTTCTATCACCATGAAAAGACAGAAGAATCAGCTCCAGTCAAAAATCACTCAGACAGCTCCAGACAGAGGGCCTGGTGGGATAGATTTAAACAATCTTCCTGAAAAATAATTAAAAATAAAAGTCATAATCATGCTAATGGACCCACAGAGAAATATGCAAGAGCTAAGGGATGAAGTCAGGAGGGAAATTACAAAAATGAGACAATCAATTGATGGGCTTAAGAGCAGACTGGAGGAGGTGTAAGAGACTGTTAATGGAATAGAAATCAGAGAACAGGAGTACAGAGAAGTTGAGGCAGAGAGAGATAAAAGGATCTCTAGGAATGAAAGAACATTAAGAGAACTGTGTGACCAATTCAAATGGAGCAATATTCGCATTATACAAGTGCCAGAAGAAGAAGAGAAAGAAAAAGGGATAGAAAATGTCTTTGAGGAAATAATTGCCGAAAACTTCCCCAAGCTGGGGAACAAAATAGTTTCTCACACCATGGAAGCCCACAGATCTCCCAACACAAGGGACCCAAGGAGACAATACCAAGACATATAATAATTGAAATGGAAAAGATCAAAGACAAGGACAGAGCATAAAGGCAGCCAGAGAGAGAGAAAACATCACCTACAAAGGAAAACCCATCAGGCTATCATCAGACTTCTCAACAGAAATCTTACAGGCCAGAAGAGTATAGCATGATACATTTAGAGCAATGAAATAGGACGTTGAACCAAGAATACTGTATCCAGCATGATTATCACTTAAATTCAAGGGAGGGATTAAACAATTTCCAGACAAGCAGAAGTTGAGGAAATTTACCTCCCCAAAACCACCTCTACAGGATATTTTACAGGGACTGCTCTAGATGGAAGCACTCCTAAGGCTAAATAGATGTCACCAGAGAAAAAATCACAGCAAAGAAAGCAGACCAACCAAATACTAACTAAAGGCAAAAACTAAAATTAACTATCCACAAAAACAGTCAAAGGAAACACAAAAGAGTACAGAATAAAACACTCTAACATATAAAGAATGGAGGAGGAAGAATAAGAAGGGAGAGAAATAAAGAATTATCAGACTGTGTTTATAATAACATAATAAGAGAGTTAAGTTAGATTGTTAGATAGTAAAGAAGCAACCCTTGAACCTTTGGTAACCACGAATCCAAAGCCTGCAATGGCAATAAGTACATATCTATCGATAATCACTCTAAATGTAAATAGACTGAATATACCAATCAAAAGACACAGAGTAATAGAATGGATAAAAAAGCAAGACCCATCTATATGCTGCTTACAAGAGACTTGCCTCAAACCCAAAGATATACACAGACTAAAAGTGAAGGGATGGAAAAAGATATATCATGCAACCAACAGGGAGAAAAAAAGCAGGTGTTGCAGTACAGGTAGCACACAAAATAGACTTCAAAACAAAGAAAGTAACAAGAGACAAAGAAGGACATTACATAATGATAAAGGGGTCAGTCCAACAAGAGGATATAACCATTATAAATATATATGCACCCAACACAGGAGCACTGACATATGTGAAACAAATACTAACAGAATTAAAGGAGGAAATAGAATGCAATGCATTCATTCATTTTAAGAGACTTCAACACACCATTCACTCCAAAGGACAGATCAACTAGACAGAAAATAAGTAAGGACACAGAGGCACTGAACAACACACTAGAACAGATGGACCTAACAGACATCTACAGAACTCTGCACCTAAAAGCAGCAGGATACACATTCTTCTCAAGTGCACATGGAACATTTTCCAGAATAGACCATATACTACGCCACAAAAAGAACCTCAGTAAATTCAAAAATATTGAAATTCTACCAACCAACTTCTCAGATCACAAAGGTATAAAACTAGAAATAAATTCTACAAAGAAAACAAAAAGGCTCACAAACACATGGAGGCTTAACAACATGCTCCTAAATAATCAGTGGATCAAGGACCAAATTAAAATAGAGATCAAGAAATACATGGAGACAAATGACAACAACAGCACAAAGCCCCAACTTCTGTGGGACACAGCAAAGGCAGTTCTAAGAGGAAAGCATATTGCAATCCAGGCCTATTTAAAGAAGGAAGAACAATCCCAAATGCATAGTCTAAAGTCACAATTATTGATATTGGAAAAAGAAGAACAAATGAGGCCCAAAGTCAGCAGAAGGAGGGACATAATAAAGATCAGAGAATAAATAAATAAAATTGAGAAGAAGAAAACAATAGAAAAATCAATGAAACCAAGAGCTGGTTCTTTGAAAAAATAAACAAAATAGATAAACCCCTACCCAGACTTATTAAGAGAAAAAGAGAATCTACACACATAAACAGAATCAGAAATGAGAAAGGAAAAATCATGACAGACCCCACAGAAATACAAAGAATTATTAGAGAATGCTATGAAAATCTATATGCTAATAAGCTGGAAAACCTTGAAGAAATGGACACTTCTTAGAAAAATACAGCTTTCCAAGACTGACCAAGGAAGAAATAGAAAAATATAAACAGACCAATTACCAGCAACAAAATTGAATCAGTAATGAAAAAACTACCCAAGAACAAAACTCCGGGCCAGATGGATTCACCTTTGGATTTTATCAGACATATAGAGAAGACAAAATACCCATTCCCCTTAAAGTTTTCCAAAAAATAGAAGAGGAGGGAATACTTCCAAACTCGTCCCATGAAGCCAGCATCACTCTAATACCAAAACCTGGCAAAGATTCCACTAAAAAAGAAAGTTACAGACCAACATCCCTGATGAACATAGATGCAAAAATACTCAACAAAATATGAGCAAACCGAATTCAAAAATACATCAAGAGGATCATACACCATGATCAAGTGGGATTCATCCCAGGGATGCAAGGATGGTACAACATTCGAAAATTCATCAACATCATCCACCACATCAACAAAAAGAAGAACAAAAACCACGTGATCATATCCATAGATGCTGAAAAAGCATTCAACAAAGTTCAATATCCATTCATGATAAAAACTCTTAACCAAATGGGTATAGGAAGCAAGTACATCAACATCATAAAGGCCATATATGACAAACCCACAGCCAACATCATACTTAACAGGGAGAACCTGAAAGCTTTTCACCTAAGATCGGGAACAAGACAAGGATTCCCACTCTCCTCACTGTTATCCAATATAGTATTGGAGGTCCTAGGCACGGTAATCAGACAAAACAAAGAAATACAAGGCATCCAGATTGGTAAAGAAGAAGTCAAATTGTCACTATTTGCAGATGACATGATATTGTACATAAAAAACCCTAAAGACTCCACTCCAAAACTACTAGAACTAATATCTGAATTCAGCAAAGTTGCAGAATACAAAATTAACACACAGAAATCTGTTGCTTTCCTATACATTAACGATGAACTAACAGAAAGAGAAATCAGAAAAACTATTACATTCACAATTGCATCAAAAAGAATAAAATACCTAAGAATAAACCTAACCTAGGAAGTGAAAGACCTATACTCTGAAAACTACAAGACACTCCTAAGAGAAATTAAAGAGGACACTAATAAATGGAAATTCATCCCATGCTCTTGGCTAGGAAGAATAAATATTGTCAAAATGGCTATACTACCTAAAGCAATCTACAGATTCAATGCAATCCCTATCAAAATACCAACAGCATTATTCAATGAACTCGAACAAATAGTTCTAAAATTCATATGGAACCACAAAAGACCCCGAATAGCCAAAGCAATCCTGAGAAGGAAGAATAAAACAGGGGGAATTAATGCTCCCTGACTTCAAGCTCTACTACAAGCCACAGTAATCAAGACAATTTGGTACTGGCACAAGAACAGACCCACAGACCAGTGGAACAGAACAGAGAGTCCAGATATTAACCCAAACCATTACGGTTAATTAATATATGACAAAGGAGCCATGGATATACAATGGGAAAATGAAAGCCTCTTCAACAGCTGGTGTTGGCAAAATTGGACAGCTACATGTAAGAGAATGAAACTGGACCTTTGTCTAACCCCACATACAAAAGTAAATTCAAAATGGATCAAAGACCTGAATGTAAGTCATGAAACCATAAAACTTAGAAAAAACCATAGGCAAAAATCTCTTGGACATAAACATGAGCAACTTCTTCATGAACATACCTCCCTGGGCAAGGGAAACAAAAGCAAAAATGAACAAGTGGGACTATATCAAGCTGAAAACTTCTGTACAGTGCACATCAGTAGAACAAAAAGACATCCTACACTATGGGAGAATATATTCATAAATAACATATCCAATAAAGGGTAGACATCCAAAATATATAAAGAGCTCACACACCTCAACAAACAAAAGGCAAATAATCCAATTAAAAAATGGGTAGAGGATCTGAACAGACACTTCTCCAAAGAAGAAATTCACATGGCCAACAGGCACGTGAAAAGATGCTCCACATCGCTAATCATCAGAGAAATGCAGATTAAAACCACAATGAGATATCACCTCACACCAGTAAGGATGGCCACCATCCAAAAAACAAACAACAACAAATGTTGGTAAGGATGTGGAGAAAGAGGAACGAACCCTCCTACACTGCTGGTGGGAATGCAAATTAGTTCAACCATTGTGGATAGCAGTATGGAGGTTCCTCAAAAAACTCAAAATAGAAATACCATTTGACCCAGGAATTCCACTCCTAGGAATTTACCCTAAGAATGCAGCAGCGCAGTTTGAAAAAGACATATGCACCCCTATGTTTATCGCAGCACTATTTACAATAGCCAAGAAATGGAAGCAACCTAAGTGTCCATCAGTAGATGAATGGCTAAAGAAGAGGTGGTACATATACACAATGGAATATTATTCAGCCATAAGAAGAAAACAAATCCTACCATTTGCAACAACATGGATGGAGCTAGAGGGTATTATGCTCAGTGAAATAAGCCAGGTGTAGAAAGACAAGTATCAAATGATTTCACTCATCTGTGGAGTATAAGAACAAAGAATAAAACTGAAGGAACAAAACAGCAGCAGACTTACAGAACCCAAGAATGGACTAACAGTTACCAAAGGGAAAGGGGCTGGGGAGGATGGGTGGGAAGGGAGGGACAAGGGGGAAAAAGGGGCATTATGATTAGCAGACATTATGTTGGGGGGGGTCACGGGGAGGTCTGCACAACACAGATTAGACAAGTAATGATTCTATAGCATCTCACTACGCTGATGGACAGTGACTGTAATGGGGTATGTGGTGGGGACTTGATAATGTGGGGAGTCTAGTAACCATAATGTTGCACATGTAATTGTAGATTAATGACACCAAAATAAAAAAATTAAAAAATTTTAAAAACCCTAAGCCCTTTTCACTCTTCAGAGCATACATTTGGGTTTTCTCCTGAATCTATATTCCCAGATTCTAATCCCTAAAACCCCAGATAAATGCTACTAATTATTTTACAGCTTTGTCTTTTTTTGGTCCACAGTGGGAACACCACCGCCACGTCCCAACCCCCAAGGCTACTGCAAAGGACACACATAGCAACAGATGAGTTATGCTTGGGTAAGCACTTGGCATATTGGAAGGGGCTATATACAAAGAAATTACTTAAAAGTAATTGCACTTTAGTCATTATGCTTTGTTTCATATACCCACATTTACTGCAAGCACCTTTTTACCCCCAAGTTCCCAGCCATATTGTGCTATGAAGTTTGGGCTCCTCCTTCTTCTATCTTAGAATCACAGAATGTGAAAACAAACTAATATGCTTCAACTTTCTTTTTGACATCTGAAACAAAGTCTGCTGGCTGAAGGGCTTTTAAATATGGCCAATGGTTCCTATAGAAACAAGAAGAGGAAGCTCATAATAAATGTTTTTGACTATTTTATGGTTTCCAGCTACTCTTTCTCTTCCCTGAAACACTCACCCACCTCCTATATTCTTACTAGAGGGAGCTATGTGCCATAGGCTAGAAGGGACACAACTACATAAACTACCCTAATATGGCTCCTAAACTGGATTCTGGAACCTTAAAGGTTTCAGAAGAGTCACAGGTTGTTTTTAAGCCAAAGGGACATGTTCTTGATTCCAAATAAAAGGTGACTGAATCATCCAACTAAGCTGCATTTTCTAGTCTCTTCTGCATTCACATGACTTTAAAAGAATGAAATAAAAAAATGTCTGGTTGGCTCTATTGAATCCGAGAACCTGTATGACTCATGCTGATTCAGATCTTAACCCTTAGGAATTTTTCTAGCCTGAGAATAGCTGTATTGTTGGAAATGAAAGCAGCTGGAAAATGGAACTTATCCAGACAAAACAAAATAGGAGAGAAAGGGCATCTCACAACAGAAGGGATCACTCTACACCAATGGGGTAAGAGCTACTCTGTCAGAGCAAGGAAACCTGCCTGAGCCACGGTGCCAAACGGCCTGACACCACAGCCCCTCCACACACAGCCCACCTGCTTTACCACCTCCAAGCTGATCTTAGTGAGTTCTCTAAGAACTTTAGCCTTCAAACAACATTTCAAACCCTGTCTCTTCCATGAAGCATCTGCAGACCCCTCACCAGCTTTCTGAAGCCTCTCCCTGGGAAAGCCCCAAATTCTGCTTTGACACTTCATCAACATGGCCTTGGGCACTTCAGGTTTGTCCTCGCTAGATAAAAGAGGGCTCAAGGACTTCAGGGACAAACTATACAATTGCCCTCGGCATAGTGCCATATATACAAAGCAGGCAGTTTGTATGGGTATAGGGGTTAAGTTAAATTGATTACTCAGAATTACTATGTATCCTAATTTTTCTAACAAGGCTTAGATTAGGAAATGTCTCTTTAACAAAAATACTATTTTCTGGATAATACTAGCTGTTATTATTATTAGGGGTTCCTCATCTGAGGTTATTACAACTTGAGTAACAGACAAATCCAGAAGTGCAAAACAACAAATCCCAGTTAAGCACTGCCCTAAGTTTTAAAAGCTACCCTAAGCTCCAGAGTTTGGGGACATAGGAAGGGATTTCCTAAAGAGAAACAGGAAGTATAAATGCAGAAAAGAAAAAAAAAGAAGTGAAAGTCTGAGATGAAGACAGGGGCAGGCCAGCAGAGTTTGGGGTAAAAGTAGAAAGGTTAAGCTGGCACAAACCCAAAGGCCTCAACCAAGGGAATCATGTACAGCCAGCCTGTGTTACTGGAGTCTACCCATAGCGGTCAGCCTCGAGATGCCCCATGGCTGTCCTGAAGTGAGCACCTGTGGGAGTCCTGGCTTAAGAGAGTAGAGCCCATATGGTCAGAGGCTGAGGCACAATGCATGACTTAGTGGCCATTAATTCAGCTTAGACGTTTGATATACTTCTGCCTGCTTTATTATCGACACCCAAAACTTCCTAGATCTTCCTGAGCTGCTGAAAAAGAAATGCAGCTAGGTGGATGCATCTTGTGATTTATGTGAGTTTTCAATTACGATTGTTCCAGTAAGAAAGGACGCTGTATCCTGCTGCAACTCTCCCCCAGAAACACTTTATCCCCCACCCTACCCCACCCCACCATTCTTCTGCTCTTGCGAGGCAAGCAAAAGTTGTTAGCATCTACTCAAATAAGGCAGGCATAGGAAGGGAGACTGAAATGGACTTCCCACAGCTAAAAAAATAAGGGCCGAAAAAGAAAAGCTAAGAATAACTGAGTTGCTTCAATGGGATAATCATTTCTAAGAAGAAAGAGACCAACAGCTCCCAAGAAAGGAAAACTCTACCGAGTGGAAACTAAACCTAATTTGTATGCCCTTATAAAGAGCAGAAGAGAAGGGGCTCATCTTAGGTGATTGTGAAAACCATATACGTGTGTTAGAAAGGGAGAGCCAGAAGATATTCCAGGACATAAAGTTGTAGAAAGTTCTAATCCAAGCAGGTCGCTTTTGGGTTTATACTACCCTATTTCTCAATCAGTATTTCTTTAAAATAAAATTCTCCTGGTTCTTGTATTGCCTCCAGAGCCCTACTGAACTTCACCTTCTTACAGCGGTTGGCCTACGGTAAGAGGACCCTTAGACAACCGGTTCTCCCGCAGAGCAGAGCAGCAGAACTCGGGCAGGGAGCGCGATGTGCGCGGGGCTGAGCCACACTAGGGGGCCGGGGACGGGTTTCTCCGCCGCGCCCTCGCACCGAATAGTCCAGTGAGTCCGGGCAAGTGGCTGAGCTTTTCTGGACCCGTTTCCGCATCTTTGTGGGGGGTGGAGGAACTCAGCTCTCAAACTGGAAAATTCTAAGGTTTTCCCCTGCAGCCTGCTGGGAACAGCACCTCAGAAGTTGCGGCGTGGAAGGGATCGCATCCACACTTACTAGGCAATCTGTCAGCAGACAGCCAAGGCCGTTTCCGGTCAGCAGCCACGCTACCATTCTCCGGGGGCCGTCTGACCCGAGCTGGCGGGCAAGGTCCGCATCCCGCTGGTTGATAATTCACGCAGACAAAGGCTCTGCGTTCGGTGGGAAGGATTCCAGGCTGTTCTGTTACCCGAGCGCAAGGCGTGCGACCTGTTGACGACGGTTGCTCGGACACGGCCAATCACAGAGCAGCTCCTTAAGAAGGCTCCGCCTACTGACGCGCCCGCGGGGGGCGGGGCCTAGGGGCGGGACTGGGAGGCAGTGCGGCGAGACGCAGAACGCCAGACCCCGGGTCCCCAAGTGCTCGACGACCTCCGCTACATCTCCGAACTGAAGCCAGGTTCCCAGGCCGGTGGACCGCTCCTGGCACTGTCGTCTGCGCCAGCTGTGGCGGCGAAAATTAACAACAGTAGTGAATGTTAATTCATGAAGTTAACAAACGCGCTCAGACGAGTCGGATAAGAGGCCAGGTCTTAGGCCGCTATTGCGGAGGAAGTCGCCCGGGCGGAGGGGAGGCCAATACACCAGCAAACGCTGCAGTCAGCTTTGGCACTTGCACTGCAGCGTGGAGGACGCTTACTCCAGCGTAATTTTAATTCTCAACTCAACGCTGTGAATAGATCTTCTCTTCATTTCACAGCTGAGGGAAAGAAGCTTAAAGAGGTGGGGCAGTTAGTGGTAGTAGCGAAAGCGAGGGTGCTGCTGAGACAAGAGGGACCTTGAGCTACGGACGGTTTTGCAAATTTGCAATTTTGGAGTCGGGGACTGCAGTTACCAAAATACTCGTAGAGATGAAGGTTCCTATAGGCATTATTTTCTCCATTCAGCTTTATTTTTAACCCTTATTTTATGTTTACCTTACTAAGTAAGCAGAGTTCAAAATAAATGACTGAATTTTCTGTCACCCAGAAATAAAATTGTGCTTCTGTAAAACATTTTTAAATCTTTAACAACAGATCCCTTAGGCAAGTATTGCTTTACTACATCAGAATATTAAAATGTTTTAGATTTTAAAACTCAAGAAGTGACCAAATCATTTGTAGGTTTTTGAGTCAAAGATCTAATAAAGCATAATTAATACTAGAACTGAATAATTCTGTCCCCAACAGAAAAGTCCACTTCATCCACAAGGATTTATTTTAACTACATTTTTTTCATGCCTTTATAACTTGAAAAGTACTGAAAGGTTTGGTCTCAGATGAGATATCCTTCCATAAAGTTATTAGATTTTATACTATTGGCCCTGCAGATGACACCTGCCAACAGTGCCACCAAAAAAAAAAAAAAAAAAAAAACCCACCACAGAACCAAATATTCTAAGGATTCTGTTCAGAAGGGAAATAGTATAGCAGCCATGCCCACATTTGCCTACACCGCATTAATCCCTGCTGTCCACACCCTGCTGGACTAATATCATTGGGTCACCTGGTTGACTGCCAAGTCCATTGCCTCACATACTTCCCCCCAGCCTCTCCCTCCTGCCCTCACCTTCATCCAGTGCATTCTTCCTTCCGGGGGGCACTTGGCACTTACAGGCAAGTAACTGCAGAGGACTCTGTGCGCCGTCAGTGATATTTTTGTGCCTATTAGCATTAGTTCTATGGAAATTACTAAACATTGATTAAATTGTAGAAAGATCAGTGGGTGGAAGTTTAGGTCATTTTGAAGAATTGCATAGTTGATACTGACTTCAGTTAAGCTAACCACAGGATGATGGTTCACCTCATTTTTGTTGTTGCGTGATCTGGACTAAGAGTGCCTATAGCACTGTTGTGATAAACCATTGTACTGAACTTCAACAAATTTGTTTTGAATTTACACATCCTTGTAGCCCACCCTCAACCTCAATAATTGGTATTTATCATTATCATTCTCACCACTACTATCAGTCTCTTTTCCCACTGCCCAAAACACAAACCCTCCAGCAGAGGGACTAACCTGGTCCCTGCCTCTGACTACAGTGCCTTTACTCAGACCACTTCCTTCACCTGGATTATCACAGTTTGGGAGCCACAGCACCCCCAGTCCTTCAGGGTCAGCTCAAGTCCCTTACAAAGCCTTCCCTGGACATTCCAGCCCCAATCATTTTTCCCCACCTGTTCAGACTCAGAGCAACAATTGTCTGTACTACACTCTTGGCAACCATGTGCTGCTACGTGACAGCTCTTACATTGTTATTTGCCCTTTGTGCTGTTTACTTTTCAGGTTGAATGGGTTTTCTTCAAACAGATCTATCACTGCCACTATTTGGGCTTATGATCATGATTAGAATCTTTGTGGGTGGGAGGAGGAGGGTGAAAAATGAAATGAAGGGATGAAAAGCTGTTTTCCTAAGCCCACTGCAAAAACTGGAATGAGAGGAAAAGTAGAACATTAATTCAAGGGAATTGTATATATGATTCTGAGATGGAATTAACACAGAAGCACTCCCTTGGAAGAGGAAGTGGGAAAGTGGGGGAGTGGAGCAACTAAGTCAAGTGTTAAACCTTGGTGGGCACTTTTGGCCAGGGTGTTTCAGCCATCAAGGGACTGCCTTCAGAGAGGTGGGTGCAAGTGGGGGAAGGCAAAGCCCAAGTGGACATTTGTATATATTGTGATGACCTAGTTCACTCTTCATTATCTAGGGAGTGAATGCAGGCCTGTGGTTCTCAATCAACAATCATTAGTGAGAAACACAGTTTTTAGGCATAACTGTTCTACTCCTATGTTCAGTGTTAATCAACATTTAAAATAATAGCTAGAATTTATCCAGTGTCAGACAATGTTCTAAACACTTGAAATATATCACTTCATTAAATCCTCACAAAAGTTCTGGGAGAGAAATGCCATGATTATCCCATTTTACAGATAAGTAAACTGAGACATAAAAGTAAGCAATTTGTCCAAGGCCACTCACTTAGTAAATAGTGGCTTCAGAATTTGAACCCAGGCAGCCTGCCTCAACACCCTGCCCTCTGAATGAAATGCTGTGTTGATCAATTTTTAGCTTTAGTTTTCTCCAAGAGAGATTTTCTGTCATCTCAGTTGCACAGTGTTCATTTAGAACTGGATATTAATGCCCCAATGAAAACCTCACTGGATTTGGATGGGTTTTTAACAGAACACATTTCAGTTTTAAATGTCATAAAGTAGGTCTGTTTCCTAATTCCCTCTCCATCCCACACTTCCTGTTAACTCTGCAATGCGGCATTGCCTCTAAATGCCCTGGATGCCTTTTAGCCTACCACCATAACGTAATACCACATTAAGAAAAATTAAACGATATCTAAACAGAAAAGTCCCAAACACATGAAAATTTAAAACCATTCTTCAAAATAGATTCTTATACTAAAAGCCGACAAAGACAATACTCCTGGGATGAGCTTTTGACCAAATGGAAGTGATGTTCAGGAATGGGCTTGAATCAGCCTCCTCCTGCAGCCCCTGAGAAGAGGAGGACACACACCAGCAGTCCTTAACTGAGGTCCCTCCAAGCCTAGTGCAGGGTGACCTGCCACCCTGTGTGGGCACAGGACTTGGGCACAAAGCTAGGGCCTCTCTCTTCTAAGTTCAGGCCTGTATGCCAGTTCCTTGCCAAGCCTGGAGGGGCAAAAGGGTGGCACTGCTTATGTGGAGGAAGAGAGTGGAGAGGGGCTGCCACCAGAAGCGGTAAGCTCTGGTGTAGCTGACCGCTTTCCCCTTTGAAAAAGAGCAAAATATCAGAGGAAGAGCCTCACCTGGGGATAACTTAACACTCATAAACTTGCTGTCAACATCCTCCTGGAATCAGATCCAATTAGATCAATACTCCCACTTCTTATGGAATGAAGAGGAGAGAGGAAAAGGAAGAAGAATTAGAATATTCTCACTGGTGAATCTAATTGTAAAAATCTTAGGTAAAATGCCAGTAAGTTGAATTTCGTAGAATATTTTTTAAATTATTATTTAAAAATGTGTAAAAGTACATGCCTTTCTGCCAAGCAATGCCATTGCTAGGTTTCCTTGAGAACTCATGAAAGTATTTTTTTACTGATTTTTTTTATTTTAATAAGGTATCATTGAGACACAACCTTACAAAGTTTCACATGAGCAACGTTGAGAACACACAAAAGTATTTTTATATAATAGCAAAATAATGGAAATCACCTAGATGTCCATCAATAAGGGAGTGGTTGAAATTGATATCTTCTCCTTGTGCTATGATAGCAGTGTAAAAGATTAAGATAAATTTGTTATAGAAAGATCTCCGAGATATACTGTTGAATTTTTAATCAAGTTGCAGAAGAAATACATTCAGTAAGGTGCATTTTGTGTTAAGACACACATACAATTGTATGGATGCATTCATGTTTGTTTCCATACACAGCCCACTGACCACAGCGGGTCGCACGACCCCACCCAGTTACTGGGCTATGGGAAACTATGAGGTGCACAGGATAGATTCTGGGCAGGGGGAATCCCTCTCTGCATTATAAGCCACGGTTTAGGTTTTGGAGAACAACAGCCAGAAAGAGTTGCAGGCACTCTGTTTTCCACTGTGCTACCTATATACGTTGCCTGAGGAAATGAAATAGAGAAGAGGCTACCTGGTAGAAAGCGCTGGCAAGGGCATGTGGAATATACAGAGAGCCGGGGAAAATATACGCACACACATGCAAACACAAAATGGTCCAGCTTCCTCTAAAAGTATATGTTAAGATGTTCTTACTCAAATAGAAATGCTGTCACAGAAATAGGGTTTAGAATATTATATGCCAAGGGCTTTGTAAAATGTTAACATAAGAACGACCACTTGAAGAATCTATACATTCTGTTAACAAATCTCTCTGTGAAACAGGAAATTTAATTAAGAACTGTATTGCTAAAAAACAGTTTGCAAATTGGGGAAGCACAGCCGTTGTCTGTGAACCAAAAGTACGCTCCAACGAAACAAAGAAAGGGATTGTTTTTACAGTAAAGGTTTCTGCCCAGGTTCCCCTCAGGGGAGGCAAGCTCTAAGTCTGGACTGGTTAATGCAAGTCGCAGCTGGTTGGTTGATTTCCCAGCCAAGGTCTGTTTTGGCCACAGTAGCAGGACCACTTCTGGGGCTGGACCATGTCAGGAACCGGTTCCACTTAGGAGAATAGAAGTCAGCTGTGGTGCTTCCGGGCACACGCGATAGTGTGCAGCCTCCAGTCAATACATGGCGTCCGATTCCATCCATGGTTTTAGGTCCCGGTTAGCCTGGCAGGATCCATCTTGTTTTCTGGCACAGCTGGATCTGGGGGAGGTGAGAGTCACATGGTTTTGTCTCATTGCACGGTCCTAGAAGTACTGTTAAAGACACCATTATATTATGGTAAGTCTGGATTAAAAAGCCCTACCAACGTATCTAGGAGTTCAGTGCTGCGGAGATGTGGGGTTGGTGTTTTGGTTTTGTTTTTTGTTTTGCTGTAAGTTCATGAAGAGTATCTTTCCAATAGGGTTAGCCTTCCTTTACTTTTTCAGCTCTCACCTAGAATTATTCTACTCTGGTCATAAGGTTTTTGTGTGTACAAATAAATGGGCCTTTAAGTGTAGCTCACTGCCTTTGAAGAGAACAGGGCATAAATAAAATCCCAAACAGAGAAGTGGAGGCATCTTGGTAAGTTTCCTCCAAAGCTGCACGGTTGTTGGGAGGCGCTGAGCAAGAATTGCTGGATAAGGGGAGCACAAAGACCACCCACCTCTGGGATGGGCCAGTGGTCACACATATTTCAGAGCTGAGAAATGCCGGGTTCGAAAGGCCCCTGCCCTCCTCTTCCCTGAAGGCTCCTTCCCCAGCTCCCCACCCTGCAGGAGGTGGGGAACCTCTAGTAGCCAAGGCTTCCAGGAGGCAGGCCTCAGGGGACTGCTCCACAAAAGGAAGCCCCTGATTCCACCTCTCCCCTAAGTTGGCAGGTATTTGCCTCTACCCTCCAAGCCCCAGAGCCTTCTACCTGAGCTTCATACTTTTTCTTCCCCCTGACCAATGAATCAACCAGGTTCTTAAATCATTAACAGACAAGGAAGAATTGTTGATTTTTAACTGCAGTAAAAGCTTAAGCAAAATTTCCAGAAAGTCATTATCTAAATGCCACTTTTTGTCTTGTAAAGTCCTCTTTAACAGAAAGGATGGTTTTAAAAGAGTACATACTTAGCAGACTTCTCCCCTCCATGAAGAACTTTTCCAGCTTCATGATGAATGTCAAGTTCTAATCCCTTGCAAAGCTTCAAGCACAAGTCTTTAAGATTCCAACTGCATTTCCGGAAAGAGCAGGACAAGGAGGAAGTTATGACTAATTTGACAAAGAAATCCCATAGAGCCATGCTGGGAAAGAATAAACTCATTTCAATTTAAAAAGCAAAAAGAATTGTAACTCCCTTTACTGAAATATATCCATTAATTGGCTGTACAAAACTAGGTATCCTGTGTATGTGGCATATTCACTGTTTATTCCTCATCTATTTAAATACACATGGGTATCTCAGAGACTCCACGATTGATTACCTTAGTAAGATGGCCCTTCATTTTATATAGAACTTAACAGTTTGGTGGCTTATAAGCCAAACATCATAAAACCAATTAAGATAAAATAATTTCTGTCCCTGGGCCTCACTCCTTTCCAAAGTGTAGAAAAAGGGAGGGTGAAGGTGTAGGAATCAGAGTGGTGGGCTGATGGGCCTATGTGCTGAAGAAAGACATTAACTAGCTGTGTGACCTCAGTCACGTAAATTACAATTTCTGATCACTTTTCTCGTACGTCGTGCCACATTACATAGGGATCATAAAATGTATATGTCTTGCCCACCTCTTAGGGCGTTGGAAGGCACAAATGTGAAAGAGGGAAACTACCATTCTCAAACCCCATAATCAAAATCACATCATATACTTGAGCTTGAATCCAGGACCGGAACTGGATGAAGGCTGGGAGGGGATGGAGGCAGGGGCCTTCTTTCTGGGCCCAGACCAATGGGCATGGCTGTGGAGGAGAGGACAAGTTGTTAGTACTGTGCAAGTTTGTAGATTCAGAGACTCCTAGATGTAAGGGCCCAGAGCACAAAGCTCAAGGCAAGACCCCCTATAAGGGTATGGAGGAAAAGGGCTGCCAAGAGACAGTAAAGAAGTTCCAGGAAAGAGGCCGATCAATCTGGGTTTCTTGTGTGTGTCTGTCAAGCTGCCAGGATAGACACAGACCAAAAATGGAAGGAGCCTGACTTTGGACCAGAGTGTGAACCGCAAACCAACTAAAGGTTGATGCCCATAGGAAACCCCACACCCCGGAAGGAAGGACAAGACAGCCAGATTTACGGATGCCGGCGGTGGGGCCAGAACACAGGCAACTGTGCTGGGGCTGCCCTGGACAGCACACTCCCAGCAGCACAGAAGCCCCTTTGCTGCATTCAGGTTTTTTCATTCCCTTGGTCTTACCCAAGATGCTGGTCCAGAGAGTAGGAGAAGCAAGCATCGTGGGCAGCCGTGCTCAGGGGCCCAGTTAAAAAAACCCTCCCGCACCTAAAGCCAGACCTGACTTTTAAAACTGGATAATGGAAGTAGAATTTTAACCTGAGTGGACAGAGGCCTTTGTATTCAATTTGCTCCACCTGGAATGTCCTTACCCCAGAAAGCCACATGACTCACTCTCTTACCACCTTCAGGTCTGCTCAAATGTCACCTGCTCACTGAAGCCTTCCTTGACCAGGGCACCAAAAACCACAGGCAACCCCTTCATCTCCCCTAACTCTCTGTTCACCTTCCTTGCTTGATTCTTTTTTCATACATACCACACATGGCCACCTAACTTCTATTATATTATTACTTCTACATGTATCTGTCTCTCCCCTATAGGTTGTGTGCTCTAGGACAGCAGAGATCTTTTTTTTGTTGTTCCCTGCTTATTTGCAGGGGCCAGAATAGTGCCTGTAATGCAATACGTCCTCCTTGCATCTTTGTGGGATGAATAAAAATGTGCAAAACCTAGATCCAGTTGCTTTCCTTGTAAAGAAAAGGTAACTACTTTCATCAGTCAGTAGGGTAACTACTTCATCAGACTAGTTAAAATAATTACCTTATTACTAGGTAATCCACATTGAAAGATTTATCTTCCTCTTGATAAATAGAAATGGAAGGTCAACTGTGGCAGTCTGGGGAAGCTCTTTACAATGATGCCAGCTGCTGTAACAAGCAAATCCAGAAACTGGTTCAAAGACATTAACAGTTACTGTCCTGCTCACATAAAATCCCAAAGCGATATTCCAGCAGGCCCTCCAAGCAGTGATCCAGGCACCCAGGCTCCTATGTCTTCTGACCCCACCATCTTTATCACTGACTTCCGAGGTGCCTGCCTCCTCAAGCCAGCAGAAGGGGAAAGAAAGCTAGAGAGCGGCAGGGGGAGGGTTCTGTGGGCCAAACCTGCAACAGGCGTTTATCTCTTTCACTGAATTTCCATTGGCTGGAATTCAGCTCCCTGGCCATGCTTACTACAAAGGAGGCTAGAATATGAAGTCCAGCTGTGTGCCCAGAGATGACATAAGAAATTTGGAGAAAATAATCGTACAGGTTTATAAAATAGCTCCCATAGAATTGATCAGCTAAGGCAGAAGGGTACACTATAGACCATGGGTCATTTTCCATTGGAACACAAATTTTTTTCGACAACCTTATATCAAGAGATTGGAGAATGAATACTTTACATGAGCTAAATTAAAATGATGTAAGATATGTGTATCCATTCTTTATGGTTCTTGCATTTTCAATTAACTGACTATAATTAGCCCCGATCCCTTGAAGAAGAGAATCTCAGCTATAATACAAAGCATGGGTGTTACAAAACCAAAGTAGCCTGGGTAGGATGGAGTGTGGAGAATGTGAAACTGGTAGTAGTAGATCTCAGCAGAAGATAGAACAGACTCTTTTTCTTAGGTTTTAGGACATTCAGTTTTCATTTTTGTACTATTGGATGTCAAAATGGATATGCCAATAGCACTGATGCTAAGGTCAACCACCCAGTTCTCATAATGTACTGCAACTATATAAGATGCCACCGGGGTAAGCTGGAGAAAGAATATAGGGAGCTCTCTGTGGTATTTTTACAACTTCCTGTGAGTCAATAATTACTTAAAAATAAAATTTAGGAAAAAAGGGTGGCATATGTTTCAAAGTTTCTATAGTTGACTTTATGAACTTTTGCTGATTATCCCTTGCTCTTGACAGAGACAGAACTTTAATTTCTCTCGGATGTTGGGTGCATTGTGAAGTCAGGTACATTTTGGGGTAAATGTGGGCCAATTCAGTGTTAAAAGTATCATTTTGTAGGTATTGGAACTTCTCCATCCATGTCTTAATGATCCTAAAAACATGAACAAGAAGTGGAAGTTCTTTTTATACCTTCAGGAAAAGACAGACCCAAGAAAGAGCTTCCTTCTGCATGTTAATAGTCAAAGTCTAGTTTCCAGTGAAGAAAAAGCCTGCGGTTGTTCCTCTCCTCTCTGCAAATGTTTTCAAAGTCAATGATTTGCAAAAAACTTTTCACATACGTAAGCCTAACCCTGGACCTGGTCCTGACTGTGCAAGCTTCCCCGAAAGGGACAATGGCACGGGGTGCCCAAGAGTGTGATCGCCCTTGATAGTATTGTTCCAACTGGGCACTCAGTGTTCTTGGTCCCTGTGGACATCTTCATGGCCAGGCGTGGGGCTTTGTCGACACAAAGGCATCTGGCAATCGCCGGACGCTCTTGTTGACTTGCCGTGTTAGCCTCCAGCTGAGACGCAAGTGGAACTCCCATGAAAACCTGCTCTCTCTGCCCTCCTTCTTTGCTTGTCTGTCCTTTGCCCTGGAAGCCTCCCTTGTTCCCACTGTGGACACTCACAGTTAGGGATGGGGAAAGATGTCTTTGCAGACCCAACAAGCTGAAAAGGTTGTGTTGCCTCATTTAAAGTAATAATAAACAGGACCACAATTGGTCAGTGGCCAACATCTTTTAAAACAGAAGTTCCCTAAGGAACAGGAGACTGTTTTGAGAAAGTAGCTCTTCATACTGTGTTAAATGGCATTCCCTCACAGTCATCTAATGTTTTTCAGCCAGTATGGGTACCCTACAGTTTGTTTAGTCCAGTGGCATAAACTGTACTTTTCTACCCTACTACAATGGAAATAAGAGAGGGTGCTGCGTTCTAAAACTAGAGGCCCTTTATGTGACCTTATTCTTGCAGTGAAGACCCCTTGTTACTATTCTTTCTTTTATGAAAGAGAATAAACAAGCCCTTTGTGTATCCCCCACAGGATTTGTAGGATAGGTGGAAGAATGCTGTCCTGTCTTCCAAAAAGCAATTTACATGAGAAATCAGAAACCCAATCCTTTCTGATATCTCATTTCCCTTAAATAAATAATTTTTGAGGTTTAGTTTCACTTTAAATTTGCATTTTTATTGCAGATTTCATTTAATTCAAAAATTAACTTAAAGCTCGAAAGTTAAAAATGTAACCAGTGTTAGCTGAAAGTCACCTTTAGCGGCTCTGATCAAGTCCTTGCTCTCATCTTGTTGGCAAGCCTGTGGCCTGAGACCTCAAGCAAAGGGTAAGGCCCTTTCCCAACTCACTCACCACAAGGAATGCACAAGGAACTGCACATTCCTAGAGCACAGGCCTGCCTGCTCTTTCCAGGAACCTGATTGCTCTGGGCAGAATACCGAATCTAAGTGGCCTGTAGGCTACAGCTGACCAAGTAACCTGTTAGTTCCTTCTGCCTGCTACACAGTTGTTAATTCACTGAGACTAGAGAAGAAGCAGTGAAGAAAAGTCATTGATTTAACTGGGTAAAATAGATTGACCCCAATGATCAAAATTGAGCATAGCCTTGGCACCCGGACTGCAATGGCCACAGCAGATCTTTCATGCGTGAGGTTTCTCTATCAGCTTTGGGATGCCCTCGGCCCCCTTTCACTGACCACCCTCTGGGAGGCCTGTCACTGCAGGGTTTGCTTCTCTGCTCTATCCTCCCAGGCCCCACTCAGAGGTCCCTCCCACGAAACTTGCTGCCATCACCCCACTCTTGGGGTACTCAGGCTACTTCATACCCCTGTAGCATCTAGACTCTGGGCCACACTATTTGCAATAACATGGTGCCTCATACATTCACGGTGTAGCTAGTTGCAGCTTTGCCTCTCTATTTGTGTCCTCTACTGAACTAAACACAAAGTAGGTAATCACTATTGCTTCTTCGGCTTCCCATGATAGTAGAACTGCAAATACACACACATTCATTCCAGGGATACTGATCCCTCTGGCTGAGTTCTCCTTCCATATTCTCCCCCTGGACAATACCTCCCCATTAAGGCCCAGCACTGATATCACCTAGTTGATAAAGCTTCCCTCTAGTCTCTACTGTCCCTGACAGCACCACCACACCTGACTGCCGCAGTCTTACATTGAACTACCTGCTGTGGTCCTCTCCCCAACCCCACTTATCTTTCCCTTTAATGCCTAACACTTACTGTCTAAACATAAAAGAGACCAACACATTTTTAATGCATCAAAGTATAACCAATAACTAGTCTCCCATCCCTATATTCCTTAAATTCATTTTTGGATGTCCACAATGATCTGTGAAAAATTGTTAATTTTATATTTTCATTTCCATTGTTATTCTTCTTTAATAACATGCAACTATATTCTTGACTCATTCATTAATACTTGAATGATGTCCTTCTAAACAATGGGATTTGAGTTACCATGTTTGTATATGTTTATCGATGTGTTGATGTCAGAAATTAAATGTCTCAAATAATTAGACAAGTACTGGGAAAATACAAAGAATGTGAAACGATGCATTCTTTCAAGTAAAGGCTATTAGAGAAGGTTTCACAGTGGTCTGAGAACAGTGATGAGGAAATGGAGTCACCATGTCATACAGTAACTGAAACTACAGCAGGGCCAGTCGGAACACATCCTTGCTGCAAGTTGAAGTGTGAGCCCCACAGGGTAACATCATACCCCAGTAGATGTCAACTTGAATTCTATTAGATTTCATGGCCTTTTTGTGTTTATATTATCCATTTCTTTTGGTTTTAAAATTGTATAAGAGTTATAAGCATGAGGAGCTTATTACCAGCTTTACATTGGGACATTTAGGAAATACTATAATAAAAATAATTAAGAGAGTAATGGTTATCTTCTTTTCCTTCAAGGGAGTCCACATACTCTTTAAGATGAAGGAATCCTGGCTTCTAAACCTATCTTTGGGCTTATCTCCTATATGCACTAAGGCTCTGGTCAGTGACTTTATCTGGTTTGCTTGCTTTCTATACAACCTACTCTAGAACTTAACAAATGTCTGTAATAAGTACCGTGACAATTATGATGATAGAAATTATGATGATGGGTAATAAATGCTATGTTAATATTGTCCTTTTCCAGCATTTTTGAAACAATGGCAAGTTTCATGCTGATGTTTTTCAGTGAACCCACCCTATATCCCACCTCCTCAAAACTGCTCCAAAGCCACACTATTCTTTGTAAAATTTATTATATTGGTTTAAAAGCCTTAACTGGTGTCTTGGCCCTTGGTGATAATTAGTAAATTCTCTCTGAGAAAACCTTTTATGGTATATGGCCCACTGACAGGTATGTGTATAGGCAGATGGGCCCGCTAATCCCCTGTGCTCAGCACATTTATTTCACTAAGGCCTTGAGACATCCACTGCCCAGTGCCAGCCAGCACATGGTACCAAGGCTGGGGGACCCAGAAGACAAAACCAAAGAAAAACCAAATAATGATTTAGGGAAGGAGGAAGAATGGCCTAAGAAACTCCAAAAACAGATACGTTAACCACCTGTTCAAGTTCCTTAAATAGGTTAATTATATTCCTCACCTTAGCAGCTAAAGAAAAGAATGTTTTTGATTTTGGTAAGAATTTGGTGAATTTGCTTATATGTGATAGTTTGGAATATTCTTCTTAGATGTTCTACTGCTCAAAGAGGTACGATCAAGATGGCATTCTTTTGTACCAAGCAATTTTCAGCTCCTTATTCATCTTGTCATTTTCCTTCTTGATGATATTATCACCGTCATTACATGGGCATGGACAATGTTGCCCACATGTTCTAAGTGCTAGTTAAGTGCAGGAAGAGCATAACTCTACACTTTTCTCAAGAGCAGAAGTTTTCAGTTTCAATCTGAATCGTAGATCCAGTACCATTTGGGATGGACACAAAGAAAGGCAGATTAAACTGAACACCCTTCATGGCCAAGAGGACTACGTACATCTGTTCTCATCACTAAAGTCCTTGAAAAGATGAGTGAACTTCTCGTTTCCCTGTTCAGGCAATCTGGCCTACTTCTCTGTGTTTGTGTCTCTCCATCCAAAAAGCTGGCACAACTGTCATAATTAAGTATTACAAATTAAAACCAGCTTGAAGTCATATATGGTCAACACGGTTGCATAAAAATGTGTTTTCATGATTAACTGGACCAAGATAAAACTTTAGAAATGACTGATTTTCCCAGTCAAACGTGTACTTCCGGGTAATGTGATAAGAAGGAGGGCAGTGATAGATGAACAAGTTTAGGAGAAGGCAACAGTTAACTCTATAGAGGTCATTTACAACATTTACTTACAACTTCCAAAGGCACAGTTTTCAAAGTGTGACTCATGGACCCCTTCATGTCCCTGAGGCCCTTTTAGGTACACCCACAATTCAAAACCATTTTTATAGTAACACTAAGATATTGTCTGTCTGTTTCACTGTGTTGACATTTGTACTGATGTCATGAAAAAGCAATGGTGGGCAAAACTGCTGGAATGTTAGGATGGAGGCCTGCGGTGGCCCCACACTGGGCTGGTGGCCCTGTATTCTTCACTACATACTAGGGGAAGAAAGGAAAGATCCCTGAATAATAGCCTTTGATGAAGCAGTAAATATATTAATCTTATTAAATCTCAGCACTTTTTCACATTTGTTGTGATAAAATGGGAAGTACACAGTTGTGAGATTATTCATGTTATGAGCTGACCTAGACACTTTTTTCATAGAATATCATTTTTACCTGAAAGAACAACTAATTGACAAACTATGATTATTGAGCCTTGGGCACTTGGCATATATTTTCCTGAAAATGAGTAAAGTGAGGCTGTCACTTCAAGAAAACAACTGATAATATTTATTACTCATGATACAATTTATGCTCTAAGTGAAAATCAGAATTTTGGATGATTTATACCCACCACCATGAACTTGACAGCTTCCCAAAACCTAAAGATTTTTTCTGATAAGATTGTAACATTAACTCTGATTATTTTAAATATTGTATCCTAACTGTGCCACTATTTGAAAGATCTGTGTAAGTCAGTGAACGAATTTTTTCCAAATGACTAACACGTGATACTACAAAATTAGGCCTAGGCAAAAGAGACCATTCAAAGACACACGTTGGATCTGATATAACAGAGAACAAAATGTTTGTTGATTTCCACATTACAATAAACTCTTAAGAAACTGCCACCTATAGAGTTTTGGTATTGTATCAAAGAATAACCACAATTATCTGAAAAGGCTATTAAAATACTACTCTCTTTTCCAACTCTGTATCTGCGTGATGATAGATTTTCTTCACATTTCAACCAGATGGAACACCAAAATAAATATGAGAGAGAGTTCCACTTCAGGACATTGGCATGATGAGTTCCATGGACCCACTCCCAGGCCAAACAAGCATAACAGGTGAAAACTAAAATAAAACAACAATATAGTCTAATATCTCTCAAAGTTGTCCTAAGGGCATACATCAAATGAAGAAATACTTGCTCAACAAAATCTGTACCAGAACTTGGTAATAAGACTGGGAGTGTGAGTGCTTACGCCGTGACCCACTCCTCTCTGCCCCAGCGCAGCTTGAGAGAAGCTCCACTCAGACAGGTGTGGCCAAAAAGATGGGGCTTCCCCTCCCCTCAGCTCCCAATCAAGAGATACAATAACTCAAGGGGGGAGCATGCACCAGCCTTTCTTGTCCCCTCCAACTCCCAGTTGAAGAGGCTAAATTCCTAGTGTGGACAACATGTTGGAAGCTCCCTTCCTCCACTCAGCCCCCTTTCATAACATGGAGAATTTATCCCAGGTGAGGCAGGGTGAGAATACTGAGACCCTCACCCCAGCTTGCTCGTAGGGTGGAGGTTCTGCACCAGGAGAGGCAAGCCAAAAAGGCCAGAGACTACCATCTCCACCCAGAGCCCCGGGAATAGTGGCTTAGAGATTCTCCCAGGGCTAGAGGCAGTCCACAAGAACTGAGCATTTCCAAAGCTCTCCCCAAAGGAAATTACTTTATTTGAAACAGACTGTGGGGAATAAGAGGATCCCAAAAAAAAGTGGAGATTTTGGTGATCAGCAAATAAGAGGACAACTGGGAGCTCCTTTCAATGTCTGCAACGAGCTAAACCGCCAATTGGCCAGCTAGTTCACCAGAGAGAACTGGGAAAGAAACACTTAAGAAGAGTTCTTCTGGGGTTAGAGTAAGCCTCAAAGACTGGCCTCAAAAACTACCCCTGCAGTTCCAGGGAACTGCCAAAAATAATAGAGCAATTAAACAGAAATTAGTGGGCTCTAACAGCTCAGTGTGATACTAAATGAGGCAGACAACATAACAGAGATAAAAGAAAGAGACAAACTCCCAGAAGAAAACAGGTTTAAACTTCATGATGTTGGGTTAGGCAGCAGTTTCTTAGAGATGACACCAAATGCACATGCAATAAAAGAAAAAAAATACCTAAATAGGTCATCATCAAAATTAAAAACCTTTGTGCTGAAAGAACACAATCAAGAAATTGAAATGACAACTCATAATGAGAAAAAATAGTTGCAAATCATATATCTGAGAAAGGACTTGTATCTAGAAGAAAAAGACTCTTACAATTCAACAATAAAAAGACGAATAACCCAATTAAAAATTGGACAGAGGATTGCCTCCAAAGGAGATATATAAATGGCCATCAAGCACATGAAAAGATGCTTAACATCATTAATCATCAGGAAAATACAAAGCAAAGCCACAGTGAGACAGCCCGTCACTCTCACTAGGAGGGCAAAAATAAAAAAGACAGGTAATTACAAGTGTTGGAGAGGATGTGGAGAAATTGGAACCCTCATGCATTGCTGATGGAATATGAAATAGACTGTGGAAAACAGTCTGGCAGTTCCTCAAAATTCTAAACACAGAGTCACCATATGACCCAGCAATTTCACTCCTAGGCATACACCCAAGAGGAAAGAAAACACACGTCCATACAAAAACTTGTACACACTTCTAAATACAACTTTAACCAGATACAAACCTCACAGTAGCCTTGCTCATAATAGTCAAAAGGTGGAAATAGCCAATGAAATATTATCAAATGATAAACAAAATGTGGTATAGGCATACAATTTTAGTCAGCAGTGAAAAGAAATGAATTACTGAAACACTCCATGATGCAGATGGACCTTGAAAATATTACGCTAAGTGAAAAAAAAAACAGTCACAAAGGACCACATATTGTATAATTCCATTTATCCGAAATATCAGAATAGGCAAATCCACAGAGACAGAGTAGATTGGTGATTACCTCAAACAGGGCCATGGGGAGAGGGGGCATATAATGGGAAATAAGGAGTGAATGATAATGGATAAAAGGTTTCTTTGGGGGGTAATTAAAATGTCCTAAAATTAATTGGGGTGATGGTTGCACAATTCTGTAAATATACTAAGGACCATTGCATTGTACACTTTAAAGGCATGAATGGTATGATGCATGAATTACATCTCAGTAAAGCTGTTATTTTTAAAAGTAGGTACAAGAATCTAGCTGTTTTCTATTGAGATAGTCATTAAAGAGATTTGCAGAAATGTGAAAACAATGCCATTCTTTCTCATCAAAACTTTTATTTTAGAAAGTATACTTTTCTTAAAAATATGTTTATTGTAGCATATAATGGGTTTATTGTTGCTTAAGTGTCTTTAAAGTTTATAGTTTTAACTTCTAATATGGTAAATATTGAGAAATACGAAATGCATAAATTGTGATAGGTCTAACAGGTTGTAAGTGAGGACATGGTATGAAAGTGTATGAAGTGAATGAAATGAATTCAGTGAAGAATTGCCAAGACAAAAACATTTGTCATTTACATACTAGTAGTAGGTACCACCAAAAGAGAAAAACACTATTGAAAATTGTTTGGAACTTTACTTAAAAACAACAAACAAATGCCATACTATATTATTATTTGAAAATACATGATATTATACTTTCAAAATTAAAAGTATATTTAGGATTATCATAGATTAGTTTAGAAAAAATTCCTAGCAAAATGAATATGCCTATTTTTATGTATTTTAAGGCTAAGCTGTATTCTCCAAAGGTATCTTTAAAGCTCTTTTCATCTCGTAGGACTTTAGTTAGCTGGTGATGTAATAATAGCTCTGCCATGGGGGAGGACATGGATGATATCAACTGGGCAGTACCAGAACCAACAAATGGTCGCTACAAGGACAAATGGGGCCAAGTGGACTGTGCCCAAAAGAATCCAGTTTCCAGTCGTTCAGTGGACATTTGAGTTTGTTTCTCTTTGCATTGGAAACTAGCAACCACCTATGGCAACTCTCCACCAATTAGAAACAAAGGGTTTCTCCAGTGGTTACACTACAGAACATTCTCCATGGTTAAGGAAGCCTATTGTTAACCAAGTATGTGTGGCTTAAGTTTACAAAGTCAGAGTGCTGGGTGTTCTTCACAGTCGTTGCCACCACACCTTCTTAACCCCTGACTCCCAGCCCTTCCAGGGGATCTACATGGCCACCTGCCCCTCTTTCCTTACGTTATGAGTAAAAATAACTTAATACGGTTGTCCGCTGAAAGGCAAAGACAGAACTTCTCACACAGTAGGTCTTCACTAAAGAAGTGTTAATTTGGTAGAACTGGATTGGATCTCAGAATTAGAAAAGGGTTGAAAACATAAAGGAATAAGAACATCCACAGAGACATAAGTTAGTTACCAGGGGCTGGGGTAAGGGAGAATGAGAAATAATTACTAATGGGCACAGTGTTTCTTTTTTGGGTGATGAAAATGTTCTGGTATTAGATAGTGATGGGGGTTGTACAATTCTGTGAATATAGTCCAAACGACTGAACTGTACACTTCAAGCAGATCGATTTTAAGGTATGCGAATTACATCTCCATCAATCAATAAATAGTTATTTCACTGGCCAAAAATAGCAGAGGGAACAGGGTAATTTAGTGACATGAAAGGCTAGTTCACAGACATTTTGAGCAGCAGTTGTTTTCTTTTTTTTAGCTGAAAATTTGATTTGAGAGGCCGGACTCGATGTTTTGAGAAAGGTTTTGTGTGAGATCAAAGGAGCTGCATAGTTTCTCTTTCTGGAGTAGAGAAGGTTGAAGCCTATTTTTATGACATTTGAAGATTAGATTACGTGAGTGTAAATGCATGCAGGTCAATATTTGACTTTGCATTTGGTGCGGGAGAAACTATTTATTGAACGATTAGTTCTTATGAATACTCTGTATTTTAAAGACTCTATTGTACTTTAAATATACGTATTTGGAACAGGAGCACTTTTGGACACGTTTCTAGGCAAAAGCAGAAGGCAAAGATCCTGTGGAAGAAAGGACTACCTCAGACATAGGGAGATTCGGAGTCCAGCACGAAGGAAATGGAACCTAAGAGGGAAGGAGTAGTAGCTCCGTGCAATGAGATGTCCCCGCCCTTACAGATTTCTGTAAGGGCCTCCACCATCCCTTCCTTGAGTGTCCAGACACTTCCTTGAGTGTCCAGGGAGGTAATAAATTTAAGGCCCCATACTTCTGCCAGAGAGCTCAAATAGTCTTCTTAAATGGGTGTCTGAATTGGTACCCTAATACAGTTTGACTTCTCAGACCAACAAGGCTACTGCATGAATGGAGGAGGGTCCCGACTCAGGCAAAACCCTGCCCACTCCTGGGAAGCAGACAAGGTGAAGGTCTAGCAAACCCATTGCACAGACTTGTGTACACAAGTCCAGACTCGCATAGGACTTGTGCAGCCTCTGTGTAAGGGCCTGAGCTCTCCCCGGGAGGGAACTCCTCCTACGAGAGGGGCAGAGCGCTATGGAACAAGCACAGGTGCTGCCGGGGCGTTTGGTCCTCACCCAGCCTTGCCTGTACTGGTGCTTGAGCCCCAGGGAAAGAATCAGCAATGGGTAAAAATGTAAGGAGATGGTGTCCCTTGAAATGCTTGTGAGATGGAGGCAGCATTAGCTGAGTGTAACACAAAAAGGGAGAAAAGCCTTCTGTTTTCATCCGAGCTAAGCTAATCCCTAGGCCCAACAATTGTACTGCTAAACTGGGCATCTCTGGACTCTGCCAGTTGGAAGTGGGTGGCTGCTATATATTTCCTCCCCAGACAACCTCACAACTATGTGGTAACAATCACAGTTAGGCTCAGACCAGATTCGGCCACATGTACAAGCCTTATTAGCAACTTTGTAAAGGGAAGACCAAGTGGGGTCCAAGATCGCAGTCTCACTGGCCGGTGTTAGATTGTAGGGTCTTCTGGTTCTCGCGCCCCAGTTATGTGAGAGACAGACTCCGAACGGCTCTGCTTCCATGAGAGAAAAATAATTTCAAATATCCCTTATGTTAATTAACCCCCTAGGGCAGGATTTCTTGAGCATTTTGTTCCATAGACCACTTTGGCTGTCTGGGAACACTTGGATCCCTTCTCAGGAAACAAAGAAGAGAAGCTTCTAAATTGATAAAATATATAGGATTGTAAAGGAAACCAATGATATTGAAGTACATTTCTCAAAATATATTTTTAAATTCGTGTTATGGTATTGTGGTCTGTGATAACCACTACCCTGCTGTAAAGCATATTTAGAATTGTGTGCTAAGAAAGATATAAATAAAATATGATTTTGTATTTCTGAAAAAAAAAATTGTGTTATGGTAATATACGTGCTTCCTTAGTAATGTTTTAAATAACGAAATCTAGTGGCAAGCCTAATAATCACTGTGATTTTAAAGCAATGATGAGTATGAACAGTCTTGGAGATACAGCAACAGCCCTTACATCAGTGAAAACACCTGAGATTTCTTCTGTGGTGGAATCATTGGGACTTTCCTTCTACCCTGCTTTGCTGCCTGCTTGCATAACGGAGGAAAATAGTTTTCCAGTTTGAGGAGAGTGAAATGAAGATGTGGGTTTTTTTGTCTATCCCGATTGACAGACGTCCTGAAGTCTATCCTCAGCCTCCTGGGAGGTCTGGGAGGTGAGTGGGCTCCAGGTGCAGGAGCCCTGCCCCATGGACACAGATAACATATTTCTGATCAGGGAGCTTCAGAAGGCGACAAACAGCCCTGGGGGAAGAAAAAGTCCTTGCCATTAACTTACACTGCATTACGCTGTCTGCACTGAATCATATTAAAGTAGGTTATAAATCCTTTAATAGCAGACTTCGGGGAAGCGGGAGCCGTACAGGTACCAGGGAGGAGGCAGCAGATGCGGAATCCTGGCCAAGATGGGAGGAGTGGGGGCTCTTAGAGAAACAGTGACATTGTCAGCAGGAAGCAGGGCAGGAGCAGTCCTAAGAAACGGTTAGGAAATGGAGATGGTGGGCCCGATCAGTAGACAGCGCCAGCATAGGTGAAATTAAACAACAGAGATGGCCAGCGCCATTTGGTAATTGACTGGATGTGCTTGTAAGCACTTTGGGAGGTGCCCCTGGGGACATTCCTGTATCATTGGGGGTAGCTAGAACCAATGAATATTATGTTAGAATATTTCAGGTGGGTTTCCTCTGCAAGTGGTACAAGTTCAAAGCTTGACATTTATCATTTCACTATTACTCAAGGTTAAAAAACATCAACTTAAATTTCAGAATTTATCAGACTTGCTTCAATGACGATGCTCCCAGAAAAGTGGGGTTTTCTTTAAAGCAGAAGAGAGCCTTCCAGCAGAGCGCCATTGCATAGCCCATTTGCTAATATATATGAGATCAGGTGGCACCCATTTAGAAATGTTAAAAATAGCACTTTGGCATGTCATTTGTCACTTTCTGCCCTTAATCAAATTCAGTAGAGGTGGAGTATGTATTCAAATGCAATAGAGCTGGTCTTGGGGGGCTGCTGCGGGTGGGGGAACTGATATTCAATCTTGTCTTTAAACTTCTGTTGTTTTTCACTTGGGTCTGGCCCACTGTCGATAAATTCTGTGAGTCAGTAACCTGCAAAAGAAAAAGTAAAGTTCCCAGCCTCTGTTTTAGAGACAACCTCTCCATACAATCATCTGGGGCTGAATAATCCACCTTCCTGGGTCTCTTTTCTGAACAGCTGTGTTTTGGAAGGGGGCCTGGGCTGGACACTAGGAGACCTGGTGCTATCACAGCCCTGCTGAGGACTAGTTGTCTGACCTTGGACAAGTCCTTTACTATCTTGGTGCTTCAGTTTCCTCTGTACTAAATCTCTGAAGAATTTTCCCATTCAAAAATAATTCTATGGCAATATAATGCTTAAAAGAAAGAAATTCTGTGGACTTCCAGTATTGTTTTTGATTTTTTTAGTCCAAATACTGTTTAAATATATACACATAGGATGAGATATAAACTCCTTATGCGAATGATTTTAGAAATCTGAAACAAGCAGCACAGTGAATCCAATAAAAATGTTAATCAATATGGGGTTGATTCAAGATGGCAGCGTGAGAGGTGAGACAGAGAACTCCTCCCCAAACCACAGATACTCCAGAAATAGTTAATACAACCCTAAAACAGCAACAGGAAAGAAGGCTGCACCAGACTATATACAGACCTCATGAACAGAGCAAAACTCACCAAACAGGAAAACGTACCAAAGCCTTGATCCGGCGGGATCCAGGCCCTTACCCCACCCCAGCTCCCTGGTGGGAGGAAGAGAAACGGAGCGCTGAGGGGGTGGAAGCCTGAGACTGCTGAACACCAAGCCCTGGAGATCTGCTTTGTGAGCAAAAACCTGCACTGTGTGGTGCTCTGCAGGATGGGGGGCTGGGACCGGCAGAGTACTTGAGAGGCAGATTTCAGCCGTTTTTGGAGGACAGGATCCACACCCAGCTGCTCTAGGACAAGGGAAAGGCAGATGATCTGAGAGGCTTCCTAGCAGCGGGAGGGCTGCTGAAGGGGCAGGGTTTGCATGGAGTATGCTGCACGGGAGAAGGGATAGGGGGGCAAGATTGTCTGGGCGCACTGTCCCCAGCAGATTGGGAACTTTGAGGAGCTTCAGGCACTCAATTCCCTGGGCTGGCTACTCAGCTCCGAGGCCCCCACTATGATACACAGCCTGCTGCACCTTCCTCCTGGCCTGATGGCACCGGCTGGCAAACCGGAAGTCACTGCGCAGGTGTCAGGCCAGTCAGAGGGAGGCCCCGCCTACAACAGTTAGAGAAGCAAAGCACAGAGGCTTACACCTGTGTGCTCGGCTCACTGGCTCTGAAACCGGAGACAGGCACAGCAGACGGGAATCAGGAAACAGCTCTTTCCTCCCCCCAGGCACCAGCGCCACTCTCCTATGACCCCCAACCTCACTCTAGGGGCTGAGAAGCTCCAGTCTAGGCAATAAAAGGCACCACACAGAAATATGAAATGACAAAAGAACATGGTTCACACCAAAATCTCACAAACCCCAGAAAAAGAGCCAAATGAAACTGAACTCACCAATCTTCCTGAAATAGAGTTCAAAATAAAAATCATAAAAATGCTTATGGAGGTATAGAAAAATATTCAAGAACACACGAACGAATTTAAGATGGAGATTCAATCACTGAGAAATTCCATATCTGAAATTAAACATACGATAGAGGGATTTAAAAGCAGATTAGATGTAGTAGAAGAGACAGTAAGTGGAATAGAAATTGGAGAAGAGGAATACAAAGAAGCTGAGGCATAGAGAGAAAAGAGAATCTTTGAGAATGAAAGAATACTGAGAGAAATGTGTGACCAATCCAAACAGAACAATATTCACATAATAGGGGTACCAGAAGAAGAATAGAAAGAAAAAGGGACAGAAAGTGTCACTGAGGACGTAATTGCTGAAAACTTTCCCAATC
This sequence comes from Phataginus tricuspis, assembly GCA_029783875.1. Lineage (NCBI taxonomy): Eukaryota > Metazoa > Chordata > Mammalia > Pholidota > Manidae > Phataginus > Phataginus tricuspis. The sequence goes on along the minus strand of JAQQAC010002629.1, from coordinate 14,545,708 downwards.
AGGGGAAGGAGATAGTCACTCAAGCCATGGAGATGCAAATATCTCCCAACACAAGGACCCAAGGAAGACAACATCAAAACATACAATAATTAAAATGACAAAGATCAAGGATAAAGACAGACTTTTAAAAGCAGCTAGAGAGACAAAAAAGATCACATACAAAGGAAAACCCATCAGGCTATCATCAATTTCTCAACAGAAACCTTACACGCCAGAAGGGAGTGGCATGATATATTTAATGCAATGAAGCAGAAGTGCCTTAAACCAAGAATACTCTACCTGGCAAGGTTATCATTTAAATTTGAAGGAGGGATTAAACAATTTTCAGATAAGCAAAAGCCGAGAGAATTTACCTCCCACAAACCACCTCCACAGTGCATTTTGGAGGGACTCCTATAGATGGAAGTATTCCTAAGACTAAATAGATGTCACCCAAGGGATAGACAAACAGTACAGAATATGATTTATAACATACAAAGAATGGAGGAGGAAGAAAAAGGAGAAAAAAAAAGAATCTTTAGACTGTGTTTGTAATACCATAAAAACTGAGTAAAATTAGACTGTTAGATAGTAAGGGAATTACCCTTGAACCTTTGGTAGCCATGAATCTAAAGCCTGCAATGGCAATGAGTACATACCTATTGATAATCACCCTAAATGTAAATGGTCTGAATGCACCAATCTAAAGACACAGAGTCACTGAATGGATAAAAAAACAATACCCATCTATATGCTGCCTACAAAAGACCCATTTCAAACCCATAGACATACACAGACTGAAAGTAAAGGGATGGAAAAAGATATTTCATGCAACTAATAAGGACAAAAAAGCAGGAGTTGCAGTACCTGTATCAGACAAAATAGACTTCAAAACAAAAAGTAACAAGAGACAAAGAAGGACATTACATAATGATAAAGGGGTCAGTCCAACCAGAGGATATAACTATTATAAATATCTATGCACCCAACACAGGATCACCTACATATGTGAAACAAATGCTAACAGAATTAAAGGGGGAAATAGAATGCAATGCATTCATTTTGGGAGACTTCAACACATCACTCACTCCAAAGGACAGATCAACCTGACAGAAAATAAATAAAGAGGCAGAGGAACTGAACAACATATAAGAACAGATGGACCTAACAGACATCTACAGAACACTCTATCAAAAAGCAACAGGATACAAATTCTTCTCAAGTGCACATGGAACATTTTCAAGAATAGTTCATATACTAGGCCACAAAAAGAATCTCAGTAAATTCAAAAAGATTGAAATTGTACCAACCACCTTTGCAGATCACAAAGTTATGAAACTAGAAATAAATTATGCAAAGAAAATGAAAAAGCCCACCAACAAATGGAGGCTTAATAACATGCTCTAAATAATCAATGGATGAATAACCAATCAAAAACAGAGATCAAGTAATATATGGAGACAAATGACAACAATTTGTGGGACGCAGCAAAGGGCGTACTAAGAGGGAAATATATTGCAATAGAGGCCTACCTCAGGAAAGAAGAACAATCTCAAATGAACCGTCTAAACTCACAATTAATGAAACTAGAAAAGGAAGAACAAATGAGGCCCAAAGTCAGTAGAAGGAGGGACATAATAAAGATTAAAGCAGAAATAAATAAAATTGAGAAGAATAAAACAATAGAAAGAATCAATGAAACCAGGAGCTGGTTCTTTGAGAAAATAAACAAAATAGATAAACCCCTAGCCAGACTTATCAAGAAAAAAAGAGAGTCTACTCACATAAACAGAATCAGAAATGAGAAAGGAAAAATCATTACAGACACCACAGAAATACCAAGAATTATAAGAATACAATGAAAACTTATATGGTAATAAACTGGATAACCTAGAAGAAATGGACAATTTTCTAGAAAAATACAACCTTCCAAGGTTGACCAGGGAAGAAACAGAAAATCTGGATAGACCAATTACCAGCAAAGAAATTGAATTGGTAATCAAAAAACTACCTAAGAACAAAGTTCCCGGACCAGATGGTTTAACTGCTGAACTTAATCAAACATTTAGTGAAGACTAATACCCATCCTCCTTAAAGTTTTCCAAAAAGTAGAAGAGGCAGGAATACTCCAAAACTCATTCTACGAAGCCAACATCACTCTAATACCAAAACCAGGCAAAGACACTACCAAAAAAGAAAATTACAGACCAATATCCCTGATGAACATAGATGCAAAAATACTCAACAAAATATTAGCAAACCAAGTACAAAAATATACACCAAAAAGATCATCCATCATGATCAAGTGGGATTCATCCCAGGGATGCAAGGATGGTACAACATTCAAAAATCCATCACATCATCCACCACATCAACAAAAAGAAGGACAAAAACCACATGATCATCTCCATAGATGCGGAAAAAGCACTTGACAAAATTCAACATCCATTCATGATAAAAACTCTCAACAAAATGGGTATAGACGGCAAGTACCTCAACATAATAAAGGCTATATACAACAAACCCACAGCCAACATTATACTTAACAGCAAGAACTGAAAGCTTTTCCTTTAAGATCGGGAACAAGACAAGGATGCCCACTCTCCCCGCTTCTATTCAACATAGGACTGGAGGTCCTAACCACGGCAATCAAACAACACAAAGAAATAAAAGGCATCCATATTGGTAAGGAAGAAGTCAAACTGTCCCTGTTTGCAGATGACATGATATTGTACATAAAAAACCCTAAAGAATCCACTCCAAGATCTAATATCTGAATTCAGCAAAGTTTCAGGATACAAAATTAATATGCAGAAATCTGTGGCATTCCTATACACTAACAATGACCTTGCCGAGAGAGAAATCAGGAAAACAATTCCATTCACAGTTACATCAAAAAGAATAAAATACCAAGGAATAAACCTAACCAAGGAAGTGAAAGACCTATACTCTGAAAACTACAAGACACTCATGAGAGAAATTAAAGAAGATACCAATAAATGGAAACACATCCCTTACTCATGGATAGGAAGAATTAATATTGTCAAAATGGCCATCCTGCCTAAAGCAATCTATAGATCCAATGCAATTCCTATCAAAATACCAACAGCATTCTTCAATGAACTAGAGCAAATAGTTCTAAAATTTGTATGGAACCACAAAAGACCCTGAATAGCCAAAGCAATTCTGAGAAGGAAGAATAAAGCAGGGGGAATTATGCTCCCTGACTTCAAGCTCTACTACAAAGCCACAGTAATCAAGACAATTTGGTACTGGCACAAGAACAGACCCATAGACCAGTGGAACAGAATAGAGAGTCCAGATACTAACCCAAGCATATATGGTCAATTAATATATGATAAAGGAGCCATGGATATACAATGGGGAAATGACAGCCTCTTCAACAGCTGGTGTTGGCAAAACTGGACAGCTACATGTAAGAGAATGAAACTGGATTATTGTCTAACTCCATGCACAAAAGTAAACTCAAAATGGATCAAAGATTTGAATGTAAGTCATGAAACCATAAAACTCTTAGAAAAAAACGTAGGCAAAAATCTCTTGGAGATAAACATGAGCAACTTCTTCATGAACATATCTCCCCAAGCAAGGGAAACAAAAGCAAAAATGAACAAGTGGGACTATATCAAACTAAAAAGCTTCTGTACAGCAAAGGACACCATCAGTAGAACAAAAAGACATCCTACAGTATGGGAGAATATATTCATAAATGACATGTCCGATAGGGGGTTGACATTCAAGTTATATGAAGAGCTCACACACCTCAATAAACAAAAAGGAAATAAGCCAATTAAAAAATGGGCAGAGGAGCTGAACAGACACTTCTCCAAAGAAGAAATTCAGATGTCCAACAGGCACATGAAAAGATGCTCCACATCCCTAATCATCAGAGAAATGCAAATTAAAACCACAATGAGATATCTCCTCACACCAGTTAGGATGGCCACCATCCAAAAGACAAACAACAAATGTTTGCAAGGATGTGAAGAAAGGGGAACCCTCCTACACTGCTGGTGGGAATGTAAATTAGTTCAACCATTGTGGAAAGCAGTATGGAGGTTCCTCAAAAAACTAGAGAAATACCATTTGACCCAGGAATTTGACTCCTACGAATTTACCCTAAGAATGCAGCAGCCCAGTTTGAAAAAGACATATGCACCCTTATGTTTATCACAGCACTATTTACAATAGCTAAGAAATGGAAGCAACCTAAGTGTCTGTCAGTAGATGAATGGATAAAGAAGAGGTGGTGCATATACACAATGGAATATCATTCAGCCATAAGAAGAAAACAAATCCTACCATTTGCAGCAACATGGATGGAGCTAGAGAGTATTTTGCTCAGCGAAATAAGCAAGGCAGAGAAAGACAAGTATCAAATGATTTCACTCATCTGTGGAGTATAAGAACAAAGAAAAAACTGAAGGAACACAACAGCAGCAGACTCACAGAACCCAAGAATGGACTAACAGTTACCAAAGGGAAAGGGACTGGGAAAGCAGGGTGGGAAGGGAGGGATAAAGGAGAAAAAGGGGTATTACAATTAGCACATATAATGTAGTGGGGTGGCACAGGGAAGGGTGTATAATATAGAGAAGACAAGTAGTGATTCTGTAGCATCTTACTATGCTGAAGGACAGTGACTGTAATGGGGTATGTGGTGGGGACTTGATAATAGGTGGAGTGTAGTAACCATAATGTTGCTCATGTAATTGTACATTAATAATACCAAAAAATGCAAAAAAAATGTTAATCAATATATAGATTATGAAATTTCAGTTACTTTTTTCATTATTAATTGATATTATTAATTCAACATGATGATAATACTGGCTTGCTGGACCTAAATTTGTGCTCACAACTAGAATAACTGACCAGCACTGCCTCTCCACTGTGTTCTGTTTGATGACTCAGTTTTCCCATCATCCTCTCCCTTTGAACTATTGTGAAATTTTATTCGAGCCATGGCATCATTTGGCCTTTACTTTGGAAGAATGCACTGTTTACATATTATGTCCTCCTTTGCTCTTTTCTCTTGAGCCTGTAATTATTAAATAAAACTGCATGGCACCAAATGCCACTGCAGCTGATGGCCATATTTTCATAAGGGGCCATCCTGATGAGACCCAAAATGTTTCTATTAATATTTTTGTTAGGTTATCATTGCAATAAAAAATACAATAATTTTAAATTTCTCATAAATTCACGAGTCTCTGGGATCTCAGTTTGAGAGTTGCTGTGTTAGGACATTACAGGACCTTCAGAGAACCTTCTTCTAGTATCTGCAGGCTACCTCCTCAGAAGGATGTAACATATACGTAAGACCCTCAGTTCTAAGTTTTTGGAGATTGGGACATAGAACACAAGGTCCAGTACACTTCCAAATGTCATTAGACACAGTGATGACCAGAAAGAAAAACCTGTGCTGTTACAGAAGTCCAGTTCCTATTGCCTGCTTTCTAAGAGATATCTAAGTAAGGGAATATGTTGTGGTCCAAAGACCAAAGGGAATCTTACTACAGTGAAGGAAAACAGCCTGAGACTTAACACCTTGGACTCTACATGTGTGTTCTGTTCAATTTTACACAGGCCGCTCTCATAGGAAAAGCTCGTGAGGCTCAAAGCACAGAGAAAAGCTCGTGGTGGTCATTTTGAAGTGTGCTGCCAGGAGAGTGGATAACCTTCACAACAGTTCAAGTTCTGCAATTTGTACAGGAGTCTATGGTACACAGAACACCATCAGCACCCAGGAGTTAAAGCTGACCCTCACAGTGCGCCTCGTGGTCAGAGCAATATGCAGCCAGCACTCTCATGATGCGGCACAGGAAAGTAAACTTGGCATAGAAATTGGTCCTGACACAGAAGCCAACCACTGCACAGGAAGCTGAGAGTCCACTGGTGGCCCAACAGGAATGTATGTTTATAGAGTGGATCCAGAATGACATTGTCAGGCTCTTTTGGCATTTGGCCACTGTCACAGAGAAGCATAGAACATTCCTCACCCTGAACTGGTGAAAGAGAACTCAAAGGGCCAGATCATTCTGTGGCTGAGCGACTGCCAGCACCAGAGTGACACGGACATTGACAAGGTCTTGCAACTCTCAAGGTTTATGGGCACTGAATACCCAGGAGACAAAGCATTTTTACAAATACTGGGTTTCATGGTGGTTGCAAGTGTAGTCTTTTGAGAAACTGCTGTTTCTCTGCTATATCATTTTACAACCCCAAGAGCAATGTATGAGTGTTTATTCTAAAATGCATATGTAAAGGAAAAGAAACTGAGTACCTAAAACAATTTGAACAAAAGGATAAACTAGAAGCACTTGGAAGTTTTCAGTATACAAGCCCTGAACATGATGTGTTAGATTTATACCTATTTTTTTATGATTTAGGTGATTTAAAAGATTTTAAATGACCTTTGATTTAAATGGTATTAAATGTGTGAATTGGAAATAATAATGCATTTAAAATTTTAGCTTACATGTATTTATTGCTAGCATTTTTCCTTATCAAGAATGGACTTCTTTCTTTAAGGTCTACTTCTTACCTCTTCCCTATCAAAATCCTTGTCCAGGAAGGGGCAGATCAATTATAATTGCAGCAACGGTGAAGAAAAAAAAAAAAATAAGAAGGAGAAAGAAAGAAAAAGAAAAATCAAGGATAGTTGAAACAAAGCCTGGATGGAACATTATTAAAAAAAAAACCTTGCTTTTTTAAATTAAACTTTATTTTGAGATAATTGTAGATTCACATGCACTTAAGAAATTAAAAAATAAAACAGTGAGACTCCCCATTCCCATTACCCAGTTTCCCTCAAAGGTAATATCTTAAAAACTAAAGTACAATATAAAAACCAGGATATTGACATCAGTACAGTCAAGATACAGCCTCTCTGTCACCACGAGGTCCTTCATGTTGCACTTTCATAGCCACACCTACTTCCTTTCCATACCCACCAACTCTCTAAACCCTGGCCAACTCCTCTGTTCTCCATTTCTATCATTTTATCTCTTCAAGAACGTTCTATAAATGGAATCATGCAGTGTATAACCTTTGGGAATTGGCTTTTTTCACACAGCTTAACTCTCTGGAAATTTATCCAAGTCGTTGAGAGTATCTATAGTTTGTCCCTTTTTACTGCTGAGTAGAATTCCACAGTATGGATGTACTGCAGGTTATTTAACCATTCCTCTAGTGAAGTATCTAGGCTGCTACCAGTTTTTAGCTCTTATGAATAAGTCACTGTCAACATGCCTGTATATATTTTGTGTGTGAATATAAGTTTTTGTGACCCTAGGAAAAACATCAAGAGTACAATTGCTGGGTTGCATGGTGGTTACATACTTAATCTTTTAAGAAACTGCCACAGTGTTTTTTCTGCTATACCATCTTATAGCCCTACCAACAATGTATGAGTGTTTATTCTAATATGTAAAGGAACCTGGTACCTAAAACAATTGGAAAAGAAGAGAATAAACTAGGTACATTTTGTAGTTTTCAGTATACAATCCTGACATTAGGTTTACACCTAAATATTTTTTTAATGATTGTAAATGATATCTATTTACAATTTTAGTTTCCATGTATTTATTGCTAGTATCTAGATATATACAATTAATTTTTGTATGTTGATTGGCATCCTGCAATCTGGATAAACGAATTAGTTATTAAGAGTTTTTGTTTTGATGGATTCCTTGGGGGTTTCTATGTAAATAAACATGTCCCTGCAAATTGGGAGTTTTCTTTCTCCCTTCCTTTCTTTTTTTTTTCTTTCCTTCCTTTATTTCCTTTTCTTGCCTGATTACCCTGGCTAGCCTTCTAGCACAAAGCTGTATAAGAGAGGTGAGAGCAGACATCCTTGTCTTATTACTGATCTTAGGGGGAAGCATTCAGTCTTTCACCATTAAGTATAATCTAAGCCATAAACTTCTGTGGATGTTCTTTATTCAGTTGAAGAAGTTTCTCAATATTTCTAGTTTTCTGAAAGCTTTTATCATGAATTGGATTTTAAATGCTTTTTCTACTTCTCTTGATATGGTTTTGTGATTTTTCTTCTTTAGCCTGGTGTTAAGTGGACTACTTTAATTGATTTTTAAGAATTGAACCAGTCTAGCATCCCTAGAATAAAACCCATTCGATTTTATTATTCTTTTTAAATATTGCTCAATTCTATTTGCTAATGTGTTAAGAATATTTGCATCTATATTCATGAAAGATAATAGTCTAAACTTTTCTTTTTGTATGTCTTTGGTTTTAGTATCAGTGTAATACTAGCTTCATAAAATGAACTGGGAAGTGTTCCCTCCTCTTCTACTTTCTGGCAGAGATTGCATAGAATTAATGTTAAACTCTAAGGTTTTGGTGGAATTCTTTGGGACTTCTATTTCTTTTGGGGGTATTTCTTAAATTATGAAAAAATTCAACTTCATAATATCTATAGAGCTCTTCAAATTACCTATTTTATAAATGGGAACTGTGGTAGTTTGTGTAATTTGAGAAATTGGACAAAGTTGTCAAATTTATGTGGGTAGAGTTGTTTATAATAGTCTCTGATTATTCTTTTAGTATGTCTGTAATAATATCCCCTGTTTCACTTCTAATAAGGGTAGTTTGTGTCTTATCTCTCTTTTTTCCATAGGTTTTAAATTTTACTGATCTCTTCAAAGAAACAGCTGTTTCATTGATTTTCTCTGTTTTTTTTTTTTTTTTTCTATTTCAGTTTCATTGGTTTCTGCTCTGATCTTCATTATTTCCTTCCTTCTTGTTTCAGGTTTATTTTGCTCTTCTTTTTCCTGGTTCTTGATGCGGGAGCTTAGATTATTGACTTGAGGCATTTCATCTTTTCTAATGTTTGCATTTAGTGCTATAAATTTCCCTCCCCCCACTGCATTAGCTGTGTCCCACAAATTTTGACTTGTATTTTCATTCAATCCAATGTATTTTTAAATTTTCCTTGAGAATTCCTCTTTTACCTATGGATTATTTAGAAGTGTGTTAATTTCCAAGTGTTTGGAAACTTATTAATTTCTAGTTTGATTCCATTGTTGTTGAAGAACACACTCTCTGTTGTTTCAATTCCTTTAAGTTTGTGGAGGTTTTTTTTTATAGCTAAGGATGTGATTTATCTTGGAATCAGTATTGTGTGCATGTGAAAAGAATGTGTATTCTAGTGTTGTTCTGTGGAGTTTTCTGTAAATGTCAACTAAATCTTGATTGAGGGTGGTGAATACTTTGAAGCTTTTGCTGATTTTCTGTCTAGTTGTTCTATGAATTATTGACAAAAAGGTGTTATAATTTCCAACAACAATTATGGATTTGTCTTTCTCATTTTAGTTATATCAGTTTTCCCTCATATATTTTGCAGCTTTGTTGTTTGATGCATATACATTTAGGATTAATACATCTTCTTTGTGATTAACCCTATTATTATATAATGACCCTCTCTGTTCTAGTAATTTTATTTGCTCTCAAGTCCCTGGGATTATTAATTTTTAGATCTTTCTTCTTTTCTAATATATACACTCAATGCTATAAATTTCCCTCTAGACACTGCTATTGATACCTCCCAAAATTTTTGATGAGCTGTATTTCATTTTATTTCATTCAAGATGCTTTAAATTTCCTCTTGAGAGTTCTTCTTTGACCCATGTGTTATTTAGAAATCTATTGTTTAATCTTCAGATACTGGGGATTTTTCCAGTCATCCTTCTGTTATCGATTTCTAACCTAATTCCTCTGTGGTCTGAGACCATAATTTATATGATTCCCATTCTTTTATATTTGTTAAGGCATGTTTTATGGTCTAGAGTGCGGTCTATCTTAGTATATTCCAGGTGAGTTTAAGAAGACTGTATATTCCGTTGCTGTTGGATGAAGCACTCTATAAATGCCAATTAGATCCAGTTGATTGATGTTGTTGTTCAGTTCAGCTCTATCCTTACTGATTTTCTGCCTTCTGGATCTGTCAATTACTGATAAAGAGTGTTGAAATCTCCATTTATAATAGTGAATTTGCCTATTTTTCCTTTCAGTTTTTGCCTCACATATTTTGACGTTAGGTGTATACACAAGGATTGTTGTGTCTTCTTGGAGAATTGGCCTTTTTTGTCGTTATGTAATGCCCCTTTTTATCCCTGATAATTTTCCCTGCACTAAGTCTGCTTTGCCTGAAATTAATATGGCTACTCCAGGGTTACAGGTTGAATTGTGTCCCCCAAAATGATGTTCAAGTCCTAGTCCTCAGTACCTCATACGTGCCAATAAGAATGCGACCTTATTTGGAAATAGGATTGTTGCAGATGTAATTAGTTAAGTTAAAATGAGGTCATACTGGAATAGGGTGGAACTGTGATCCAACATAACTGATGTCCTTAAATAGAGTGGGGAAGTTTGGAGACAGACACACACAGGGAGGGCACCATGTGAAGTTTGGAGTCATGCTGCCACAAGCCAAGGACCTACCAAAAGTAAGAGCGAGACCAGGGGCAGATTCTTCCCTAGCACCTTCAGAGGAAGTATGGCCCTGCTGACACTTTCATCTTGGACTGCTGGCCTCCAGACCTGTAGGACAATAAATTCCTATTGTCTATTCCACCTACTTTATGGTATTTTGTTACAGAAGCCCTAGCAAACGAATTCATCCAGGTTTCTTTTGATGAGTGTTAGCCTGGTGTATCTTAGGGCTTAAGTCTGTCATTTATTCTTTGTTTTCTGGGTTTTTTCCCCCCATGTTTTTAATTTTTATGTTTTCTTGTATGCCTGACTTCCTTTGGGTTATTTGTACATTTTTTTAGAAATCTGTTTTAATTTCTGTTAGTATTTCTGAGTGTATCTCTTTTTTATAGTTTTTTTTAGTGGTTGCTCTAGGTATTATATTACATATATATAAATTATCATAGCTACCTATCCTTATTTTACCAGTTGAGTGAAGCAAAAACATTTATTTTCCTTTATGGACCTTTACCCTTTCCCACTAATAATATGATTTTCTTAAATATTTCCTCTATATTCATTTAGAATCACATCAGATAGTGTCAGAATATTTGCTTCCATCATCATACATAATTTTGGAAAATCAAGAAAAGAAGGAAAATATACTGCATTTTTGCTGTGTTCTTTCTTCCTTTCTTCTTTTCCAAGGTTCCTTTTTTTTTTATCATTTCTGTTTAGAGAACTTCCTTTATTCATTATTTTAGGTTAGGTCTGCTGGCAATAACTTCTTTCCTTTTCTTACATCTGAAAATTTCCTGATTTCTTCATTTTTTAAAAATATTTTCACTGTATATAGGATTCTGGGTTAGCAGTTCTTTTCTTGGTGCTTGAAAAATATTGTGCACTTCCTTCTAGTCTCCATGGTTTCTGATGAGAAATCTATTGTCATTCAGATTGATGTCCCCTCCATAGATAAGATGTTGTTTCTTTCTGGCTGCTCTCAAGATTTTTTTAATCTTTCTCTTTCATTTTCAGACTTTGACTATACAGTAATGCGCCTTGGTGTAGATTTCTTTGTGTTAATTGTATTTAGGGTTTCTAAACCTCTTCAATCTGTAGTTTTACATCTCTTGACAAATTTGGGGGCTTTTTCAGTCATTATTTCTTCCAGGACTTTTTTCTAGCCCTGTCTTCTTTCTCCTTTCATTCTGGGAATCCAATGAGATAAGTATTAAATCTCTGACTATAGTCCCACCGGTTCCAGAGGCTCTGTTGATTTTGTTTAGCCTTTTTCTCTTGTGTTGCTCAGACTGAGTAATTCCTATTGTTCCATCTTCAAGTTCACATGTTCTTTTCATACATTTTGCTGCCAGGTCTATCTATTACATTTTTGGTTATTGTACTTTTCAGTCGTGAAATTTCTATTTGGCTCTTCTTTATATCTTCCATTTATTGGCTGAAACTGTCTATTTCTTTGCTGAAAATTTCTACTTTTCCATTTGTTTTGAGCACATTCATTATTGCTCATTGAAGTATTTTTATCATGGCTGCTTCAAAATATTTTTTATCAGATAACTCTACCATCTCTGTCATCTTGGTATTGGCATCTATTGTCTTTTTTCATTCAGTTTGAGATCTTTCTGGTTCTTGAAATGATGAGTGATGTATTATTGAAACCTGAACATTTTGGGTATTATGTTATGTTCCCTGAATCTTATCTAAACCTGTTTTAGTTGGCTTCTTTTGACATCACTCCAACAGAAGTGAGGTTGCCTCCTTTTTACTGCCAGGTGAGAGTAGAGTCCAGGTCCCCCACTGGGCCACCTTAAACACCAAGGGTCAAGGGGTGGAAATTCAGGCTCCCCACTAGGATGCACCTCACTGGCTGGGAGGAACATGGCCTCCACTGATACCATCTGGGGGTGGCCTTGTTTACACTGGGCAATAATGAACACCCTGACTCTCTACTAGACTTCTCTAACACCACCTGGGAAAGAGGACTGAGGCACTTCTTTATACCTGATGAAGGTTGATGTCTTAGCTCCCCACTCAGCCTTTGCTGGAATAGTGGGGAGTTGGGTCACAGGGTTCTTTTGTTTGGTTGATTGGTTGGTTTTTGGTAGTATTTAGCTGGAGTAGAGCAGTTATTATCCAAAAGTATCCTGTCTTGTAGGCTGTCCTTTTCCCAGTGCTTTGGCTAGAAAGAGCAGGCTCTGTTGAGGATTTTTAAATTTTGTCACACCGTTAGCATTTCCAGGTTTCCAGCTTCTTCTCCTCTAAGTCTGGAATGTATGAAGCAGAATATAAAATAAAATAAAGTACAATCCAAGGAGCTCACCACCATGTCATTCCAAGCTAGTCTGCCTTCTCTCTGTCTTTCAGAGTCTTCTTATGTTTGTTTTGTATATGTCAATGTTTTTCAGTTGTACTTAGTGATTGGAGCAAGTATACCTACTCTATCTTCCTAGAAGTCCCTGGTACATCTGTATATTTTTCTTGGAAGTACATCTTTAGATGTAGACAAAGAGTAGAGACCAACCTTCCCACATTGGAGTACGTTGCTTCAGCAGTGGTCTTTTCAAAGGTCATCTATTAGACAAGCTCTGTCCCTGACTGGCTGACATTCAGTTCCCAGAAGCAGACCAGAGATGGGAACTTGGAGGAAAGGGATGCAAGGAAGCAAGTAACCAGTAGGGGAATGAGGAAGTGGGACTGGGAAGTGAGGGAGGCCAAACAAGGGGGCATTAGAACAGAGGGTAACTTTGGCTCCCACCCACAGGGAGCAGTGGAGACAGTGCAAGTTTCCCCCCTGAAATGTCCTGATGAGAGATAAGGGCAGGGTCAGTTTCACAGGTTGTCATACAGGGCTTCACACACAGAAGAGCCCCAGGCTTAGTTTAAGGCTCTGCTCTCACCATCTTGAAATTCAATGATTTTTTTTTTGACACAGAGCCCTACCTTGTCATTTTGCACTGGGCCCTACAAATCATGTAGTCAGGAAGTGGAATATTTATACCTCCCTCCTCACAAAGAAGTAGGAAGGATATAAATTCCTAGGCATTCCGGGTTCTTCTTTAGCTCAGAGATACTGGGTTGGGCAGGGTCTTCCCAAAACTCATGTCTACTGGAACTTCAGAATGTGGCCTTATTTGGAAATAGGGTCTTTGCAAATATAATCAGTGAATATGAAGTCATACCAGATTAGGATGGGCCCTAATACAATGACTGATATCCTTATAAGAAGAGAAAACAGATACACACACATATACACAGAGGGGAGCATGCCATATAAGGACAGGCAGAGGTTGGACTGAAGCATGCACAAGCCAAGGAACACCAAAAATTGCAAGCAACCCATCAGAAGCTAGGAGAGGCATGCAGCAATTTCTCCTTCAGAGCCTTCAAAAGGAACCAACCCTGCTGACACTTTGATTTTGGACTTCCAGCCTCCTTTACTATGAACAAATTCTTGTTGTTTGAAACCACCCACTTTATAACCCCTTTAGGAAACTAATACCTAGGTTAGATAGGTAAACACCAGGCCAGGCAGACTCCAGGTACTGACCATTGGAGGGAAAGGCACACCTGGGCCAGCATGCAAAGAATTGGCAAAGGATCTGAAAGGCACAGGTAGAGCCCTGTTGGGGCCAGGTCCTCTGGTCTTAGCCTTTCACTTAATCAAACCAACTTCTCATCTCTAAAATAAGGACGAATGACCCAGCCAAGAGAGCTGAGTTCAGACAATAGGGAGGGTGGAGTTTCCAGTGAACCGGGAAGGCTGACACCACTTAATTGCATCTGCATTCAAATGAAAAAACAAGAAATACCAACCAAACAAGACCTGTCAGAGGGTCAAATTCAACTTCTGGGCCTGAAAACTATACTTCTGGCCCAGAAGGTCTGCAGGTATTCAGCCAGTTCACGCTCACTCTCTTCTTACAGCTGTTCTCTGGGATGAAGGTTATTCTACCCTAAAGGCAGGCCAGCTGTATTCATAACTCTGTTATTCAGTGTCCTCAGCTATTCATAAATATCTCCCCAGTTGGCCTTAAGGTTCTGAAAGTCCTAGCTGATCTACTTCTTGGGTTAAGACATTGATGTTACTTGCTCAAATGCAAATGACATCAATGTCTACAATCTAAAGTGGAAATTTAACTTAAATGACATCATCACATTATCTCTCTGAAGACCTTGCATAGTCTTAAGCAGATGGGACACTAAACAGGTATGTTTTGATGAGAAGCAAGAGAATCTGAACCACAGGCATCTGCCTAGGGTGTGCAGTCCAGGTAGAAGGACACTGAATGAGATAGCAGGCTGTGGGCAGAAAGGAGTGTGCCATGACTTGGAGGAAAGGTGACACAGAAAAGGAAAAGGAGACCTGGAAGGTAAATATCACTGAATCAAAATATTGCATATGCCTAGCACCACCCACAGAAATTGCATAGGGAGCATGGGCTCAAAGAAATTTTCTCCCAAATTTTGGCATTTTGCTTGATGCAGAGACTCAAAAAAATAAAACCGTAAATGTTATCATGTGTTTTCTTCTTATTTCATTTGGCCCTCACAACATCTCTGATTAGAAGCTATTTACATGTTCATTATACAGATAAAGATAATTAGATTCACAAAGATTGAGTTTTCCAAAGAGCAAGTAGAAAAGCCACTATCTACCCAGCTCCCATCCAGAATCTCATTCTTGCAGTTCGTCCCAGGGGCTCCTGGCACATTTGGATGCCAATCCTGCCAATGAGAAGTTGGACAGAAATGATAAAGAATAAACAGCACTCAAGGCCATCTCCTTAGACCTACCAGTCGTGTGTGGCACTCAGAAGGGGGGTCTGTGTGAGCACTGCGGGGCTTAGTGCTGTGTGGCTACATCTTGAAATTCGTAATAATTTGATCATTGAATTTGTGTTTTGTAAGTGAAGTCCAAGGGTACAATGGAACATACTCCAGGGGCTTAGAGCTTGTGGGTAAAATTGTAATATTTCCAGACCTGGCTTTAGTGCATCTGCATATCAACAGGTGTTCCTCAGTGGGTGGATAGAGGTAGTTCATCTCCATATCAATGGATAAATTCCAGGGCAACTGAGGGCTTATCTGAACCTGAGAGGTTAGAGGGAGGGCTGGTTTGCTTCTGCCAAACAGCCCCAGACTGCAGTTTGTAAGCAATAATGGGTTTTAAACTTTATTTCTCCCTTTGACTGATTTTGGTTTTAGAGGTATTTTGCGCTGAGATTTCCTTTCCCCAGAGTTACAGAACCTCAGCTCAGCATCCCACCTGTACTGCCTCCCAGCCACCCCAGGCTTAGCTGCGCACTCGGCCCAGCAGCCCTTGCTCCCCTCCACTCCTGCTGAGGGCTGTTCATGCTCAGGGAGCGTCAAGGTCAAGCCCACTTGATCTGTGCACCTAATTGTGGATTGGGGCCCTAGGTATCTTTGAGGGTCTTCCTTTGCCCATGAGAATCCCCATACCCTATGGAGCTCCACATTAAATGGAAAAATTTTAAAACCTTATCAGGTCAAGAGAGAGACAGAGACCACAAAAGAAAGGAAAAAGCCATTTCCTCTTTTCTAAACAAAGGGACCCACAGTCACACCTTGCACCAGGCTCTGCCAGTGCTGTCACCAGCCTCGATAGCAAGGACCCAACACAGAGTCCGTGTAAGTAACTTGCTGAGCCAAGGAGTCCTGTGCAACTTGTTAAGTGCGCACATTTAACATAGTGCCAACACTCTGACATTTTAAAGACATATCTGCAATGCTAAAAGTAGCACTCCAGGGGCCACCAGCCTGTCACTGCTCTCCAACGCACTCCAGTCCTATGACTGCTCTGCAGCTGAGAACAATGCAGACCAGCGACAAACTCCCTTATAAAGAGCCTCGGCTCACCCTCTCCTGTGAAGGAGCTCTAACACATACTCTTAGATTTGTGATAGTCTATATAAGAAGAAATTAGGTTTATTTTGTTGCTAACTTCCATCAGTAGAATCCTGAGTAGCACACAAAATGTAAACCCTGAGCTCTTCTCCTACCTTTGGCCTTCTGTGGAGAGGCCCAGGTTGTCCTCACCTTCCTGCCAACTTTTTGCCCTTGATTCCATGGATTCAGGTTGCAGTGTTACCACATAGTGCTGGGTGTGGGTCAGCCCTCTCAGATTAAATGCAATCGTTGTCCAAAGTGGGGCTGATTTTTGCTCCAAGCCCATCATGATCCTTCCTGTTGTTTCCCTCCACTTATTCGTGTTGTCCTGGGGATATTCAGCCCTGCTCTTGTCACTTCTTCCAGCAACAGCTAAGTGGCAGGACAGGCTCCTCCTGGGCCTGCTCCCAGGCAGCTGGCGGGAACAGAGGCTGTGCGCTTGAGCCCTGGCTAGCCGCAGCCTGGGGCACGAAAGGCAAGCGGGTGGGCCAGGCAGGGGCAGCTACGGCCAGCAGAGCCTGGGGTTCAGGCGGCAGCAGGGCAGACCTGAAGGACGGCCACAGTCTTGTGTGTGCCTGCCCCCGGGGGTTCGCAGAGGAACACAGAGACCATGCTGAGGACTGCATTTACCAAGAACCCTAAAGCACAAAGGGAGAGCACTGGGGACCCCTCAGGCCTGCGGGTGACGCCACACCCAAAGCCAAGCCCACTGAGGCTGGGGTCTTCCAGGGGGTCCTTGGCAAATGAGCTCAGCCACCTTAAGGTACTCAGCCCACTTCTCCAAAAACCACAATAAAATATATATTCCATCGAGGACTAACTGGAAATGGATCTGAGGGCTTTTATCAGGGTGATGGAAATGTCCTAATTGTGGTGCAGGTTGCACAACTCTGTACATTTACTACAAGTCATTTGTTCGATTTAACTTAAATTATTAATTTAAACGTAATAAGTTATTACACTGAAAACAGGTAAATTTTATGGTACATAAATTATATTTTGATAAAGTTCTTTAAGGAAAACAGAAAAAAACAACAAAAAAGAAACATATATATATATATAAAATCTTAGTTCCTTAAGTATTCCTATCCTATGTCCATTCAGATCCTAGCTCCAGATGCACGTCTGTTCTTGCTTTTAAGTCAGTTTTACTGAGATATAATTTACATATAAATAAATGTATAGCTTAATAAGTTTTGACAAATGTATATATCTGTGTAACCTCTGTCACCGGCATGATCTAGAACATCCTTTCCCCCAGAAAGTCCCTTCCCGCTTCTGCAGTCACTTCTCCCCCACCCTGGCCCAAGGCCACCACTCATCTGCTTTTTGTCACTTTAGATTAGTTTTGAATCTTCTAGAATTTCATATAAATGTCCTCTTTTATGTCTGGCTTCTTTGCGGCAACACGTTTTTGAGGTTCATCTTACGCCCCCCTTTAGAAATAAAACAAGGCAAACTTGTGTTGGTGGCTTCTGCAAAGGGAGGCATCTCTGGACAAGAATAAGTTTTCCAAACTAGGGAACAACTTTCCTTTATTAGTCTCAAGCTCCCGGCTGATATTTTTCTCAATAATAAGTTTGGGAGAGGAAATTTCACTCCTAATTTAGAATAAATTTTTATATTATCTCTGTTAAATTTTTTTAAAGAGAGGAAAAGGGTTCTGCTTTCTAAGCTATCCAGTGTGGGGCACTTCGTCAGGGCAGCCATAGGAAACTAACGCAGCAGGCAACTCATTTGCACTTAACTGTCACCTCCTCCACGAAGCCAGTCAAGGTTAGGAGCCACTCCTCCAAAACCCTATTTTGTCCTCTGTTTAACAATCTAATGAAATAAGATTTCATAAACAATGAATGTGTTTTTTACTTTCCTGGGTATTCCTCCCAAGTGAATGATGAGCCCCAACATGAGCGAGATATGATAGGACAAGGAAGAAAAAAATACCAGTGATACTTTTCCTGACCTTTGGTTTCCAAAGCCTGGGTCCAGGGAGTGTGGAAGACCAAAGCATAGACATTATGTTCGGAAGAAGTGAAGTTTGAGAAATGGAACTCATTCCCATCCCTGCCATGTTAGAAACATTTCCCCCTGGTGTGGAGGGAGAAGGACAGGGAGAAGAAGAAATGACAGCAGAGGATTGGAGGATCTCATGGAGAGAAGCTGCAACTGGCTTTCTTGGAAGGGTCCTGGGTGATGTCAGGGGGATGGCAGGGACCCTGTGACAGCTCAAAGCTCTTTGTAAACATTTAATCCTCACAAGTCCCTGTGAGGTAAGTACTATATGTTTATAGATGAGGGAACAAAGGCTTAGGTGTGGGGAACTACCTTTGAATTAAATCTCAGCCACGCCAAAGATGGCCGCTGAGAACTCAGCCGCGCCGCAGGAGTGGCCGCTGAAGGCCCCCTGGAGTTCAGCTGCGCCCACTCCGGTCCGCTTCTTACGTCAGAGACAGCTGCGTGTGCGCACAACTCTGTGCGTGATTGGAAAATTGAAAGTCACTTTATTAGCATAGGTGTAACCAATCAGAAGAGACTTCACCCTATATATTCCGTGCCCTGAGCCCCAATAAACGAGTTCTTGCTTCGACTGAGCTCCCTGTCGCGTCTGATTGTCTCGGGCGGCGACCGGGCGGCAGACGGCGGGTGGCAAGCGGGCGGCGGGCAGCGAGCGAGCGGTGGCAAGAGCCGGAGGCTGTGGGAACGGGCGGATAGTCGGCTCTTCGGATAGTCGGCTCTTACCTCCCTTGCTCTGCCTGTCGGGGCGTGCCTCTCTCTCCCTTCCTTTCCCTCCACTGGCTCGGAGGGTTACGGAAAGAGCTTGTAACAGAAAGAGCTTGTAACAAAAAGGGCTGTAGTCCTGACGGTGAGCAGGACTGGCGGGAGAGAGGCTAGAACCCCGACACTTAGGTAGGTTAAGTGACTTGCAGAAAGACACACCCCTAAAGAAGTGTGGAAGACAGCCTCCAGGGATCCCTGCTTCCTGGTACGCATGCTCTTCTGCAGTCCCAGCCTCCCACAATGAGTCAGGATTGGTCCAGGGGACCAAGAGAAAATGGTAGAAATTATGGTATACCACTTCTAAAGCTAGTCATAAAAGATATATCTTCTGCCTTTTCTCTCTTGGAGAAGTTAGCTGCCATGTCATGTGGACACTCAAGCAGTCCAGGAAGAATCTCACCTGGTAAGGAACTGAAGCCTCAAGGATGAAGCATCTTATGAGCCCCAGTCAAGCCTTCAGATGATTACAGCCCCGAATGACACACTGACTGCAACTACAGGAGAGATTCTGAGCTGGAACCATCCAGCTAAGTCACTTTCGAATTCATGCCTCACTCAAAGTGTGAAATAAGAAACATTTGTTGCTTTAAGTCACTTTGGGGTCATTGTTTAGGTATCTATAACAAACACAGCAGGGTTCCAACAGAAGCTTGTCTGTGTGACCCCTGAGTGATGCCATCAATCTCTTCACAGGCCCTTCTGTTTTCCATCCTTTCTCTAATCAATAATAAAAGGAGAACACATCAACAAGTAAAATTAAAAATGCAAATGCTCTTAAGGGCTCTGGCAGAAGTTTAAAGAACAGAAAGAGGAAAACTTCTGTCAGCCACAGACGACAAGCATGGCCGGAATGGGAGGCACAGCTAGGGCACAAAAACATTCAACCCACGACTTCAGTGAGTGCAAAACTCTGGGCTGGGCACGCACCCGGCCCTGATGAGACACAGACATAAAAGAAGGCCCAGTGCTTGGCCTCAGGTTGCCTACAGACTAGCTTGGGGGAGTCTCTTTTTTCTGGTGTGACTGAGAGTTAAGTACAAGTTGAGAGAGGCAAGAGAGGAGACTGGGGCATCCTAGAGGCACAGCTAGGGAGGTATATCCAGAAAATGTGCCTTCGCTGTTCCATTGGGAGACCTTTGGCCCTTTTCATTCTGAAAGTGAAAACTATCAACCTTTCCAGACAGAGGGGACCTGAGCCTGGATGCAGGTGGGCAGCATCCCACGGTGTGACCAATGCTGGGACACAGTGGGAGGTAAACATGTCACCCTGAAGTGCCTTATTCAAACAGCACTGAGTACTTGTCTCCTGAGCTCTTCTGCATGCAAGGCACTGTACTTGACACTGCGGGATCCACCCTCAGGAGCCAAGCATTCAGAGAATTCATATCCAAGAAAAATATTCAGCATCTGTGAGGTTAAAGATATAACCCAAAGGCTAAATCCTGGCTAGTGATACTCAATGGGCATCTGGGGGATGGTGGCCTGGGCATAGTGATGGCCACTGGGGTGAAAGGCACTGGAAATTAGGAGCTTGTTTACAGGTGTGTTGGTCCGGTAGTATCAAGGAAATATATGCATCTTCTCAACCAGGAGCTAGGAAAACCAAGACACAGTTGGGAACAGAATCTGAAAGTTCCAGCTCCAAGTAAGAAATGTATAGGAAAAAAGTTGAGAGTCCAACTGAGCATGGAAATTCAGGTCAGACAGAGGGAACCAGGAGAGCAGGAGTATGAAGGCTAATTCTGGAGACACTTTCCCAAGGGCAGAGGGAGGAGCAGAGGTGTGAGAGTAATAATAGTCCTTGTCTCCCTGGGAAGAGGTACCTGGTTTGAAGAGATTGTGAAAAATGCAGTCCAAGACATAGAGAACAAGTTCGTATCTGGTTGGGGAACCAGGAAAGGCCTGTAGGGATGCGAAGGATAAGTAGGATTTTTATCAGCAGAGTTGGTCATCCAGGAAGAGAAGGATCCCAAGTGGAGGAGTCAAAGGGAGCAATGGCATAGATATGGGAAAGTGCAAAGGCATGGCTGGTGAACAGCACACACCAGCCATACACAGTGGAGGACGCGTAGAATGCTACTGAAACAGAATGGAAGAGGTTTGTCTTCCTCCAGTTTAGTTTTATCTTCATGGGGGAGGAGGGCTTTGAATGCCTGGTTGGAGCATTTCAGCGTTGTTCTGTGGAAAATAAGCCCACAGGTTTGTTGGAAAGGTGAGGGTCAGCTCATTTCTGAGTGACAGAATTGGCTTCAAACCAGTTGAAAAAGAAGTGGCCACATGCCAAAGAGCGCTATTTTCCTTCCCAAATGAACTATTTGCTATTTGATTTCTAAACCCATTCTAAAATTTCAGCCTTTGCAAAAGCTGTTGCTGCTCCAAAGAAGGAACTCACCTTCCTCACCTTTCTCCACGAGTCTGTGGCCCAGTGAAATGCCATACACCGTTTTCCCACATTTTTATATTTTTACTAGCTGCTGGGCAGAGGAGTAGACTGTGATAAGGTTGTCATTGCATGTACATACGCGAGTTTAACCATGTGTGACAGTCTCTGATGTGACTGTCACTCCAATTGAGTTACTTGCATTGGTAGCATTGGGCAAGATTGAATTTAAATTTGAATTCAGTTCCCTAATCACCACTTAATATGACGCTTGAAAGATTACATGTGATACAGAACTGAAACTAAAAATAATGTTGTATGCAAAAGACTCCCTGAGGGGGAGTCTTCTGGTTTTAAAATGCAGCATAGAGACAGCAGGTTCCTTCTTCTCTGAAAAATCACCAAGAAGCAAAAAGAAGAAAAAGAAACAGGAACAACACTCTATCTTAAGAGAAATTAAGAAACATCTGTAACCCTGAACCAAAATAGATAAGGAAGGGCTTCCAAACGCAGTGAAGGTCAAGTGGCCATGTGGGAAGATAATGAGAGGATATCCACGATTGGAAACATCAGTCAAATCCAGGAAAGCCGAGTTCCTTAAAGTAAATGACACACCCTAGGAACAAAGCTAACAGTCTCTTTTGGGAACAATGGGAACAGTGTACAGGTCCGTGGCTGGAGGCTCTGTAGAGTGGTTAAATCCAAAGTCTTGACATACAAGAAAGGCTGGAGTGAACAAGGAAGGACACAGACAAGCTATGTTTGCGTTCCCAAGGCGAGGCACCAGATGTGAGCGGTCCTGCCATGCTTCTCTCACTTGAATGGGGAGAAATAATGGGTAAAAACCTCTTACACACAGAACCACCTGCAGCCTGGAAAACAGCAGCGGCTCCTATTCAATCTAAACCTCCAGGAATAATTCATCTCTTTATAAAGAGTACTAATTATTATTAAAGTTACAGAGTCTAGACAAAGATAGCACAATAAAGAAAACGATGAAAGTAACAGTAGAGAAGTGGAGCGCATGGAGAACAATAACCAAAAAGTCTATTGCCACAGAACAGATGAAAAGTTGACTAAGCATAATACCAAAAATTTCAGAAAGAAATGAATGAATGATTTGTTCACAAAAAGAAGAG
Source organism: Phataginus tricuspis (assembly GCA_029783875.1). Classification (NCBI taxonomy): domain Eukaryota; kingdom Metazoa; phylum Chordata; class Mammalia; order Pholidota; family Manidae; genus Phataginus; species Phataginus tricuspis. Next base: position 14,523,055 of record JAQQAC010002629.1, on the reverse strand, counting down.
CACAAAGGCACAGTTTCAAGAGCCCAGGAAAGATAAGGTAAGGCACAGAGAAAGATGGAATATGAGTTAGCAGCATGTAGGAAAGCAGTGGAAATACAAAGCAAAACATTACAGAAGCAAAGAATAGATAAATAGATGCAGCACACATGAGAAGAGATGTAGCTGAAACTACAATAAAAGGAAAAAAGAAATGAGAAAAGCAAGCAAATGAGATAAAAATGACCAACGAATTTTAAATAATTTAGAGATATCTCCAGCTATGACACACTGGTTTGTTTCAGATCAAACTTAGCCCATGAGAAAAACAGCAACTTACATAGGGAGGAGGGAATTAGAGAACTGGAAAGGAGGCCATTTGGAAATATCCAAATTGAAGTCATGAAAAGAAAAACAAAAAACAGCAAACACAAAAGAGCGTAAGAGAGACTATGGGATGTGGTGGAAAAGTCCAACATGCATGGGATTCAAGTCCCAGAAAGAGTGAAGAGAGATAATGTGGTTGCTGAAAACCTGGCTTAATTTTCCAAAAGTGGTGCTAGGTACCAAGTCACAGGCTCCTGACAGTACAAAGACAAGGAGAATCACACCGAGGCTTATCATCAAAAGATTGAAGACCAATGGTAAAGGGTGAGACTTAAAAGCATTTTTAAATTAGAAGAAAAGAATAAAAAACACCTTACATTCAAAGATACAGTAACATTTCTAGATAATTTTCAGCAGAACTTATGAAAGCCCAAAGAAATGCACTGTCATCTTTCAAGTACTGAATGACTATAACTGCCAACCTGGAATTCTCTACCCAGGAAAAATACCATTCAAAAATGAAGGAAAAATAAAGACATGTTAAAAACAAAAGCAAAAACAAACAAACAAAAAACCTTAGAGACTGACAACCAAAGAAATTCTTCCTTCTACTTTCTAAAAGTCAGACAGAAATTGATCTCAGCAAAAGGTATAGGAAGAAATGAAGTAAACCAGAAAAGGAAAAAATGAGGGTAAATATAAATACTGAGATTGGAGATTTTTTTTGAGGAGTTTAAAATATATGCTCAATTAAAATACATGACCCCAAAAGTATAAATGTCAGGAAGAAGGTAATGGAATGAAAGTGTCCAAAGGTCCTTGCACTGTCTGGGAAATGGTGGAAGTCTTAATTTAGGGAGATGCTAAAAAAGTCAAAGAAGCATGTTGAAATCTCTAAGATAAGCGAATAGTAAAAAAAAAAAATACATAACCAATGATAAAAGGAAGGACATGGAATGACATAGCAATAACATACCCAAAAAACTGTTGATCTAAAAGAAGTCAAGACAGGAGAAATATAAAGAAACAAAGAAAATATAGGACAAATAGAAAAATGAGTAGTAAGTTAGCTGATTTAAAACTAAATATATCTGTAATTATTAAATTACAGGGCTAAATAATTAAAAGGCAAAAAGACTCTCAGGCTTGATTAAAGTGAATCAAATTCTATATTGCTTATAAAAGATATTTTAAATATAGGGACTCAGAAAGAATAAAAGGATAGAAAAAACTTATGATTCAAACAATAACCAAAAGTAAGCTGTAGTAGCTGTACTAAATCAGAGGAAGAGTTTAAGACAAGAGCTATTGTTACATATAAAGAACATATCATAATAATAGCAGGATCAATTTAGCAGGAAAATGTGATTTTTCTAAGTAACCTAGAGGTCAAAGTAGAAATGCAATAGAAAACACAAAGTATTTAAAGTGAAATGACAAGAAAAATAAACAGTATGACATTTAGCTAAAACCATGCTTAGAAATGTTTAGCCTTACGTGTATACATTACAAGAGGAAAAAGGCTGAAAATTGATTATATAAGCATTCATTTTGTTAAATCAATTTTTAAAAGGAGGATGTAAGACTGAAGTGGTTCTAACTTCTTAGAAGCCTGCCTGGCTACCTAAGCAAACCAAAACCTAACCCTATAAATGCCTCAAGTTTGAGAAATCAAAGCCTAAGAACAACCAATCAGGAACAGCCAACCAGGAACAGCCAACCAGGCTTTCCAAATAGGCAAATGCTTAAGCTACAGCCAATCAAATAACTTCCTGGCTTTGCTTCTGCATCTTTTCTATGAAAGTCTTTCCCCAGCTCCTGTCAATGGAGCACACCTAAGCACTTCTGGTTTGGTGTTCCCCAGTTCAAATAGATTTTTATTCAAATAAACTCTTAACATTTTTTAAATATACCAGTTTATCTTTTAACAATTTCAAAAAACCTGGAAAAAAATCATCAAAATAAACAGAAATTAATCAATGTAAAAATAATATGCAGTACAGAAAAAAATTTTTAAGCCTAAATTAGTTTTTAGACTAATAAAATTGATATTCTCCTGCCAATCAAAAACAAGGACCAATGAAAGCAAGTTGGAAAAAAAGCATAAAAACACCAACATAGTCCTACAGATGTTAAAAAGATGATGAGAAGACACTAAAAATAATTTTACAATAAACTTAGACATTTAGGTGAATGGGAGGAAATTTTCCTTGAAAAATTTTCAAAAATTAAGATTTTAAAAAATCAAGAAAGACTAGAAAATAGTAGTCTTATATTTATTAAATAAAATTGAATATGTAATTAAAACTCTTTTCACAGAGAAAACTCCAAGCTCTGATGGCGTCAGTGAGAAATTTCTCCAAACACTAATGGGATCGATATTACACAAACTTTTCCAGAGAAAACACAAAAAGTTAAGAGGCCATCATAAACTTGCTCACAACCTGACACTTCAATAAAAACATTTACTTTAAAAAGAATCCACTAGATCAAAATTTAAATCTTCTAATTATTAGAAAACACACACTAAAGAAGTCAGAAAATACAGTGAAAGATTTAAAACAGCATAACATAAAATATGACAGAATTGAGGCTGAAGACACTAGTTACATTAATAAATATAAAGAGACTCTCTTATTAAAAAGGAAAACATCCAATTACAAAAAAAACCCTACTGCTCTAATATACAGAAATACACCTGCATATAGAAATACATCTAGAAAAAGTTGCTCACAAAGGTTACAATTTTTTTAACTGTGCAAAGGCCAACCAGGCAAAGAGAAACAAAGGAAAAGCAGAGTCACAATCTTTATTAAAGACAAGTTGAAAAGAGACAAAAAGTATTTGCAAGCTAAAGAAATTTATTTCGTAGTAGCAAAATCGGGCGATTCACAAACCATTGTGAATATCTGTGCCTTAAAAACTATAACATAGGCTTCAAATGGATTCAGCTCAATTCATCAACCTCTAGCACAAAAAAAGCCAGAAAGCACATGACTTACACTCTTTTAATCAGATGTATTGGTAGGAGAAATGGAACACGACCTGACGTCATCAACCATGCACAGGGATTGGCATGAATTGAAAGCAGTAGAGGAGGCATTTGGTTCTGGGATGGCTACGGTACCAGGAGGTGCTACCATCTGGTCCCTGGCATTTTATAGAACAAGTGTTGGAGGGCAGAGGCTGTGGGGGGGGGGGGGCAGTGGTATAGCAGAACACGCCCCCGTCTATCCTTTCCTTGCCCTATTACTGTGTTTCAGAAGCAGATAACTTGTTTCTAGTTTTCACTGGTTCACAGAGAGAGAGGAAATCTTCCCCTGGATGGACCATCCCCAGTATCTCTCTCATAATTGGTTTAGGTGTTTTACAAGATAAGATTTGGGACTTTTTAATGCAATTTCAGGCTTAAAGTTGATCCCAGAATAGGTTTAAGACTTTATGGGTATCACAATGGGGTGAATGTATTTTGGGACATGACTCGTGGGATAGATTTGAATTTTTAGGTGCCAGATTTACTAGGTTGAATAGTGTCTCCCAAAATCCATGTTCATCTGGAACCTCAGAATGTGGCATTATTTGGAAATATGTTTCCTCCCCAGAGCCTTCAAAGGGAGCACAGCTCTGCCGGCACCTTGATTTCAGACTTCTAGCCTCCAAAACTGTGAAAGCGTAAGTTTCTGTTGTTATAAACTACCACATTTGTGAAAATTTGTTCTAGCAACTCTAAGAAACTACTACAGTGACCCGCCAGTCTTTTTCTATACATGCATATTCCTTTCATGTATGTGTAAAATTAGGGTGTGCACACACATTTTTTAGATTAAGCATCTTTTTATGTGATCAGGTAAACCTTATAGCAGACCACTCACTGGCCAGGTGTGGGGAAGTTGGGGTGCCTATGGCCAGGATTCTCACTGAACTTAAACCACCTGATGCTGTAACTGGCCTGTTGCTAGGCTACTGCTTCCACACCTTTAGGCAATGAGCTATTATTGTGCTATATAGAGAGCTCGGCTCAGTGCTCTGGGCGGAGGTAGAGACGCTGCCGCCGGGAGAACAAGCCGGATAATACACCCTTTCACCCCAAAGAACGTTTTGCTGTCAATTTCTTTGGTCACATTGAATCCATAGCAAACTTGCCCAGGGCTGAAACCCATTGGCAAGACACCAGGCCATGCAATAACTCTATTTCATGAATCCCACAATATTAATTTAACCTTTTCCCCACAGGTGGACATTATTGTGCTTCTTATTTTCCCCTTCAAATATTTCTTCCAAAGTTTGCCTGACCCCGTTTGAGAGGAAGCAGATACAGGCATTCTTTGGAAATTGCGGGTTCAGTCCTAGAGCACCGCAAGAAAGCAAATATTATAGTAAAGCGAGTCAAATGAAGGTTTTAGTTTCCCAGTGCACATAAAAGTTATGTTAACATTATGCCGTAGTCTATAAAGATGCAATAACAGTACGTCTAAAAAACAAAGTACATACCTTAATTTAAAAATACTTTGCTGCTAAAAACCGCTGACCATCATCGGAGCTTTCAGCGAGTCATAAGTACTGATCACAGATCACCATAACAAATATACTAATAATGAAAAAGTTTGAAATATTGGGAGAATTACCAAAGTGTGACGCAGAGCCACAAAGTGGACAAATGCTGTTGGAAAAATGATGCTGATAGGCTGGCTCAACACAGGGCTGCCACAAACCTTCAATTTGCAAAAAACACAGTATCTGCCGAGCACAATGCAAGAAAACCCAGCAAAACAAGGTCTGCCTGGAGCAGTGCTTAGACCTCAGCATCTGGAGCCGGGCAGGTTCAACTCTCGGCTGGACGTCATACTAACCAGCCACCCGTGAGTGAGTTGTACAATCCTGTGTGCTGCCATTTCTTCCATGTACATTGGGAATGATATCTGTGCCCTCCTCGTAGGGTTGTTTTGGGGGTTGCTGGGCTACCAAGAGAGCCCTTAGAACAAAAGAACAAACACACAGCACTGGCAACAGGCTCGCGCTCCATCAGTGCCTCTGTCCCTCGCCGCCACAGAAAAAGACTCACCTTCCTTCACACAGAGCCCTTGCTGTGAGGAGGCGAAAGCCCCTGGGGACAGAGAGCGTTGTAGATCTTTAGGTTCTGAGGAGACTCCCTCTCCTACTTTCTCTGAGATGAGACCAACGTCCAAAGGAGGCGGAATGACACAGTGGAAAGATCACTTGGGAAACACAGCAGGAAGGTGGCCAAACTTTCCCCCACTCCTCAAACTCACATTCAAAGAATGCAACAGGCTGACCGTGCAGATTACAGTCCTGCAAAAATTCATGGCAGGGCTACTGTGTGCCAGGCCCTGAGCTGGGTGCTTTCACAGCTCTGCTCTTGTTTCATCCTCACATAGCAAACCTAGCAAAAAAATAAATAAAAGCCCTTCTAAGCTCTAGAGGCTAAGTGTTAAAGGCAGAGCAGGTAAACCTGTGATTCTCAAATTTAACTCATTAACAGAATCACCTGGAGAGTTTGTTAAAACTCAGATCGTTGGTCAGAGTTTCTGATCAAGTAGGTCTGGGGTGGGGCCTGAAGATTTACACGTCCAAGAAGTTCCTGGTGGTACGGATGCTGCTGGCCCCAGGGAGCCTACTTTGAGAACCACTGGAGGAAATAATGCAGGTCCTCGGGAACCATGTAGAGCACCGTTGCCCAGCCAGGAATGTGGCGGCTGTCTTAAAGGGCTTGTGGTTTGGATGCCTGTACATCTGCTTGTGAGTCCTCTACTTCCTTCTTAGTCTAGCAGCTCAGCCGGATCTACACTTCAGTGCCCCTAAGAATCTTGGTATCGGGGCTGTATAACTTAACAAGAGTGCATGCTCTGTGGCAGATTTAAGAGAATCTCAAGGTCAGGTTTGGTTCTCCTTGATGTTTGCCTTCTGTGCTAATTGCTAATTATAGAACAGAATCTGCTCATAGATTCTGATGCCACTACTTAATAATACATGGGATATAATATGAGAAGGAAGGTTTTACACACACACACTCTGAGGGGAGCACAGGGGAAGAAAGGCTTTAGGCATGTGAGGGCTTCTGTGCTTATACCTGAAGAATGGATCGACAGCAGGAGTTCTTGTAAGGGTGGACTACCAGACAGAGGAACAGCATGTGCAAAAGCACAGAGATAGAAAGGTCCAGACTTATTTAGTGATTGGCGAGGAAATATGTTATGCCACTCATGTTCCTCTGTTTGGTAAGGGAGCATTTGCTCACAATGCTAACAGAGGGACATACTGCTTACATTTTGTCTTTTGTTCCCAGGGCTATAAGTAGTTGACATAGCTCTGATGGGCTTTGAGTATAATGGGCCAACACCAAGGGTACCCCCCGGGGTCACCAGTCATGGGATCCTCTTAGACCAGCACTGTCCAGCAGAACTTTCTGTGATGATGGAAATGTTCCATAGCTGTTCTATGGAAATGTTCTATTGTCCCATGTAGCCATTGCTAGCCATACGTGGCTTATTAAACACTTTGAAATGTGTCTACTGGGGCTTAGGAACTAGATTTTTTATTTTATTTCATTTAAATTCAATTTTTATTTTAAATTTAAATAGGCATGTCTGGCAACATGTGACGGCAGCTCCAGAGACGGGTCTTCAGGAGTCGTACGTGCTGGTCTGCCAGCAGCCGCTAATGTGCCTCCCTGAAGGCACAGTTTAGCATTAGATGCTTTGGGAGTTAAGCGATGAAGGGGTGTGACCCTTGTTCTTGAGAAGCTCACCATCTAGAGAGAGACAGGACAAACCAAAGCCCGTCTGTTGCTCAGGGATGGCTTCCCGGAAGGGTGGGGGCTGGGCTGAGGCATGAGGATGAGCTGCAGGAACAGTGGTTGGGGAAGGGCTACGTGGGGGATGCCTCGCCTGTGGTTGTCATGGCAACACGGAGACCCAGGATCACAGCCTGCCCAAGTGCTGCTGTTCAATTAAGCCACCAAACCATGACAGGAAGCTACCATTCACTTAATTTACTTTTATACTTTGTTTCATCCCCAAAAGAGTTAAGGGCAATTTTAAGAACAAGCACACTGCACAGTCGGGTAAACATAGAAAGCCCCTGGCCTGAAGGGAAAGTAAGGACAGCTTGTAAGCTGAGTCCTGAGGGCTTCTGGGTGGTCCCCATCCTTGGTGAGCCATCGATGCATCAGTCACTTGGAGGAACCTCTGCCTTCTGTGACACCTGGGACCCAAGGCCTTGATATCACAGTACCGGGTTCCTGGGCAGGCTTCCCCAGGCAGCACCTAGCCAAGTCATTGCCCAAAGACGGGGTGAGTTTGAAGAAGGTGGCACCATGCAACCCTCCCAGTTCCATAGGTGCAGGAAGCAAGAACATGTAACTGAAACATGTGACCTTGCACGGTGCTGTGGGTGAAATTGTGTCCCCCCAAAAAGCTAGGTGGAAGTCCCAACTCCCAGTACCTCACAATGTGACCTTCTTTGGTAACAGGATCTTTGCAGCTGTAATCAGGATGAGGTCATAAGGGTGGGCCCTGGTCCAATATGACTGGTGTCCTTATAAAAAGAGAAAATTTGGACACAGAGACAAACACAGAGGAAAGGGGGTCATGTGAAAATAGTAGATTGGAGTGATGCACCCACAAGTCAAGGAACTGATTGCCAGCAAACCCCAGAAGCTACTAGGAGGCAAGGAAGGATTCCTCCCCTACAGTTTCCAGAGGGAGTGTAGCCCTGCCAACACCTTGACTTTGGACTTCTGAACTCAAGAACTATGAGACGATATGTATCTGTTGTTCTCAGCCAGCCAGTTTGTGGTGCTTTATTATGGTGGCCCAAGAAACTAATACGCAGCCTGACTCAAAACATGCTGCTTGGAAGGCTGCTGGAGTCAGGATTCGCTTGGGGATGTGTGACCACATACATATGCACATTCAGTTCATACACGATCTTAAAAAGACTTCCCATTTCCTGATCGGAGTGCTATTTGTTTCTGTTTTCAGGTTGCTTTTTGTTTGTTTGTTTTAGTCTGAATGTCTTCGATGAACCATTTTCCTACCTAGTCTGTAACATTTTAGTTTAAAATACAAATAGCTAATTATAACTAATGTGTACCTTTTGTCCCATGACAGAATCAGTGTTACTCATCACACATGACAGAGAATTTAGATGCACTCCTACGTGACTAAAGTTTACTGAAAGGGAAACCATACGGAGGAATAATTCAGTGAGCAAAGTGGGGCACGGCCAAAGAGTTGCTTTGCCTTAGTGTTTACCAAAGCCTTAATATTCATTGTGCAGTTTTTGATTTCTAACATTTGATTTGATAACAGCCTCCCAATGTAACTTGACCTTTGATTTTTTAAAATACATTCCCGTGCCTCCGTTTTCCTATCTATAACATAGCGGGGATAATAACACCACCTCATGCCTTGCTGAGGGCTTCTCAGTTAACCTGGAACCATGCCTGGTATGGTACATGGTGAGTGCTCCAGGGCATTAGGTTTGAAAGGCCCTCCAGGCCCTGCCCTCAAGGAGCACACAGTCAACTCTAGGTCACCAGCAAGTGAGGCAACAGTGGGCTTCCATCATCTCCCCAACCCCTCCCCTCTCTTCCTTGACCTAGGAGAGAGTTCCTTCTAGAAGGTGAAAAAAGCAGAGACTACAGATAGCAAGTAAGCGTTAAAGACATGTTAGCATTGCTCTCACTTCTCCTTAGCTCATTCTGACCATAGTGTGAAGAGTTCATTTGTAGAGGTGTATAGAGCAGTAGGTGGACTGCAGAGACCCATAAAGCTAAAAGACAGGCCAGGTGGGGCATGGCAGCCAGGAGGGAGGGGAGCAGCAGAAGGGAAAGATGTTGGGGGTTACAGTTCCACAGACTTGGTGACTCCTAGGACAGGAATGGGATAAATGAAGGTGTATCTAAGGTGGCTCCCAGTAACAGTGAGGTAGTGATGTCATCTGCTGAGGCAGATAATCTAGGAGGAACAGATTTGTGTAGAAGAGTCATGACTTCAGTTGTATTCCCATTGCATAGGCTAGCTGGTGACCTATGCCATACTGGACTCTGAGTTATATGTGGACCTCAGAGGCCACCTGAACCAGCTAGCATGGCATCTCCTCTCTAGCATTCCTAAATGGTGACAGCACTGCTGGTACCCGGCCTTCAGTCATGGCAACACCCTTACAGTAACTACCAAACCAGTTTAAACAGCTGAAATGTTAAACATGTTCTTCCTTATTCCAAAGGTAGGAAATCCCACTAACTAGAAATTCAAAATTAAGAAATAGGAAAGCCACAGTAATCAAGACAAATTGGTACTGGCACAAGAACAGACCCATAGACCAATGGAACAGGCCATAGAGCCCAGATATAAACCCAACCATATATGGTCAATTAATATATAATAAAGGAGGCATGGATATACTATGGGGGAAATGACAGCCTCTTCAACAACTGGTGTTGGCAAAACTGGACAGCTACATGCAAGACAATGAAACAGGATTATTGTCTAACCGCATACACAACAGTAAACTCTAAATGGATCAAAGACCTGAACGTAAGTCATGAAACCATAAAACTCTTAGAAGACAACATAGGCAAAAATCTCCTGAATATAAGCATGAGCAACTTATTCCTGAATGCATCTCCTTGAGCAAGAGAAACAAAAGCAAAAATAAGCACATGGGACTACATCAAGCTAAAAAGCTTCTGTACAGCAAAGGACACCATCAACAGAACCAAAAGGCACCCTACAGTATGGGAGAATATATTTGTAAATGACATATCCGACAAGGGGTTAACTTCTAAAATATATAAAGAACTCACACACCTCAACAACCAAAAGAAAATAATCCAATAGAAAAATGGGTGGAAGATATGAACAGACAATTCTCTAAAGAAGAAATTCAGATGGCCAACAGGCACATGAAGAGATGCTCCACATAACTAATCATTAGGGAAATGCAAATTAAAAATACGATGAGATATCACCTCACACCAGTAAGTACAGACAGCATCGAAAAGACTAAGAACAACAACTGTTGGCAAGGATGTGGAGAATGGGGAACCGTTCTACACTGCTGGTGGGAATGTAAACAACTTCAACCATTGTGGAAAGCAGTATGGAGGTTCCTCAAAAAACTAAAAATAGAAATACCATTTGACCCAGGAATTCCACTCCTAGGAATTTACCCAAAGAATACAAGTTCTCAGATTCAAAAAGACATATGCACCCCTATGTTTATCACAACACTATTTACAATAGCCAAGATATTGAAGCAACCTAAGTGTCCATCAGTAGATGAATGGACAAAGAAGATGTGGTACATATACACAATGGAATACTATTCAGCCATAAGAAGAAAACAAATCCTACCATTTGCAACAACATGGATGGAGCTGGAGGATATTATGCTCAGTGAAATAAGCCAGGCGGAGAAGGACAAATACCAAATGATTTCCCTCATCTGTGGAGTATAACAACAAAGCAAAACTGAAGGAACAAAACAGCAGTAGACTCACAGAACCCAAGAAGGAACTAGCAGTTACCAAAGGGGAGGAGTGGAGGAAGATGGGTGGGGAGGGAGGGAGAAGGAGATTGAGGGGTATTATGATTGCACACATTGTGTCAGAGGGGGATCATGGGGAAGACAGTGTAGCACAGAGAAGGCAAATTGTGACTCTGTGGCATCTCACTACACTGAGGGACAGTGACTGCATTGGGGTATGGGGGGGACTCAATAATATGGGTGACTGTAGTAACCACATTGTTTTTCATGTGATATCTTCATAAGAGTGTATATCAATAATACCTTAATTTAAAAAATTAAGAAATAGGTCAAAATATGAACAAGATAAGTACAAAAAGATGTAAACATACAAAAATATACAAAAGTTTTAGTACTGATGACTGTAACAGCATAAATGCGCTACATTTGAGGTCTGTTGAATACAGCTATTGAAATTTTTTTAAATTATTTTGAACTTCACCCGATAGAACTACACACACAAATGAGTGCATGTAAAACTGGTGAAATCTGAATTAGCTCTGTGGAATGTGCCAACCTCAATTTCCTGGCTTTGATACTGTACTATAGCTACGTTACCACTGGGGAATATGTGTAGATTCATGTAAGACTACCACGAACAAGATACCAAAATGCTCCATCACCGCCAACACCTCCCTCATGCCACCCCTTAATAGTGACAAGCACAAGCACCCCCATTTCCTCACTTCCTCCTCAAACCCTAGCAACCACTAGTAAGCTCCCCATCACTATAATTTAGTCATTCCAAGAATATTTTGGGGGGGTCTTTTTTTTGGTATCATTAATATACAGTTACATGAGCAACATTGTGGCTACAAGATTCCCCACCTTATCAAGTCCCCACCACATACCCCATTACAGTCACTGTCCATCAGCATAGTAAGATGCTATAGAATCACTACTTGTCTTCTCTGTGCTATACTGCCTTCCCCGTGTCCCCCCTACCCCCCGCTATGTGTGCTAATCGTAATGCCCACTTTTCCCCTTATCCCTCCCTTCCCAACCATCCTCCCCAGTCCCTTTCCCTTTGGTAACTGTTAGACCATTCTTGGGTTCTGTGAGTCTGCTGCTGTTCTGTTCCTTCAGTTTTTCCTTTGTTCTTATACTCCACAGATGAGTGAAATTATTTGATACTTGTCTTTTTCGGCTTGGCTAATTTCACTGAGCATAATACCCTCTAGCTCCATCCATGTTGTTGCAAATGGTAGGATTTGTTTTCTTCTTATGGCTGAATAATATTCCATTTTGTATATGTACCACCTCTTCTTTAGCCATTCATCTACTGATGGACACTTAGGTTGCTTCCATTTCTTGGCTATTGTAAATAGTGCTGCGATAAACATAGGTGTGCATATATCTTTTTCAAACTGGACTGCTGCATCCTTAGGGTAAATTCCTAGGAGTGGAATTCCTGGGTCAACTGGTATTTCTATTTTGAGTTTTTTGAGGAACCTCCATACTGCTTTCCACAATGGTTGAGCTAATTTGCATTCCCACCAGCAATGTAGGAGGGTTCCCCTTTCTCCACATCCTCACCAATATTTGTTGTTGTTTGTGTTTTGGATGTTGGCCATCCTCACTGGTGTGAGGTGATATCTCATTGTGGTTTTAATTTGCATTTCTCTGATGATTAGTGATGTGGAGCATCTTTTCATGTGCCTGTTGGACATCTGAATTTCTTCTTTGGAGAAGTGTCTGTTCAGATCCTCTGCCCATTTTTTAATTGGATTATTTGCTTTTTGTTTGTTGAGGTGCATGAGCTCTTTGTATATTTTGGATGTCAACCCCTTATCAGATATCTCATTTATGAATATATTCTCCCATACTGTAGGATGTCTTTTTGTTCTACTGATGGTGTCCTTTGCTGTATAGAAGCTTTGTAGTTTGATATAGTCCCACTTGTTCATTTTTGCTTTTGGTTCCCTTGCCCATGGAGATAATGTTCATGAAGAAGTTGTTCATGTTCATATTCAAGAGATTTTTGCCTATGTTTTCTTCTAAGAGTTTTATGGTCTGAGAACATTTTATAAATGGAATCATACAATATGTAACCTTTTGTGATAGCCTGTTTTTATTCTGCATAATGCAGTTGTGGACCACTTAAGTTGGAGTGTGTATCAATAGTTCATTCCTTTGAATTGATGAGTATCTCTATGACAGGGATGTCCCACAGTTTAAGTAGTCGCCTATTGGAGGACAACAGGGTTGATTCTAGTTTGGGGATATTACAAATAAAGCTGCTGTGCACAAGTTTTTGTGTAAACATAAGTTTTTACTTCTCTAGAACAAATGTCCAGAAGTGTAATTGCTGGCTGTATAGTAGATGCATGTGTAGTTTTACAAGAAATTGTCAAACTGTTTTCCTGAATGACTATACTATTTACATTCTTCCAGCATCCAGTTCCTGTGAACCCTCACCAGCATTCGATACCGTCACTATTTTCATTTTAGCCGTTCTGATAGGTAGGTGGTGTTATCTCATTGTGGTTTTCATTTGAATTTCCATAGTGGCTAATTATATTGAACACCTTTTCATGTGGTGAGTTGCCATTTGTGTGTCCTGTTTGTGTCTCTTCATGTCTTTTGTCCATACTCTGGTTGGGTTGTTTGGGGCTTGTTTACTGGTAAGTTTTGAGAGCTCTTTGTATATTCCTGATGCAAGGCCTTTGTAGCAAATATGATTGGCAAATGTTTCTCCCTGATATCTTCTTTTATACTGTTTATCCTTCTGCAGAGTGGAAGTTTTTAATTTTGACAAGGCCCAATGTATCCATTTTTCCTTTTATGGATCATGCATTTGGTACTAAGCCTAAAAACTCTTCACCAGGTTCAAGCACCCAAAGATTTGCTCTTGTGATTTATTCTATAAATTTTGTAGCTTTAAGCCTGTGATCCATTTTGAGTTAATTTTGTATAAGGTATAAGGTTTAGGTCAAGGTTTATGTTTTTTACCACGGATGTCCATTTGCTCCAGTACCATTTGTAGAAAAGACTATTATCGTCCACTGAATTTCTTTGGCAACTTTGTTAAAAATCAGTTCGGTGTATTTGTGAGGCTCTGTTTCTAGGTCATCTACTCTATTCCATTGATCTATCTGTATATCTCTCCATAAATATCACACTGCCTCAGTTAATATACCTATATAGTAAGTTTAATAGCAGGTAGAATGATTTCTTCTACTTTACTTTTCTTCTTCAAAATTGATTTATCTATTCTACTTCCTTTACCTTTTCATATAAATTTTCGAATCATTTGCCTCTGTTCAGGGAAAAACCTTGCTGTGATTTTGATAGGAGTTACATTAAATCTATAGATCATTTGGGGAGAATTAACATCTTTTCTATGTTGAGTATGACAATCCATGAATAAGGTATATCTCTCCATTGATGTATTTCTTTGATCAGCATTTTATAATTTTCAGCATACAGATCCTGTACCTGTGTATTAGATTTATACCAAAGTATTCAATTTTCCTTAGATGGATTATAAATGACAACTTTAAGAAATTTTTTGGATTCCCTCTGTTTTTGTTAGCATACAGAAATGTGACTGAATTTGTGTAAGGATCTTATATCCTGTGGCCTTGCTGAACTCACTTATTAGTTCCAGGAAATTTTTTTATGGATCCCTTTGGATTTTCTAAGTAGGTAATCATGTTACCTGCAAATAGGGGCAGTTTTATTTTTTCTTTTCCAATCTATCCATCTTTTATTCTTTTCCTTGACTTACTGCACTGGTTAGAACTTCTAGTACTCTGTGAATAAGAGTGGTGAGAGCACCATTCTTGCCTTTTGTCCAGGGAGAAAGCATTCAGACTTCCATCATTAATTACATTGTTAGCTGTAGGTTTCTTGTAGATCTCCTTATCAAATTTAGGAATTTTCCATCTCTTCCTAATTTGCTGAGAGTTTTTAGCAAGACAGAGTTTTGGGTTTTTCAAAAGCTTTTTCTCCATCAATTGATATAATCACATGATTTTCTGTTTGAGACTGCTATGTGGTATATTTCATTTATTGACTTTTGAAGTCTAAGTGAGACTTAGCTAACAAATGGAATAAACCCCACTTGGTCATTCTTTTTATATAATGCTGGGTTTGACTTGCTGATATTTTATGAAGATTTTTGTGACTGATCATGAGAGATATTGGTCTACACTTTTCTTTTTTAATATTGTCTTTTGGGTTTTGATATTGCAGTAAAACTGATTTTATAAAATAAGATGGACGTGTTTCCTCCTCTTCTCTTGTCTGAAAGACATTGTGTAAAATTAGTGATTATTCTTCTTGAAGTGTTTGGTAGAATTCTCCAATGAGACCATCTGGTCTTGGAGATTCTTTGGAGAGAATTTTTTAATTATGAGCTCAATTTCTTTAATGGTTATAGGACCATACAGACTATCTATTGCATCTTGATTGAGTTTTGAAAGTTCATCCTTTTAAAGGAAAATAGTCCATATCTTATAAGTCACCAAATTTGTGGGCATAAAGTTGTTTGTAGTATTCCCTTGTTATGCTTTTAATTACTTCAGAACCTGTAGTGATGTGCCCTGTTATTCCTGATCATCCTGACTTGTGTGTTCTCTCTTTTTATCTTTGTCAATCTTGTTAAAGGATTGCCCATTTTATTGATATTTTTGAAGAACCAGCCATTTGTTTCATTGATTTTTGTTTTCTTGTTTTTTTATTTCATTGATTTCTTTTTATTGAGATATAATTCACATATCATAAAATTCACCCTTGTAGCGTATTTTGTAGTATATTCACAAAGTGAGCACATATCACCACCATCTAATTACAGAACATTTTCATCACTTAAAAAAGAAACCCCCCTCACCTTAGCAGTCACTCGTCCCCAAGTCCCTGACAACCACTAAGCTATCCTTGTTTCTATGGATTTGCCTGTTCTGGACATTTCATGTAAATACAGTCATACAATATGTGTCCACTGTATCTGGTTTATTTCACTCAGTATAATGTTTTTAAGTATCATACATATCGTTGAATGAATCAGTGCTTCATTCTCTTTTGTGGTGGAATAACATTCTGTTGTATGGATATGCCACATTTTCTTTATCCATTTATTGGTTGATGGAAATTTGGTTTGCCTCCACTTTTTGGTTCTTATGAATAATCCTGCTATGAACATTCATGTGCACATTTTTCTGTGGACATTAAAATATTTGTTTTCAGTTCTCTTGCATATATACCCAGAAGTGGAATTTCTGGGTCATAGAGTAACTCCTTATTTATTTAAGGAACTGCCAAATTGTTTTCCAAAGTGGCTGCATCATTTTACATTCCTATCAGCAATGTATGAGAGTTCCAATTTCTCCACATCTTCTCCAACATTTGCTGTTAGTTGTTTCTTTATTATAGCCATTCTAGTAGGTGTGAAACCAGTATCTTATTGGGGGTTTGATATTCATTTCTCCAGTGCTGTTGAGAATCTACTCATGTGTTCATTGTCCATTTGGAAATATTCTTTGAGGAAATGTCTCTTCAAATGATTTTCCATTTTTAAACTGAGTTATTTGCCTCTTCCTGTTAAATTGTAATTGTTCTTTATATCTTCTGAATACTAGACCCTTATCAGATATATGATTTGCAAAATTTTTCTCCCATTTGGTGAGTTATCTTTACTTTTTTCTTTTCAGTTTTATTGAGATATAATTGACATAAAGCTCTCTATAAGTTTAAGGTGCACTGCATAATGACTTCACACATATATATCAGAAAATGATTACCACAGTAAGTTTAGTTAACATCCATCCCTTCAGCTAGAGGGTATTATGCTCAATGAAATAAGTCAGGCAGAGAAAGACAAATACCAAATGATTTCCCTCTTTTGTGGAGTATAATAGTAAAGCAAAACTGAAGAAACACACAGCAGCAGACTCACAGACTCCAAGAAGGGACTAGAGGTTACCAAAGGGGAGGGGTGGGGGAGGGCAGGTGGGGAGGGAGGGAGAAGGGGATTGAGAGGGGTATTATAATTAGTACACGTGGTTTGAGGGGTATTATGGGGAAGACAGTGTAGCACAGAGAAGGCAAGTAGTGACTCTGTGGCATCTTATTACACTGATGGACAGTGACTGCAATGGGGTATGGAGGGGGGACTTGATAATATGGGTGAATGTAGTAACCACATTGTTTTTCATGTGAAACCTTCATAAGAGTGTATATCAATGATACTTTAATTTTTAAAAAATCCATCCCTTCATGTAGTCACCAAAGAAAAAAAATTTTTTCCTTGTGATGAGAACTTTTAGAATCCACTCTCCTAGCAAGTTTCAGCTATATCATGCAGGGTGTTAACTGTAGTAATCATATTGTACATTATATCCCCATTATTTATTTATCTTATAACTAGAAATTTGTACATTTTGACCACCTTTGTCCAATTCCTTTATCCCTCCACCCCTAATAACCACAAATTATATCTTATTTTCTGTAATTTTGTTTTTTGGGGGTTTTCTTAGATTCCACATATAAGTGAAATCATACAGTATTTGCCTTTGTCTGACTTATTTCACCAGGCTTAATGCCCTCAAGGTCCATGTATGTTGTTGCAAATGGCAGGATATATGACTAAATGGTGTTCCATCATGTATATATACCACATTTTCTTGATCCATTCACCTGATAGTGTC
Organism: Phataginus tricuspis; assembly: GCA_029783875.1. Taxonomy (NCBI): domain Eukaryota; kingdom Metazoa; phylum Chordata; class Mammalia; order Pholidota; family Manidae; genus Phataginus; species Phataginus tricuspis. The sequence continues at coordinate 14,505,551 of JAQQAC010002629.1, read as the reverse complement.
CTTTGAAGCACAAAAATTTTTAATGTTAAGTCCCGTTTATTTGTTTATCCTTTGGTTACTTGTGCTTTTAATACTATAGCTAAAGAAACCATTGTTTAATCCCAGGTCACAAAGATGTACTCCCATTTTCTTCTAAGAGTTTTACAATTTTAGCTCTTAGATTTAGGCCTTTGATCCTTTTTGAGTTAATTTTTATATATAAGGTGAGGTAGAGGTCCAGTCTCACTCTTTTGCAATGTGATTATCCAGTTTCCCCGGCACCATTTATTGAAAAGACTCTTCTTTACCTCTTTGAATTGTCTTGGCACCCTTGTCAAAAATCTTTTGACCATGAAAGTATTGGTTTATTTCTGGATTCTCAATTCTATTTCACCGATCTCTATGTTTATCCTTATGCCAATACCACACTGTCTTGATTTTGGTAGATTCGTAGTAAATTTTGGAAAAGGGAAGTGTGGATCCTGCGACTTTGTTCTTCTTTTTCAGGATTTCATGTGAATTATGTCTTTATACATTGTGCGCCAGTCAACACAGGTTTGCAATTATTACTTTAAGTAGTATCTTTTAAATCAGATAGGGGGAAAAGAAGTATTAAGAATACTCATTGTTTCCAGGTGGAATGTAAGCTCATCTCCCTGCTAGGCCTAGGTGACATGGGCCAGGGGGATATGAAGGGCCAACTAACCCTACCACAACCTGCCTTGTCAGTTTCATTGATGCCAGGTAGGGGCAGATGCTCAGGCATTCACTAGCCCCCAGACAGAGCGCTGCCTGCGTCTGCCGGGTGGCAAATGGAAGATTAGTTCCCTGTTTGGCCCTGCCAACACCACCAGGTGGATAAATCAGAACTCCACGCCTGCTTATTTAGGGCTGTCAAGGGAAAAGGAATATTATCTCCCCACTGGTCTGGCAGAAAGCTTGGGTGGGGTCTTTGTCCATTGATATTTGGCTGAAGCATCCAGTTTCGGCTGGAAGGGAAATACTATCAAAAAGCTTTTCTGTCCTCTCACACATCTCTTTTCTTGGTCCTTTGTTCAGGGCAAATAGGCTTTTCTTGGCGCTGTTTTTCTCTTCACTGTGCTTGTTGATTCCAGACTGCAGGCTTCTCCAGGGCTCCATTCAGGATATATGGGAGGCAGAAGGAAAACCCAGGGAACGCACTGCCATCTAGTTCCTCCAGTCCTGACTGCCTTGGCAGTCTGCCTTCCTTCCACTTTTCAGAGCCTTCCTGTGCTTGTTTGTTGTTTTATATCAGGGTGTTTTTAGTTGTAAAAAGGAAATCTCAGGAGAAGTGTAACTATTCCATCTTGGCTGGAACCAGAACTCTGAAATTACTTTTCATGAAGATCGTAATGATGTGGGAAATGCTTAATGTTAAGTAAAACAGAAAGATAGAATTTGCATGTATTACGTAATCTTGACCATGTAATGCATCCCCAAACTGGATGGATATATACCACACTGTCAACAATGCTTATGACTTAGTTGTGAGATTAGGTATTATTTTAGTATTTTCACATTAGTACTTAAGTATTCTAATTTTTCTACTGGATATATACATAACTCTTACAATACAAGGCACATTTACTTAAAGGCCCTTTAAATACTGAGCTATAATCACCTCCTTCTTACCTTTTCTATTGGTCCTAGTTTGCCTCCTGGAAATACACAGAATAAATACAACCTATTTCCTTCAGACAGTCCATAGAACATTCAAAGAAATCTAAAATACTCTAGGGTAGGTAAATATGAGCTTCTACTTCATTTTCCTCTCAAATCCTGGTCTTCAGTTTCTTACCGATATTCTATTGCTTATAGCTCCAAGAACATTCTTTTTGAAAGACAAAATGGAAGCACACTAGGAATTGGGTCACGGCTCTTGTGTATCTCCCCAAGCTAAGTTAGCTGTCTATCCTCTGGGCACCAGAGCACCCTGATCGTGTCCGTGAGGGCTCTCACAGCCCGGGCTTCTATTGTAGGTTCTGTTTCCACCCCCAACCACAATGAGTTCCTTGAACTCCTTTCCCATCTTCTCTGTATCCCCAACACATAGCATAATGCCTGGTGTAGAACAGGCACTCTGGAAATATTGAAGTGGATGAAGGAATATACACAAGGATGAATTAACAGTTGTTGGATAGATGGATGAATCAATTAATGAACATCTTCAGTCAGTTCTGCCTCACCTGATTCCCCTAATTTGATCACATTTTTACAGCAAAACCTTAATATTTCCCATAAACCTCTGTCAGCTATGGTCTCACCAAGGTTTATCTTACAAATCCTGAACACCCTTTGAAATGTCATTTTTATGAGTCCTGCTTTTAATCATTTGTCACTCTTATAATATGTCATAGGTAGTGAGGTTTGGGAATAGATTTTTTAATAAATCGGTTGGAGTACTTTAGTGATTGTCCTGAATCTGGTTAATTTGGTCAAATAATTCATTTTTCCTACCCACCAAGGCAAGACTGATCACATTAAAGCATCTGTTCACCCATCAAATTACTATAAAGGAAGAGAGAGTTAAAGAGACTAGCTTGTAAAGTTTACAGTCATTCACTGACCAGCGAAAGACCTTAGCAACATCCAGGGGGTGGTTGGGATCCATCATAGGAGGATCATCAGGGACTTACATTATTGAAAGAGTTCAAGTTTAGATCTACGATATTATCTCCAAATAAGGTTCTCAATGCAATCACAGAGATACTCCGGTGGCATAAGGACACCACATTGTATGTTCTTGTTTTAAAAGTATTAATTTGTTCAACTTAAAATATACCACAATTTTTATAACCTTGTTTTAGAATTTCATCTTTGTTCAATAGATCAGGAATCTCAAAAAAAAAAAAAAAGAAGTACCTGAGGGTCTTTCTTGATCTTTAAGAAGCTGCTGTGGGAACTGGAACCAATATTCCTTGAGTTGCTGATCACAGTGACTTGGAATAATGTGTCCACCATTATCACAGTTTGCCCGCTTGGAATAGTGAGCAAACAGAATAGTCCTGAGTGATAATTCAAACCAAAGAAGGTGTAATTAAATTGCACTTGGTTATATCTGCTTCAAGAGATGTCCTTTGGCTTTACAAGAACTCCAGCACATAGTGATATTGAAGCATTGTGGGATTTTCATCAAGGAATGTCTTCCTGTAAGGTTCTATAGCTATTTGCTCATTTTATGTAAACACAAACACAGGAGGCATTTTTCTTCTCCAGACAAACTTTTCTCATACTCCATAGCAAACCAATGTGTAACAAACCTTTCATGTGATGGAGGCTATTTTTTACTCTGAATGCCATTGTTTCTGTTTAAGAAGAGGTAAAAATAGGTTATTCTGAAAGACACAGATGGTATAGTAGCTTTGTCCCAGGGTATTGCTTTTTTTCTTATTTTTATATATTCTCCTTTTGGACTTTTATTAAAACTAATCTGTGAGAAGATGACTGAACCCAGAACACTTCAGTACAGTTTCCCCACTGTGAGATACAGCAACCTATAAGTACTTTTGCAACAGTGATCTTTATTCATCAAAGTCAATTAAAAAATTCAGATTTTTCCAGTATATTTGCAATTTTGGGTGTCTTTTTTTCAATCCTTCTTTCAGTCTGAACTGCCTCAGAAAATTACATTTAAATACATTTAATAATTCATATGATTTATTCAACTTCATTTATTGAGACCTTCCTAAGTGTCAGGCAGTATTAGAATACTAATTAGAATAGAATACTAATTTTAATACAGTATTAGAATAGGTGCCTGGGATACAGCAATAAACGCAACAGACAATACCTATTCTCACAGAGCTTACCTTAACTGGGAAATATAAGTAAACAAAGAGATGTACATGTCAGGCAGTGATAAATGCTATGAAGAAAATGAAACAATGTGAGGCAATAGTGACAAGGAATAGAATCTTAATACAGGGTGATCAGGGAAGGCATCCCTGAGAATGTGGCATAAGGAGTGAGGAAATGAGTCATGTGGATGTTGGAAGGAAGAACATTCCAGGAAGAGGAGCCTGCAGATACAAAGGCCCTTTGATGGGAGCATGCCTGGCATATTCAAAAGACATGTCAAGAAGGCTAGTATGGCTGAAAGGTCATAATAGATGTAGACAGTGGGAGGAGGAAACAATGGAGAGATATCCAGGGCTTAAAACCTGAGGGCTCTTTAGGCCATGGGAAGGGAAGGACTTTGAATTTTATTCTAAATGTGTTGAGAAGCCTGTGGAGGAGTTTGTGCAGAGGGATGGCATGTGCTTACTTACCTACTAAGAGGGCCGCTTTGGTTGCCACCTGAAAAATAGACTGAAGGAACCAAGAAAGAAGCTGAAAGACAAGTTTTTGAGCTGCTGCAATCGTGCAGGTGAGAGATGATGGTCACTTGATCAAAGATGGTATGTCTAGATCATGAGAAGTGATCAGATCCTGTGTGTATTTTGAAGACAGAACACTAGGGATCTGCTAACATATTGAATATAGAGTATGAGGAAAAGAAAATAGTCAAGGATAACAGCACCAAGGATTTTGGCCTGAGAAACAAAATGGGTGAAGTTGCCATTTACTGAAATGGTGAATACTGGGTTTGGAGAAACTCAGTATTTGGAGAAAAGGCTTAGAGAAAAGGCTTTGGAAATTAAGACTTGTTTTAGACATACTAAGTTTTAGAGGCCTACTGGAAATCCAAATGAAGTTGAAAAGCAAGCTTCTGGAATATATAAGTTCCTATTACTAAAACTTGAGAATGAAATTTAAAATAGAATTATCTCAGTATTTCTCAAAGTATGTTTTTCAGGTTGCTATTTCATGTGCTGTTTATATCGGATTTCCATTTTTAATCATGAGAGGGTAAATGGTACCAGAGTAACCCTCCCTCCATAATCAACTGCGAAACTGGACAAAATACATAGGCAACTGTTCTTCGGTAGTGGACAACAGGCAGCACAAGACTGTAATTCCTGAAAGAAAGGGAACTCACAAGGTGAGGCTCTTGACTGTTCAAATCTCTGCCTGGGCAATGTTTTCCAACCGACCAGAGTAGAGAGCTGGAGTTCAGGTTGAACACTGTGGTCTATCTGAGCTGAGCAAGTAAAAATAATAATTTGGGGCAGCCAAAACAGCTGGAATCTGTAGGGTGGGACACAGGGAAGGAGGAAGCTATGTAGAGAGGGAGCCCTAGAAGTCCATATAGGGAACCCCCTTGAATCCATTGATGAGGGGTAGGCTGTCCATGTGCAGGGAAAGACCCCTGCAGCTTACTGGACAGCAAGGCCTATGAGGTTGAGAGTGGAACAGAGAGACTAGAGGCTGCAGAATACTTGAGGATGTTGGAGTACAGCCCTGCTGCAGTGAAGAGATCTTGTTTATGCCTCATTAACATCCCTGGCATCCAGCTGAGACATTGGGAAGCCTGCACTTTATGAAGAAAGACCAAGCCCTAGAGTAATATATCCTCTAAACTACCCTAATGAAGTCTAAAGCCAAGTCCCAAGACAGTTCCCATAGGATAAAGAGAGTTTGGAGACTGAGTCCTGCCAAGTTAGAATGGCTTGAGAAAGATCTTGAACTTTCCACATATTGGCACTAACCACATATCAGACTAAGCCTACATAAGCTCACAGTGATGGTGCACTAATTAATCAGCCTGCTGAAACAAGAATCAACACTTTTCAGAGAAAGATAACAGAAACCAGAATCTCTAAAATGTACTCACACAATGTCCAGTAAACAAGCATTGCTAGACATGCAAAGAAAACAGGGTACTGTGAACCATAGTAATTTGAAAAATAAATAAAAGGCAGTAAATTGAAACCAAATCTAATATGGATCAGATTTTAGAGTTAGCTAAAAAAGACTTTAAAGCAGCTGTTAAATTTCTGTTTAAGGAATTGGGGGAAAATGTGATCTTAGTAAGTGAACAGATAAGGAATCTCAACAGAAAAATTTAAACTATGAAAAATGGAAATTCCTGAAGCAAAAAGTAAAGATTTTATTTTGGGGTAAAAGAAGGATCCTGTGGACAGTTAAAATGGGACACTTGTTTAAAGAGAATTTAACAGGTTGTTTTACTGACGTGTCGGGAGCCAGACAATCAGGCTGAGCAGCAGCAGCTGTCGCCGCCATCACAGAACTTTCACAAGGACTCCATTTTGTTGTTGATTTACTGATGACTCACTTCCCGTTCTTCATGCTCAAGTGCGCATGCACCCACATGGACTCCATTTTGTGCTTGGACACCATCTTGTTGCCTGCTGCCTGGACTGCTCTTTGAGCGCATGCTCATAGACTGCTCCTCCATAGGACTTTGGTATAAGGCTTCATTTGCATGCTAAACTGCCAATCAGGATTAGCCACGACTCCTTCCTACTTGAGCTATGCTATATAAGCTGTGTGTTTCCGCAAATAAACGAGACTTGATCAGTAAACTGTCTTGTCTCCATCCCTCCCGTCTTGTGTCTCTATTCTCCTCCCCCTCTCCTCGGGCCCTAGTTGTTTTCCCTTCAGGTCGGGGACACTGAAGTACTGCATAAAGCCTTTAATATGCTTATATATTTTATGAATATCCAAAGGACATTAGAAGATACAGTGGTTTTCACACATATTTCACTACAGAACCCATATCACCCAGAAACAACATTCTCCAGAACACATTGAAAATTATTCCTGGCTTTATACTCCTATCTTCTCTAGCTGTGTTCATTCCCTAACCTGCCATGTACTCCTATACCTCCATGCCCTTGAACACTACTTCCAGTGCTTTGAAACATTTCACCCATCTGATTATTTTTTCATTCTTCAAAACTTATTTTAAATATCCTTTTCTCTCTGAAGACTTCCCAGTCTCCTTCTTGCAGAATTAGCCACTCCATCTCCCAAAATTCTCTATCACTCTTTAGAAACATCTACTGATTCATCATTTGCCAAACTGCATAATAGTTATGTGTTTACATGACCCCCCTTCTTGTGACCTTATGCAGACTGTCACCTCCTTGATAGTCATTCTGACTCATCTTGACATCCCCAGCATACAACATCAGGCTAGGGACTGGCGGCATCCTAAGTAGCTGTTGCGTGAGCAATGTCTTACTTGAGAAGATGACAACCAGTGGGAAGAAATGACCAAGACGATGCTTGCTTCCATTTTCAGCAGCATTAAGGCAAAGTCACAACAACCCTCTGAGACATAGTATTTCCTGACGATTAGGAGCACAAACTCCAGGGCCAGACTGTCAGGGTTCAAATTGATACTTTATCACTTGCTAACTGTATAACCTAGGCCAACTCAACTTTAGCCTCAGATTCCCCTTCTGGAAAATAGGGATACTAGCACACTCTACTTCATAGAATATGTGAAGATTAAATGAGAAAATTCATGTACCTTAGCTAGCACAAAACCTTACACATAGGAAGTGATCAGCAGGCAGTGGATATTTATGTTATTAGCTTTCTCTGCTTGTCATCTCCCTGCCGCCACCTCCCCTCCTAAGCATCAGTCAGTGATCAGTATTCTCCCCTCTAGCTACCTTGCTCACCAAACCCCCTACCAGTTACTACCACCCCTTACCAATGCCCACTTATCCACTTATATCAAAGGGGCTGCATAAGCTGCCAGCAATGTTCCAGCATGTATTTACCCCCATGCATACCTGGAATGTTTTAGGCACAGGCCTAACTCACCCCTCGAGGCTAGATTACGTATGAGTCTGCCCATGAAGCTTCACCAAATCTTACGCTTTCTCTGAACCTTCTGCAGCATTTGCCAGGCCTACCTGATTTGGCGTTTGGCTGTGTTTCATATATGCAAATACTCTTTCCTCAGAAAGACTGGTCCTTCTTGGCAGGAACCTAACCTCATTCCATTTCCTTCTGTGAGCGCCTCCTAGACTCGAGTCCCAGTGATGCCGGGGTTCTTGTTCACGAAGCCAAAGAATGAGCTTCACAAACACTCAAGGTAGGAGAGCAAGGTACAGACTTTTATTTAGAAATAAAGTGAGAGGAAAGAGCTCCCGGCTCACGCCAGGAGGGGACAAGAGAGTCTGGGGTGGTGCGTTGTCTAGGGGTTTTATAGGCAGTTGAGGATTTGGGGGAACGTGAAAAAAGCTTAGGGGTGTGGACTTATTAAGTGGTCTCTGAATATTTAGAATTAACTTAACATGAGCAACTTCCTGCTCTGATTATTTCTCCCTGAGATACCAGCATCTTGGTCGGGGGCATATGAAACAAGGTCACCTGCCCAGCCCCCAAGGTGGGCTGAGGTATTGTTTGCTAAAGAGTAAGTTAAGAATTTCTAACTTCTTAACTTCCTGGGTATTAAAATGCAATCTTATCTTTAAGGTGGAATCCTTCTTGCCTTTTACTGTTGTTTATGCCTGGGCTTACTTGCTAAATTAGTTGCCCAGTTTGCAAAATCACCTCATCAGATCCCAAGGAGGAAAGACAGCACATAGGCCTGGGCCTTTTAGCATGCTAAGGTGAAACCTACACATGATTATAAATGATTAGCATAATAAAAACATGTGCTACTCTTCTTTATCGGGAGAATATTAACTGATCTCACTGAAGAATGACTCTAGAGCCGAACGTTTAACACAGAGTTTTGGTGGGGGGTTTCCTTGCATGTAGTTACATTGCTCTGACTGCAAATATCCTGTCTTGCTTTTTCCAGAGGCCCTCATCCTAGTCTGACTATACCCACGGTCCCTGTCTCACCAGGAAAGGGCCCTCGCAGGACATTTGGAACGCAGCAGGGCATCAGACCATCTCTATAGATGTCCTTTGGGGTTGCAGCAATTGTACAGCAAGAGTCACATGTTCAGCTGCCTACAGAATCCAGGCAGCAGGTTTGTGTGTGAGCTGCTCAAGGTTTTAGATAACCGAACATTATAACTCAGTAATATAATGTGTTGCCTAAAAAAGGTTTGATGGTCTTGGACTGCAGGAATAGAAGATAGTGCCCAAGATAAGGGCAACCGTGTCCTATCTTCTCAACTGGTGTAACATATCTTGTCCCATCCTTGTGCACTGATAGAATGCAGCGACATTCCTAAACACATGCAAGGGGGGGAAGCAAAGGTGTTTAGTAGTCTAGAAATGCCATCAGAGGGTGAACATCTGGAAGGCTTGTTGGCGATATTCAGTTGAGAAATCATGTGGTTTAGTGTGATGTCCTTTGATAAAGATTGTTAGAGTTTTTTCTAACCCTTAAGATCTATCCTTGATAGTGATAGAGCTATAACAACTTAGCAAGAGGCTTTTTAAAAATTTTATCAAATTACCTTCTGTTAAACCTGTTGAGCAAGTGATTGGCGAAGGTACTTTCTCCTTCCTTTTTCCCATGCCAATCTTAACTATGGAAAAAAACAGACTATAGAATTCCTTTCAGATCAAGGCTTTAAAACAATATGAACTATCTGATAAAAAGTGTGAGGTCTGGACATGAGTGGGAACAATACTCTCTAAACTGACCACTCATTGTAGGAAGACAATGAATATTATCTTGCAGTATTGGGATCATGTTACTGTTTAAGTGTTAGGTCACTACACACACGTACGTGAGATCATAAGGAAGAGACTCAGCAAATACAACAAATGGCAGAATTAATACTCCAAGAACTAATGACAGTGAAACAGTCTGCAAGGTGTAAAAGGTTCAAAAAGATAAAGGAATGAATACAATACATAAGGCAGGAGGAGAAAATGAGGAGAAATAAGGAAGCATGTGGAAATTCCAGAAATGAAATATGTAGTCATTAAAATTAAAAACTCAATAGACAACTTAAACAGACTAGATGACTAGAGAGAGAACTAGTGGTTTGGAAGGTGGGTCTGAGGAAGTCGCACTGAAGTCCGGAGAGAAGAGCAGAAATCATGAAAGTGAAATCAACGTCATGTGAAGAAGAAAGTGACAAAATCCAATATAAATCCACTAGGAGTCCCAAAGGAAAGAATAGAGAGAATTAGGGAGAGGCAACATATTGAAGAGATAACAGCAGAGAATGTACCAGAATTGAAGGAGCATGAGTGCTCAAGTTGAAAAAGGCACACTGGGTTGTGAGCAGGAGAGGCAAAAATAAACCTGCCTCCAGCCACGTCATAGTGAAACTGAGGGGTACCAGACACAAAGATGAAATATAAGATTCCCTTAAGAAAGGGAACCAAAGTAGGCTACGGACAAGCCACATCCTGTCCTGTCTGATGGTGTGGTGGTCTTCTTCAGATTCCAAGCAGAGAAAGGAGCAAGACATGAAAAATAGCCAGTTATTCTCCATGTGAAGAGTAGGAGATGCAAGAGAGACTTTGGACCCAAAGAACCACTTTGCAAGGCCTCATTGCTAAGATTTGTTGATAACGTGGGCTTGGACTTCCATCCATTAATTGTGTGTTTTGGTGGGGGTGTGGCAGGGGAGTGGTCAGGAATCTTAAATCAATATGAGATTAGGTCTAATCTTATGCTCGCCCTGAGCCTGGGGCAGTGCCTCGCACAATTACAGCACTTTAGGAACATTAAATAAATGAACAGTGTTAATTTACGGAAACAGTAGGATGAGGACCAGCGGGATGATGAAATAGGTGTGATGAAGGTAAGATGGCCAATTTGCACTATCCTTTTGAAAAAAGCTATGGTAAAGGGGAAATAAGAGGGTGACTAAATGGAGAGGCACAGCAGGTCCAAGGAAGCTTTTTGCTTTCAACTCTCTGGAGAGAGACATCGATGACCTAAATGCATTCTATGCTATCAGGCCTCCTTCTCGGTCCGTGTCCCGAAGGAACTCAGCCGGCGAACCATGAAGATGCAGCTAGTGACCTCTGAGTGTCAGGTCCTGTTAGGTGCTACCGTCTATGACAGAGTTGCTGTTCCTCTGCTCTCTCAACCCTCTTCTAACCACGGTCATGTCCACTGCTCAGTTCCCACCCCTGGTGTGCACTCAGCCCCACCTCAGGCAGGGCTTGCAAGACATTTCATTTCTGGCAAAATGTAAATATGTCCTTTGAGAACTGCTAACCCGAACACTTGAGGGCTGATTCCAACAGGAACTAAGAATTTCTTCACCATTTTCATTTACAGAATTACAAAGTGATGATGGAAGTTGAGTTTTGTAATGAGTTTTAAATACTGTCACCCAGAAATCTACCCCTGGCCGGAGAGCTGATTGGAATATACTTGCCTCCTTCATGTGTGTGGGTTGGAGAAACCACTTGATTTTTCTGAGCTTCAGTTTGTTCATCAGTAAAATGAATGAGGGGCAGGATGGCACTTTGAGCTTACAACCGAGGATGCCCTCATGCTCAGGCCTCACTGTCTACCCTCTGAATCAAGGTGTTGGAGGACAGGCCCCACACCAATGTATTTTAAGAAGCCTCTACAGTTGATCCTGAGAAACACTGTTGTTTACTGGCTGAGATTCCTTTAATTTGTAACATTTTACATTAGCACACCCATTAATACCTCTGCTTAAAGGAAAACCTGTCTAAAATAGTGCTAAAATTTCCCTCATGAAATTGTGATACAATGATTACATTTAAATTATATATTTTTTCAAAACCACTTTATTCAGATGAATAATTCATTTATAATAAAATAAAGGCAAGTAGTAATGCTTTATTTATCTATATTAATCTCTAAAAATGCTCATCATTTAAATGACGTAAGTACTTGATTTGGGAAGAATGCTACTGCAATAAATAAGACATCTGAATTAGAAAATGTTCTGTGACATTCATGGCAGAATGTAGTGTAGGAATCTCCAAACACAACTACCTCATTTCATTACTAACCTTTAGACCTGAGAATCAGAGGAAAAATCTATTACTGGGGATGATGAGAATAAAGAACTGAAACTTAACATGGAATTGAGAACAGAAATTATAGACATGGTTAAAAAGCAGAACATAGCTGTAGGGAAATCACCTCCTTGTAACAGAGCCCAGCGGGTGAGTCAGAAAGGGCTGATGAAGGAAAACCCTGGTGAGATAGACTCAGATCACTAATGGACCTCATCCTCTCCAGTCTGCTTAGACAGGCAGGAGCACCGTCTCCGCCATCCAGGGATGAAGTCAGCGGTCCACCCCACCCAAGGGAATCTGCACAGAACCCTGGCGCCCCACCCGTGGGCAAAGGACAGTACCTCAAATGCAACTAAGTGCCTCCATCATATCACAATAAAGCCCCCAAATAGGAATTGCGTTAGGTTATAGAAAAATTAAGTTGCTTTTCTTGCACTTCCCAAGTTTGTGGACAGGATCCATCCCTGCCACAGAGATGCTGCTGTCCTGACCTTTGCTGTTTTTATCCCTTCATTCTGGGAGCCCTTTCACCTTTGCTCTGTGGCTCAAGTGGAGATCACTGACATTCCCTGAGTCCTTCCTGGTCGAGTTACCATCTATCCTTCCATTTCTGCTGGTAGGGATTGCCCTCCATGAACAGTGGGCAGATTCATTCACTCCCTCCCTCATTTCTGTCATTCATTCTACAAAGGTCATGGGTCAGAGACCACTTTAGACAACAGAAATATAGCAGGGAACAGACATCAGTTCCTTCTCTCCTGAAGATTGCATCCTGAAGGTGAGAGACAGACAGTACACAAATAAATTTATAATCTGTCAAGTGCTGACAAGTGCTCTGATAAATATAGTAGGGTAAAGGAATGGAGAGAGACAGGGAGGCAGATGCTATTTTAGAGGTGGTCAGGGAGGCTTCTCTGTTGAGCTGACATCTGAGCAGAGAGCTCAGTGAACTTATAAAAATGTTTTATACACATGATAACCACAGATAATCAGTCAACTAGCAGAGTAGGGGGACTGTTCCTTTGGCACTATACCCAAAGCTCTGTCACAATCTAAGGCTAAATCAAACGACTTCCAAGAGACAGGTAAATGCCACCTGGATATGCATCCTCACTGATGAAAGAGACACTGACCGAAAATAACAACTGGTAGCAGCAGAAATAGACTTTATTCAAAAAATGTTCCTTTCAACATATACAAAATGACTTAGCAAAAGAATAAGATTTTGACAAAATCTAAATACCTAAAGCTATCCAGTTGGCATTTCGAAATAGTGTTTTTCCGTACACCATATTGATTTTAAAATGTTGAGAGAAGATTTAGAAGTTCATGGTCCCAGTCATGTTCCAAGGTTCCTAGGGAAAAAGACAATACAGCCAATGCAAGGCTTCCTCTCAACTGCATGTGAGAGATGAGATGGTGTAGTGGAGACAGGGGGGCTTTGCAATCAGGAGGACCTCAGTTTGAATGGAAACTGAGACAAAGATGTTAACTAACTTGCCTAAGACCACACGGCCTGTAAAACACGAAGCCAAGATTAAAACTCAGATTAAATCTCAAGGGAACTGCTGAGGTGGGGGAAAAGCCAATCTCAAAAAAGTTATATACTGTTTGATTCCACTTATATAACCTTCTTGAAATAACAAAATTATAGTGATTAAGAACAGATTAGTGGTTGCCAGAAACTAGCGAGGGTGGTGCCTATAGCTGTAAGACTAGCATGAGAAATCCTGTGGTGATGGCAGAGTTCTGCGTCTTGATTGGAATGGTGGCCACCCCAAGCTGTGTGTGATAAAATTGGATGGAATTTTATCCACACACACACAAAATGAATGCATTAAAACTGGTGAAATTTGAAAAATCTCTGTGGATTTTCCCAACGTCCATTCTTAGTTTTGACAATATACCGTGTCTCTAAAAGATGTTACCATTGGTGGAAATGGGGTGAAGGGCACATAAGATTTCTCCTGTTTTTATTTCCTACAACTACGTGTGAATAAAATCGATTCAAAAGTAAAAGTAAAAAAACGAACAAACGAATGAAAAACTCAAGCATTTTGAGCTTTAACCACAATGTGGGGCCAGTGGTTGCAACAGTTTTTTGTGTGTCAAGGGATTCTTTAATTAAACAGTATAATATTTTTAAATTTCTGTTATTCCGAGAGGTTCTGTTTACCTCTTTAATGTAAAAGGAGAATAAATCTAATTTAAAATAATTTTAGAATACATTTACTAAATCCTCACTTTCTTATGACATAATCCACATAAAACACACCAATTTATTGTAGGGGAGAAAACAGGTTCTAAGGGATTTGCATTCCTTCTATAAGTCTCCATGAAACTACAAATTTCTATAGATAGAAAAACAATCAAGAGGCAGAAGAGCTTTAAGATGATTCTCAGTGTCCAGCAACACAGACTGAACCCCACACGATCCTGCTGGCACATGTCCAGTATTCATGGAAGACAAGGAGGAAGGGAACTCACTTGCTCAGTGTTCTGACGGCTCGCTCGCTATCCATGGGAAAAGCAACTTCCTTTGCGTGCACGTTTAGTTCTTTTGATATTTATCTGACATTCCCAGTATAGGCACTGGCGGTTACTGTATCACATTTTTTATGCCTTTTTCCCCTTTATTGGTTTTGCTTCGTTTATTTTTACACTAGTTAATTTTATGGATTACAGTTCTTTTTTAAATCTTTTTATACTGAGGTACATACAATAAAATGCACAAATCTTAGTGAATGCACACAGCTTGATGAATGTTGACACGCATGTACACTCATGTAATCATCACCCAGATCAAGATACCAAACGTTCTCACTAATATTTTCCCCCATCACCTACTTGCCCATCCCCCACCCCCTGTGCTATGGCAACCACCACTCTGTTTATTCGTTTTTAACAATCTAACACATTTTTTTGTTTTTAACAATCTAGGCAAACTGTTATGCTCAATTGTAGGAAAATGGGTTTTTGAAAACTAGCATTTTAAAAGCAGATTTGGGATAACCCCAGCGGATGGCATAGCCTGCTCTGCAGGGCCCAGGGGCGTGGGGTCAGACCTGCAAAACTGTCTGGGAACTGCAAACCTGGGTCTGAGAAAAGGGACAGAAAATTCCCCAGGACAAGGCAGAGCCCCAAGACTGAGGGCAGGAAAAGGGAACCTGACCTCCGACTTTAGAGAAAAGCTGAGCTGCGGAGGACGCTCGCTGTGGCCCAGGATGCCCTCTGCCACCAAGTGGGGCAGCCCAGGGACCATCACACTAGAGCAAGGCCCTGGGGGCTGCACCAGCAGCTCTTGAAAACCTGGTTCTCCTTCATTTGCTCTGCCTGATCCTTCCCTCTTTTTCTCTTTGAAAAATAATATAAAGGATGTTTTATTGTAATTTTTTTAAATCATGGATTTCCAAGCCCAAGATTATTTTTACTGTTAATTTTAATCAATGAAAAACATCTTCCCTAAACATTCTTACGTGCCCTTGAGACCCTGGCAGCTACGTGGTCCAGTCCCAGGGGTCAGGTGCCAGGTGACAATGACAATAGCTTTGACAGTACCATGCAGTATCAGAGCGCAGGAGAGGAAAACTGGAGCAAAGATTTGAGCATCAGCTAAGTTAACTTTGCTGCTTTTTTGCACTCATATTTGATTATAGATTTTTCCATGAAGTTATGAGGAACTCAAAGCAGCGTGAATGTCAGTTATTTTACAGCCGCCAGCACTCAGTTGCAAGCAGGATCAGTCCTAAGCGTGTGACTGGGGCAAACTGGTATCTATTTAGGAGTGTCAGCCCAGCTCATAATGGTCCTTTCACCGCCCCTCTTAGCAGGAGTCCAAGCACCCCCGGAGCCGTAAGTACCCTGAAATACTCCACACCCACGCCTCCCCCTACCCCACCCAAACACATCTGATCGGCCCTGCTTCTCCTTCAGCTGACCATCAGTCTGAAAGTATGGTTCTGTCTGCTCTGTGATTTGAACAGACACTGCAGCTCACATATTTTTTGCATGAGAATGGAATAATGGGGAACACACTTCTTCAGGGATAGGAATGAAGCATACACGAGGTCCCCAGAGGAAAGGTGTCCCGGAGATGATCCTCTTCCCACTCCTGTCTCTTTCTGAAACACAGCTATAGCCCTGTCCTCGGGAGTTTATGGGACACTCTTTTTGCCTTCTGACAATGGCTACATTTCTGGCTAATTGGCCTGCGCTGGTTGATGTCACCTTCCATGGAAGTGTCCCCGTGAATGCTGGTGGAGTCTGCAAGATCACAGGCTGTGCTGATTTGCTCAGCCCTGTGTCTCCAGTGCCTGTCACAGTGCCTGGCATGTAGTAGGGACTCCAATAATAGCTACTGAATTTATGCATGAACAATAATACTCTTGGCAAGTATGCTATATGTGGAAGGAAATGGTAGGAAAGAAGCATGCCAGAAGAGAGTTCCTTCCTTGGGAGAATGATGGAGGGATGGAGGAGACAGTTACACAAGAAAACATCTTAGAGGAGAAGCCTTATGAGTTGGTCATTGAGACCTAAGGCATTCATTTGTCATTGGTGCCTATCCATAAACTTTTAAACACCCCCACACACACCAATTTGATGATTTCCTAGACTGAATATATTTTCAACTGTAGACGGCAGATCCTACCTTTCTCAGTCTCCCTTCCTGCTGGGGTACAGATATTTGGCTGGGTTCCACCAATCAGATGGCAGCAGTATGAGACATCATTTGGAAGCCAGCTCCAAGGGAAGGGGCTGGGCCTAGAACAGCCATTTTGCTGGTGTGGTGGAGACAGAGGCACCATAGTTCTGGGGCCAGATCTTGCTCACCAGGCTGGTTCTGCAAAAAGACTGTGGACAATGTCCCTAAGTGCTCAGCCCAATATATCCCTTCAGTCTTTCTAAGGACACTGTGATCTTCCTAATACCTCTTAGTAAGTTCCTTCCAGTTTAACTATATGGATGCAGGATACAGAAGCTGAAGTTGTAGCCATGAGGACAGAGCTGAACATCATGTCTAATGGTCAAGATGAGATCCAAAATGAAAGAAAGTGTGAGTGAACCAGAAAGCCAGAAGAATGATCTTTCCAACAATCTAATTGGGGATTTATTGATTCTTCTTTATTGTTTGTTTTCTATTTTATTAATGTTTACTCCTATCTTTATTATTTCCTTCTTTCAATTTATATGAGCTTAATTTTCTGTTTTTCATTGATTTGAAACTTTTTTGTGCAAGCATTTGAAGTTATCATTTTCCATCTAAGCAATGCTAAAGCTTTATCCCACAAATTTTGAGATGTCAGGTAATTATTATCCTTCAGTTAGAAATATATTCTAACTTATCAGGTGATTTCTTCATTGTCATGTGCATGATTTCAAGTGCTTAATTCCTAAACATGTGGGGATTTTCATTTTCCTGATATGTTTCTAATACTGATGTCTATTTTAATTCTACTGTGCTCAAAGAGCATACTCTGTGATTTCAGTCTGGTAAACTTATCAGGGATTGTTTTATGGCCCGAAGATGGTGTATCCTGATGACTTCATATGCAGTTGAGACAATTAGGTGTTCTGCTTTTCTGACATGGAATTTTCCAGAAGCATCAATTAGTGTGAGTTGGTAGAAAGTGTTGTGCAAGTCTTCTGTTTTATTTCTGTCTACTTTCTCTATTATATATTGACAGAGGAGTATTAAAACCAGCATTATAACTTTGAGTTAGTTTAGTTCTCTTCTCATTTTCTCAGTTTTTAAGATTTCCTTACATTTTGAACATTTACAGCCTTTTATATTAGCTACCTATTACTGTGTAACAAATAACCCCCAAATTTAGCAGCTTAAAACAACAAACATTTAGGAATCTGGGTATGTCTGAGCTGGGCGCATCTGGCTTACGGTTTCCCACAAGTCTTTAATCAAAGTATCAGCCTGCCATCATGGTCATCTCAAGGCTCCCAGTTGGCTTCCAAGCTTAATCACATGGCTGTTGGCAGGCCTCAGGTCCCTGCTTGTCTAAAGGCCAGACCCTTGACTAGTGGGACTACCTGTAGGGAGACTCATAGCATGGCAGCTTTCTTCCCCCAGAGGGGGCAGAGATTTTTGTAACCTAATCTTGAAGTAGAATCACATCACTGTTGTCATATTCCATTCATTAGAAGTGTTATTAGATTCAGCCTACACCTAGGACAGAGGTGGGGGAGAGGAGGTTGCAGAAAGGTATGAATAACAGAAATGTGGAGATAATTGGACGTCATGTTAGAGGCTTCAAACTAACCCTTAAGGCACACATCAAAGAAAGGAAACTCCGTCCTACATATGTATATGTATATGTATATTTGGGGATTATGAGATCATTTTGTGGCATGCATAGAAATGCTGAGCAACAAATTCTTGGGAAAGTGGGGCTCAAGGCAGCTCTGGGGCATTTGCAGCAGGAGTTTGTGGATGGTCATGTGTAACCTTTGCTATTTACATAATTCAGAATTCATCCTCAATGTCCATATCTTTTAGTAAAAGATTTCAAGAGAATCTGATCGGACCATCCTGGGATAGGAGTCCATAGTAAATCAGCTACAGCAGGAAAAGCAAGATTATGAAGAATAAACCCATGTGCCAGAGGCCGCCCCTGTGGCAAGGGAGCAGTGCTCATAGAAGGAGGATGGGTTATGCGCCAGGTGTCACCCTGGTGATACTTACAACCAGCACTTCCATTAGGAATAGACTGGCAGTGGCTTAAACTGAGTGGGCTGGCTTAGAGGAGAGGATCAGGGCCTTGATGATGAAGACCAGGGGCCTTAGGAGGCAGGAAGGAGCATTTTTAATAGCCCTTGTGTCACATCCCCGGTCTGTTTGTGACCTAGGCTCACGCCCCAGATATTTCTGCATACCTCAGAGACATCTCAGCATACCATGTTAATGACCAAAGGAAGTTTAGTGTCCTGCCAGGGTCATAGAGGAATCCAAGAAGAGGAGTTGAGCTCAGAGTTGGACTCAAGTCTTATGTGTTGGACTATACTAGCAACTGTGGCCTCAGGAGGCTCTTAGTACTCAGACTCCCTAGTGGGGCAAGAACCGATGCTTCTGAGGTCCTGACACATGCTGCAAGGCATGGGCATTATGTGCTGTCCCCTTGGGCTAAGTTTGGTTGTTTCAAATGTTCAGCAAGGACAAAAATTCTTTGAATGAAGTATTTCCAAGGGCTAGATGATTTCCTCTCTTAGGCCAGGCCCCGTGGGTGCCTGTGTTGGTCTCACACCCCTTGTTAGTCATATCTAGAGGAGCTAGATCTGGGGCTGAAGCTGTTGAAGGCTTATCACTTTTAACTTCTTATTATGGAAAATTCTAAGCATACCTAAATGTAGAAAAATTGGTATAATGAACCCCCATGCACCAATCACCCAACCTCAACCACAATCAGTTCATGGCTAACCTTCTTTCATCTATAACCCTACCTACTGCCCCCAATTACCCTGTAGATTATTTTGAAGAACACACCATCATATCATTTTATTGACAAATATTTCAGTATGCATTTTAAAAGACAAAAATCTTTCTTTTTAAAAAATCTGTAATAACCATTATCACACCTAAGATAATGAAAAATTCCTCATAAAAATATCCAGCCAGTATTCAAATATTCCCTAGTACTGCTTTTTTAATATACAAACACTAAAAATTAGTTTGAATTTCCCCTAACTGCTTTTAAAAGCATTCATATTCCATTGGTGACCATATTCATGATACAAATATATTAACCCACCAACAAAAAAAAGTATAAATGATAAAAAGTTAAAGTCATTTTTTACAACTTGATAATTCATGAGAAACTGAAACCAGTTTCCACCATCTTTTCTCAGGTTGCTGTTTCTTATTTTCCAAGAAGAAAATAAGTTAAATCCCTTGGTAGTCATTAGGCCTATTAATATATAGTTATTATATATTAATATATATAATAATATATAATAAATATATTAATATAGCACCATGCTTTCTCCTTTCAGCCATGGAAAGGGTGACCCTTCCTCAGACCCTTGAGTGAGGTGTGACCATATGACTTGTTATGACCAATGAGTTGTGAGAGGAAGTGATGAAATGTCAGTTCCTGTCAGATAAATCAATTGCCATTTTACTCCATCAGCTCGGGTCCTGGATAAACATATAGTGGAAGAGAGAAGCAAAGCCAGTGTTTCAAGTCACTGAGATTTTGAGGTTGTTTTCATAGCATAACCTGGCCTACCTTGACTCATATAAAGAGCTCAGGATTGAATTGGTGATTTCAGGGATGTTCAAGATAATAACTTTTCGGTGAGAGTCCTCTCGAGGAATTACAGGATTTACCTCTCATGATGTTACTGAGTTGATCTGTGCTATCATTTAGGTAGAGCAATGGAATTTTAACTCTTTCGTCTTTGACATTATTATAAGACTAGTGCAATAATTATAAGGGTATTCTGCCAAATAAAACACTGTTGACATATAAAATATTAAGTTAAATGCACCTAGAGATGAAACAAAAGATGAAACCATGGCCTGGGGAGTCATGTCTCTACCCTGCCATCATCTCGGACATGTCCCTTCATTTCGGGGGCTCAGTTTCCTTTTCTGTAGTGATGATCATTATTACAACAGTGACATTATTAACCTTCTGCCATGTGCTAGATAATTCCATAGAAATTAGTTTATTCAGTCCTTATAACTAGCCTCCAGTAGTGACTTTTACCAGTTCTTAAAGTGTGAAGCTATGGAAACTGAGACTTAGAGAGGCTGAGTAATTTGCCAAACAGTAGCTGGAAGTGGAGGAGATACTTCCAAAGCCAGCCTCAACTAAATGCTAAAGGTCCATTTCCTGTGAAAAAATCCTATGGATTTTGGGTTTGAGGTTATTTACAACAAGTGAAACCACATGGTCAGAAAAAAAATTTCTCCAACAATAACAAAAAGTAGTTCTTTTATTTGCAATCAGATTTTCCACTGGGTGACAGAACACATATTGTATGAAGATCAAGGACTCTGCTATTAATATTCCCTGGCCTGTGTACTATAAGAAAATTCACGACATCAAGCCTCCATGATAAAATACAGATGCTAACCATAATGTAGACTAACTCTGAAACACAAATATTTCTCTTGAGAACTTACACAGACTACTTCTTTGCTGACATTTTTCTTTTAAGAATAATTCAAAGACTTGTTAATTCATGGTCATAAAGACATTTTAGCAGCCATGTTATGTGGTTTTAAAATACCAGACTTAAAATACCAAATTTAACTTGTGGTGAAAATACCAGAAATGAAAATAATGAGGTTCAGAGAAAGTAGAACCCACTTTATGGGAAACACTGCCCAGGAATGCATGTGTTACAGCTCTGAGACCTGCTCTCAGAATGCCATTACAGCCTCCACACAAATGCATAGTTCTTGATTCCTCATTTAAGGAACTCATACTAGACTTGGCAGAGAAAATTGTGTCTCCTGTCTCATCTTCATCTCGGCATTGTCATTATTTTACTGTCATACATTATCAATGTTTTAATTTTGTTCTTTATTGCTTCTGATCTCCATCTGATCATCTTGAATATGTTGGTCTTCACCTTAATTGAATGTTCCTGGAATTTTTACAGTTACAAACAGTTAAATAATAAAGAGAAGTAGGAACACAAAAGTACCTGAACACGTTGTTCAGTATCTTTCTTCCCCTGACTGGCTTTCCCAAGGCTGCTAATTATCACCAGACTGTGACATTTTAAGTACAATTGAATGATGGTTGGAGTAGGTTTCTTTAATAATGGTGTTCAGGAAAGTTCAGAAACTCAGGGCAGACTAAAATTCAATTTTAAAGTACTTGTGGGTAAATGACAGAATTTCTAGAATCTCCCACCTGGCCTTATCTCATTTACATATCAATAAGTGTTTACCACTGCAGCCTCCTGTGCAAGGAGTGGAGAGATAACAGCCATTCTCTCCTCCCCTCCATTCCTGGAACAAAATTGGTCTGGCATCTGCCAGTCACCAAGGACCCGCCAGTGGAATTCCTCCCGGAAGGGGCAGGCAGGAAACAGAGACTGTGCTGAGGTGGGAGAGCGTGAGTGGTGGCTGGAGGAGACAGACAGGGCTATGCCTAGCTAGCTGATTCAAGCAAACAGTGAACGATAAAAATGGCTTCTCCCAATCTACCCTTTCCCTCAACTTATTTCAATTTCACCAGTTTCATAGGGGATTCATTCTGGGCCAGCAACACCCTTCCCCAGGAGATACAGTACTTATTGAGTACTAGAGAGGATAATGGTAGAGGAGGTGGGAGGAACAGGTAAATACAAGAGGTATCCTCTGCCCTCAAGATCATTATTTTCCTCCTTCTAATGTAAAGACCACCAAACTACATGAAACATCTCAAAACATCATATAACTAATAATAAGGTTAAAAGAAAAAAAAATCAAGTCACAAAACCTAAGGTTTAAGTCTGTTCAACTTCCTAGGTAAATTGGTGTAGCCTAGGGTAGGGCAAATAAGCCTCAGACAGGTTCATGCTGGGAGAGATGAAGTTAGGTACTAGAATGTGCTATAGAAAATTTGAAATAGTAGGCTGAAATTTTGGTTTGTTTCAAACTAAGATATTTGTCACAAAAATATTTCTTCAGAATACTAGAAAGATTAATACAGTCATGTGAAATGTATCAGCGTGGAAGGAAAATACTGAACAAAACTATAGTTAATTCTAGCATCTAAATGCAATATGCTTATTAGGTTATGGTCACTGAAGAAGTCTTAGTTCATGTGAATTTGGAAACTAAAAGGAATCTAGTTTTCTCAAGGAATATGTAAGTAAAGAGCTTCAAATAGGATGGAATCCACATAGAGAGCAAACTCAGCCCACCACCTCATAAGTTTTTATCCTCATCCTATATCATGAACCAGACTGAGGTTTATTTGCCCTACCTTAGGCTATAGCAATTTATCTGGTAAGTTGGACAGACTTAAACCTTGGACTTTGTGAGAGATTTTTTGTCTTCTCAAGAACACCAAGGGAAACCAAGGAATAAGGCTACTACTCTGGGTATTGAAGAAGATTGTCAATATGCTACATTTCTTCTTCTTCACCTGATTGCTTTGGGCTTTATTCATACTCTGAAGTAGATGGAAGAAACATAGAACTGAAAACAAAGAAAAATTAGTTAAAGGAGTTGAAAAGGCTGGATAAATAAGGAAATTGATACAAGCCAGAGTTGCCTTCATGTAGGACTCCCTCTGTCTCTCCTTTGGTTCACTCCCTCCTATTATATTTTGTACTTATCTGCCTAACCCAGTAGATTGTAAATTCCCTCGAGGGGAAGGACTATGTCTTACTGATCTTTGTCTTTGGTTCTATTCCTCCACCCACCCATTCAACCATCCATTCATTTCATACTTGTTACCAAGTGCCTAATATATTCTAGAAGCTTGGGATACATCAGTAACAAAACAGAAGGGGGTGGAACAGATAGCAATGATCTGTAATGAATAAGTGAATTATATAGTATTATAGAAAGTGACAAAACTTATGGAAAAAAGGATGAGCACAGGGTAAGGAGGATGGGAGTTGGATTATATTAAGTGGCAATATTAATAATAGTAATCAGAGTCTGCTTCACTGAGGTGGTGATCACTGAGCCAAGACTGAAAAGAGGTAGGAAAGTGAGTCAAGCAGAGGACTGGGGTTGGAGAAATCACTTCAGATCTAGGGAAGAGCAAGAGCATAGGCTCTGGAGCAGAAGCATCCATGGAATATTTGAGGAACAAAAGGGTGGTGAGTTCAACTCAAATAGACTGAGCCTGGAGGACTGTAGTAGAAATGGAAGTCAAGTGTCAGGGGGAGCCCAGCAGGCCATCATAAGAGCTTTGGTTTTTACTCTGAGGTGGGAGACACTGCAGGGGGGATGTGTCTTATGTTTTCAATGGGTCATTCTGGCTGCTGAGTTGACAATAGATTATGAGCATGCAAATTTATGTCAATATATGAAGCAAAGACCACCAGAACTAAAAAACAAAAAAGAAAAAAGTCAAAGCTGTTTATATACTTGTCAGGCAAGGAAACACCACTGAAAAAGTTCACCAAGTAATTCATAAATTGGGAAAAGTTAGGGTTTTTTAAGTGCTTGAAAGAGGTAAGGGGGTTCATGGTGGTTATGCTAATCAAGGACTGAAAATCAGCCCTCTGACTAGAAAGGAACTGCGCTGGCTAAAACAAGGCCTTTTGTTCACTGGACAGGAGCAAGTCTTCAGTTAGGTCTAATGAGGATCTGGCCTAGGGGTCACTCAAAGTTTACAATGCTTTATCAGCTTCAGTTGGTTTGAACCAATGGAGGTATAACACAGCTTTCCATTTTGATATCTCCTAGGCAAGTGCTGTATGTGGAAATTCTCTATTCACAGCTGGTAACAGGGAAACCTGTTAGGAAGCTTTTGTAGGAATCTAGGCAGAAGATGATGGGGCTCATACCACAGCATACTGGGGAGGTGGTAAGAAGCTGTTCAGAGTTTGGATATAGCTGGAAATGAATAAAAAGTGACTCCTAGGTTTTTGGCCTGTGTAACTGCATGGTTGGAGTTGCGCTGGAGATAGGAAAAGCTGTGAGTGTAGCAGGTTTGAGATTTGAAGTTTACGTGAGTTTAAGATGTCTGTTCGATGCTGAGTGGAACAGCAATAGTGGAAACAGGAGGTTTGGCTGGTGACATCAAGTTGGGACTTGAAAGAAAATAGATGGTGTTAAATACTAGAGGATCATGTGCTCTCAATCGGGGAGCCAGTGAAATAGAGCCCTGGGGACTCCCAACAGTATTTCCACCTCCTGTTCCCAAATGTATAATTATTATAATGAAAGTATTCTTCTAAGCATCCTCAAATATTCTGTGGAATGAAGTAGGAGTATAAATCAATCAATTTCAAATGATCTTTGAAATTCTGTGCCTAATGTGGTGCTTTGAAAAAAGTATCTACATAATAGTAGCTACCCTTGACAGTCTCCTACTATGTGCCAGACACAATTCTGTGTGTTTACAAACATATTTTGCTAAATCTCCCCAAGTTTGTTAGGTATCATTTTACAGATAAGGAAACTGAGGCCAGAAAAGTTGAGTAATTTGCCTAGCATCATAGAGCTAATAAAGGCAGGGCTGGAATTTAAGCCCATATTTGGGAGTCCCCTTTTAACTCTGCTTCCAATAGTAGTTTACTAGTCTGGGTAGAGAGCAGAGTAGAAGATAAGGAGTTCCAATAGCTTGTAGTTACTGGCATAAACCAATTTAGTGCAATAGTCTTCATATTTGAGTGTGTTACCAGAATCACCTGGGTGGCTTGCTAAAATGCAGATTACTGAACCTTAACCCAGAGTTTCTGATTCCATGGTTCTGGGGGGTGGCCTCCAATTTACATTTTTAACAAGCTCCTAGGTGGTGTTAATGCTGCTAGTCTGGGAATAACACTTTGAGAACCATTGGTTTAGAGGGTTTTCCCTGATTCTGCTAGCTAAACAGCTTGCCTCCAACTGCTAAATGCCTAGGTGTCCCTAATTCCCAAAAGGGGAAAAGGGAGGTCCACAGCTAATCAGAACTTCAGAAGCGTCCTTGGTGATAGCTGCTTCAGTTTTAACTCATAGTTCTCTCCTTCCCAAGGCACACAGGTGTTGGGGGAGAGGTGATGGAGTGATGGTGGCTCAACTCCAGATGCTCCCTGTGGGTAAAACTGTAACATTTCTAGAATTTCTCACCTGGCTTTAGTACATCTGCATATCAACAGGCATTCAGAGGTGGAAAGAAGTATGGCTTTTGTGCATTTGCATCATTCCTGAGGGGTGGAGATAAGTTCATCTTCATATCAATGGGTAATTACCTGGGCAAGGAGGGCTTATCTGTACCTGAGAGGTGAGGGGGAGGGCCAGTTTTTGCTGCTGCTGGAGCAGGAGAGGCAGATGAGCCGGACTGCAGTTTTGTAAGCAATAAACGGTTTTAAACTTTATTTCTCCCTTTGACTGATTTTGGTTTTCAAAGGTATTTTGCTCCAGGATTTCCTCTACCCCAGAATTCCATCTGGCGCAGTTGGCAGGGTTCCTCTGAACCCAAAATTTTATAATGGGTGCGACCTTTGGGAGAGCCACCCCAAGAAATGATGGGGAGAAGTGCTGGCACTGAGGGACCTGCATCTACACTCGTGTGGTCATGGAGACACCACCACTGCTGCTGGCTGTGCCGATCCCGGCCTGTGGCCCGAGCCTAAGGCTACTGCTTCTGCCACTGCCGCTGCTCCTGCTGCCGTCCAGAGCCTGGTCACAACTATGGAAAGGAGCAGAGGTCTGGTACATCTTGATAGAGAAGCAACTGGCTGCTGTGTACCACGCCTTGCTGGCTACGAAGCCCGTCACCGGAAAAGCTCCAACCAAGGCAATAACCACCTATCCCATTGCGGGGTGGGTGAGAGGACCCAAAGGCCATGGAGTGGTGTGGCACAGACACCTACTGTATATCATGTGACTGGCCATTAGCCTTTGGCATCCCCAGGGAATGATGAAGCAAATGCATTGGCCCAGGTGCGCTGGCTAGAAGGAAAATCTGCCTCTGATGTGGCCCAATGGCTATATCAGCATCTGTTGCACATGAGGCAAAAGACAATGTGGGCTGTAGCCCATCGGTGGGGCTTGCCATTGACCACTGAAGAAGTCAGCCAAGCCCGGAAGGAGTGCCCTGCACATTGTGCAGATCAGCAAACCACCAAGAGGGGCCTAGAGCATCTCTTTGCAGCCTATGAACGGTCACCAGTGATTGAGAGGGATCAAGGCACCCAATTTATTGGACATGCGTTGCAAGGATGGGTGCAGCAATTAGGAGTAAATTGGACATGGCCTTGGACATTTCAACACATGGACTGGCCATGGCTGACTCTTCTGGCACCTCGGAGAAAAGGCCTGGAAGCTGGCCTTCTGTGTATTTCTGGAATAACAGAAAGGTGGCCCCCATAATCACGGTTATTTGCTTCTACAGTCCTTGTGTCCTGGATGTGCCCCCTGGCCGCAGCTGCCCCATGATGGCTGGAATGGATGAGCTTTGGACTTAATCTGCTTGGGACTTTGAACCTAGCTGAATCCTCTGGCTTGAGAATTACCATGATTGTGTTGCTGTTGTCAAGAAAAAATGCTTAAAGAAAGGTTTGACTTTGTCTAATGTTTGGTAAAAGTTTTGTGAGCAATCTAGCATGGTTGTTAGGAATGAGTAAACAAGAGTAGAAACATATTTTTTGCTTAGTGAGAGATTGTGCTGTAAAGTACATTTACTTAATCTGCATAGGCTGCATCCTCTGGCTTGAGGATTATCAAGATTTT
Organism: Phataginus tricuspis; assembly: GCA_029783875.1. Classification (NCBI taxonomy): domain Eukaryota; kingdom Metazoa; phylum Chordata; class Mammalia; order Pholidota; family Manidae; genus Phataginus; species Phataginus tricuspis. Next base: position 14,478,418 of record JAQQAC010002629.1, on the reverse strand, counting down.
ATTGCTGTTGCTATTGTATGTTACTCGATTGGTCAGAAGAGGGGGAATAAGCAAATTGTAAGGCGAGATTTCTGGAGGGGTGGCCGGTGGTTAAAACTGTAACATTTCCAGAATATCTCGCCTGACTTTAGTACATCTGCATATCAACAGGCATTCAGAGGTGGAAAGAAGTATGGCTTTTGTGCATTTGCATCATTCCTCAGGGGTGGAGAGAAGTTCATCTCCATATCAATGGGTAATTACCTGGGCAAAGAGGGCTTATCTGGACCTGAGAGGTGAGGGGGAGGGCCAGTTTTTGCTGCTGCTGGAGCAAGAGAGGCAGATGGGCGGGACTGCAGTTTTGTAAGCAATAAACGGTTTTAAACTTTATTTCTCCCTTTGACTGATTTTGGTTTTCAGGGGTATTTTGCTCTGGTATTTCCTCTCCCTGGACTTATACTCTCAATAGTTTACCAAGCTGTTTAGCAAGTCCTTCTTTTATGACTATTCTCTCAGCAGTCCTTGTCTCCCCAGCAGTCTTCACATTGTCCTTTCCTGGGAATAGACTTCCATCATCACCCTTCTGGTTTCCAAAGTCCATCAGGCACAAGAGGTTCAGATATGGTGGGACATAAAACCTTACACAACTATTGGCAGGGCCCCTTCAAGAATACAGGCTCATAAATACACAATTAGGTGCAGGGCCTCAGAACAAACTTGTGCAAGAAAGGGGCCCTAAAGGTAAGTTTCATTAGCTTGGAGGAAAATCAGCCTCTGATCAAACATGTCTGTGTATGCCTATGCTCCAATTATAGACATATACAAGTTACTTCCCAGGGAACTCTTGAACCTCAGGCTAATCAGAGGAAATGGTGGATTACTGCATAAGAAAACCTTAGCATTTATTGGTTGGGTTGTCTGCCCTAAACCTGGTAACGGGGGAAGGGTTGCTGACTCCCTGCAGCCGCACATTGGAAGGTAAGCTTTGAACCAACTAAGGCACTCATTTACTTATCCTCCAGCTTGACTTTTTCAGTGATTTAAAAGATTTCCAGAAATCTCTTGCCTTAGGCATATACAAACACGGAAAAGCCAACTTAAACAGATAATAATTATTCATTTTTCATTACATCCAGAAAATTTGATTATTCAGTTTAGCACTGATTCAGAAAAATAAAAACAATTTTCAAAATCGGTAGGGGAAGGCTATTAAAAATGTATCAGTTTATAAATAATTTAAATGGTTGCGTGACAAAGACTACTGCATAGGGTAGCACTTAAAAGAGTTTCTTTTGTTAAGTCTTTCTGAAATCTTATTTTCCTAGATAGCTTGTTTGAAGGCGTTAAGGGTGAATGTGGCCTTAAAATACATCGATCATTAACAAATACTGCTAAGCATACGTTACTAAGATAGTTACCAAGTCAGAAGTTGGGGGAAGTTACCAGGATGAGTACAGGGGGTCCCTCAAGCTTAAGTTTTGTAGAAAACAGCCACCCACACCAAGAACTCCGATCTAAGATGAAAAGGGCACGTAGGAGGATTGAGATAGCTTCCTAAAGACTAGGAGATGGTGATAAATTTGGGCCTTGGAGGAAATATGTGAATAAAACGTTAAGAACCATTCCAAGACGAAGAAAGCCAGCATTGGGGCTTTTCTAAACAACAATCCGTCTTCTCCCTCCAGGGTCACTGCTGCTTTGTACACACATGGCAAAAAGTTTTCCCACAGCCAAGTGGGCGCACTCCAAGGGTAAGACGATTCCATTAAACGTTCCCGGGCGCTGTGTTTTTAAGAGCGCAGGTCCCAGTTCTCAAGGGCTACCAGGAACTGAATCAGGCCCGGGGTATTCTCCAAACGGCTGAGAGGCAGATGTGCAACCGGGAGGGTCACGAATGGATTTTCAGCGCAGGACCTCGAGGTCCGGACGCGTACTCGGTCCCCTGGAAGGCTCACGCACTGTAGAACAGGTGATTCGGGAGTTAGTCCAAGCTTCCGAGCAGCTGCAAGAATCCCACAGCCCCGGCAGCCCCTCCCGGTCCCGCCCACGCACCACGGCGGCTGCGTGGCAAGGCCTCCGCGTCCCCACGTGATCGTCGTCACTCTCTCCGCGAAGCGTGAGCCGCCATCATAAGTCCTGGCAGCTGGGCCTGGGCCTGCCTCCCTCCCCCTACCCCTCGGGGCCGCGGTGACTGGTGGGGGTTTTGCTATCTCTGTCTCGCTTGGCCCGTGAAGTCGTGGGCCTCTGAGAGCTAGACGAGGACTTTGGACCCACGGGCTCCACTGCAGACAGACTAACCAGCGGTCCGCCCAGCTGACGGCACAGCGGGGGCGGTTCCCAGGCTGCGCCCCGCCCCTCGCAGGCCAGAGCTTAGAGCCCGCGGCCCCTGCCCGTTTCCAGTATGGCTGTCCGCCGTGCCTGATCCGCGGCCTCTCCGCTTCGACTCCTCGTAGGCGATGCTGAAGCCGTGACTGACACTTTCGCTCACACGCACGCACGGACCAGACCCACGCCCGCAGCCCGAGCCCTGGGCCAGGAACCTCTCTCACCGTCGGCGCCTCGGCAAGAGCCCGGACCACGGCTCGCGCGCCGCTGCCGCCTCGCCGAGAAGGGCCGCGCTGGACCTCGAACGCGGCGGCCCCCGGCCGGCAGGGATGGGGAAGCGGGCTGGAGGAGGAGGAGCAGCAGCAGCAACCGCCGCCGCCGCCGCCTCCACGTCCCCCGGGGCCGGTGTGGAGCCCGCGGCTGGCCGCGGCGGGGGCCCGCGGAGCGCGGCCGCTGGCCTACTGGGAGCGCTGCACCTGGTGATGACCCTCGTTGTTGCCGCGGCGCGGGCGGAGAAGGAAGGTGGGTGTCAGCCGGCCGGCATCTCCCAGGCCGGCTCCGCGGCTGTCATCGCACCCTCGCGGAGGCCGCTGCCGGGCTGCGACCCGGGAGCAGGGGCTGCGGCTCCGGGCTGGGGGGAGGCCAAGCGCGGAGCCCCGTCCGGCGCGAAGTTGCTCGGTCGAGCCCCATCCCGAGACGAGAACTTGGGGCGCTCGGATGCCAACTCGCGGCGCGGGCCGCGCGGAGTTACTGTTGTTCTCCGTGATTCTTTCCCCATGTCTTCCCTCTGATCTTCTGTCACTGCCATTTCAAAACTTCCCGAGTCCTTGTATATTCTTGCCGCTTGGCCCACTGTGTAGGAGGGACATATTTTTAGATTTGATACCTGTTATTAGGCAAATTTTAGGACATTTTTTTTTTGCTTGGTTGCGGTTTTAATAACGGCGTGCAAACAGAGTTTGCTTTCAAATGTATTAAAAATTGCGAGCTCAGTGGAAAAGCTTCAAAACATAGTTTATAAAATTTTACTTTGAATTTGCTCAAACATTTCGTGGAGAGGAATCTTGTTTCTTCAGCTTCCCTTCCCAGGATCGCTTTGCAGTATTCATAGTTAAGCTAACAACTGTGTGCGTGTGTACACACATGTACATATGTATATGGGAAATATGTAATATAATTCCATTTAACTAGTAAATACTGAAAATTTATTTTAAGATATTTAGTTGTCATTATCTTTAACGTGAAAGAGTTTAAAACCGTCAAGTTTCTGGTCTGCAAACCTTTACGATTTAGTTAAGGGCTGGCCCTATTTAGAAGACACTCAGTATGCTATGACTGTGAAAGTGGTACTTTACAGGGTTAAAAATTATTTCGTAACCTAGATGATCAAATCTTTAATTTGTCTGCACTACCTGTTTTTTGAGCCTAGGGAAATGAGTGGCCACAGAGCCTTCATGAAGAAATCACTAAAACTGAATGGTTTTAAATAGCTAAGCAAAACGTGTTGGTTGAGCTTCTGCTTCACACTAAAACTGCCACTACAAGAAAATAGTTTCTTGCCACAGTAACTTTAGGGTTAATGTTCTATTTCATGATTAAAGTTACTTGCTTTTTATTGTTGTTGAAGGAAATAGCAAATACAAACCAAATTAACGCTAAAGTGCAAATGTGCTTCAGTTTGCTGTTTCTTTACTTTGTTCAGAACTTTACATTTCCTCGTTTAATTCTCTAAGCAAACTCAGTCTAGATTAACATTGGTGGAAATAATTCAAAGAATTTCCATCTATAGAAAAGATAATTGACAGAGGCAAGATTATTTCCAGAACAAAATATTACTGTTTTAGAACTAGTCAGGCATGGGCTTGTGTCAGTTGGTTACAGGATCTGCAGGTAGTTGATTGTTCTTATGTGTGTTCGTGGTGCCCAGCACAGTCTGCTATGTAGTTGGTGTCCAGTAAACGTGAAATAGTACAGTAATTTAATGGGCATTTCTCCCTGAGTTTGAAGTAGTCCTTGGTGGGCATTGTTTCCTTGCTTTTCTGTTTTTTGCTTACTTTTACTTTGCACAGTGCCAGGCACATAGTAGACATTTAACATTAGAGTGAATGACTGTCTTTGTGGGCCATAAGCACAGGGAAATACAATAATATTGCATGACTAAGACTAGTAAAACATTAAGTTGATATTGTCTTGTTGCTCATTTTTTATTATTTCAAGTGCTAATTCTCTGTATAGTTAGGTAAACAAATCCCTGTTTGAGTAGTGTCAGCTTAAATTATATTTGCAAATTTCCTATTTGTATATAGCTTAGCAGTTTTAGAGCACCTCTCTAATATCCCTAAGTATAAGGATTGGGTGAGGAGAATATGTAAATATGAGGAGACTGTGTAAAATATGACAAGTATAAAAAGATGTGGTTGAATCAGCTAGTGGTCCTGGCAGAATCAGACATGTTTTGTGACCCATGTGGTGTCTGTATGAACAATTGGAATGTACAAACTAGCTATTTGCCCCAGATGGATGCTGTTGAGTTTTTTCAAAAGAGAGTCTGGGCAGATTTCTAAAGGTAGCCAAGTTTAGTTTGTCCATTTACATACACCTTGAGTATTTCTTATGTTTATTTTGGTCGTATAAACTAGCTAATTTTTCAAAATTAAGATTTATCTGCAATTTTTATGATGGTTCTCTGGGTATTTTGTATGTTTGTATATTTTTCCTCCATTGCAGCAGAATTTCAAAATTCTGAATTCTAGAAAAATCTTCAAAATAAAAGTTAGTGTCTCCTAACGAAGAGCAGCAGAAATAGCTACATTACCTAATGCAATTTGTCATGTTTGGACTAGATGCTAATTTTCTTAAGTCAGAAACATGAGCCATTCCTGCCTTTACCATCCATCCTCCATGTTTTAACATCCCTGCATCTTAACATCCATCCTTACTGATCGATGAGAGTGTATTATCACTAGTCTGGAGGAAAGAGACCTTTTGAGAATGTTTGGCTGTGCTCTGCAGTGTGTAAAGACTTTGAAAGAGCTGCCAGAGGTATAAGTTACTGGTATAATTACTACAAATAACTCACTTATTCTGGGTTGGTGTCAAGATTTTTCTTGAAGCTAAGATCTAGAATATTGAGATTGGTGGAAATAGTCGTGTGTGTGTAGTGAATTAAAAATACGTAGCGAAAATAAATGTGTACAAAACATATAATTTTTAATAGTATTTAGATTTATAAATCAGCCCATTGTGACTAACAAGAGCTTTTTAAAAGCATCATATATAATACAGTTTCATTATGAAATTTAGTTTTTGTTAAGACATGGTTCACTTTTAATTTATAAAAAGCTGCATTTTATTTACCTACTACATATAAACTTGGATAGATTTAGGGGAATATGGTGTTTTTAATCTGACTATTTAAGTTTTCAGTGTCACATGTATTATCGTTAATTGGACATTAATGGCAGGGTACAGTAAGTCTTTATTAAGATTCTTAAATTTGTTTGCCACGTGCTTTAGTTTCATGCACAGATTTTTGTTGTAAACTATTTGTGACAGTGCAGTGGGAGGGTGTAAAAGGGTTTTATCTAGCAAGTACATGAATGAAATGCTGAGGAATAAAAGCAGAAGAAAAGATGAAAACCTAACTTGATTAGGATATAGGATATTTATCTTAGGGTGGTAGAATTAATTAAGAGTAGTATATACTTTTTCTAATCAAATTATTACTTTGTAATGTAAAAATATTTTAAGGAGTGATTTGTATGAAGGTAGAGTGGCTACTCTTTAATTTAGGGCCTGGTAAGTAGAATATTACTTCATTATTGCTTCACTTATGAACTTTTGTTGCTTGCTTTTACTAAAAACTTTGCTTCTGCCAGGAGCATTGGAATCCTGTAGTTAGGTGTGTCCTCTCTTTCTCTTGCCTATTTTCCTCTTTATAAATCTTTGCAGTAGGTCCTCATAGACACCTGCCAAAAAGATCAGCTTTGGGGAGTAGATGTAAAATCATCTAATTTGTTATCATGCAGAGTAGTAATGAGCCAAACTACTCTTGAGGAAAAGTTAAATCATTGCTGGGTGTTTGATGTGTTAGGAATTCTCCTTCATCTGCATGTGGCTTGAGCTTTCTGATTGGCCTTGCTAGACTGAGAGCCCTTTTTACTATGGCTGAATTTTTTCTTAACTATCGGTTGTAAGTAACATCAGGCACTGTTGATAGCTGCTTCTTGGAACTTTCCTCCCTTCCTATCTGTGACTTTGCACTCCTTGGTTATCATCCTGCCCTAGCTGTCAGTCACTGCTCTCCAGCTGCCCATCAGTGTGTTCCTCCATATGCATGTCTGGCTGCCAGCACACACTGCACACATCCAGAGCAGAGCCATCTTGTGCCACCTTAGGTTTCCCAGTTTCTTTTAATGCCATGATTATTCTCTCTGCCACACTGGTCTCATTTTTTATCCTTTACCAAGTGGTATCAGTGCTTTAACCCTCTTGGTCAACTCTCCCACAGGCTCCAGCCTGGGACACTGCAGTAGGCTCTCACCTCCCAACTTTCTCGATTTCTGTTCAGTCCTGTAATCCCCACTCTGAAATTGTGTTGCCTTTGTTCCTCATCTGTCATTCATTTTTGACACTTAGTTGTGCTGCCTTGTTTAGCTACTTGCATTATTTTATGGGTGTCATTCTTCACCCAGCCTGGAATGTCTGCAGGGCATAACCTCTGTCAACATCTGCATTATGTACATAGAAGGCATTCAGTTTCAAATGAATGTTTGCCTAAAACAACCTTCTCTTCTCACACCTGAGACCTGGGTTGAGAGTCAAGACTACCAGTAAAACTCTGAACTTGGATACAGGTATCATTAGGAATTCTGCTGTAATAGGACATAGGATGATACCACCTTTTTTTTTTTTACATGTTTCTTTCCCTTTTAACTAAAATGAGTAATATATACTTATCTGAACCATCATTTTTGTAGCCTCTGGATTTCAAGATTTAAGATCCTCATAAAACCCCAATTTACAGAGCATGAAACAGACACAGAGAAATTAGTATTTCCAAGGTAACACAGCTGGTAGGTAGGATTGAGCCAGGATTCCATCTCAAACCATTGATCCCTAGAGCTAAACTATGTAATCCTGACTTGAGTATGTAAGGTAGTAGATTTTGTTATGTACCAACTGGAGAAAGAACAGACCTCCCAGTTTGTGAAAACCCAACATATGGAGTTATCTTAACAGCCATAAACATCTGTATTACTTTCTGTTGGCATGTTAACCACTAAAATGAACACATTCTTAAAAAGAAACCAAAGAAAACCATGACTGGATAATCCAGGGAACAAAAACCCTGGTATTGGAAGCTACTGATCTTTGCTCTTGATTATATAAGTATTTGGTATATTGCTTAGATTAAGAGTAAGCTGTCTTGGGACTTCTAGGAAGATGGTGATGTGAACAGACTGGCAGAAAAATTCCTCCCAACATTATATTTACTCACGAAAACACAGCAAATACAACTATTCCTAAAAGAGAGACCAGAATACACAGGAAAGTGCACAGCGTGCAGCTACACCTGAGAGAGGACTCGGCACCCAGAGAGGCGGGTAAGATACGGAGCCGCAACCCGGTGGGACCCGAGCGCTCCGCCGGCGGGAGGAGAGGATTCAGAGCCGGGAGGGAGTGGAAGTCTGCGCCGGGAGCGCCGAACACAGCGCGCGGTGTAGCAGAGATTGGAGAGACAGAGGGCGCAGGGTCTCAGCGGGGAACGCGCGAGTCGCCTGCGGCAGGCTCCGGGAAGGAGAAAGAAAGGGAAAAAAAAGGGAAGAAAAGCGTGCGCTTTTTCTCAGCGGTCTAAAAGAGACAGGACCCCAGTGGACGGATGGGATTGCCACGGCACACTGAGCCCAGCAGGCTGGGAGTCCTGGGGAGCTTTGGACCCCTTAGCTGACGAATGGGAAAGGGTGGACGCACTTAAGACCCCCGCAGAGATCAACAGCCTCCCATTTGTTCCCAACCTGGCCAGAGCTATAAAGGGGCTTGCGGAGTGGCGCAGCCACGGCTCTGGAATAGTGGAGCAACAGTGCCACCTACAGCATTCACACAGAACCCACTCCCACTGGGCGTTTTTTTTTCTTTTAGTTGTTGTTGTTGTTTTCTTCCCTTTCTTTTCTCCTTTTCTTTTTTTCTTTCCCTTTTTTCTATTATTATTCTTTTTCTTTTCTTTTCTTTTTTTTAATTTATTGAATTTTTAAATTTTTTTATTTTTTTCCTTTTTAAAGTCATAAACAGCCCAGCTGACATATGTGGCAACTACCAGCAACCAATTCTATAGCCATGGAAAGACAGAGGAATATGGTACAGACAAAGATTCAGTCCCAGACAACCACAGGGAGGGAACCTGAAGGGATGGACATGCACAGTCTTCCTGAAAAAGAATTCAGAATAAAAGTCATAACCATGCTGACGGAACTACAGAAAAATGTGCAAGAGATGTGGGAGGAAATGAGGAAAGTGAGGAAAGAATATGCAGAAATGAGACAAGCCTTCGACGGGATTAACAGCCGACTGGATGAGGTCTCAGAGACTGTTAATGGATTAGAAAATAGAGAACAGGAATACAGAGAAGCTGAGGCAGAGAGAGATAAAAGGATCTCTAGGAATGAAAGAATATTAAGAGAACTGTGTGACCAATCCAAACGGAACAATATTTGCATTATACGATTACCAGAGGAAGAAAGAGAAAAAGGGATAGAAAGTGTCTTTGAAGAAATAATTGCTGAAAACGTTCCCACGCTGGGGAAGGAAATAGTCTCGCGGTCCACGGAAGCCCACAGATCTCCCAACACAAGGGACCCAAGGAAGACAACACTAAGACACATAATAATTAAGATGGCAAAGGTCAAAGATAAACACAGTATTAAAGGCAGCTAGAGAGAGAAAAAAGATCACCTACAAAGGAAAACCCATCAGACTATCATTATACTTCTCAACAGAAACCTTACAGGCCAGAAGAGAATGGCATGATATATTTAATGTAATGAAACAGAAGGGCCTTGAACCAAGAACATTGTATCCAGCACGATTATCATTTAAATATGATGGAGGGATTAAACAATTCCAGCTAAACGAAAGTGGAAAGAGTTTGCCTCTCATAAACCACCTCTACAGGATATCTTAAACGGACTGCTCTAGAGGGAAGCACCCTAAGGCTAAAAAGATGTCACCAGAGAGAATAAAATCATAGCAAAGAAAGCAGACCATCCAAATACTAACTAAAGGCAAAGAATAAAACACCCAATATATAAAGAATGGAAGAGGAAGAATAGGAAGGGAGAAATAAAGAAACATCAGATGGCGTTCACAATAACTTAACAAGAAAGTTAAGTTTGATTCTTAGATAGTAAAGAAGCAACCCTTGAACCTTTGGTAACCACGAATCTAAAGCCAGCAATGGCCATAAGTACATATCTATCAATAATCACCCTAAATGTAAATGAACTGAATGCACCAATCAAAAGACACAGAGTAACAGAGTGGATAAAAAAGCAAGACCCATCTATATGCTGCTTACAAGAGACTCACCTTAAACCCAAAGATATACACAGACTAAAAGTGAAGGGATGGAAAAAGATATTTCATGCAAACAACAAAGAGAAAAAAGCAGGTGTTGCAGTACTTGTATCAGACAAAATAGACTTCAAAATGAAGAAAGTAGCAAGAGATAAAGAAGGACATTACATAATGATAAAGGGGTCAGTCCAACAAGAAGATATAACCATTATAAATATATATGCACCCAACACAGGAGCGCCAGCATATGTGAAACAAATACTAACAGAATTGAAGGAGGAAATAGACAGCAATGCATTCATTTTAGGAGACTTCAACACACCACTCACTCCAAAGGATAAATCAACCAGACAGAGAATAAGTAAAGACACAGAGGCACTGAAGAGCACAGTAGAATAGGTGGACCTAACAGACATCTACAGAACTCTGCACCCAAAAGCAACAGGATACACATTCTTCTCAAGTGCACATGGAACATTTTCCAGAATAGACCACATACTAGGCCACAAGAAGAACCTCAGTAATTTCAAAAATATTGAAATTCTACCAACCAACTTCTCAGATCACAAAGGTATAAAACTAGAAATAAATTTTAGAAAGAAATCAAAAAGGCTCACAAATACATGGAGACTTAACAACATTCTCCTAATTAATCAATGGGTTAACGACCAAATCAAAACAGAAATCAAAGAATATATGGAGACTAATGACAACAACAACACAAAGCCACAACTTCTGTGGGACACAGCAAAGGCAATTCTAAGAGGAAAGTATATTGCAATCCAGGCCTATTTAAAGAAGGAAGAGCATTCTCAAATGAACAGTGTAAAGACACAATTATTGAAATTGGAAAAAGAAGAACAAAGGAGGCCCAAAGTCACCAGAAGGAGGGACATAATAAAGATCAGAGAAGAAATAAATAAAATTGAGAAGAATAAAACGATAGAAAAAATCAATGAAACCAAGAGCTGGTTCTTTGAAAAAATAAACAAAATAGATAAACCCCTAGCCAGACTCATTAAGAGAAAAAGAGAATCTACACGGATAAATAGAATCAGAAATGGGAAAGGAAAAATAATGACGGACCCCACAGAAATACAAAGAATTATAAGAGAATATTATGAACATCTGTATGCTAAGAAGCTGCAAAACGTAGAAGAAATGGACAACTTCTTAGAAAAATAGAACCTTCCAAGAAGGACCAAGCAAGAAACAGAAAAACTAAACAGACCAATCACCAGCAACGAAATTGAATCGGTAATCAAAAAACTACCCAAGAACAAAACCCCCGGACCTGATGGATTCACCTCTGAATTCTACCAGACATATAGAGAATAACACCCATTCTCGTTAAAGTTTTCCAAAAAATTGAAGAGGAGGGAATACTTCCAAACTCTTTCTATGAAGCCAGCATCACTCTAATACCAAAACCGGGCAGAGACCTCACCAAAAAAAAAAATTACAGACCTATATCCCTGATGAACGTAGATGCAAAAATACTCAACAAAATATTAGCAAACCGAATTCAAAAATACATCAAGAGGATCATACACCATGATCAAGTGGGTTTCAACCCAGGGATGCAAGGATGGTACAACATTCAAAAATCCATCAACATCATACACCACATCACCAAAAAGAAGAACAAAAACCACATGATTATCTCCATAGATGCTGAAAAAGCATTTGACAAAATTCAGCATCCATTCGTGATTAAAACTCTAAACAAAATGGGTATAGATGGCAAGTACCTCAACATCATAAAGGCTATATATGACAAACCCACAGCTAACATCATACTTAACAGCGAGAAGCTGAAAGCTTTTCATCTAAGATCGGGAACAAGACAGGGATGCCTACTCTCTCCACTGTTATTCAACATAGTACTGTAGGTCCTAGCCATGGCAATCAGACAAAACAAAGATATACAAGGCATCAAGATTGGTAAAGAAGAAGTCAAATTGTCACTATTTGCAGATAACTTGATACTGTACAGAAAAAACCCTAAAGACTCCACTCCAAAACTACTAGAACTAATATCTGAATTCAGCAAAGTTGCAGGATACAAAATTAACACACAGAAATCTGTTCCTTTCCGAAACACTAATGATGAACTAACAGAAAGAGAAATCAGAAAAACAATTCCATTCACAATTGCACCTAAAAGAATAAAATACCTACGAATAAACCTAACGAAGGAAGTGAAAGACCTGTACTCTGAAAACTACAAGACACTCCTAGGAGAAATTAAGGAAGACACTAACAAATGGAAATGCATCCCATGCTCTTGGCTAGGAAGAATCAGTATTGTCAAAATGGCTATACTACCTAAAGCAATGTACAGATTCAACGCAATCCCTATCAAACTACCAACAGCTTTCTTCAATGAACTGGAACAAATAACTCTAAAATTCATATGGAACCAGAAAATACCCCGAATAGCCAAAGCAATCCTGAGAAGGAGAAATCAAACAGGGGGGATTACGCTCCCTGACTTCAAGCTCTACTACAAAGCCACAGTAATCAAGACAATTTGGTACTGGCACAAAAACAGACCCACAGACCAGTGGAACAGAATAGAAAATCCAAACATTAACCCAAACATTTACAGTCAATTAATATTTGATAAAGGAGCCTTGGATATACAATGGGGAGATGACAGCCTCTTCAGCAGCTGGTGTTGGAAAAACTGAACAGCTACATGTAAGAGAATGAAACTGGACTACTGTCTAGCCCCATACACAAAGGTAAACTCAAGGTGGATCAAAGACCTGAATGTAAGTCATGAAACCATAAAACTCTTAGGAAAAAACATAGGCAAAAATCTCTTGGACATAAACACGAGTGACTTCTTCATGAACATATCCTCCCGGGCAAGGGAAACAAAAGCAAAAATGAACAAGTGGGACTATCTCAAGTTGAAAATCTTCTGTATAGCAAAGGACACCATCAGTAGAACAAAAAGACATCCTACAGTATGGGAAAATATATTCATAAATGATGTATCTGATAAGGGGTTGACATCCAAAATATATAAAGAACTCATGCACCTTAACAAACAAAAAGCAAATAATCCAATTAAGAAACAGGCAGAGGACATGAATAGACACTTCTCTAAAGAAGAAATTCAGATGGCCAACAGGCACATGAAAAGATGCTCCACATCGCTGGTCATCAGAGAAATGCAGATTAAAACCACAATGAGATATCACCTCACACCAGTGAGGATGGCCAACATCCAAAACACAAACAACAACAAATGTTGGCGAGGATGTGGAGAAAAGGGAACCCTCCTACACTGCTGGTGGGAATGCAAATTAGTTCAACCATTGTGGAAAGCAATACGGAGGTTTCTCAAAAAACTCAAAATAGAAATACCATTTGACCCAGGAATCCCACTCCTAGGAATTTACCCTAAGAATGCGGCAGCCCAGTTTCAAAAAGACAGATGCACCCCTATGTTTATTGCAGCACTATTCACAATAGCCAAGAAATGGAAGCAACCTAAGTGTCCATCAGTAGATGAATGGATTAAGAAGAGGTGGTACATCTACACAATGGAATATTATTCAGCCATAAGAAGAAAACAAATCCTACCATTTGCAACAAGATGAACGGAGCTAGAGAGTATTATGCTCAGTGAAATAAGCCAGGCCAGAAAAGACAAGTATCAAATGATTTCACTCATATATGGAGTATAAGAACAAAGAAAAAAACTGAAGGAACAAAACAGCAGCAGACTCACAGAACCTAAGAATGAACTAATAGTTACCAAAGGGAAAGGGACTGGGGAAGATGGGTGGGAAGGGAGGGATAAGAGGGTAAAAGGGGTATTATGATTAGCAGACGTAAGGTAGGGGGGCACGGGGAGGGCTGTACAACTCAGAGAAGACAAGTAGTGACTCTATAGCATCTCACTATGCTGATGGACAGTGACTGTAATGGGGTTGGTGGGGCGTACCTGATGAAGGGGGTAGTTTAATTACCATAATATTGCACATGTAATTGTAGGTTAATGATACCAAAATAAATTGTAAAAAAAAAAAAGTAAGCTGTCTTGCTTGTTCGAGATGGGTGTGACAAGTTAGTCTAGACATGTGGAATATCCTCAGAAACTGGCTCTGGATTGAGAGTGAGGAAATCTTTTTTGGACTTCCAGGAGCTCCAGAAGAAGTTCATTTTTTTTGTGCTTTGTTCTTTTTAATACAAGGTGTTTTTGGATGAGGTGATTATTAGTTTCATCTGCAGAACTAGGTCCATTTTCTTTCATTCCTGGGTGATTGCTTTAGATAGATGGTTAAAAAGCCCTAACTGTTTGTTTAGTTCATTTGCTGTGAACAGCAAAGGTCTGTTGAAAGAAAATGCCTCAGGTCTAAAACGATTTGATATGATAGAGTGTCAAGACTTTATGTGTTTGCTTATTTATTTCTGTATAACTGATTTAAAAAAAACATGAAATTTACCATCATTTTTAAGTGTACAGTTCAGTAGTGTTAGTATAGTCACTGTTGAGCAATGGATCTCCAGAACTTTTCATCTTGCAGAACTGAAACTCTGTACCCATTAAACAGCAACTGCCTATTTCTTTCTCCCCCATACCCCCTGGCAACCACCATTCCACTTGTTTTTATGAATTTGACTACTTTAAGATACCTCATATCAGTGGAACCATGCAAGATTTTTCTTCTTTGTGACGAGCTTATTTCTCTTAGCATAGTATCCTCAAGGTTCATGTTGTAGTACGCAACAGTAGTTTGTTCCTTTTAAGACTGAATAAAATAATCTATTTTATGTATAGACCATTTTTAACTTTTCCTCATCCATTTATCTATCAGTGGACATTTGGGTTGCCTCCACTTCTTGGCCATTGTGAGTAATTCTGCTATGAACATTGAGTGTGTAAATGTCTCTTCAAGATCCTACTTTTAATTCTTTTGGGTATATATCCAGAAATGCGATTACTGGATCATATGGTAGTTCTATTTTTAATTGTTTGAGAAACTGTTATATTGTTTTCCATAGTAGCTGCACCATATTACTATCTACCAACAGTGTACAAAGGGTCAGTTTCTCCATATCCTCATCAACACTTGTTACTTTCTGTTTTTGGGATTTTTTTTCTTTATAGTGGCCATCCTAATGGATGTAAGTGATACATCCTTGTGGATTTGGTTTGACTTTCTGTATTAATTAGTGATATTGAGCATCTTTTCATATGCTTGTTGACCATTTGCTTTTGGAGTTATTTTTTTTTTGGAGAAAAATTGTTGACTTTGAATCTATAATTTGCTCATTTTTTAGTGGGGTTATTTTTGTTGAACTGTAGACATTCTTTATATATTCAGGATTTAACCCTTCATCAGATGATTTGCAAATATTTTCTTTCATTCTGTAGGTTGCCTTTTTATTCTTTTGATTGTATCCTTTGATGCCCAGAAGTTTTTAAGTCTGATGTAGTTCTGTTTGTCTATTTTTGCTTTTGTTGCCTGTGTTTTTGATGTCTTATCCAAGAAAACATTGCCAAATCCAATGTCATGAAGTTTTTCCTCTGTTTTCTCCTAGGAGTGTTACAGTTTTGGGTCTTATGTTTTTGTTCTTTAATCTATTTAGAGTTAATATTTGAATAAGCTGTAGGGTAAGGGCCCAAATTCATTCTTTTGTATGTGGATATCCAGTTTTCCCAGCACCATTTATAGAAGAGACTGTTCTTTCTCCATTAGTGATCTTGGAACTCTTGTGTGAAGATTATCTGGTCATATATATGAGAGTCTATTTCTGGGTCTCTCTTCTATTCCATTGGTCTATTTCTCTGTCTTTATGCCAGTGATACACACTGTTTTGATTATTGTAGCTTTTTTACATGTTCTGAAATCAAGAACTGTAAGACCTCAATATTTTTGTCCTTCAGGATTTGTTTGGCTATATGGGATCCATTGTGATTCCATATGGATTTTAGGATGGATTTTTCTGTTTATGCAAAAAATGCCAGTCTGGTTTTGATAGAACCTGTAGATTGCCTCGAGTAGTACTGATACCTTAACAGTATTAAGTCTTCCATGCCATAGAAATAGGATGTCTTTCCATTTGTTTGTGTCATCTTTAATTTCTTTCAGCAATGTTTTGTAGTTTTCAATATACAAGTCTTCATCCTCCTTGGTTATTAGTTTTATACCTAAGTTTTTTATTCTTTTTGATGGTATTGTAAATCAAACCTGCATTTTTTAACAAATGACTTCAGTCATTGTAGGACTGAGGGTTGTAAACATTAGTGTTTGATAAAAGAAGCATTATCGTGTTTGAAACAAATTCTACATGCTTATTTTCTTAGTTACTTGCCTATAAAATGAACTGTCGTCTTAAGGCCTAACAACTTGTGACTTTTCTAAATTGGTTATGATTGCAAAATGCTATAATAATCTAATGGTTGTTAGGAACTTATTTTTTTCTATATAGTTATAGTATTACATTTGCATCAAAATATGTGCTAGTAAAAACTATTTCAGTGGTAAAGTTTGAGAAATAGCCTAAGCCAGCTCTACTGATACAAATTAGCAATTTGTATTCATGTTATAACAAGGGCCATATTTGGATTTTCTTTTTGGGAAATGATTAAGTTGGGAGCAGATTTTTTTTAGGGAATTGTTAATGGTATGAAGATGTCCTCTAAAACTTAAGTCATATCTCAAAGCTATATATATGTATATGTATATATGTGTGTGTATACATATATACAGACACACACATTGTCATGTATATATATGTGTGTATATATGTGTATATATATGTATACATGTATGTATATGTGTGTGTGTGTGTATACACACACAGACACATTGTCATCCAAAGTTATTTGGTAGAGTAGTGCTTTTCAAACTGGACCACTTTAATAAATGCTTCAATGCTTCTATGAATTGGTGACATGGGATCATCTGAAGTATTTGTTTCTTGATTTACAAATGTGGAAATGAAATGGTGGTTAGCACTACCAGGAGGTAATTTCTCTTTGCAGAGCTAGAGCCTTAGTAGTTACGTTTCACATGTAGGAAGTTACTTCATATTTAGAGGTTTATCTCACTGTAGTGGGGCTTCTCTTGGATTATGGCCGGGTGTGAAAATAGGTTGCTGAGAATTGTGTTGAAGAGATGTAAAAAGGAAGAAGAGGCTGGAATTAAATTTGATTTTATGGGAATTCTAGAGAGTCTTGTAAATAGAAACTAATTTCTGAATATTGTCAGTTCCTTTCTTGCTGTATCTGGTTTATTTGTACTTGTATGAGATCATGAGCTTCTGGAGATTAAGGACCAGGTCACGTTCTTTCTGCAGTTAGCATTTTAAGGGATTCAGTGTACTGAGTTCTGTCTTGATAGGAGAAATGTGAACCATAACCAATTCAAGATAAACCAGAATGAAGCAAAAAGACTTCAGAAATGATAATATTTATTCAAATTTGATTTTTCACCAGAATATATATGTAAGCAGTTATTGTTAATAATTGGTAATGCCTGTCATTACTTGATGATGATGGCCAATGTTTATTAAGTACTTTCTTTGTGTGAAGCACTGTGCTAATTGCTTGGCATGCCTTATCTCATTTAATCCTCATATTAACCCTATGTGGGGCAACAGTCATTCTCCCCTCAGCCCCCAAATCTGTTTTTTCTTGTCTGCAGTTCCTCTGTGGCTCTCAATAGGGGAGCTGGGTGTTGCTTGTCTGTAATAGAATAACACGATTTTAATCTCCAGTAAAATGAGACATTATAATATATAATAATTCTTTCCAGGCATACAGTTTACAGGTCGGTTTAGGAAAACTTTTAAAATTCATGTTGATTGTGAAAATGAAACAAATTATAAAATACAGATAAGTATGTGGAGAAAAATTCTGTAACCTGTCAAGTAGAAAGAACCAACATCAGTCATCAATCTCAGTTCATCAACATCAGTTCTAATCCCTTCCCTCCTCATCTTTTGTCCTTCTACCCCTATTTTTCTCCCCCTCTGCCCCATTTAAATACTACCTATTGCAAATTGCCTTTGAATAAAGCTATCAATTCACATTTCAACAATGTTGTGTGAGGGTGCCCAGTCTCCCACACTGGCTGTCACCCTTCTTCTGAGTCCTTGACAAACTAGCAAGAAAAGTTGTCACATTGTTTTAATTGGTTAAAGAAAAAACCCTAGTGTTTCTGAATCATGATTTCATATCAGCATTTGAGTGATGCAGTTAGGTATAAGATGTATATCTCAGGTTCAGAGAGAGAGAGGTAGAGCTCCTGGTGTACTAAGTAGAATACTAAGATTCACATAACTTGGGGAAATTCCGGGTGACCCTGTGGGCAGTACTCTCTCTACATACACATAGACCGAAGTCAAAATGTGTGTCAATGAGGAAAATGCTGGGAACCACCATTCCACTGTGTATGGCAAGGAGTCAGTGTAGGAAGAACATAACAAACCACTGTGAGTTAGAATTCATGGCCTTGCCTG
The DNA here is from genome assembly GCA_029783875.1 of Phataginus tricuspis. Taxonomy (NCBI): domain Eukaryota; kingdom Metazoa; phylum Chordata; class Mammalia; order Pholidota; family Manidae; genus Phataginus; species Phataginus tricuspis. Next base: position 14,460,055 of record JAQQAC010002629.1, on the reverse strand, counting down.
GGTTTGCAAGAGGTAATAGTTGGGAAGTAGAAATACTGATTCAAAGTATGGCTCTGGGCTCTGGCCATCCCTTGCTTTCTGGCTGTGTGATTTTAGGTAATTAGAATTAGACACTTTAGGTAATTAGACACTTAGTGTCTCAGTTTTACTATCCATAGAGACAGTAATAGCATCTCTCTTATTGACTTGTTGCAAAGATTTACTAAGGTAGTGGGTGGAAAGCTCTTAGCACAGTACCCAATGCACTAAAAACATTACTAGTAGGACTGAACACCTTCATACATCTGCTGGCCATTTGCATTCCTTTTGTATTGTTTGATACTACCTTTTGTCAACTTTTCCTTTGGGGTTTGAATTTTTCTTTTTGACTTAAAAGAACACTTCATTAAGAATTTTGTATTTTTCCAAGGCTCCATTTCCAGTTGCAATTTTTACGTTTTAATTTTTTATTTATTATACTGTTTTAAAATTAACCAAATAAGGCCACTCTTCCTTTGTGGTGTTTGCCTATGTTGTTATTCCTAAGAAGCACTGTGCATGTTTATATATTCACCAATATTTAAGCTTCATGCTTCATTTTTAAGGGCAAATCTCTAATTCTTCAGTGTGTTGGTATCAGCTAGGGAATACTTTTTCTCAAATGGTTAGTTGCATTAACAGTCCTTATTGCATTGTACACAGTATTTCCTTTTCATGCAAATTTTGTTATATACTTAGATCTGTTTTTTTTTTTCTTTATGACTATATGCATGTTTCTGTTTTAAAGTTATTTTAAATACTACATCTTTATTTGTCCACTTTATTAGCTGGCTTGGCAGGTCATCCCCTCCCTCTAAATAATTATTACTCCAAAAGTATTTTCTTGTCTATCTTGTTTTTATTCCCAGTGAACCCTAAAATCATTTTTAAAGAAAATTTAAAATTCCTAGTTGTTTTTTTATTAGAATTACATTAAAATGTTAGACAAATTTAGAACTTATTGACATCTTTATAATATTTTCTATTTTCCTTTCAAATACACACACATATTAAGTTGAACTATATGAAATTGCCCCATTTGTAAGTCCAAAATTATTGAATAACACAATATTCAGTAACATTAATATGTATATATGTATTAGCACATTGGCTAGAGCTTTAGAACAATGTTAAATAAAGAGTGCTAAAAAGCAGGCATCCTTACCTTTTTCTCGTCTTTGTAGGGAAATACCATAAGTGTTTCATTGTGAAGTACGATAGCGGTAGTTGGTTGAAATTAGATGTTCTTGATAATAGGAAATTTCTTGTATTTTTAAGTTATTAGGGATGGATGTTATGCTTTATCCGTTGAAATTTTCTTATATTTCTTTAAGCTGCTGATTTTTGTGGTTTGAATTAAAACAGCAATTATCTTAACTCAGCCCCCTGAACTTTCTCGGTACATTACCTTATATATCTACTCCCTTTAGAAAACCTACTGATGCCCTAACAGCTAAAGCCACACTCTTAACACTTTCACAGGTGTGCTCCTTTTAGTTTTGTGTGTGTGTGTATTTTTTTTTAAACAAAATTCTTTAAAAGTTTTTGAAATATTTCAGGCAACGCAAAAAGCTCTCAATAGTAGTAGCAATAACAACAAAAAATCGTTTTGAGGATAAATAAGAAATGTGCAGAATCTGAGTAAAACTTTAAGACATCTTTGAAGGCAGAGAAGTAGATATGAATAGCAGAAAGAATCCTTACACTTGGATAGGAGAACTCAGTATCATGAAGATGACTGTTCCCCCAAGCTAATATTAATTTAGCACAAATGCAATCAAAAAGTACCAACAAAACCTTTTTATAGAGTTAGAAAGTTGATGTTAAGATTCATATGGAAAAACAAACATGTAATGCTGGAAAAATAAACATGTAATGCTGGGAAAATGATGCAAAAGAAAGGTTATGAGGTGTGACTAGCACAGGTGGTTATTAAGACATATACTCTTAAGCCATTGTGTATTGGGAAAAGTGTAAGGTATTGGTATATAAATAGATAAGTGGAATAGAATAGAAATCCATAAATAAACTTATTTGTAAGTGCATGTGGTTTATGCCAAATACCTGCCTTCCTTCTGGAGTCTGGAATGTGCTAGGCAGAGGGTGCCTTGTGTGAGCAGCCCCCAGTTAAAACCTGGGACCCTATGTTAGTTTCATTCCGATTGCTGCTGTAGCAAATTACCACAAATTTAGTGACTTAAAACAAAGCAAATTTATTCTCTTGCATTTCTGAAGGGCAGAATTCTAAGATGTTAGCAAGCCTGTGTTCCTTCTAGACGCTTCAACAAAGAGTCTGTTTCCTTGCCTTTGTGGGCTTCTAGAGGCCTCCTGCATTCCTTGATTCATGGCCTGTTCCTGACATCACTCCACTGTCTTGCTTTGTTTCAAATTCTTTGTAGTCACATCACCTTTTGTCCCACTGATTTCCTGCCTCTGTTTTACGAAGATCACTGTGATTATATCAGACCCATCCAGATAATCCAGGATAATCCCTCATTGCAAAATCCTTAATTTAATCACATCCACAAAATCCCTTTTGCTATATAAAATAACATTCACAGATTCCGGGGATTGGGATGTGAGCATTTTAGGGAGCCATTGTTCAGCCTACCGCAGATAAGACAGTGAGTCTGTGCTTGAGCTTCCCTGGGGGATGAGACACCATAAGCACAAACAACAAAAGAACAAATAGATAAACTGGGCATCATCAAAATGAAAAAGTTCTGTGCTTCGAAGGACACTACCAAAAAAATTAAAAGACAACCCACAGAATGGAAGAAAATTTTTTCAAATCACATATCTGATAAAGACATGTATCTAGAATATATAAAGAACTCTTACAACTCAATAGAAAAAGACAATTAAGAAATGGACAAGGGATCTGAATAAGCATTTCTCCAAAGAAGATTTACAATAACCACATGAAAAGATACTCAATATCATTAGTCATCCAAGAAATAAAAATGAAAACCAAAATGAAATAGCACTTTACTCCACTAGTATGGTTGTAATGAAAATGACAGATAAGTGTTGATGAGGATGTGGAGAAATTGGAGTGTCATATTGTTTCTATTAGGGATATAAGATGGTGCAGCCGCTTTGGAAACAGTCTGGCAGTTTCTCAAAATGCTAAATATAGTCAGCATATGATCCAGCAATTCCCCTGGGTATATTCCCAAAAAGAAATGAAAACATTGTACAGGAATGCTCACGGAAGTAATTTTCATAATAGCAAAAAAGTAGAAATGATGCTATGAATAACTTTGTACATAGATATTTATATGTCAGAAGTTTATTGTTAGCATCAATTCCTAAGACTGGGATTACTCGGTTGAAATTATAAACATGTAAGTAGTTGTCCCAGATATTGTGCCAAATTGCTTTCCATTAAGGCTGTACATTTTTTGCACTTCCACCAGCAAGGTGGTGCCTTCCCACAGCTTCAACAGAGGTGCTACCAAGTTTTTTAACTTTTGCCAATCAGATATGTTAGAAATGTTATTTGCTTTTTTTCTTAGACAAAAAGAACGTTTGTCAATTTTTAAATAACTTTATTGAGATATAATTCACATATCATACAGATTCCAACTTAAAACACACAATGAATACTTTTCAGTATATTCAGAGTTGTGCAGTCATTACCACTAATTCCAGAATATTTTCATCACTCCAAAAAGAAACCCATACCTACTGGCAGGTACTTCCCATTCCTAACTCCTTCAGCCCTAGACAACCTCTAGTCTATACTTCTGTCTCTATGGGTTTGCATATTCTGGATATGTCATTTAAATGTCATTTTGTGGTCATACACAGTCTTTTTGTGACAGGCTTTGTTCACTCGGTGTAATGTGTTCAAAGTTCATCATTATTTGTAATTGACAAATACTGGAAACTGCTTAAATGTCTAATTGAATACATTGTATCCACATGATGGATTATTATTGTAAAAAACAATACTTGTAAAAAAGAATGAGGAAAATATCTAGAATCTGATATTCAGTGATTACCTGAATACATTGCAAAATGAAAGCACCAGGGTATGAAAGAAAGAGGAAGGGAGGGAGGGAGGGAGAGAGTGTGTATAGTATGCTACGTTAACAAATTTTTTTTACTGACTTTTTTGGTGTGTAGTTCTATGAATTTTAAAAGATGTATAAATTTGTTCAAACCACCACCACAATCAGGGTACAGAACAGTTCTGTTATCCCAAAAAACTTGCTCATGCTTTGCCATTATAGTCACACCCTCTGTTGACACTTCTAACCTCCGGCAGCCAATGAGCTGGAGTTTCTTTGAGAGAAGTTTGTTTAATTACAATCTCAATTTTTAAGATCAGGGCTATTTAGGTTATCTGTCTCTGTGCGCTTTGGTAGTCTTTCAAAGAAATTATCCATTTCACTTAAGTTGTCAGGTTTATTAACAAAGTTCTGTTATCTTGAATACTTAGAGAATCTGTAGTGCTGACACCACTCATTCCTGATACTTATAATTTGTGTCTTCTCTCTTTTTTCTTGATCTGGCTGGCTGGAGGTTTGTGAACTTTAATATTCTTCTCCCAAAAAAGCAGCTTTCAGTTTTACTTTTTTTTTCTCTTTTTTTTTGTTGATTTCTACTAAGATTTGTATTAATTATTCATAGTTTTAGGGGGAAAGCATTCAGTTTTTCACCTTGAAGGGTGATGTTAGCTATAGGGTTTTTTTTTTTCATAGATACCCTTTCTCAGGTTGAGGAAGTTCTCTTTTATGGTTGGTTTTATCTTTTATCCTCTTTATTTTCTCAGTTTCTTCAGGTGGAAACTGAGATTTTTTTATTTTGAGGCCTTTGGGGGATTTACCAAGGGTCTTTTTGTTATTGAGTTACACTTTAATTCCATTCTGGTATGATTTGAATCCTTTTGAATTTAAGATTGTTTTATGATCTAGACTATGGGCTTACCTTGGTAAATGTTCTGTTGTGCATTTGAGAAGAATATGGAATTCTATTGTTGGAGTGTTCTATAAATGTCAGGTCAGGTTAGTTACTGGTATTGTGCGAGTTTACCATTTCCTCATTGATTTTTGGTTCACTTGTTTTATCAGTCACTGAGAAAGGAATAGTAAAATCTCTGGCCATAATTAAGTTATCACTACACCTGGATTATTCCATGAAGTTAATTTTAGTAAAAATATATAGTTTGCAAAAATGAGAAAGAAATCTCTGACCATAATTGTGTGTTTGTCTATGTCTCCTTGCAGTTTTCTCAGTTTTTGCTTTATGCATTTTAAGGCTCTTCTATTAGGTGTATAATATTTAGATTGTCTGTTCTCTTGATGAATTACACCTTTTTCATAATGAAGTGACCTTTTTTATCCCTGGTATTATTCTTTGCTCTGAAATCTTTCATACTAATTTAACCACTCCAGCTTTCTTTTGACTAGTGTTAGTATGCTATATATTTTTTCATCTGTTTCCTTAACCTATTTGTGTTTTTATATTTAAAGTGTTTTTTTTTTGTAGAGTTGAGTCTTGCTGTTACCAAATATGAAAATCTCTACTTTTTAATTGTAGTGATTAGACTAGTTACATTTAACGTGATTATTGGTATGATTAAGGTTGAGTTTGTCATCTTGCTCTTAGTTATCTGTTTTACCTGGGTTTTTTTTTGTAATTCTTTTGTGTTAAAATATAATTGATATACACTCTTATGAAAGTTTCACATGAAAAACAATGTGGTTACTACATTCACCCATATTATCAAGTCCCCACACATACCCCATTGCGGTTACTGTCCATCAGTGTAGTAAGATGCCACAGATTCACTATTTGCCTTCTCTGTGCTACACTCTTCCACATGACCCCCCACACCACGTGTACTAAACATAATACCCCTCAATCCCCTTCTCCCTTCTTCCCCACCAGCCCTCCCACGCTCCTCCCCTTTAGTAAATACTAGTCCCTTCTTGGAGTCTGTGAGTCTGCTGCTGTTTTGTTCCTTCAGTTTTGCTTTGTTGTTATACTCCACAAATGAGGGAATCATTTGGTATTTGTCCTCTGCCTGGCTTATTTCACTCAGCATAATATCCTCCAGCTCCATCCATGTTGTTGCAAATGGTAGGATTTGTTTCTTTCTCATGGCTGAATAGTATTTCATTGTGTATATGTACCACATTTTCTTTATCCATTCATCTACTGATGGACACTTAGGTTGCCTCCATTTCTTGGCTATTGTAAATAGTGCTGCAATAAACATAGAGAGGATATATCTTTTTGAATCTGAGAAGGTGTATTCTTAGGGTAAATTCCTAGGAGTGGGATTCCCAGGCCAAATGGTATTTCTATTTTAAGTTTTTTGAGGAACCTCCATATTGCTTTCCACAATGGTTGAACTAGCTTACATTCCCACCAGCAATGTAGGAAGGTTCCCCTTTCTCCACATCGTTGCCAGAGTTTGTTGTTCTTAGTCTTTTCGGTGCTGGCTGTACTTACTGGTGTGAGGTGATATCTCATTGTGGTTTTAATTTGCATTTCCCTGATGATCAGTGATGTGGAGCATCTTTTTATGTGTCTGTTGGCCATCTGAATTTCTTCTTTGGAGAATTATCTCTTCATATCCTCTGGCCATTTTTTAATTGGGTTATTTGCTTTTTGGGTGTTGAGGTGTGTGAGTTCTTTATATATTTTAGATGTTAAGCTCTTGTCAGATAATATCACTTACAAATATATTCTCCCATACTGTAGGATGCCTTTTTGTTCTGTTGATGGTGTTCTTTGCTGTACAGAAGCTTTTAAGTTTCATGTAGTCCCATGTGTTCATTTTTGCTTTTGTTTCCCTTAATGAGGAGATGCACTCAGAAAAAAGTTGCTCATGTTTATATTCAGATCTTTGCCTATGTTGTCTTTTAAGAGTTTTTTTTGCTATTATTAATATACACTTACATGAGCAACATTGTGATTACTAGACTCCCCCCATTATCAAGTCCCCACCACATACCCCATTGCAGTCACTGTCCATCAGCATAGAAGGATGTTATAGATCACTACTTGTCTTCTCTGTGTTATACTGCCTTCCCCATATACCACCACCCCACCCTCACCCCTACTACATTATGTGTGCTAGTTATGATAGCCCTTTTCCCCCTTATACATTCCTTCCCACCCCTCTTCCCCAGTCCCTTTCCCTTTGGTAACTGTTAGTCCATTCTTGGGTTCTGTGAGTCTGCTGCTGTTTTGTTCCTTCACTTTTTTCTTTGTTCTTATACTCCACAGATGAGTGAAATCATTTGATACTTGTCTTTCTCTGCCTGGCTTATTTCTCTGCGCATAATACCCTCTAGGTCCATCCATGTTGTTGCAAATGGAAGGATTTGTTTTCTTTGGCTGAATAATATTCCATTGTGTATATATATCACATCTTCTTTATCCATTTATCTACTGATGGACACTTAGGTTG
>JAQQAC010002629.1:14404866-14452508 GCA_029783875.1 Phataginus tricuspis | reverse complement strand
TCTGCTGCTGTTTTGTTCCTTCACTTTTTTCTTTGTTCTTATACTCCACATATGAGTGAAATCATTTGATACTTGTCTTTCTCTGCCTGGCTTATTTCTCTGCGCATAATACCCTCTAGGTCCATCCATGTTGTTGCAAATGGAAGGATTTGTTTTCTTTGGCTGAATAATATTCCATTGTGTATATATATCACATCTTCTTTATCCATTTATCTACTGATGGACACTTAGGTTGCTTCCATTTCTTGGCTATTGTAAATAGTGCTGTGCTAAACATAGGGGTGCATATGTATTTTTCAAACTGGGCTGCTGCATTCTTAGGGTAAATTTCTAGGAGTGCAATTCCTGGGTCAAATGGTATTTCTATTTGAGTTTTTTGAGGAACCTCCATACTGCTTTCTACAATGGTTGTACTAATTTAAATTCCCATCAGCAGTGTAGGAGGGTTACCCTTTCTCCACATCCTCACCAACATTTGTTGTTGTTTGTCTTTTGGATGGTGGCCATCCTCACGGGTGTGAGGTGATTTCTCATTGTGGTTTTAATTTGCATTTCTCTGATGACTAGTGATGTGGAGCATCTTTTCATGTGCCTGTTGGCCATCTGAATTTCTTCTTTGGAGAAGTGTCTGTTCAACTCCTCCACCCATTTTTTAATTGGCTTATTTGCCTTTTGTTTGTTGAGGTGCATGAGCTCTTTATATAATTTGGCTGTCAACCCCTTATTGGGTATGTCATTTATGAATATGTTCTCCCATACTGTAGGATGTCTTTTTGTTCTACTGATGGTATCCTTTCCTGTACAGAAGCTTTTTAGTTTGATATAGTCCCACTTGTTCATTTTGGCTTTTGTTTCCCTTGCCCGGGGAGATATGCTCATGTTTATGTCCAAGAGATTTTTGCCTATATTTTTTTCTAAGAGTTTTATGGTTTCATGACTTACATTCAGGTCTTTGATCCATTTTGAGTTTACTTTTGTGTTGGGGTTAGACTGTAATCCATTTTCATTCTCTTACATGTAGCTGTCCAGTTTTGCCAACACCAGCTGTTGAAGAGGCTGTCATTTCCCCATTGTATATCCATGGCTCCTTTATCATATATTAATTGACCATATATGCTTGGGATTATATCTGGGCTCTCTATTCTGTTCCACTGGTCTATGGGTCTATTCTTGTGCCAGTACCAAATTGTCTTGATTACTGTTTTTTGTAGTAGAGCTTGAAGTCGGAGTGTAATTCCCCCTGCTTCATTCTTCCTTCTCATCTTCTGAGAGTTTTATGTTTTCATGACTTACATTCAGGTCTTTGATCCATTTCGGGTTTACTTTTGTGTATGGAGTTACACAATAATCCAGTTTCATTCTCTTGCATGTAGCTGTCCAGTTTGGCCAACACCAATTGTTGAAGAGGCTCTCATTTCCCCATTGTATGTCCATGGCTCCTTTATCATATATTAACTGACCATATATGGTTGGGTTTATATCAGGGCTCTCTTGTCTTTTCCATTGGTCTATGGGTCTGTTCTTGAGCCGGTACCAAATTATCTTGAGTACTGTGGCTTTGTAGTAGAGCTTAAAGTTTGGGAGCATAATCCCCCCAGCTTTATTCTTCCTTCTCAGGATTGCTTTGACTATTTGGGGTCTTTTATGGTTCCATATGAATTTTAGAACGATTTGCTCCAGTTCGTTGAAGAATGCTATTGGTATTTTGATAGGAATTACATTGAATCTGTATGTTAGTTTAGGCAGGATGGCCATTTTAACAATACTAATTCTTCCTGTTGATGAGCATGGGATGTGTTTCCATTTATTGGTATCTTCTTTAATTTCTCTCAGGAGTGTCTTGTAGTTTTCAGAGTACAGGTCTTTCACTTCCTTGGTTAGGTTTATTCCTAGGTACTTTAATCTTTTTGATGCAATTGTAAATGGAATTGTTTTTCTGATTTCTCTTTCTGCTAGTTCATCATTAGTGTATAGGAATGCAACAGATTTCTGTGTATTAATTTTGTGTTCTGCAATTTTGCTGAATTCTGATATTAGATCTAGTGGTTCTGTAGTGGATTCTTTAGAGTTTTTTATGTACAATATCATGTAATCTGCAAACTGGGACAGTTTAACTTCTTCCCTACCAATCTGGATCCCCTTTATTTCTTTGTGTTGTCTAATCGCTGTGGCGAGGGCCTCCAGAACTATGTTGAATAAAAGTGGAGAGATAAGGCATCCTTGTCTTGTTCCCAATTTTAAAGTAAAGGCTTTCAGTTTCTCACTGTTGAGTTTAATGTTGGCTGTGGGTTTGTCATATATGGCCTTTATTATGTTGAGGTACTTGTGCTCTATACCCATTTTGTTGAGAGTTTTTATCATGAATGGATGTTGAATTTTTTCAAATGCTTTTTCAGCATCTGTGAAGATGATCATGTGGTTTTGTCCTTTTTGTTGATGTGGTGGATGATGTTCATTGATTTTCTGATATTGTACCATCCTTGCATCCCTGGAATAAATCATACTTGATCATGATGGATGATCTTTTTGATATATTTTTTAATTCGGTTTGCTAATATTTTGTTGAGTATTTTTGCATGTATGTTCATCAGGGATATTGGTCTGTAATTTTCTTTTTTTGTGGTGTATTTGCTTGGTTTTAGTATTAGAGTGATGTTGGCCTCATAGAATGAATTCGGAAGTATTCCCTCTTCTTCTACTTTTTGGAAAACTTTAAGGAAGATGGGTGTTAGATCTTCACTAAATGTTTGATAAAATTCAGCCGTGAAGCCACCTGGTCCAGGCATTTTGTTCTTAGGTAGTTTTTTGATTACTAATTTAATTTTGTTGCTGGTGATTGGTCTATTCAGATTTTCTGTTTCTTTCTGTGTCAGCCTTGGAAGGTTTTATTTTTCTAGAAAGTTGTCCATTTCTTCTAGGTTATCCAGTTTGTTACCATATAATTTTTCATAGTATTCTCTCATAATTCTTTGTATTTCTGTGGTGTCTGTAGTGATTTTTCCTTTCTCATTTCTGATTCTGTTTATGTGTGTAGACTCTCTTTTTTTCTTGATAAATCTGCCTAGGGGTTTATCTATTTTGTTTATTTTCTTGAAGAACCAGCTCTTGCTTTCATTGATCCTTTCTATTGTTTTATTCTTCTCGGTTTTATTTATTTCTGCTCTAATCTTTATTATGTCCCTCCTTTTACTGACTTTGGGCCTCATTTGTTCTTCTTTTTCTAGTTTCGTTAATTGTGACTTTAGACTGTTCATAAGGGATTGTTCTTCTTTCCTGAGATAGGCCTGTATTGCAATATACTTCCCTCTTAGCACGGCCTTCGCTGTTTTCTACAGATTTTGCAGTGTTGAATTATTGTCATTTTTCTCCATATATTGCTTGATCTCTGTTTTTAGTTGGTCATTGATCCATTGTCTCACCTGTTCTTTATTCCCTTTTTTTTAATCTGCCTTCTTCTGGATTTTTTTATCACATTTTATATCAGTTTCATTTGTTCACTATAACTCTTTGTTTTGTTATTCACTTGTTGCTTGTATACATCTCCATCATAATTAACCTTTAAGTGATGCTACACCACTTATAATAGTTTTTTTTAGCCCTTATGCTATTGTTGTCTTATCTTTTATGTTACATGTTTTATGCCCCACTACATTGTTGTGGTTTTTGTTTAAACTGTCAATGATTTTTTTAATTTAAGATATATAAAACATATATTAGTATATATTAAGAGATATACACACATATTTATATAATTAACTTGTAGTTACCATTTCCAGTTATTTTATTCTTTTGTTTATCCATATATCTGTCTGTTACCACTTTCTTCTGCCTGAAGGATTTCCTTTAACATTTCTTGTAGTATCTGTTAATAATGAATTCTCATAGCTTTTGTATATCTGAAAAGGTCTTTATGTTGCGTTTTTTTTTAATGTTCTTTTGCTGGGTATAGAATTACAGGGTGACATGTTCTTTTTAATGTTCTTTTAGTGTTTTAAAGATGTTATCGTTACTGTCTTTATCTTTGTTCCCCTGTATGTAAAATATGTTTTTTATCTTTATGTTTTTGATATTTTCTCTTTTAACTTGTTTCAAGCAACCTGATTTGATGTTTCTTGTTGTTTTTTATGTTTCTTGCCATTAGGGTTTGTGAGTTTCTTGAAGCGAATAATTTATAGTTTTCATTAAGTTTGTGCAATTTTCAGCTATTATTTCTTTAAATATATTTCTTGCTCTCTCTAACCTGAATTTGGAACTCTAATTATCCATATATTAGGGGCTTGAAGTTGATCCCACAGGTCACTGTACCAGTTAGGTTTTGCATTTTTCTCTTGTGTGTTTCTTTTGGATAGGTTATATTGCTGTGCCTTCAAGTCCATTAATCTTTTTGTTCATAATGTCTCATCTGCCATTAATCCCACCCACTGTAAATTTTCCCACACATTATGCTTTTCATCTCTAGAAATATGATTTCAGTCCTGTTTATCTCTTTCACTTCTCTATTTAACTTTTTGAATATATGCAACACACTTACAATAACTTTTTTATTGTTTTATCAGGTAATTCTAACATCTGTGCCAGTTCTGGGTGGATTTCAACTGATTATTCTCCTCACATGGGTTCATGTTTTCTTACCTCTATATGTGCTTGGTAATCTTTAATTGGATGCCAGACATTGCAAATTTTAGTTTGTTGGATGCTGTACTTTTATATTGCCAGAAATATTCTTGAGCTTTGTTCAAAGATGCAGTAAAGTTCCTTGAAACAGTTTGATCTTTTGGGGGTCTTGTTTTCTAAAATTTGTTAGGTTGATCTGAATCTCAGTCTAGGATGGATTATTCCCCACAGCTGAGACACAACCTTCCTGAGAACTCTATTCAAAACCCCATGAATTATGGGTTTTTCCAGTTTGGTGGAAACAGGTGACTGGCTCTGTGCGAGCACCAGGCACTGTTGACTCTAATCTTTTTGGGCAGGTCTTTCTCAGCCTTAGGTAGTTACCTCACACACATGTGCTAATCAGTACTTTGCTGAGTACTTGATGGAAAGTCTCTGGAGCTCTTCAGGTTCTCTGTGCAGCTCTCATTTCTGGTTCTCTGTCCTATGAAGTCTCACTGCCTTGGTTTACTTGGACTCCCAGATCTGTCTCTTCAACTCAGGGGGTCCATAATGCTCTCTCAGTTTCCCATTCCTGCGCTGTGGCCTAGTTACTCTCTCAAAGCAGTTAGCTGGAACAGTCATAGGGCCCACCTCATTTGTTTCCCATCTTATGGGGATTGTTATCCTTCACTGGCTGATATGTAGAGTCTGAAAACTATCATTTTATGTATTTTGTCTGAGTGTTTGGAGTTACAGGAGAGAAGGTACATATGGTCCCTTTTACTCCATCATGATCAGAAGCAGAAGTCTAGACATTTATATCAGTTGTTATTCGCCAGTATAGCCAGTGTTGCTGTTTTCAGGTGTTATCCCTGAACCTGTTGTTGCAGAAAAAATTTGGTAATTACTGTTAAATTATTATTATAAAGTATAATTAATATTATTGTATTAGTTTCCCATTGCTGCCATAACAATAATCAAAACGTTTGTGGCTTCAAATAGCACTAGTTTCTTATTTTACCGTTCTGGAGCTCAGAAGTCTGAAATTGTTCTCTTATTAGGACTGTGTCCTTTCCGGAGTCTGTAGGGGAGAATGTGTTTGCTTGACTTTTTGAGCTTCTAGAGGCCACCCATATTCCTTGGCTTGTGACCCTGCCCTCCATATTCAAAGCCAGAAACATCTGGCCAAGTCCTTCTTAGCTGCCACCTCTCTGCACCCCACATCCATTTTTAAAGATACTGGGACCACCCAGATAATCCAGAATAATCTCTTTATTTTAAAGTCAGCTGATTACAAATTTAATGCCATCTGCAACCATAATTCCCTTTGCCTTGTGGCCTAACATAGTCACAAGTTCTGAATGAGGTAGAATGTGGACTTCCAGGGGGTTGAGGAACATTATTCTTCCTGCCACTGATAGATGGCTTTCACCTTCCTTCTCCTCTCCTTCAGGCATTTTTGTTTTGACGGTGAAAAAAAAATGACCTGTTAAAGATTTTCTTCCATACATTAAAAAGTATTATTAGAAACAGTGAACTCAGTAAACCTACACTTTTTTTTGGTATTATTAATATACAATTACATGAGCAACATTATGGTTACTAGACTCCCGCTATTATCAAGTCCCCACCACATACCCCATTACAGTCACTGTCCATCAGCGTAGTGAGATGCCATAGAATCACTACTTGTCTTCTCTGTGTTAAACTGCCTTCCCCATTTCCCACCCCACTACATTATGTGTGCTAATCATAATACCCCTTGTTCCCCCTTATCCCACCCTTCCCACCCATCCTCCCCAGTCCCTTTCCCTTTGGTAACTATTAGTCAATTCTTGGATTCTGTAACTCTGCTGCTGTTTTGCTCCTTCGGTTTTTTTTGTTGTTCTTATACTCCATAGATGAGTGAAATCATTGATACTTGTCTTTCTCCGCCTGATTTATTTCACTGAGCATAATACCCTCTAGCTCTATCCATGTTGTTGCAAATGGTAGAATTTGTTTTCTCCCTATGGCTGAATGATATTCCATTGTGTATATGTACCACACCTGCCTTATCCATTCATCTACTGATGGACACTTAGGTTGCTTCCATTTCTTGGCTATTGTAAATAGTGCTGCGATAAACATAGGGGTGCATATGTCTTTTTCAAACTGGGCTGCTGCATTCTTAGGGTAAATTCCTAAGAGTGGAATTCCTGGGTCAAATGATACTTCTATTTTGAGTTTTTTGAGGGACCTCCATACTGCTTTCCACAATGGTTGAACTAATTTACATTCCCACCAGCAGTATTGGAGGGTTCCCCTTTCTCCACATCCTCGCCGACATTTGTTGTTGTTTGTCTTTTGGATGGTGGCCATCCTAACTGGTGTGAGGTGATATCTCATGGTTTTAATTTGCATTTCTCTGATGATTAGTGATGTGGAGCATCTTTTCATGTGCCTGTTGGCCATTTGAATTTCTTCTTTGGAGAAGTGTCTGTTCAGCTCCTCCACTCATTTTTTAATTGGCTTATTTGCCTTTTGTTTGTTAATGTGCATGAGCTCTTTATATAATTTGGGTGTCAACCCCTTATCGGATATGTCGTTTATGAATATGTACTCCCATACTGTAGGATGTCTTTTTGTTCTACTGATAGTGTCCTTTGCTGTACAGAAGCTTTTTAGTTTGATATAGTCCCACTTGTTCATTTTTGCATTTGTTTCCCTTGCCCATGGAGATATGTTCATGAAGAAGTTGCTCATGTTTATGTCCAAGAGAGTTTTGCCTATGTTATCTTCTAAGAGTATTATGGTTTCATGACTGACATTCAGGTCTTTGATCCATTTTGAGTTTACTTTTGTGTGTGGGGTTAGACAATAATCCAGTTTCATTCTCTTACATGTAGCTGTCTACTTTTGCCAACACCAGCTGTTGAAGAGGCAGTCATTTCCCCATTGTGTATCCATGGCTTCTTTATCGTATATTAATTGACCGTATATGCTTGGGTTTATATCTGCACTCTCTTGTCTGTTCCACTGGCCCATGGGTCTTTTCTTGTGCCCGTATCAAATTGTCTTGATTAGTATAGCTTTGTAGTAGAGCTTGAAGTCAGGGAGCATAATTCCTCCCTGCCTTATTTTTCCTTCTCAGGATTACTTTGGATCTTCGGGGTCTTTTGTGGTTCCATATGAATTTTAGTACTATTTTCCCTAGTTCATTGAAGAATGCTGTTAGTATTTTGATAGGGATTGCATTGCATCTGTAGATTGCTTTAGGCACGATGGCCATTTTGACAATATTAATTCTTCTTATCCATGAGCACGGGATGTGTTTCCATTTACCGGTATCTTCTTTAATTTCTCTCATAAGTGTCTTGTAGTTTTCAGAGTATAAGTCTTTCACTTCCTTGGTTAGGTTTATTCCTAGGTATTTTATTATTTTTGATGCAATTTTGAATGGAATTATTTTCCTGATTTCTCTTTCTGCTAGTTCATTGTTAGTGTATAGGAATGCAACAGATTTCTGTGTATTAATTTTGTATCCCACAACTTTACTGAATTCATATATCAGATCTATTAGTTTTGGGGTGGATTCTTTAGGGCTTTTTATGTACAATGTCATCTGCAAACAGGGACTTTTTGACATCTTTCTTACTAATCTGGATGCCTTTTATATCTTTGTGTTGTCTAATTGCTGTGGCTAGGACCTCTAGCACTATGTTGAATAAAAGTGGGGAGAGTGGGCATCCCTGTCTTGTTCCCAATCTTGAAGGAAAAGGTTTCAGCTTCTCACTGTTGAGTATAATGTTGGCTGTGGGTTTGTCATATATAGCCTTTATGATGTTGAGGTAGTTGCCCTCTATACCCATTTTGTTGAGAGTTTTTATCATGAATGGATGTTGAATTTTGTCGAATGCTTTTTCGGCATCTATGCAGATGATCATGTGGTTTTTGTCCTTTTTGTTGATGTGGTGGATGATGTTGATGAATTTTCCAATGTTGTACCATCCTTGCATCCCTGGGGTGAATCCCACTTGATCATGATGGATGATCATTTTGATGTATTTTTGAATTCGGTTTGCTAATATTTTGTTGAGTATTTTTGCCTCTATGTTCATGAGGGATATTGGTCTGTGTTTTTCTTTTTTTGTGCTGTCTTTGCCTGGTTTTGGTATTAGAGTGATGTTGGCTTCGTAGAATGAGTTTGGGAATTTTTCCTCCTCTTCTACTTTTGCGAAAACATTGAGGAGGATGGGTATTAGGTCTTCAGTAAATGTTTGATAAAATTCAGCAGTGAAACTGTCTGTGCCAGGATGTTTGTTCTTAGGTAGGTTTTTGATTACCAATTCAATTTCTTTGCTGGTAATTGGTCTATTCAGATTTTCTGTTTCTTCCTGGGTCAGCCTTGGAAGGTTGTATTTTTCTAGCAAGTTGTCCATTTCTTCTAGGTTATCCAGTTTGTTTCCATATAATTTTTCATAGTGTTCTCTCATAATTCTTTGTATTTCTGTGGTGTCTGTAGTGATTTTTCCTGTCTCATTTCTGATTATGTTTATTTGTGTAAACTCTCTTTTTTTCTTGGTAAGTCCGGCTAGGGGTTTGTCTATTTTATTTTCTCAAAGAACCAGCTCCTGCTTTTATTGACTCTTTCTATTGTTTTAGTCTCCTCAGGTTTATTTATTTCCACTCCAATATTTATTATGTCCCTCCTTCTACTGACTTTGGGCCTCATGTGTTCATCTTTTTCTTGTTTCATTATTTGTGAGTTTAGACTGTTCATTTGGGATTGTTCTTCTTTCCTGAGGTAGGCCTGTATTGCAGTATACTTCCCTCTTAGCACGGCCTTTGCTGCGTCCCACAGATTTTATAGTGTTGAATTATTGTTGTCGTTTGTCTCCATATATTGCTTGATCTTGGTTTTCATTTGGTCATTGATCTACTGATTATTTAGGAGCATATTATTAAGCCTCCATGTGTTTGTGGGCTTCTTCATTTTCTTTAGTAATTTATTTCTAGTTTCATACCTTTGTGATCTGAGAAGCTGGTTAGTACAATTTCAATTTTTTTAATTTCCTGAGGTTCTTTTTGTGGCCTAGTATGTGATCTATTCTGGAAAATGTTACATGTGCCCTTGAGAAGAATGTGTATCCTATTGCTTTTGGATGAAGTGTTCTGTAGATGTCCATTAGGACCATCTGTTCTATTATGTTGTTCAGTGCCTCTGTCTCTTTATTTATTTTCTGTCAGGTTGATCTGCCCTTTGGAGTGAGTGGTGTGTTGAAGTCTCCCAAAATGAATGCATTGCATTCTATTTTCCCCTTTAATTCTGTTAGTATTTGTTTCACATATGTCAGTGATCCTCTGTTGAGTGCATTGATGTTTATAGTTATATCCTCTTGTTGGACTGACCCCTTTATCATTATATAATGTTCTTCTTTGTCTCTTGTTACTTTGTTTGTTTTGAAGTCTATTTTGTCTGATACAAGTATTGCAACTCCTGATTTTTTCTTCCTATTGCATGAAATACCTTTTTCCATCCCTTCACTTTCAGTCTGTGTATGTCTTTGGGTTTGAAGTGAGTCTCTTATAGGATGCATATAGATGAGTCTTGTTTTTTTATCCATTCAGTGACTCTCCATCTTTTGACTATTGCATACAGACCATTTACATTTAGGGTGCTTATCGATAGGTATGTACTTATTGCCATTGCAGGCGTTAGATTCGTGGTTACCAAAGGTTCAGAGTAATTCCCTCACTGTCTAACAGTCTAATTTAACTCACTTCTTATGCTATTACAAACACAACCTAAAGGTTCTTTTTTTTCCTCCTTTTTCTCTCTCCTCAATTCTTGGTATGTTATGAATCATATTCTGTACTCTTTGTCTATCCCTTGGGTGACATCTATTTAGCCTTAGGAATAGTTTCATCTATAGGAGTCCCTCCAAAATGCACTGTAGAGGTGGTTTGTGGGAGTAAATCCTCTCAGCTTTTGCTTATCTGAAAATTGTTTAATCCCTCCTTCAAATGTAAATGATAACCTTGCCGGGTAGAGTATTCTTGGTTCAAGGCCCTTCTGCTTCATTGCATTAAATATATCATGCCACTCCCTTCTGGCCTGTAAGGTTTCTGTTGAGAAGTCTGATGATAGCCTGATGGGTTTTCCTTTGCATGTGATCTTTTTTCTCTCTCTAACTGCTTTTAAAAGTCTGTCTTTGTCTTTGATGTTTGCCATTTTAATTATTATATGTCTTGATGTTGTCTTTCTTGGGTCCCTTGTGTTGGGAGATCTTTGCACCTCCATGGCATGAGAGACTATTTCCTTCCCCCGATTGGGGACGTTTTCAGCAATTACCTCCTCACTGACACTTTCTATCCCTTTTTCTCTCTCTTCTTCTTCTGGTACTCCTATAATGTGAATATTGTTCCATTTGGATTGGTCACACAGTTCTCTCAATATTCGTTCATTCTTAGAGATTCCCTCCATTTTATGTTTCATTTCAGATATGGAATTTCTTAATGATTGAATCTCTGTCTTAAATTTGTTCCTGAGTTCTTGAATATTTTTCTGTACCTACATAAGCATATTTATGATTTTTATTTTGAACTCTTCCAGGAAGATTGGTGAGTTCAGTTTCATTTGGCTTTTTCTGGGGTTTGTGAGATTTTGGTCTGAACCATGTTCTTTTGATGTTTCATATATCTGTGTGGTTCCCTCTAGTGCCCAGAAGCTCCAGTCTCTGGAACTGCTCAGCCCCTAGAGTGAGGTTGGCGTTTGTATGGGATTGGAGCTGGTGCCTGGTGGGGGGAAAGATCTGTTTCCTGATTAGTGTCTGCTGCACCTATCTCCAGTATCAGAGCCAGTGGGCTGAGCACGCAGGTGTAAGCCTCTGTGCTTGGCGTCTCTAGCTGTTGTAGGCAGGGCCTCCCTCTGACTGGCCTGACACCAATGCAAGTTACTGTTGGTTTGCCAGCTGGTGCCATCAGACCAGGAGGAAGGCCCGGCAGAGTGTGTATCACATTGGGGATCTTGGAGCTGAGCAGCCAGCCACGAGTATGGAGTGCCTGAAGCTCTTCAAACTTCCCAATCTGCTGGACAGAGTGTGCCCAGACAACTTTGTCCCCCTATCCCTTCTCCCATGCAGCAAGCTCTGTGCAAATCCCGCCCCTTCAGCAGCCGTCTTGCTGCTAGGAAACCTCTCAGACCATCTGCCTTTCCCTTGTTCCAGAGCAGCTAGGTATGGATGTTGTCCTCCACAAACAGCCAGATCCTGTTTATCTAGCACTCCGCCTGTCCCAGCTCCCCATCCTCCTGTGCACCACACAATGTAGGTGTCTGCTCGCAAAGCAGATCTCCAGGGCTAGGTGTTCAGCAGTCCCAGTATTCCACCCCCTCCCTGTTCCGTTTCTCTTCCTTCTGCCAGTGAGCTGGGGTGGGGGAAGGGCCTGAGTCCCGCCAGATCAAGGCTTTGGTACATTACCCTGTTTCATGAGGTCTGCTCTGTTCATGAGGTCTGTATGCAGTCTGGTGCAGCCTTCTTTTCTGTTGCTGTTTTAGGGTTAGTTGTATTAATTATATTTTCGCACTCTCTGTGGCTTTGGGAGGAGTTCTCTGTCTCACCTCTCACACCGCCATCTTGAATCCTAAGTCCCCAAACCTATACTTTTTAAATCAGTTATGTGTATTTTGTCTATCAGAAATAATATTTAGACAAAATATTTTAATTTCAGTTACAGTTAATATATTTTTATGGATTAAAGTTGTAATTTGATAATTTTCAATGCATTGTGTCTAGCAATCTATTGAAACTTCTCAGGCTTGTGAAGTTGGTTAATTGCCACAAATGTTATTTTAGACAGGTGTCAACCTACCTTAAATTTCAATATTTTTTTATCTTAAAGTCATATAATAGTATCCCCCGCAACTTACCACAATTAACTTTCTGTGCCCTTTGTCACTTTTTATCCTGTGGGGCATCTGGTCACTCCTTGTGTGTGTGCTTTTCCTATCAGGCCTTTAGCAGTGTCATCTCCCTCATGTCAACAATTTCAGTGCTCTTTGACACACGTTAGTACTCTAGACCCATGGTTTTCTCCTTAACTTTCATGATTCTTTGTGAAGGGTTATGTGTACTTAGCATGAATAGAATAATTTATGTATAGCAGCTTTGAGTGAGTGTTTGACTTTTCCTTCCACAGCTGTCTTTGGTTATATTTGACCCCATCTTCCTCATATGTCTAAATAATTGTTGCTGGAATTCTAAAGCACTTGTTTAGTACAGTATTTCTTCGTAAATTTAAGCTAGAAGCCAATGCACAAATGAATAATAATGCAGAATGGTAATGCTGATTTTTCATCATTCTTTTTCCACTCCCCCTTCCCACCGCCCACAATTAAAAAGAAAACAAACTAGGCTTTTATAAATCCAAGCACATTTGAAGATCATTAGGGCCAATTTTTAAACCATACAGTCAAGCCAGTGACATTTGTTTATGAAGCCTTCTGTTGTTCCCTTTTTTCTGCTTTTCTGCCACTGGCACACTTCTAGGCGAAAAGGAGCTAGATGTGCCCAGCATGGTAGACCTGTAAGAGTTGCCCAATGCACTCAGCACTTTGTCCTTGTTGTAGGAAAAGGCCTAGGGTTATCATCCTCTGGCCTCAGTTCTGGGTCATGGACCCTGATTGGCTCAGCATCTGTTCTTTTACCTGGCTGGCTTCTGCCTGGGTTCTGGTGCCTCGTAAATTTGTGAGGTCAAGGCTATGAAGAGGGAAGACCTGTCTCCATTATTAGCTTATAATTTACTAGCTGAGAGTGTCCTTCAGACAGATTATTTAATTGTGGACTTTTCTCAGCTCTAGAATGGGCATACATATGCTTAATAGAGTTGTTAGTCGTTTTACATAGGTACTCAAATTTTAGCTTTTCATATATTTAGGAAGAGTCCCTACTTAAAATTATTTTTCCTTATTTTCTATGCTATTTCCTTAGGCTTGTGTGGCTAGTTATATCTTCCTGCGCCTTTCATCCAGAGAAGGAAACTCCTCATAGAGCTTTTGTCACTTGGATCAGCTCCTTAATACCCTCATGCTCCCTACCAACCAGTTCCTTGGGGGCAGGGGAAATGTAAGGACATGCCCCAAGAGGTAGCCGAATTCTTTAAGGTGTTTTATTTTTAATGTGTGCATATTTTGCATTTCATTATGTGTTGATTTCAATAGAGAAACAATTTTTCCCAAGTGGATACTCCTCGAGCTGTCTCATGTTTCCTGTTTCTAGTTCACAGCAGCACATTTCTGGAAACATTCTCTACTGGCTATAGCAGCACTGTTAAAGTAGTTCTCAGTCAACAAGAGGAATGAAATGGAATGTTGCCAGGGTCTTAGTTTGTAGAGGGAGACTAAGATGGACCTTCCCTGTTCCCTACACATCTCAGCAAGAGACAAATTGTTGTGAGGGCTCTGAGTAAAATTTAGAGAAGTGTACAATTTTGTATTACTTAACACCAGGTAGTTTAGTGTTGTATGACAGACTGTCTTATATGTGAAAGGCCATGGTGGATACCAGCTACTTGTGGAGGTGTTTGGCTTTTGGTTCCACAGTTCTGTTCCTGTAGATTTTTACTACATCAGTTTTTTGGGGGTTTTCTTTCTTTCTTTCTTTCTTTCTTTTTTGAGCAACGTATATACAGTGATATATGGATAATCTTCACCAGGTGGGTTCCTAGATATATTCCTGAATGATTGTAGAATGAAGGCTCTAGGACCTTGGAGTAACAGCCTGGGCAGAGGAGTATGAGCACTGAAAGATACATTTGAAGATCATAGCAGGCCTGAGTGTCTTTAATGAGATTCTGAAAAGGAAATGTTTTCAAAAACATAAGATAAGCCTTTGACTGTCTGCTGACAGAGTTAGGGGAGGAGAGTACGAAGTAAGCGGAGGGAAGGCTGCTGGAAGGAGGAGGTGTAATGGGTGGGGTGGGCAGAGAGACCAAAGCAGATGAGGTTGGCTTGGGGCCTGGAAGAAACTGGTGACAAAACAGTTATCTGCCTCACCACCCAACCCCCACCCCTGGAATCTTTAGGGGGCTGGTTTTAAGATGTGACTATGTACAGGGTGATTTTTTCTAAAGTCCAAAATAAAAGTCATACTTACACATACATGATTGGTAGCCATAACACATCAACAAATTGTACATTAGTAAGTCAGCTAATTAACACAAGTGTGGTCATATCCTTTTTGTTCTGAGAGGAAGGCTGTACCTTAGAAAAATGGCTTGAGTGGTGAGTCGGAAAGGAGTCTGATCCATGGGTGATGACAGCTGCGAAGCTGGCTGTGGTCAGGACTGTGTCTACACAGAGACAAGTGGAAGCTGTTGGGTGGCACCCTTGTGTTGTGCAGGCTTACCTCAAGCACACACCAAGGCTGCTCAACATACTCTGAAGATTTACCTCCCTCCTGAGGGTGGAGCTCATTCTCAGAGGCCTCACTACATGAAGATAGGAGCTCCTGCTGTTATCTGCATTTTGCATGGTGCACAGCAATTGCTCAATAAATCTTGACTCAGTTGAAAATTGAATTACACATCAGTGAGCTGGTTCGTGACCATCTCTGTGTTTACCTCAGACCTTCATAGTTTCTTAAAATGTTAATACTTAACAGTAAAACTCCACATTGATTTTTTTAACACAAGCCCTCAGTTCTTATTTGGTCACTGGACTAGGCTGAACACTGGCAAATCCATTCATTAGTTTTTATTCAGCAGATCCTATGTCCTACAGTGGATCTAGAAAGATGAGGACACAGCTCTGGTCCTATGAGAGTCTCCAGTACCATAGGTGAGCAGGCCAACAGACACTTGAGTTATAGGTTACAAGAGGTTGCCAGGTTAGGCCCATTGCTGTGGGCAGGACTGTCTAAGTGTCCTAAGGAAGTTGGAGGCAGAAGACCTCAGCTGGAAACTGTAGAAAAGACGTTCAGCGTGATTCAGTTCACACATTTCTTATTAGGGCCATTTCTTCCATAAGCAAATGTGTAGTAGCTTTGCATACAGCTCTCAGGGTCTGTAAGTAAGCAAATACATTGTGCACTGACCTTGCTTAGAATAATAAGTAACCCGATCAGGGGTCTTAGGTTTGCCACTATAACTTTGGCATGATGTGTCTGTCTCAAAGAGGGTGTTTTGGATTTCTTTCTCCAATCTTAAAAAAAAAAAACCTAAAAAATGGTGGAAGACACCCAACAGGATGTTTTATGTGGAAAGACAGCATCATTTGATAAAAAGAAAAGCTGGAGGCTCTAGTACTTACTAGCTCTGTGACCTTGTACAAGTTACTCACCCTCCCCAGTCTGTTTCCTCTTACACTAAGAATGAAAGTATTTCAGTGGTGAGGAGTTTAAACTTTCGTTTGAAGATACTTAATAAATCTGTCTACCATCACCTTCTTTCCTCCAATACCAACTAACTCACTTGAAAAATTCCCTGTTGTAAGCTTCAAATTAGTTTATAATTTTTAATTACAGGTAATTTGTTAATTATCTACTAAAATTTCTTATTTCCATGTGCTTTTTATAATCCAAGCTTTATTCCTTTCTGCTTTCTGCCAGTTGCTCTGTACCCAGGGAATTTAAATAAGTAGAACCCTCTTAAACTTTCCATCTATAGTCATACATGAATAAACTCACTGTAGTGTTTTAAGTTACACTTCCTTTTCGCTGTCAGTGTGCATCTTTCATGCAACCAGTGTTTATTGAGCATACTGCTGGGTTCTGGGAGTATGTTTATGAGCAAGACATAGTCATTAACTTCCAAGAATTTCTTATTAGAGAGTCAGGCAGAAACAAATAATTACAAAGTAGGTAAAGATACCCATCAAGGCTGTTTGTGCCACAGGAGGGACTTAGGTTGACTGTGTCAATAAACCTGTGTTGGTCAGTTATGATAGAGTAGAGAACAGTACCACAGAGGATGTTAGGTCTGGATCCCTTTACTGCAGTTTTACAGTAAGTTAAAACCATGCTCCCGGGTTCCATTCGACTCACCCTAGTCACCCATCTAATCAAGTGGTGGGCAGATGTGGCTGAATTCAGACCTGTGAACACTCTTGGAAAAAGTTTGGTTAGAGCAAGCTCATGATCACTGATTCCTGATGAGTGATCAGTCTTGTCATCTTGGGGGAGCCTAGTTGGCTATCTCCATGTAGTGACTAGACATACAGCTGACAAGTACACGTTGATTGTGATCTTGAGCAGATTATCTAGCACTCATGCCTCGGCTTCCTGATGTTTTAATGGGAATAATAGGAGTGCCTACCTTCTAGGGTTGGTGTGAGCACTGAATGAGATCATCTGTAGGGCTTGGCATATAGTAAGTGGCAGATTAGTGCTGGGTTGGTACATATTCATATTATGTTTCAATATGGATTACTTGTGTAATACCAACCTTGCCAGATTGCATTTATTTTCAGTTGGACCGGATTGACTCCTTGTTCAGCTCAGCAAACATTTCTTGAGGGCCAAGGAGTGTGTCAGACACTAGGTTGGTCATTGAGGCTTCAGAGATGAGTAAGAGGTGTCCTGTCTTCCAGTAGTTTATATTTTTTATCTGTATTGTACTTCTTGAATTCCCAAAGTATTTTTAAGATCAGGACATACAAATAATTAGATTTGAGAAGTGGAAGAAAAGAAAATTAGAAAAGTTCTTTTAAAGTAAAATACCTGGTGGCTTAAGTAAAATCTCTCCTTTCAGACCTCATTATAAAGCACCTCAGAAACACTTCATCTGAATTGGGTTGCCAGATACTGTGTATGCTTAACAGCTGCTGAATTGTGTTGCAGTGGGCAAAGAACAAGTAAACTTTCTCTGTGAGGATTGTATGTTCCGTGTGTGTAGTCTGTCAACCCTGGTAATCAGACAAGTTAACATCTAAGATGTTCATGATAGAAATTTGTCTTATGACAGGGGAAAAAATATAAATACCCTTGCTGTTAAAATAATGATAACAATTTAGATTAAAAATTGAGTCTTATATACAAAGTTTTTTTTACTTTCTGATTTTACTTTTGATTTTTTCTTTAGTTCTGTTCACTCTTCTACTGAATTAACCTTACATTACTTGTCCTTTCTCTACTCATTTAAATTTTTAGATCTAGTTGAAAGAGCCACTTCCTATTCCAAGTAGGAAACTTGAATAATGCCATCTATTTCTGCTTTTATTTGAGTTTCAGAATTATATTTAATTCATTTCTCCATGAGCAGTCTGAAGAAAGGTAGAACCTAGCTTTTGAAGTTAGCCTATCTAGGCATAGGCCAGTATACACAATTTAAATTCACTGGAGAATTTCTTCAGGTTTCTAGAAGGAGTAATATTCATTACCCTATGGAATTGGGACTTGATCATATGAGTTGGTGCCCAGTCATAGGGCTTGTCACACTATCCAGATTATCATTCCTGGTTTCCACTAGGCACTTAGTTGAGTGGCCCCATAAATGGCCCTGTTAGTAGATACTTAGTGAGTGGTGGCTATTATGTGCCAGATACTCTACAGTAGTGCCTGTTTTAACAAGAAACATATGTGTGTTTTATAGATGAGGGACTGTGGTTTAAAGACCATCAGTCAACATTTCCCTCAAACTTTCGTGATAGTAGTTGATACTATATATTTAATAATTTGACCATTTGTATTGTCTTCCTATTTTAAAGTTTATTATCTTTCTTCCCAGAATTTGTTGAGATTAAATAAGAATAGTACATGCAGATTGCATAGTTCAGTGTTGAGTATATGGAAGGCATTCAGTAGATGTCGTTAGACATTTTACTCTGGTTATTTTTATTTTGATGTGTTTTTCTACCTGGAGTAAAGCTATAGTATAAGGAGAAGAAATCAGAGTGCAGAAAGAGTGATTAATCAAGGATATTTTATCTTAAGTGTGTATTTAGCAAGATTCTCAGTTGTGATTTTGCTTTTCTCAGCATTTATTTATTTTAAAGAAATTATGAAAAATTTTGACTTCTGCCCTGATTGTATTCCCTTGTGATTTGTTTGCAGTAGGAATGGATATAAAGGGGGAGGTGTATGACTTGCATCCTAATTTCAGCAACAGGAAGTGAGACGAGCAGAATTGCAGGATATAAAGGTCAAAGATGAGCCTTGAATAAACCTAGTAATGCCATAACAATTCTCCCAATTTACTAAAATTAGTATTTTTGAACTTGTAGATGGTGGTCTTTATTTTCTTTTGTCTGGGGACATAGGAGCTTTGATTGAGAAAGAAAGAGAGACTTTGTGCTGCAGCTGTATGTGATAATGGGTGTGTAGGGATTGCTACCATCCTATTGGCAGAACATTCCGGAATGTGAACACGTGAACACTTGGTTTGCCAGTTTTCTTGGAAGTAGATCGGAGTATTGAACATGACTGTATCTATGCCACTTTTATGTAAGCCTGTGAATCAGAAAACTGGATTGAGGAAAATGTTTATATTTGAAACGAAAAACTTAGCATTCTTTCAGATACTCATTCAGATCCAAATATTTTGAACTCTTACATAAATTTGCCATGATAAATTTGCATAGAAGAAGACTCTTTAAAAATGTGACCTGGTACAAACATCTGGCTTTTAAAGTGAAAATAAAATTGTTTTAGCAATCTTAAATTTTTTTAAAGCTGACTACGTCATGGGACCTTAAAAAAAACAAACACAGGGAAGCAACATAACTCCTTTTTCTCTCCCTTTAACACAGGAGATGAATAAAAGACAAAAACAAGGTGACAACTATATGCCTTAGGGGTATTTAGAGCATATATGGCTGTACTATATACCTATTCAAACCCTGTGAGTGAACTTCTATGAACTTGATCCATCTTTTTTCATGTTTAACCCAACTTTATTGAAGTGCAGTTTGCATACATAAAATTCACCAATTTTAAGTGTATACTTTGGTTAGTTTCACAAACATACCCAGTTATGAAAACACCATCATCATAATATAGTATGTTTTCATCATCTCAGAAACTTTCCTTGTGCCTCTTTGCAGTCAATGCCTTCCCCTCATTCTGGCTCCAGGCAACCACTGATCTGGTTTCTGTCAATCTTTTGGCCTTTTCTAGAATTTAAAATATCCACCTGTTGGTGGACATTTGAGTTGTTTCAGGTTTTGATCTATTATGATTAAAGTTTTTAGGAGCATTTGAATAAAAGTCTTCTTGTGGGCCAGTATTTTCATTTCTTTCAAATAAATGCCTAGAAGAAGGATAAATGCATGATTCGTAAGACTGTTTAATTTACCTTTATAAGAAACTGCAAACTGTCTCCAGCAGTGAATGAGGGCACCAGGTAGGTGTGTAGCAGTATTTTATTATGACTTTAATTTCCTTTAGCCAAATGCCTAATAATATGGCATATTTTCGTGTGGTTCTAGGCTGTTAATATATCTCCTTTTGTAATGTTTCCAGTTAAATCTTTTTTTATTTATTTATTTTGGTATCATTAATCTACAATTACATGTGCAATATTATGGTTATTAAACTACCCACTACATCAAGTCCCCCCAACCAACCCCATTACAGTCACTGTCCATAAGTGTAGTAAGATGCTATAGAATCACTACTTGTCTTCTCTGAGTTGTACAGCCCTCCCCGCGCCCCCCCAACATTATGTCTGCTAATCTTAATGCCCCCTTGTCCCTCCCTTCCCCCCCCATCCTTCCCACTCCTTTCCCTTTGGTAACTATTAGTCCATTCTTGGGTTCTGTGAGTCTGCTGCTGTTTTTTTCTTTGCTCTTAATGCTCCACATATGACTGAAATCATTTGATACTTAATCTTTTTCCACTTGGCTTATTTCACTGAACATAATATCCTCTAGCTCCATCCATGTTGTTGCAAATGGTAGGATTTGTTTTCCTCTTATGGCTGAATAATATTCCATTGTGTATATGTACCACTTCTTCTTTATCCATTCATCTGCTGATGGACCTTTAGGTTGCTTCCATTTTATGGCTATTGTAAATAGTGCTGCGATAAACATAGGGGTACATCTGTCTTTTTCAAACTGGGCTGTTACATTCTTAGGGTAAATTCCTAGGAGTAGGATTCCTGGGTCAAATGGTATTTCTATTTAGAGTTTTTGAGGAACCTCCATACTGCTTTCCACAATGGTTGAACTAATTTGCATTCCCACCAGCAATGTAGGAGGGTTCCCTTTTCTCCACATCCTCACCAGCATTTGTTGTTTGTCTTTTGGATGTTGGCCATCCTTACTGGTGTGAGGTGATATCTCATTGTGCTTTAATCTGCATTTCTCTGATGATTAGCGATGTGGAGCATATTTTCATGTGCCAGTTGGCCATCTAAATTTCTTCTTTGGAGAAGTGTCTATTCATGTCCTCTGCCATGGATTATTTGCTTTTTGTTTGTTGAGGTGCGTGAGTCCTTTATGTATTTTGGATGTCAACCCCTTATCGGATATGTCATTTATGAATATATTCTCCCATACTGTAGGATGTCTTTTTGTTCTACTGATGGTGTCCTTTGCTGTACAGAAGCTTTTCAGCTTGATATAGTCCCACTTGTTCATTTTTGCTTTTGTTTCTCTTGCCTGGGGAGATATGTTCATGAAGAAGTCGCTCATGTTTATGTCCAAGAGATTTTTGCCTATGTTTTTTCCTAAGAGTTTTATGGTTTCATGACTTACATTCAGGTCTTTGATCCACCTTGAGTTTACCTTTGTGTATGGGGCTAGACAGTAGTCCAGTTTCATTCTCTTACATGTAGCTGTCCAGTTTTTCCAACACCAGCTGCTGAAGAGACTGTCATCTCCCCATTGTATATCCAAGGTTCCTTTATCAAATATTAATTGACTGTAAATGTTTGGGTTAATGTTTGGATTTTCTATTCTGTTCCACTGGTCTGTGGGTCTGTTTTTGTGCCAATACCAAATTGTCTTGATTAGTGTGGCTTTGTAGTAGAGCTTGAAGTCAGGATGTGTAATTCCCCCTGTTTTATTCCTCCTTCTCAGGATTGCTTTGGCTATTTGGGGTTGTTTGTAGTTCCCTATGAATTTTAGAATTATTTGTTCCAGTTCATTGAAAAATGCTGTTGGTATTTTGATAGGGATAGCATAGAATCTGTAGATTACTTTTGGTAGTATAGCCATTTTGACGATATTTATTCTTCCTAGTCAAGCACATGGGATGAATTTCCATTTGTTAGTGTCCTCTTTAATTTCTCTTAGGAGTGTCTTGTAGTTTTCAGGGTATAGGTCTTTCATTTCCTTTGTTAGGTTTATTCCTAGGTGTTTTATTCTTTTTGATGCAATTGTGAATGGAATTGTTTTCCAGATTTCTCTTTCTGTTAGCTCATCATTAGTGTATAGGAAAGCAACAGGTTTCTGTGTGTTAATTTTGAATCCTGCAACTTTGCTGAATTCAGATATTAGCAGTTTTGAAGTGGAGTCTTTACGGTTTTTTATGTACAGTATCATGTCATCTGCAAATAGTAACAATTTGACTTCTTCTCTACCAATCTGGATGCCTTGCATGTCTTTGTTTTGTCTGATTGCGTGGCTAGGACCTCCAGTACTATGTTGAATAACAGTGGAGAGAGTGGGCATCCCTGTCTTGTTCACAATCTTAGGTGAAAAGCTTTCAGCTTCTCGCTATTGAGTATGATGTTAGCTGTGGGTTTGTCATATATGGCCTTTATGATGTTGAGGTACTTCCCATCTATACACATTTTGTTGAGAGTTTTAATCATGAATGGATGTTGAATTTTGTCAAATGCTTTTTCAGCATCTATGGAGATGATCATGTGGTTTTTGTTCTTCTTTTTGTTGATCTGGTGGATGATGTTGATGGATTTTTGAATGTTGTACCATCCTTGCATCCCTGAAATTAATCCCCCTTGATCATGGTGTATGATCCTTTTGATGTATTTTTGAATTCGGTTTGCTAATATTTTGTTGACTATTTTTGCATCTATGTTCATCAGGGATATTGGTCTGTAATTTTCTTTTTTTGTGAGGTCTTTGCCAGGTTTTGGTATTAGAGTGATGTTGGTATCCTAGAAAGAGTTTGGAAGTATTCCCTCCTCTTCTATTTGTTGGAAAACTTTATTGAGAATGGGTATTATTTCTCCTCTATATCTCTGGTAGAATTCAGAGGTGAATCCATCTGGCCCACGGGTTTTGTTCTTAGGTAGTTTTTTGATTACTGATTCAATTTCGTTGCCGGTGATTGGTCTGTTTAGTTTTTCTGTTTCTTGCTTGGTCAGTCTTGGAAGGTTGTATTTTTCTAAGAAGCAGTCCATTTCTTCTAGGTTTTCCAGCTTGTTAGCATATAGATTCTCATAGTATTCCCTTATAATTCTTTGTATTTATGTGGGGTCTGTCGTTATTTTTCCTTTCTCATTTGTGATTCTGTTTATGTGTGTAGATTCTCTTTTTCTCTTAGTTAAGTCTGGCTAGGGGTTTATCTATTTTGTTTAATTTTTCAAAGAATCAACTCTTGGTATCATTGATTTTTTTCTATTGTTTTATTCTTCTCAATTTTATTTATTTCTTCTCTGATCTTTATTATGTCCCTCCTTCTGGTGAGTTTGGGCCTCATTTGTTCTTCTTTTTCCAATTTCAGTGATTGTGTCTTTAGACTATTCATTTGGGATTGTTCTTCCTTCTTTAAATAGGCATGGATTGCAATATACTTTCCTGTTAGAACTGCCTTTGCTGCATCCCACAGAAGTTTGGGCTTTGTGTTATTGTTGTCATTAGTCTCCATATAGTCTTTGATCTCTGTTTTAATTTGGTCGTTGACCCATTGATTATTTAGGAGAATGTTGTTAAGTCTCCGTGTAGTTGTTAGCCTTTTTGTTTTCTTTGTATAATTTATATCTAGTTTTATACCTTTGTGATCTGAGAAGTTGGTTGGTAGAATTTCAGTCTTTTTGAATTTACTGAGGTTCTTTTGTGGTGTAGTATGTGGTCTATTCTGGAAAATATTCCATGTGCACTTGAGAAGAATGTGTATCCTGTTGCTTTTGGGTGCAGAGTTCTGTAGATGTCTGTTAGGTCCATCTGTTCTAGTGTGTTGTTCAGTGCCTCTGTGTCTTTACTTATTTTCTGTCTGGTCGATCTGTCCTTTGGAGTGAGTGGTGTGTTGAGGTCTCCTAGAATAAATGCACTGCTTTCTATTTCCTCCTTTAATTCTGTTAGTATTTGTTTCACATATGCTGGCGCTCCCTTGTTGGGTGCATATATATTTAAAATGGTTATGTCCTCTTGTTGGACTGACCCCTTTATCATTATGTAATGTCCTTCTTTATCTCTTGCTACTTTCTTCGTTTTGAAGTGTATTTTGTTTGATACAAGTACTGCAACACCTGCTTTTTTCTCTTTGTTGTTTGCTTGAAATATCTTTTTCCATCCCTTCACCTTTAGTCTGTGTATATCTTTGGGTTTGAGGTGAGTCTCTTGTAAGCAGCATATAGATGGGTCTTGCTTTTTTATCCACTCTGTTACTCTGTGTCTTTTGATTGGTGCATTCAGTCCATTTACATTTAGGGTGATTATCGATAGATATGTATTTATTGCCATTGCTGGCTTTAGATTCGTGGTTACCAAAGGTTCAAGGGTAGCTTCTTTACTATCTAACAGTCTAACTTAACTTTCTTGTTAGGTTATTGTAAACACAGTCTGATGATTCTTTATTTCTCTCCCTTATTCTTCCTCCTCCATTCTTTATATACTAGGTGTTTTATTCTTTGCCTTTAGTTAGTATTTGGATCGTCTGCTTTCTTTGCTATGATTTTATTTTCTCTGGTGACATCTTTTTAGCATTAGGAGTACTTACCCCTAGAGCAGTCCCTTTAAGATGTCCTGTAGAGGTGGTTTATGGGAGACAAATTCCCTCAGCTTTCGCTTGTCTGGGAATTGTTTAATCCCTCCCTCAAATTTAAGTGATAATCGTGCTGGATACAATATTCTTGGTTCAAAGCCCTTCTGTTTCATTACGTTAAATATATCATGCCATTCTCTTCTGGCCTGTAAGGTTTCTGTTGAGAAGTCTGATGAGAAGTCAAACGATGGGTTTTCCTTTGTAGGTGATCTTTTTTCTCTCTCTAGCTGTCTTTAATACTCTGTCCTTATCTTTGATCTTTGCCATTTTAATATTTATGTGTCTTGGTGTTGTCTTCCAGGGGTCCCTTGTGTTTGCAGATCTGTGGGCTTCCATGTTCTGAGAGACTATTTCCTTCCCCAGTTTGGGGAAGTTTTCAGGAATTATTTCGTCAAAGACACTTTCTATCCCTTTTTCTCTCTCTTTTTCTTCTGGTACTCCTATAATGCGAATATTGTTCCATTTGGATTGATCACACAGTTCTCTTGATATTCTTTCATTCCTAGACATCCTTTTATCTCTCTCTGCCTCAGCTTCTCTGTATTCCTGTTCTCTGATTTCTATTCCATTAACAGTCTCTTGCATCTCGTCCGGTCTGCTGCTAAGCCCGTCGATTGCTTGTCTGATTTCTGCATTGTCTTTCCTTAGTTTCCTCACTTCCTCCCTTAGCTCTTGCATATTTCTCTGTAGATCCATCAGTATGGTTATGACTTTTATTCTGAATTCTTTTTCAGGAAGATTGTGCATATCAGTCCCATCAGGCTCCCTTTCTGGGGTTGTCTGGCTAAGCTTTGTTTGTACCATATTCGTCTGTTTTTTTATGGCCATAGAAGTGATCCCTGGTAGGCGCCATGTGTGTCAGCAGGGCTCTTTCAGACTTTTAAAGAGAAAAAAAAAAAACACCCGCCAGGAGTAGATTCTGTGAGGATGCTGTAGGTGGCACTGCTGCTCCACTGTTCTGTTCTGCCGGACCCTTTGTGGTGCAGCTGGGAGGGGGAACGAATGGGAGGCTGCTGATCTCTGTGGAAAGCTTCAGTGCGGCTCCTTTGCCCCGCCACTTCCAAGGGGTCCGAAGTTCCCCAGGACTCCCACCCTGCTGGGCTGAGTGCGCTGGGACGATTTTTTTCCGCTGTTGGGCCCTTGTCTCTTTAAGACTTTTAAAAAGCGCGTGCTTTTCTTTTGTCCTGTGGAGCCGGCTGAGAGGACCTGGCTGCGCAGTCCCTCTCAGATCCTGTCCCTCTGTCTCTCCAATCTCCGATACACCGCACGACATGTATCAGCGCTCCTGGTGCAGATCACCAGGGCTGGTTATTTGGCGGGCCCGTGCCTCCACTCCCTTCCCGCTCTGAATCCTTACCTCCTGCCGGTACGCTGCGGTCCTGCTGGGTCGCGGCCCCGTATCCTCGTGAGGCACTGAGTCCCCGCAGGTGCAGCCCTAGCCTGGCTGTTGTA
The DNA here is from genome assembly GCA_029783875.1 of Phataginus tricuspis. NCBI lineage: Eukaryota > Metazoa > Chordata > Mammalia > Pholidota > Manidae > Phataginus > Phataginus tricuspis. The sequence goes on along the minus strand of JAQQAC010002629.1, from coordinate 14,426,592 downwards.
CTGTATCTTCTGGTCTCTCTTTTGGGAATAGTTGTATTTGTTGTATTTTCATAAATATATATGGTTTTGGGAGGAGATTTCCGCTGCCCTGCTCACGTCGCCATCTTCCAGAAGTCTCTAGTTAAATCTTTTGTGCAATTTTTATTGAGTTGTCTTACTCACCTTTGTGAGTTAATACCTGCATGTGATTCTTTTATCACTTATATATTGCTAACTTTTCCCAAGTATATAGTTTGTTTTTTCAAAAAATTTTAAACTTTTTTGAGAGCAAATATTTTTAACTTTAGTTAAATCTAATTTTTCAATTTTTTCATTTATAATTCTGTGCTTTTTGAGTTGTGTAATAATTTTTGCCTACCACAAAATCACAAAATTTACTCCTACGTGTTTACTTAGTGTCTTGCAAATGAGTTTCAGCCCCAGGTACGTTCGCTATAGATTCAGTGTGACCAAAGAAATTTATAGCAAAGGGTTCTTGGGGTGAAAAGGTTATACCCAACTTTATTTCCAGGTGCCAGGTCAGTCACTAAAATCCCATTCACTCAGAGCGAGTCTGTGTCCGTCCTCTGGGCCTCTCTATACAGTCGTCCCACATAGCCGTCCTCTGGGCCTCTGTCCTCAGCGCTGCCACCACTCCAGCCTCCACTCTGCTCTCCTGCAGCCTTGCAACCCCGTCACCCCATCGCGTGCAGAGTACTGGGCGGAACTCTTTATATTAACACAATAATGGCTTATTGCCTAAAGGTGTGGAAGCGGTAGCATAGCAACAGACCAGTTCCATCATCAGGTGGTTTAAGTTCAGTGAGGATCCTGGCCATAGGAACCCCACTTTATCCACACTTAGAATATTACAGTTTTAGCTTTTTTATTTAGGTCTATAATCCAGTCTGAATTAGTTTTTGTATATGGCATGAGGTAGAAGTGAATGTTCATTACTTGCATATAGATGTTCAGCTAGCTATACCAGCATCATTAGACTTCTTTCCCCCATTGAACTGCATCCTACTGAAAATCAGTTAACCATGTCTGTGCCTTTATCTTCTCAATTCTATTCTATTGATTTATATATCTATCACTTTGTCAGTACTATACTGTCTTGATTACTGCAGCTTTTTAGTGAGTCTTTAAAAGAGGTAGTGTAACTTCTCCAACTTTGTTCTTTTTAAAATTGGCTTAGCCTTTTAGGTTTATTTACATTTTCATATAAATTTCAGACTTTAGTTGTCTTATTTCCTAAAAAAAATGCTACTGAGATTTTGAATCTTTGAATTTCTACATCAGTTTGGAGAGAATTGACATAACAACATCAAGTCTTCAGTCCTTGAACATGGTATATCTCTACTTGTTTAGATGTTTTAATTTTCGTTAAGTGGTATTTTATCATTCGTATACAAATATTACACATATTTTGTTAAATTTATTCTTTTATGTTTATGAATGCTATTGTGAAAGGAATTGTTTTTATTTAATTTTTCAATTATCCATTATTAGTATTATAGAAATATAATCAATTTGTGTACTAAATTAATTTACTTACTAATTCTAATAATGCCATTTTTGGATAGATAAATTAAGATTTTCTACATACATGGTCATGGCTGTGAATAAAACAGTTTCATAGCTTCCTCTCTAATCTGTATGCCTTTTGCTTCTTTTTTTTTTATTAAAGTATCATTGATATACAATCTTGTACTGGTTCCAGATGTACACCACAGTGGTTCAACAGTTACCCAATATTATTAAATCTACACCCCTTCTAGTGCAGTTACTGTCAATGTAGAAAAATGTTACAGAAACACTGACTATATTCTCCATGCTCTATTCCCAGTCCCGAGACCTGATTATATCATTTTTTTTTGCTATCACTAATGTACAATTACATGAGCAACATTATGGTTACTAGACTCCCCCCATTATCAAGTCCCCACTTTATTGAACTGCAGTTCACTCACTGTCCATCACTATAGTAAGATGCTATAGAATCACTTATCTTCTCTGTGTTATACTGCCTTCTCGTGCCCCCCCACCTACATTGTGTGTGCTAATCATAATGCCCCTTTTTCTCCCTTATCCCTCTCTTCCCACCCATCCTCCCCAGTCCATTTCCCTTTGGTAACTATTAGTCCATTCTTGGGTTCTGTGAGTATGCTCCTGTTTTGTTCCTTCAGTTTTTTCTTTGTTCTTATACTCCACAGATAAGTGAAATCATTTGATCCTTGTCTTTGTCTACCTGGCTTATTTCACTGAGCATAATACCCTCAAGGCTCCATCCATGTTGTTGCAAATGGTAGGATTTGTTTTCTTCTTATGGCTGAATAATATTCCGTTGTGTATATGTATCACATCTTCTTTATCCATTCATCTACTGATGGACACTTAAGTGGCTTCCATTTCTTGGCTATTGTAAACAGTGCTGTAATAAACATAGGGGTGCATATGTCTTTCTCAAACTGGGATCCTGCATTCTTAGTGTAAATTCCTATGAGTGGAATTCCTGGGTCAAATTGTATTTCTATTTTGAATTTTTTGAGGAATCTCCATATTGCTTTCCACAATGGTTGAACTAATTTACATTCCCACCAGCAGTGTAGGAGGGTTCCCCTTTCTCCACATCCTCGCCAACATTTCTTGTTTTTGTCTTTTGGGTGTTAGCCATTCTAACTGGTGTGAGGTGATATCTCATTGTTTTAACTTGCATTTCTCTGATGATTAGTGATGTGGAGCATCTTTTCATGTGCCTGTTGGCCATCTGAATTTCTTTTTTGGAGAAGTGTCTGTTCGGCTCCTCTGCCCATTTTTTAATTAGCTTATTTGCTTTTTGTTTGTTGAGGTGTGTGAGCTCTTTATATATTTTGAATGTCAACCCTTTATCGGATATGTCATTTATGAATATATTCTCCCATACTGTAGGGTGCCTTTTTGTTCTACTGATGGTGTCCTTTGCTGTACAGAAGCTTTTTAGTTTTATGTAGTCCCACTTGTTCGTTTTTGCTTTTGTTTCCCTTGCCCATGGAGATACGTTCATGAAGAAGTTGCTCATGTTTATGTCCAAGAGATTTTTGCCTACTTTTTTTCTAAGAGGTTTTTTTTTGATGGATTTTTTTTTTTTTACAATTTATTTTGGTATCTTTAACCTACAATTACATGTGCAATATCATGGTGACTAAATCAACCCCTTCATCTCTAAGAGTTTTATGGTTTCATGACTTACATTCAGGTCTGTGACCCATTTTGAGTTTACTTTTGTGTATGGCATTAGACAGTAATCCAGTTTCATTCTCCAGCTTTGCCAACACCAGGTGTTGAGGAGGCTGTCATTTCCCCATTGTATATCCATGGCTCCTTTATCATATATTAATTGACCATATATGCTTGGGTTAATATCTGGACTCTCTGTTCTGTTCCACTGGTCTATGTGTCTGTTCTTGTGCCAGTACCAAATTGTCTTGATTACTGTGGCTTTGTAGTAGAGCTTGAACTTGGGAAGCAAGATTCCCCCCTGCTTTATTCTTCCTTCTCAGGATTGCTTTGGCTGTTTGGGGTCTTTTGTGGTTCCATATGAATTTTAGAACTATTTGGTCCAATTCGTTGAAGAATGCTGTCAGTATTTTGATAGGGATTGCATTGAATCTGTAGAATGCTTTAGGCAGGATGGCCATTTTGACAATATTAATTCTTTCTAGCAAAGGGTGAATTTCCATTTCTTAGTGTCCTCTGTAATTTCTCTCATGAGTGGTTTGTAGTTTTCAGGGTATAGGTCTTTTACTTCCTTGGTTAGGTTTATTCCTAGGTATTTTACTCTTTGATGCAATTGTGAATGAAATTGTTTTCCTGATTTCTCTTTCTGCTAGTTCATCGTTAGTGTATAGGAATGCAACAGATTTCTGCGTATTAATTTTGTATCCTATAGCTTTACAGAATTCAGATATTAGTTCTAATAGTTTTGGAGTGGAGTCTTTAGGGTTCTTTATGTACAATATCATGTCATCTGCAAACAGGGACATTCTGACTTCTTCCTTACCAATCTGGATGTCTTGTATTTCTTTGTTTTGTCTGATTGCTGTGGCTAGGATCTCCAGTACTATATTGAATAAAAGCGGGAAGAGTGGGCATCCTTGTCTTGTTCCCGGTCTTAGAGGAAAAACTTTCAGCATCTTGCTTTTAAATATGATGTTGGCTGTGGGTTTGTCATATAGCCTTTATTATCTTGAGGTACTTGCCCTCTATACCCATTTTGTTGAGAGTTTTTATCATGAATGGATGTTGAATTTTGTCAAATGCTTTTACAGCATCTGTGGAGATGATCATGTGGTTTATGTCCTTCTCTTTGTTGATGTGGTGGATGATGTTGATGGATTTTTGGATGTTGTACCATCCTTGCATCCCTGTGATGAGTCCCACGTGATCATGTTGTATGATCCTCTTGATGTATTTTTTTAATTCTGTTTGCTAACATTTTGTTGAGTTTTTTTGCATCTGTTTTCATCAAGGATATTGGTCTCTAGTTTTCTGTTTTTGTGGTGTGATTGCCTGGTTTGGTATTAGAGTGATGATGGCTTCATAGAATGAGTTTGGAAGTATTCCCTCCTCTCTATTTTTGGAGAACTTTAAGGGGAATGGGTATTATGTCTTCTCTAAGTGTCTGATAAAATTCAGCAGTGAATCCATCTGGCCTGGGGTTTTGTTCTTGGGGTAGTTTTTTTGATTACCAATTCAATTTCATTTCTGGTAATTGGTCTGTTTAGATTTTCTGTTTCTTCCTTGGTCAGTCTTGGAAAGTTGTATTTTTCTAGAAAGTTGTCCATTTCTTCTAGGTTATACAGTTTGTTAGCATATAGATTTTCATAATATTCTCTAATAATTCTTTGTATTTCTGTGGTGTCCGTCATGATTTTTCCGTTCTCGTTTCTGATTCTTTTTCTGTGTTTAGATTCTCTTTTTCTCTTATAAGTCTGGCTAGGGGTTTACCTATTTTGTTTATTTTTTCAAAGAACCAGCTCTTGGTTTCATTGATTTTCTATTGTTTTCTTCTTCTCAATTTTATTTATTTATTCTCTGATCTTTATTATGTCCCTCCTTCTGCTGACTTTGGGCCTCATTTGTTCTTCTTTTTCCAATTTCAATAATTGTGACTTTAGACTATGCATTTGGGATTGTTCTTCCTTCTTTAAATAGGCCTGGATTGCAATATACTTTCCTCTTAGAACTGCCTTTGCTGTGTCCCACAGAAGTTGGGGCTTTGTGCTGTTGTTGTCATTTGTCTCCATGTATTTCTTGATCTCTATTTTAATTTGGTCCTTGATCCACTGATTATTTAGGAGCATGTTGTTAAGCCTCCATGTGTTTGTGAGCCTTTTTGTTTTCTTTGTAGAATTTATTTCTAGTTTTATACCTTTGTGATCTGAGAAGTTGGTTGGTAGAATTTCAATATTTTTGAATTTACTGAGGTTCTTTTTGTGGCATAATATGTGGTCTATTCTGGAAAATGTTCCATGTGCACTTGAGAAGAATGTGTATCCTGCTGCTTTTGGGTGTAGAGTTCTGTAGATGTCTGTTAGGTCCATCTTTTTTAGTGTGTTGTTCAGTGCCTCTGTGTCTTTACTTATTTTCTGTCTGATTGATCTGTCCTTTGGAGTGAGTGGTGTGTTGAAGTCTCCTAAAATGAATGAATGCATTGCATTCTATTTCCTCCTTTAATTCTGTTAGTATTTGTTTCACATATGTCGGTGCTCCTGTGTTGGGTGCATATATATTTATAATGGTTATATCCTCTTGTTGGACTGACCCCTTTATCATTATGTAATGTCCTTCTTTGTCTCTTGTGACTTTCTTTGTTTTGAAGTCTATATTGTCTGATACAAGTACTGCAACACCTGCTTTTTTCTCCCTATTGTTGGCATGAAATATCTTTGCCCATCCTTTCACTTTTCGTCTGTGTATTGTTTTGGGTTTGAGGTCAGTCTCTTGCAGGTAGCATATAGATTGTTCTTTGTTTTTTATCCATTTTGTTACCCTGTGTCTTTTAGTTGGTGTTTTCAGTCCATTTACTTTTAGGGTTATTATCGACAGATATGTAGTTATTGGCATTGCAGGCTTTGGATTCATGGTTACCAAAGGTTCAATGGTAGCTTCTTTACTATCTATCCGTCTAAGTTAACTTACTTATTATGCTGTTGTAAAAACAGTCTGATGATTCTTTCTTTCGCTCCCTTCTTTTCATTTTCCTCTTCTCTTTATGTGTTAAGTGTTTTATTGTGTACTCTTTTGTGTTTGTGTTGACTGATTTTGTGGATAGATGATTTTATTTTGCATTTAGTTAGTGTTTGGTTGGTCTTTCTTTGCTGTGGTTTTATTTTCTCTGGTGACATCTATCTAGGTTTAGGAGCACTTCCATTTAGAACAGTCCTTTAAAATACACTGTAGAGGTGGTTTGTGGGAGGTAAATTCCCTCAAGTTTTGCTTATCTGGGATTTGTTTAATATCCCTTCAAATTTAAATGATAATCTTGCTGGATGCTGCATTCTTGGTTCAAGGCCCTTCTGTTTTGTTGCATTAAATATATCATGCCATTCTCTTCTGGCCTGTAAGGTTTCTGCTGAGAAGTTTGATGGTTTCCTTTGTGGGTGATCTTTTCTCTCTCTTTGGATGCTTTTAATACTCTGTCCTTATCTTTGATCTTTGCCATTTTAATTATTATATGTCTTGGTGTTGTCCTCCTTGGGTCCCTTGTGTTGGGAGATCTGTGGACTTCCATGGTTTGAGAGAATATTTCCTTCCCCAGATTGGGAAAGTTTTCAGCAATTATTTCGTCAAAGACACTTTCTATCCCTTTTTCTCTCTCTTCCTCTTCTGGCACTCCTGTAACGTGTATATTGTTCCATTTGGATTGGTCACATAGTTCTCTCAATATTCTTTCATTCCTAGAAATCCTTTTATCTCTCTGTGCCTCAGCTTCTGTGTATTCCTTTTCTCTGATTTCTATTCCATTAACAGTCTCTTCCACCTCATCCAGTCTGCTCTTAAATCCTTCCACTGTTTGTTTCATTTCTGGTATCTCCCTCCGGAATTCATCCCTCTTTTGCATATTTCCCTGTAGATCCATCAGCATGCTTATGACTTTTATTTTGAACAGTTTTTTCAGGAACCTTGGTGATTTCGGTCTCACCAGGCCCTTTCTCTGGTGTTTGAGGGATTTTGGAGTGAATAAGGTTCTTCTGCATTTTCATGGTGATAGAAGTGATCACCAGTGTGTGGCATGTGTGTCAGCTTTGAGAACAAAGTCCCTTCTTGCTTTCTGGTTGCCTTGCCCAGCTTCGCTGCCTGTGCTTGTCAACTGCACACAGGGAGAAGCTTCTGGCTTAATCCCCTAAGCTGCTGTGGGTGCGCTGCCCTCGGGATGGCCTAGGGCACTGGCGTGGGTCGCAGGCGAGCAGCGTGTGTTTTCCCGCAAGAACGGTGCCCCTATGTGTTTTTTGGACTTTGCGCCAATCTCTGCTCCCTCTGCCGGGCAACCGCACACAGGGAGCAGCCTCTGGGTTAATCTCCTTGAGGTGCCGTGGGTGGGGCGGCCCTCGGGTTGGCCTAGGGCACTGGCAGGGGTTGCAGGCAAGCAGCTCGTGTTCACTGCAAGAATAAAGCCCCTTTTTGCCTTCCAGATACCACATCGGTTACCACTCTCTGTGCCAGGCAACTGTGCCGGGTGGACAGCCTCTGGGTCTGGCCGTATTAGCTATGCGCTGGAAGAGACTTTGTGTGGTTCCTGTTGGTGGGGCTGCTCCCCGGCTACTCCACAGCAATGGCGGGTCAGCCGGTTTCCTTGCAGTGCCGGCAGGGGGAAATCAATGGCAGGCTGTTTATTGCCGTGCGGTGCTTTGGAGCTGTGTTGCCACCCAGGGGTTAGGGCGCCTGAAGTTCCTTAAAGTTCCCAGCCTGCTGGGCTGAGTGTGCCAGGACGATTTTTGTCTGCCTGTTAAACCCCTGTCCCTTTAAGACTTTTAAAGCGCCCGCTTTTCTTTTGTCCCAGGGCAGCCCACTGAGGGAACTTATTTGCAGCGTTAGTCTCGGATTATGCCTTTCCATTTCTCTAATATCCCATACACCATGCAATGTGTGTCTGTGTTCCTGGTGCAGATTACTATGGCTGGTTATTTAGCAGTCCTGTTCTTCCGCTCCCTCCCCACTCTGATTCTTTTCCTCCCGCCCATGAGCTGGGGTAGGGGGAGTGCTTGGGTCCCGCCAGGTCACAGCTTTGTATCTTACCCTTTTCTGTGAGATGTTGAGTTCTTGCAGATGTAGATGTAGCCTGGCTGTTGTGCTGTATTTTCTGGTCTTTCTTTTAGGAATAATTGTATTTGCTGTATTTTCAAAATATATATGGTTTTGGGAGGAGATTTCTGCTACCCTACTCACACTGCCATCTTGAGAATCTGAGGCTTATATTGTGATTACAAATTATTGTGCCCATTTATCCCCCTTTCCTTGGCCACAACCTATGCCAGCCCTTCCCCTTTGGTAACTACTAGACACTTTTCAGTGTCTATGAGTATACTGCTGTTTTGTTCATTCTGTTTTGCTTTGTTTTTATATTTCACAATAAGTGAAATTATATGGTCTTTGTCTTTCTTCGACTTGCTTATTTCACTAAGCATAATATCCCCTAGATCCATCCATGTTGTTGCAATTGGCAGGATTTCTTTTCTTTTTATAGATGAATAATAATCCATTGTGTATATGTACCACATCTTCTTTATCCATTCATCTGTTGATGGACACTTAGGTGGCTTTCATATTTTGGCTATTGCAAATAGTGCAGCAGTAAACATAGGGGTGCATATAACTTTTTAAATAAGGTATTTTGTTTTCTTTGGGTAAATTCATAGAAGTGGAATTACTGGATTAAATGGTATTTCTCTTTTTAGTTTTTTGAGGAACCTCCATACTGCTTTTTCCACAGCAGTTGCAGTGATTTGCATTCCCACCAAGGGTTCCCATTTCTCTGCATCCTTGCCAACATTTATTTCTTGTCTTTTGGATAGTGGCCATTCCAACTGGTGTAAGGTGGTGTCTCATTGTAGTTTTGATTTTCATTTTCCTGATGATTAGCAATGTGGAGCCTCTTTTCTAGTGCCTGCTGGCCATTTTTTGTTTCTTCTTTGGAGAAGTGTCTGTTCAGATCCTCTGCCCATTTTTTAATTGGGTTATTTGTTTTTTGGAGGTTAAGACATATGAGTTCTTTATATATTTTGGATGTTAACCCCTTATCAGATGAGTTGTTCATGAATATATTCTCCTGTACTGTAGAATCTTTTTGTTCTACTGATGGTGTCCTTTGCTGTACAGAAGCTTTTTAGTTTGATGTAGTCCTACTTGTTCATTTTTGGTTTTGTTTCCCTTGCCTGAGATGTGTCGAGGAAAAAATTAGTCATACTTATGTTCAAGAGATTTTTGTTAATGTTTTCCTCCAAGAGTTTTATGGTTTCATGACTTATATTCGGGTCTTTGATCCAGTTGAGTTTACTTTTGTGTATCGAGTTAGACAATAATCCATTTTCATTCTCTTACATGTAGCTGTCCAGTTTTGCCAACACCAGTTATTGGAGAGGGTCTTTTCTCCATTGTATATTAATGGCTCCTTTATTGTATATTAAGTGACCATATATGTGTGGGTCTATATCTGGGTTCTCTATTCTGTTCCATTGATTTATGGGTCTATTCTTGTGCCAGTAGCTAACTATTTTGATTACTGTAGCGTTGTAGTAGAACTTGAAGTCTGAGAGCGTTATCTCCTCCTTTTGCTTATTTTTCTTGCCTTAGTGCTAGGGCTAAGATTTCCAGAACAGTGTTGAATAAAAGTGGCAAGAATTGACTTCCTTGCCTTGTTTAAATTTTAGAGGAAAAGCATTGTCTTTTACCATCAAGTATGATATTAGTTGTAGATTTTTCATAGATGCTCATAATTAGGTTGAAGAAATTCCTTTTTTTCAGTTCTCTGATAGTTTTCATCACAAATTGGTGAATTTGTCAAGTGCTTTTTCCTTATCTGTGAAGATGTTATATAGTCTTTCTGTTTTTAGTATGCTAGTATAGTATAATACATTTTTTAAAATGTTAAACCAGCCTTGCATTCTTGGCATTATATTAATTTGGACATTATGTTACTCATTTTTTATATATTTCTATACTCAATTTGGTAAAACATTGTTAAGCATTTTTGTATCTATGTAATGGAGAATATTATTTTAGTTTTCTAATTTTTTTTGTCTGTTTCTGGTGCCAGGATAATGTTGGTCTCATAAAATAGGTTAGGTATTTTCTCCTATAATGTTAAAATATATATGTAGGGTTGGTCTTATTTCTTTTAAGCTGGAAACCATCTAGAGCCTAGAGAGGAAAACTACAAGATGTCCCTTGAACATTTTATTGTGCCAGAAAGAGAAGTGCTCAAGGACTAATGGGAATGTGTCAGAAGGACAGAAAAGCTGTCTTGAAGGGACTCCAGTTGGCTAAATTTGAGACAGTTCAAGCACCAAAAAAGAATAATAGCAGTAGTCATTTATTTTGGGAGGAAAATTCATGAGTCCATAGTGATATTAAAAAATGAAAAGGATGGAAGGAAATGAAATGGCATTACCAAAACATGTCATGTACCTAATGTATAAGGAATGGATTGAATTAGAAGATCACCTTTTAGAGCCACCAGTGTAATAATTGATTCAGTCCAGAATCTTCAGTGGATACTAACTCTTTCATGAAAGGCTGTTGGATAGATGCACACTATCTTAATGTTCTCCCTATAAATTACTCATTAATTACAGATGGAAAAAGACCTCTTTATGATGGTTAGACCTGGTGGATACTGTGTTAACCAATCCAGTTTAGCATCGCCAGTAATGTCAGACAAACCAACATATCTGCCCCATGATGGAATGTACTGGGTCATCTATATATTCTTGCCAAAAATGTATATATATAAACTGAATCTAATCATGAGGAAACAGTAAAGAAAACCAAGATTGTAGGGTGTTCCATTAAACACCAGGTTTTAACTCTTCAGGAATATGACATGAAAGACAAAAGCATTTTGAGAAGACTGTTCAAATTTAAAGGAGATAAAAGAAACATTACAACCAGTTGAAATGCATGATCCTTGATTAGATTTTGGGCTGCAAAAAAGTTGTGGACACTTTTGAGTAGACAGCTGAGGAAACTTAAATAGGACTGCATTTAAAAAAATACTATTTTATCAACATGAAATCACTTGTATGTGGTAATAGAATTGTGATTATATTGAAGAATGGCCTTATTCTTAGAGGATACATACCGAAGTATTTACTGGGAAATGTGATATCTGTAGCCTATTTTCAAAGGGTTTGAACAAAAAAAAAAAAAAGAAGGAAAAAAATGATTAGAGAAAGAGAAAGGGAGGAGGGGAGAATGTGCCAAAACAAATCTGACAAAATATCATTCTTTTAATTTTTCTGTAGGGTAAAGTTTTCAACAGTAAAAGATTTGGTAGATGTTTCCCTGTTTAAGAGTCAAGGCCACATCCTTTACCATGTGGCTTATGTAGTTGGTTCTACAATGCTGCCTCTCTTTCTTCAACCTCTTACCCCTAGACACAGAGGACCTTGAATCTTAGCTTATGGAAGACAGACCCTCCAACAGAGGCTCCTTCTGTTAGCTCTCCCATCTCTTAACCTCAGTTTGTGTCTCTTCTCCCACATGTTTCTTTACCTCAGTCTTTAGAAAGAGCATTCCCAAAGCCAGTTCTTCCCCCCTTTTCTTTGTCCTCCAAGGCAGCCACTTTATATAGTCTGGTTTCTGCTCTGCCACTCAGAAACCTGTCTCAAGACTTACCAGTGGCTTCCAGTAGGCCAAATCAGGTGGCTTATTGTAAAGTCTTTGCCTCCCTTTCCCTCCATCGTCTCTTATTGGCTTCCATACATAACACATGCTCTGCTTTACTATTCTTCTTTTTCAGACACCCCTACTGTCAGTAGCTCCAATGCTGCCCAAAGGAGGTTCTGCCCTGTATTAAACTATAGGCCATTTCTTCCTTGATGACTTTTTAAAGTTAAAGCTTCAGTTTTCAACTCTTCAGTGTCTTCAGGTGTAGCCTTCTCCCCAAGTTCAAATACTGTCCAGGAACTGCCTACATCAGTGGTTTCACTTGCATATCCCATTGTTATCTCAAATCCTGTATGTATGAACTTTAATTAAGCATTTTCCTTTCTTCATACTCCCCCTCAGATCTGGTCATCCACCTGGCTTCAGTTGAAAAGGCATTTAAATCACTGACCTCCAAAGCTCTGGTGTGTATCACTGTAAAACAAAAAATGCAAGGCTCAGTCCTAGTCCCAGAGAATGTGATTCAGTACCGGTGGAAGTATGTCCAGAATCTCCATCTTACTGAGAACTCAGGCGAATTGATGCAGGGATCCATGGACTCCACCGTGAGAACTGATGTCTTGATCAGTTGAGGGTTAGTTGTTAACTCATTCACACTGGAATCCTCCACGTTCAGGAAGCCAGTCTTGTTCAGAGACCCCCCTCTAAGTACGGCAGATTGTTCAGAGACCGCCTGAGCTTGAATTTTGTAGGAAGTCAGACCTGAGCTCTCATCTTAACTCAGCTATTTACCTGCCGTTTGACCTTGGCCAAGTTAATAGAAAAATAGGGAAAATAGGACAGAACTCCCAGGGATCAGCAAAGGTTGTGACTCAGCCATGGTCTCCCTCTCCAGCCTCATCTCTACTTCTTCCCAGAACTCCTTAAGCTTCACCTACTAAATGACTGTTATTTTCTGGGAGTACCATAGCTTCTCATGCCTCTAGTGTCTTTGCCCTGTTTTGCTTTCTGGTAAGAATGACACCTTTCTGACTTTCACTTGTCTTTCCCACATAACCACTTACTTGGAGGCATCTGCAGGCTCGTGGCTGAATTTGGTGGTGTCAGTGCACCTGGAGCCCCAGTACTTGATTCACTTGTCTCTGTCCCATCTTTGTCTATGAGTTCCTTGAGGACAGGCAGTGTCCAGCCATAACCCCTAGCACAGTGCCTACATGCAGTAGCTTTCCATTAAAAGAGTTTGTTTTTAAAAAATAAATTACCAGAGTGCCTACAGTGACATTAGCTAATTGTATTTTGGACGCCTAGATTTTTTTTATTGGAATACAGTTCATACACAGTATTATATTGGTTTCAGATGTACAACATAATGACTCGATAATTACATACATTACTAAATGCTCACCATGGTAAATGTAGTTACCTCTGCTACTATTCCAAGATATTATGATATTTTTGGTTATGTTCTCTATGCTTCCTTCCATTCCTATGACTATTTATTTTATTTTAGTTTGTGCCTCTTTATCCCTTCACCTGTTTCACCCCTCCCCTGTAGCACCAACAGTTTGTTGTCAGTATTTATGGGTCTCTTTCTTTTTTTGTTGTGTTGTTTTTTAGATTATCCATATAAGTGAAATCATATGGTATTTGTCTTTATCTGACTTATTTCACTTAGCATAATACCCTCTAGGTCCATCCACATTATCACAAATGGCAAGAGTCCTTTTTTAGGGCCGAATAATACTCCATTGTGTATGTGTACTGCATCTTCTTTATCCATTCATTTGTTGATTGGCATGTTGGTTGCTTCCATATCTTGACTATTGTTAAATAGTGTTGCAATAAACATAGGGGCGCATATGTCTTTTCAAATTAGTAATTTTGTTTTCCTCAGGTAAATTCCCACAAGTGGCTTTGCTGGATCATATGGTATTTCTATTTTTAGTTTATTGAGGAACCTCTGTATTGTTTTCTACAGTAGCTGGACCAGTTTACATTCTCACCAACAGTGTAGGAGGGTTCATCCTCACCAACACTTGTTTCTTCTTGATTTTTGGATAGTAGCCATTCTTGATTGATATGAGGTGATACCTCACTGTGGTTTTGATTCGCATTTCTCTGATGATTAGTGATGTTGAGCATTCTTTTATATGCTTGTTGGCCATCTGTGTATCTTCTTTGGAAAAATGTTTACTCAGGTCCTCTGCCCATTTTTAAATTGGATTATTTGTTTTTCTGGTGTTGAGTTGCATGAGTTCATATATTTAGCATATCAGCCCCTTTCCGGCTATATCATTTGCAAATATATACCCCTGTAAAGTAGGTTGCCTTTTTGTTTCGTTAATATGTCCTTTGCTGTACAGAAGCTTTTTAGTTTGATGTAGTCCCACTCTTTATTTTTGCTTTTGTTTCCCATGCCCAGGGAGACAGGCCCAGAAAAAATTGCTCATGCTTATGTTCATGAGGTTGTTGCCTGGGTTTTCTTCTAAGAGTTTTATGGTTTCATGTCTTACATTTAGATCTTTAATCCATTTGTAGTTTACTTTTGTGTGTGGTGTAAGAGAGTGATCTAGTTTCATTCTCTTGCATATAGCTGTCCAGTTTTCCCAACACCATTTATTGAAGAGACTCTCCTTTCCCCATTGTATATTCTTGCCTCCATTGTCATATATTAATTGATCAGTTCATTGAAAAATGACATTGGTATTTTGAGGGGGATGGCATTGAATCCGTAAATTGCTTTGGGCAGGTGGAGGCCTAGTTTTGAAATTTTCTTTCTTGCTTGCCAACATTCTTGGCAGCCATGACAACAGCTGAGAAGCCTTACAGCATATTTTCAAAACAACGTTTATGTCCTTTTGGAATAAAAGTTTTAATACTTAAACACATTTTTTTCTAATGTCTGAAGAGGTAACTTCTTTCTTTTTTTAGGTTTAAGTTTGTAATTAATTCACGACACAAGAAGATCATAAAGTAACCTTGCCCTCTCCATATCCTAGGCATTAGCTGGTACCTTCCCATTTATAGCAGGTGGTCAGTGCCAAAGCTATGAAGCAAACCAGCACAGACTAGAAGTAAATTAAGATTTGTGGCTAGTTACTAGAGGCGGAAAAAATGTGTATAATGACATTGTTACATTCATGTAATAATATAATAACATGAAAATATATGAATAAATTTAAAAAAATCAAAATTCATAGTAATGCTAAACTTTATATTTAAATAAAACATTAAGTACTTGGGTGCAACAGGAATTTTGTTTTTTTCTTTTTAGTTGGTTTGAAACCTGCCAAATTGATGTCTTAATTTTTCTTCCCTTTGTAAAAAGCCTCACATTTTTTTTCTTTAGGTGAGAAACATCTAACATGTATTTATTTATTTATTTATTTTGTATTTTATTTTATTTATTATTTATTTATCATTTATTTATTTAGTTATTTATTTACAATGTATTTTGGTATCAACCTACAATTACATGTGCAATGTTATGGTGGTTAAACTACCCCCTTCGTCAGGTCCCCCCACCAACCCCATTACAGTCACTGTCCATCAGAGTAATGAGGTGCTATAGAATCACTACTTGTCTTCTCTGAGTTGTACAGCCCTCCCCGTGCCCCCCTACCTTATGTCTGCTAATCATAATACCCCTTTTGCCCTCTTATCCCTCCCTTCCCACCCATGTTCCCCAGTCCCTTTCCCTTTGGTAACTATTAGTCTGTTCTTGGGTTCTGTGAGTCTGCTGCTGTTTTGTTCCTTCACTTTTTTCTTTGTTCTTATACTCCACATATGAGTGAAATCATTTGATACTTGTCTTTTTCCACTTGGCTTATTTCACTGAGCATAATACCCTCTAGCTCCGTCCATGTTGTTGCAAATGGTAGGATTTGTTTTCTTCTTATGGCTGAATAATATTCCATTGTGTATATGTACTACCTCTTCTTAATCCATTCATCTACTGATGGACACTTAGGATTTCTTGGCTATTGTGAATAGTGCTGCAATAAACATAGGAGTGCATCTGTCTTTTTGAAACTGGGCTGCTGCATTCTTAGGGTAAATTCCTAGGAGTGGGATTCCTGGGTCAAATGGTATTTCTATTTTGAGTTTTTTGAGAAACCTCCGTATTGCTTTCCACAATGGTTGAACTAATTTGCATTCCCACCAGCAGTGTAGGAGGGTTCCCTTTTCTCCACATCCTCGCCAACATTTGTTGTTGTTTGTGTTTTGGATGTTGGCCATCCTCACTGATGTGAGGTGATATCTCATTGTGGTTTTAATCTGCATTTCTCTGATGACCAGCGATGTGGAGCATCTTTTCATGTGCCTGTTGGCCATCTGAATTTCTTCTTTAGAGAAGTGTCTATTCATGTCCTCTGCCCGTTTCTTAATTGGATTATTTGCTTTTTGTTTGTTAAGGTGCGTGAGTTCTTTATATATTTTGGATGTCAACCCCTTATCAGATACATCATTTATGAATATATTTTCCCATACTGTAGGATGTCTTTTTGTTCTACTGATGGTGTCCTTTGCTATACAGAAGATTTTCAACTTGAGATAGTCCCACTTGTTCATTTTTGCTTTTGTTTCCCTTGCCCGGGGGGATATGTTCATGAAGAAGTCGCTCGTGTTTATGTCCAAGAGATTTTTGCCTATGTTCTTTCCTAAGAGTTTTATGGTTTCATGACTTACATTCAGGTCTTTGATCCACCTTGAGTTTACCTTTGTGTATGGGGCTAGACAGTAGTCCAGTTTCATTCTCTTACATGTAGCTGTCCAGTTTTTCCAACACCAGCTGCTGAAGAGGCTGTCATCTCCCCATTGTATATCCAAGGTTCCTTTATCAAATATTAATTGACTGTAAATGTTTGGGTTAATGTTTGGATTTTCTATTCTGTTCCACTGGTCTGTGGGTCTGTTTTTGTGCCAATACCAAATTGTCTTGATTACTGTGGCTTTGTAGTAGAGCTTGAAGTCAGGGAGCGTAATTCCCCCAGTTTGATTTCTCCTTTTTAGGATTGCTTTGGCTATTCAGGGTCCTTTCTGGTTCCATATGAATTTTAGAATTACTTGTTCCAGTTCATTGAAGAAAGCTGTTGGTAGTTTGATAGGGATTGCATTGAATCTGTAGATTGCTTTAAGTAGTATAGCCATTTTGACAATATTTAGTCTTCCTAGCCAAGAGCATGGGATGCATTTCCATTTGTTAGTGTCCTCTTTAATTTCTCCTAGGAGTGTCTTGAAGTTTTCAGAGTACAGGTCTTTCACTTCCTTGGTTAGGTTTATTCCTAGGTATTTTATTCTTTTTGATGCAATTGTGAATGGAATTGTTTTTCTGATTTCTCTTTCTGTTAGTTCATCATTAGTGTTTCGGAAAGGAACAGATTTCTGTGTGTTAATTTTGTATCCTGCAACTTTGCTGAATTCAGATATTAGTTCTAGTAGTTTTGGAGTGGAGTCTTTAGGGTTTTTTCTGTACAGTATCAAGTTATCTGCAAATAGTGACAATTTGACTTCTTCTTTACCAATCTTGATGCCTTGTATATCTTTGTTTTGTCTGATTGCCATGGCTAGGACCTACAGTACTATGTTGAATAACAGTGGAGAGAGTAGGCATCCCTGTCTTGTTCCCGATCTTAGATGAAAAGCTTTCAGCTTCTCGCTGTTAAGTATGATGTTAGCTGTGGGTTTGTCATATATAGCCTTTATGATGTTGAGGTACTTGCCATCTATACCCATTTTGTTTAGAGTTTTAATCACGAATGGATGCTGAATTTTGTCAAATGCTTTTTCAGCATCTATGGAGATAATCATGTGGTTTTTGTTCTTCTTTTTGGTGATGTGGTGTATGATGTTGATGGATTTTTGAATGTTGTACCATCCTTGCATCCCTGGGTTGAAACCCACTTGATCATGGTGTATGATCCTCTGATGTATTTTGGAATTCGGTTTGCTAATATTTTGTTGAGTATTTTTGCATCTACGTTCATCAGGGATATTGGTCTGTAATTTTCTTTTTTGGTGAGGTCTTTGCCCAGTTTTGGTATTAGAGTGATGCTGGCTTCATAGAAAGAGTTTGGAAGTATTTCCTCTTCTTCTATTTTTTGGAAAACTTTAAGGAGAATGGGTGTTATTTCTTCTCTTTATGTCTGGTAGAATTCAGAGGTTAATCCTTCTGGTCCAGGGGTTTTGTTCTTAGGTAGTTTTTTGATTACCGATTCAATTTCGTTGCTGGTGATTGGTCTGTTTAGTTTTTCTGTTTCTTGCTTGGTCAGTCTTGGAAGGTTGTATTTTTCTAAGAAGTTGCCCATTTCTTCTAGGTTTTGCAGCTTGTTAGCATGCAGATGCTCATAATATTCTCTTATAATTCTTTGTATTTCTGTGGGGTCCGTCGTTATTTTTCCTTTCTCATTTCTGATTCTGTTTATGTATGTAGATTCTCTTTTTCTCTTAATGAGTCTGGCTAGGGGTTTATCTATTTTGTTTATTTTTTCAAAGAACCAGCTCTTGGATTTTTTCTATTGTTTTCTTCTTCTCCATTTTATTTATTTATTCTCTGATCTTTATTATGTCCCTCTTTGTGGTGACTTTGGGCCTCCTTTGTTCTTCTTTTTTTCAATTTCAATAATTGTGTCTTTAGACTGTTCATTTGGGAATTCTCTTCCTTCTTTAAATAGGCCTGGATTGCAATATACTTTCCTCTTAGAATTGCCTTTGCTGCGTCCCACAGAAGTTGTGGCTTTGTGTTGTTGTTGTCATTAGTCTCCATATATTCTTTGATTTCTGTTTTGATTTGATTGTTAACCCATTGATTAATTAGGAGAATGTTGTTAAGTCTCCATGTATTTGTGAGCCTTTTTGATTTCTTTCTAAAATTTATTTCTAGTTTTATACCTTTGTGATCTGAGAAGTTGGTTGGTAGAATTTCAATATTTTTGAATTTACTGAGGTTCTTTTTGTGGCCTAGTATGTGGTCTATTCTAGAATATGTTCCATGTGCACTTGAGAAGAATGTGTATCCTGTTGCGTTTGGGTGCAGAGTTCTGTAGATATCTCTTAGGTCCATCTGTTCTAGTGTGTTGTTCAGTGCCTCTGTATCTTTACTTATTCTCTGTCTGGTTGATCTATCCTTTGGAGTGAGCGGTGTGTTGAAGTCTCCTAAAATGAATGCACTGCTGTCTATTTCCTCCTTCACTTCTGTTAGTATTTGTTTCACATATGCTGGCGCTCCTGTGTTGGGTGCATATATATTTATAATGGTTATATGTTCTTGTTGGACTGACCCCTTTATCATTATGTAATGTCCTTCTTTATCTCTTGTTACTTTCTTCATTTTGAAGTCTATTTTGTCTGATACAAGTACTACAACACCTGCTTTTTTCTCTTTGTTGTTTGCATGAAATATCTTTTTCCATCCCTTCACTTTTAGTCTGTGTATATCTTTGGGTTTGAGGTGAGTCTCTTGTAAGCAGCATATAGATGGGTCTTGCTTTTTTATCCACTCTGTTACTCTGTGTCTTTTGATTGGTGCATTCAGTCCATTTACATTTAGGGTGATTATTGATAGATATGTATTTATTGCCATTGCTGGCTTTAGACTCGTTGTTACCAAACGTTCAAGGGTTGCTTCTTTACTAACAATGTAACTTAAATTTCTTGTTAAGTTATTGTGAACACCGCCTGATGTTTCTTTATCTCTCCCTTCGTATTCTTCCTCCTCCATTCTTTATATATCAGGTGTTTTATTCTTTGCCTTTAGTTAGTATTTGGATGGTCTGCTTTCTTTGCTATGATTTTATTTTCTCTGGTGACATCTTTTTAGCCTTAGAGGTGCTTCCCTCTAGAGCAGTCCATTTAAGATATCCTGTAGTGGTGTTTTATGAGAGGCAAACTCTTTCCACTTTCGTTTAGCTAGAAATTGTTTAATCCCTCCGTCATATTTAAATGATAATTGTGCTGGATACAATCTTCTTGGTTCAAGGCCCTTCTGTTTCATTACGTTAAATATATCATGCCATTCTCTTCTGGCCTGTAAGGTTTCTGTTGAGAAGTCTGATGACAGTCTGATGGGTTTTCCTGTGTAGGTGATCTTTTTTCTCTCTCTAGCTACCTTTAATACTGTGTTTATCTTTGACCTTTGCCATCTTAATTATTATGTGTCTTGGTGTTGTCTTCCTTGGGTCCCTTGTGTTGGGAGATCTGTGGGCTTCCGTGCACTGCGAGACTATTTCCTTCCCCAGTGTGGGAAAGTTTTCAGCAATTATTTCTTCAGACACTTTCTATCCCTTTTTCTCTCTCTTCTTCCTCTGGTACTCCTATAATGCGAATATTATTCCGTTTGAATTGGTCACACAGTTCTCTTAATATTCTTTCATTCTTAGAGATCCTTTTATCTCTCTCTGCCTCAGCTTCTGTGTATTCCTGTTCTTTATTTTCTAACCCATTAACTGTCTCTTGCACCTCATCCAGTCTGCTGTTAAGCCCGTCGATGGCTCGTCTCATTTCTGCATATTCTTTCCTCACTTCCCTCACTTCCTCCCTCAGCTCTTGCACATTTTTCTTTAGATCCATCAGCATGGCTATGACTTTTATTCTGAATTCTTTTTCAGGAAGACTGTGCATGTCCATCCCTTCAGGTTCTCTCTCTGGGGTTGTCTGGGTCTGAATCTTTGTCTGTACCATATTCCTCTGTCTTTTCATGGCTATAGAATTGGTTGCTGGTAGTTGCCATGTATGTCAGCTGGGCTGTTTATGACCGCCTTGCCAGGTCCCGAGTCCTCTCAGGTGAAGTTCCACACTGTGCGCTTGCCTGTGTATTCTGATCTCTCTTTTAGGAATAGTTGTATTTGCTGTGTTTTAGTGAATAAATATAATATTGGGAGGAATTTTCTGCCGGTCGGTTCACGTCGCCATCTTCCCGGATGTCCTCCGCCTCACATTTTTTTGAATGTCTAATTTCATTTTTAAATTAATACTGTTGGACAGTTTTCTAAACTTAAAATTTATATCAGTGGTGAGGAATAACCTGTTAAAGATTGATAGTGAATAAAATTATTGAGCCATGAATTTATACAAGTCATATTTAATGTAAAAGTCATATTTATTGTAAAAAAAAAAGAAGTCTAGTTTCACTACTTACAAAGAGAGGAAATGCTCTTTAAATTTTCTAATTATAACATACTCTCAGTTTCACATCATTTATCTGTTTTCACCCCAGTTACTACTGTGGTCAAGAACATTTTCCAAACTTTGTCTTTTTTTTTTCTTTCACCACTAATGGAATATGACAATTGTTACTTATAGGAGTTCCTTGAGAAGAAACTTGAAACTGTGATTTGCACCCAGAAACTGATCAAAGTACAGAGGATCAGTATCACAAGAGTTAAAATCAAGAATGAAATTTGTTAAAAGAGCCTTATCTCTATAGTTAACAAATTATATGATGGGACATTGTTACTGTTTCTCATTTCTACTTAACATAAGCAAAATAAATTAGTTCTAAGGTACTGAAATGTTTGACTTTTTTTTGCTTATGGGTGTCCAACTACTCCAGTACCCCTTGTTCCAAAGGCCATCTTCTTTCCCATGAACTGTTCCGGCACTTTTGTCAAGATCAATTAAGCAAACTTGTATGTTGTATGGTCTGTCTCTGGGTTCTGGGTTCTATCCCTTTGATCTATGTGTATATCCCTCTACCAGTGCCACACTGCCTTAAATACTTCAGCTATATAGTAAGCCTTAATATTGGGTAGATTAACTCCTTCCACTTATTTCTCATTACTCAAGAGTCTTTTAGCAGTTTTAGGGAATGTGGCTTTCTTTATAAATTTTAGGATATGCATGTCCATTTCTATAAAATACCTTGCTGAGATATTGATAGGA
>JAQQAC010002629.1:14334969-14399866 GCA_029783875.1 Phataginus tricuspis | reverse complement strand
GTTAAATATATCATGCCATTCTCTTCTGGCCTGTAAGGTTTCTGTTGAGAAGTCTGATGACAGTCTGATAGGTTTTCCTTTGTAGGTGATCTTTTTCCTCTCTCTAGCTGCCTTTAATACTCTGTCCTTGTCTTTGATCTTTGCCATCTTGATTATTATGTGTCTTGGTGTTGTCTTCTTTGGGTCCCTTGTGTTGGGAGATCTGTGGGCTTCCGTGGACTGTGAGACTATTTCCTTCCCCAGCGTGGGGAAGTTTTCGGCAATTATTTCTTCAAAGACACTTTCTATCCCTTTTTCTCTCTCTTCTTCCTCTGGTACTCCTATAATGCGAATATTGCTCCGCTTCGATTGGTCACAGAGTTCTCTTAATATTCTTTCATTCTTAGAGATCCTTTTATCTCTCTCTGCCTCAGCTTCTTTGTATTCCTGGTCCCTGTCTTGTAATTCCTTGATCGTGTCTTGAACCTGATTCAATGTGCTGTTGAGCCCTTCGATGGCTTGTTTCATTTCTGCATTGTCTTTCCTCACTTCCCTCACTTCCTCCCTCAGCTCTTGCACATTTTTCTGTAGATCCGTCAGCATGGCTATGACTTTTATTCTGAATTCTTTTTCTGGAAGACTGTGAATGTCCATTTCTCCAGATTCTTTCTCTGGGGTGGTGTTTGTCTGAAGCTTTGTCTGTATCATATTCTTCTGTCTTCTCATGACTATAGAATTGGTTGTTGGTAGCAAGGAGAGATAAGAAAGGAGAGACAAGAAAAAAAAGAGATTTCTACTAATAATATAAAAGTAAAAGGAGAGAGAGAGAAGGGAGAAGAAAAGAAAGAAAAAGAAAAGGCAGCAACACCTAAAAGAAAACAGCAAGAACAATAACAAAACAAACAAAAAAAAAACACCAAAAAGCCCACCGGGGGTGGTTTCTGTGCGAATGCTATAGGTGGCGCTATTGCTCCGCTATTCCAGAGCCGCGGCCACGTCGCTCCACACGGCCCTTTAAATCTGTGGCCGGGTGAGAATGGATGGGAGGCTGTTGAAAGAGAGGGAAAGAAAAAAAGGAAAAGAAAGGGGAGAAAAAACAATAAAAAAAAAAAAAGCCACTGGGCGTGGGTTCTGCGCGAGTGCTGTAGGTGGCGCTGTTGCTCCACTATTCCATCGCCACTATAGTTCTGGCTGGGTTGGAAACAATGGGAAGCTGTTGATCTCCGTGGGGGTCTCAATGGTGGGCACTCTTTCCCAGTCGCCAGCTACGGGGTCCAAAGCTCCCCAGGACTCCCAGCGTGCTGGGCTCAGTTCGCAGGGCTATCCGACCCCTCTACTGAGCTCCTGTCTCTTTAAGACCGCTGAGGTAGAGCGCGCGCTTTTCTTCCCCTTTTTCTCCTTTATTTTTCCTTCCCGGAGCCTGCCGCGGGCAGCTTGCACGTTCCCGGCTGGGACCCTGTGCCCTCTGTCTCTCCAATCTCCGCTACACCGCAGGCCGTGTGTCGGCGCTCCGGGCTCAGACTTCCACTCCCTCCCGGCTCTGAATCCTCTCCTCCCGCCGGAGCGCTGGGGGAGAGGGACGCTCGGTCCACTCGCGGCTCCGTACCTTACCCGCCTTGCTGGAACTCCCGCCGGAGTGCTGGTTGGAGGGGCGCTCCGGGCGCAGACTTCCACTCCCGGCTCTGAATCCTCTCCTCCCGCCGGAGCGCTGGGGGAGCGGAGCGCTCCGTCTGCTCGCGGCTCCGTACCTTACCCGCCTTGCCGAGACTCCCGCCGGAGTGCTGGGGTGCAGGGGCGCTCTCGTCTCGCTGGATCGTGTTTCCGTCCCGCCTCGCCGGGTGCCGAGTCCTCTGTCCGGCGTGTCTGGCCGCCGGAGCTCTGGGGGGGGGGAGCGCTCGGTCCCACCGGATCGCCGCCCGTCCGCCTCACCGGCTGCCAAGTTCTCACAGGTGTAGCTGTACGCTGTGCACTTTCCTGTGTATTCTGGTCTCTCTTTTAGGGATAGTTGTATTTGCTGTATTTTCGTGAATAAATATAATGTTGGGAGGAATTTTTCTGCTAGTCCGTTCACGACGCCATATTCCCGGAAGTCCCATATCTAAATTTTTTTGGATTGTAAATGATGTTTTGTTTCCATATATTCATTTTAATATATAGAAATATTACTGATTTTTGCGTGTTGGTCTTATATCCTGTTTCCTTGCTGAAATCATTGTAGTTTTGATGTTTTTTGTAGATTCCTTTGGATTTTCTGTGTAGAACATCATGATATCGGCAAATAAGGGCAGTTTTAGTTTTCTTTCCTGATTTGTATGCATTTTATTTACAAAGTTTTTAATGATAGTCCCACATTAGCTTTCTTATGTCTAGAGAAAGTGTAGTCATGTCCAGTCTCTCATTTCTTATGTTTCTACTGTGGGGCTGACTTTTCTTTACTAACTAGTCTGGTTAGAGGTTTTTCCATTTTATTCTTTTTTAAAAAAAAGCTTTTAATATTTCTCTCTTCTGCTCTTTCATTGATTTGTACTCTTTATTTTTTCTTTTCTCCTATTTTAGCATAATTTGCTCTTTTTCTAATTTCTTACATTGGTCACTTTGGGCATGTGGGATTAAAAAGTATATTAGTAAGATGTGCATGGTTAAGTTACCTAATATTTAGAATATGTTATGTATTGTGTATATGTATGTAATGTAGATAATATATATAACTATATATACACTGTATATCTTAGATGATTACATATTGGAAAAAGACACAAGATAAAATCCTGCATAACACCTGAGTTGGCATATATTTTAGCTGACAGTTTTAAGAAGGCTGTAATACCAGTGTAGTCACAGACACTTCAGCAGTTTTATTATTCTTGTCACGGTTAACTTTTGCCAACAGTAAGGATGCCAAGCAACTCTGTAACCAGTATTTTCCAATTTGGCATTATGAAGTAAGATTTACTAGAGCTTGATACATGGCTTTTTAAAAGTGAGTGTGTTAAACATTCAAATTTTATGTAAGTCTTGCATAAATCATTTTCTTTTTTGTGAACTTTTTATTTGGAATATTTTCAAACTTTCAGAACATTTCTAAGTATCAAAATAGAATAAAAAACATGTACCTTCAGACACCTATTGTTGACAATTTGCCCCATCTACTTTATCATTTACTGTTCATTCTCCCCACCCACCCACACATAACACGCTCAATAAAAGAATATCTGTAAGTGAAGGAACTATAAAGCTTAAAGCTCTGCTGGAATAGAGATTACATTTTGCCCAGTAGTTACACAGTACTTAAAATGCCATTCAGGCAACCTTTTAAGAAAAGATGTAGGGAACAGAACACAAAAAAAACAGCTACTATCTTTTTTGTTGTTGAATTTTAAAATATTGAGATATAATTCCCATAAGTTCACACTTTTAAAGTATACAATTGAGTGGGTTGGGGTTTTTTCATATATTCACAGAATAATTATCACCATAATATGATTTCAAAATATTTTCCATCCCTCTAAAAAGAAACTTTGTGTACATTTAGAGTTACACCCCATTTCGTCCAGCTCCTAGCAGCTGGTAATATACTTTTGTTTCTATGGATTTTCCTATTCTGGACATTACATATAAAATATGTAGCCTTTAGTATCTGGGTTCTTTCACTTAACATTATGTTTTCAAGGTTCATCCATGTTGCAGCATGATCAGTACTTCACTCTTATTTGTGACTGAAAAATACTCTTTCATATGGATTCCCCACTGTATTGGTTCTATTTTTTGGCTGTTATGAATAATACTGCTGTGGTCATCCATGTGTAAGTTTTTGTATTCACATGTTTTCAGTTCTCTTTGTGTGTGTGTGTAAAGAATGGAATTGTTGTATGTATGGTAACTCCATATTTACCTTTTTGAATAACTGCCAAACAGTTTTCCAAAGTGGTTGCTCTGTTTTTTACTACCACAAACAGCTTACAGGTTTCCAGTTTCTCCACATACTCGCCAATACTTACTGTCTATCTTTTTGATTATAGCCATCCTAGTATGTGTGAAATGTTACCTTGTTTTGGTTTGATTTGTATTTCTCTGCTGATTAATCTTAAGTATCTTCTCATGTGTTTATTGGCTATTGTATATCTTTGGAGAAATGTTTATTCAGATCCCTTCTCCATTTTTAAAATTGGGATGTTTGTCTTTTTTTAATAAGTTGTAAGAGTTTTCTCTATATATTTATGTACATATCCCTTAATAGATAAATCCTTTGCAAACTTCTCCCATTCTGTGTGTTGTCTTTTCACTTTCTTGGTTGTGACAAAGGTTTTAATTCTGATTAAGTCCAATTTACCTGTGTTTTGCTTTGATTGCTTAGCTATCCTAGCTGAGAAACATTGCCTAACAGTTATGAAGATTTACACCTGTGTTATCTTTGAAGTGTTCCATAGTTTCAGCTCTTACACAGGTCTTTGATCCATTTTGAGTTAATTTTTGCATAAGGTGTGAGGTAAAGTTAGCTTCATTTTTTTTTTTTGCATGCATATACTAGTTGTCTCAGTACCATTTGTTGAAAAGAAGACTAGCCTTGCCTCCTTTGAATTGTCTTGGCATTCCTAAGATAAATCAATTGATCATAAATGTGAGGGTTTATTTCTGGACTCTCACTTCTATTCTGTTGAACTATACATTTAGCTTTATTCCTAGTACCATGTTGTCTTGATTAGTGTAGCTTTAGAGTAAGTTTTAAATCAGGAAGTGTAGGTCCTCCACTGTGTTTCAACACTATTTTGGCTATTATGGATCCCTTGCATTTTTTAAGAATTTTAGAATCAGTTTGTCAATTTGGAAAAAAAAACAAGGTGGGATTCTAAAGATCAATTTGGGGAGTATTGCAATCTTAACATTATTAAGTATTGCAGACTGAACATCAGATGTCTTTGTGTTAACTTAGTTCTTTAATTTCTTTCATTGAAGCCTTATAGTTTAAAGTATACTGGTCTCACACTTGGTCATGGTGTGTAATCCTCTGTATATGTTGATGGATGTAGTTTCCTTGTATTTTGTTCAGGACTTCATATCCATATTCTTAAGAGATACTGGTCTGTAGTTTCCTTTCTTGAGATAACTTTATATCTGATTTTGGTGTTAAATAGGCCTCACAGAATAAGTTGGAAAATGTTTCCTTCTCTGTTATATTTTGGAAGAGTTTGTGAAGCACTGGTGTTAATTCTTCTTTAAACATTTAGTAGAATTTATCAAAGAAGCTATCTGTCCCTAGCCTTTTCTTTGTGGAATGATTTAACCAATTCAATCTCTTGTTACATGTCCATTCAGGTTTTCTATTTATTCTTGAGTTAATTTCAGTAGTTTGTGTCTTTCTAGTTATTTGTCCATTTTATCTAAGCTATTTGTTGGTATACAGTTGTTCCTAGTTATCTTTTATAATCCCTTTTGCTTCTGTAAGGTTATTAGATCCCTTTCATTTTTCTCTAAGATAAGCAGTATTTTATTTACAAATTTTTTTCTTGGTCAGACTAGCTAAAGATTTGTCAATTTCATTGATCTTTAAAGGAAGCAAATTTTTGTTTCATTAACTTCTCTGTTGTTTCTCTGTTCTCAATTTTATTTATTTCCACTCTAAATTTTTTCTTTCTACTTGCTTTGGGTTTAGTTTGCTCTTTTTTTTTTTTTTTCTAGTTTCTTAAAATGGTAGGTTAGGTTATTTGAGCTCTTAATTTCTTTTTTTTTTTTTGGTATCATTAATCTACATTTACATGTGCAACATTATGGTTACTAAACTCCCACTTCATCAGGTCCCCCCCACTTACCCCATTACAGTCATTGTCCATCAACGTAGTGAGATGCTATAGAATCACTATCTTCATTTTTTTTTAATAAAGGCATGTACAATATAAATTTTCTTCTAAGCACTGCTTTCACTGCGTCTCATAGGTTATATGGCATTTTGTGGGGTTTTTTCTTTCAAAATATTTTTCTCATTTCTTATTTGACACATTGATTATTTAGGATTGTGTTTTTAATTTCCACATTTTTTTAGTTTTCCAAATTTCCCTCTGCTACTGATTTCTTATTTTACTCCATTATGGTTGGAGAAGACACTTTGTATGACTTCAATCCCTTTAAAGTTATTGGAACTTGTTTTATGGCCTAACATATAGTCTATCTTAGAGAATGTTCCATGTGCACTTGAGACAAATGTATATTCTGTTGCTGGATGTTCTCAGTCTGTTAGTTCTAGTTAGTTCCTAGTATTGTTGAGGTTTCATTATTTCCTTGTTAATCTTTTGCATAGTTTTTCTACCCATTTTGAAAATAGGGTATTGAATTCTTAAAGTATTTTTAATTCCTTATTTTTCCTTTCATTTCTGTCAGTTTTTGCCTCATATACTGTAGACATTGTGTTTTTTGCACATGGTTTTATTTCTAACATACTAAAGTAACACTGTTGTTGCCTGATACGTGCTATGCCTTGGCTTCCTCAGGCACAGCTTCTGTTTATTGCATTTTTTTCTCTGTATTTATGGGACATGTTTTGTCATTTATTTACATTTCTTACAGTTTTGCTAAAAACTGAGTAATTTCATTTGTACTTTTTATTTGTTTTTTTTAATAAATTATTTCTCTTTACTGGTGTTCTTTATTTTGTGAGACATCATTTTCATCTTCCTTTTAGTTCTGTGAACATATTTAATGTAGCTTAATTTAAAATGTGTGTTTAGTAATTCTACCATCTGGGCTTTCTCAGTGACACTTTGTTGAATACTTCTTTTCCTTTGTATGGACCACGCATTTGTATGTCTCACAATTTTTTGTTGAAAACTGGACATTTAAAATAACATAATCTGGCAACTCTAGAGATCAGATTTTTTCCCCTTCTTGATGTGTTGGTCATGGTGGTGTTTATTTCTTTAGTGACTTTTCTAAACAAATCCTTCAAAGTCTGTATTATTTGTCATGCATGGCCACTGAAGTCAGCACAGTTATTAGCCTTGTGGTCAGCTATTGATTGAACAGAAATTATCTTAAACATTTGGAACCAGCAGTTTTCCCAGTTTTTGATGAGAGGCTCTGTGTGTTGGGTTACACCTTCAACACTAAGTCAGGCAGTGGACAACTAGGCCTTATCCTTCACTTCCTGCTCACCCAGAGCCTCAGGACCAGCCAGGTGTGAGAGCAGTAGGACTTTCTCACTCTTTCCTGAGCATGTACACAGCCCCCTGCATGGACACAACCTTCTGGATTGCCAGGAAGCTGTCAAAGTCTACATGGATGGCCTCCCAACTTTCCCTTTTAAGCTTTTGGGTTAACGTATATGGGCATATCATCCACCAGCTCAGGCTGCAATCAAGTTGTTAAAAATTCCCTATAAGTGTTTTTGACAAATTCTGGGGATAAGACTTTTAACAGTGGGGAGGTTCTGAACCAGGTCCAGTAAAGATGGCCCTCCACATGGCTTCTTAGAGGGATTCACCAGCCAGGTCAAATACAGACAGTTCTCTGGAAATGAGACTTCGAAGGAGCTTCAGCCCCATTCTGCCCACTCTGATGACTGTCAGGCTGGTGGTTTTCACCAAGATTTTACCTGTTGGTTGTAGTGCTACCACAGAGCTGGAGAGAGGGGAGTGGAAACAGAGCAAGCTAAATGCCACAAATCTCTGTTCTTGCAGAGATTCAGCTTTTAAAAAATGAATTAATGCTCCTTGGATTGCTGCAAACCTATGGTTGATATCTAGATTTCTTAAAAATTGATTCAGACACTGCCAGTGTGGTTTCTTTTATAGAGAAGAGAATTCTCAGAGGTCCTTAATACTTTGCCATTTTCTCTGGCATCATCTCTATTGCTTTTTCCCATCCCTTTTCTTGTACTGTTTTTTAAGCTGTTATTCTCAATTTTTAGTACCAGAATCAGTCTTCAATTATCTAATATTGGCAGTGGGATGTAGATCTTGAAATTATTTTTCATAATTTGATAAATCTTACTAATAATACTAACCCACTTAGGAACCATTCTTACAATCTTACAAAAAGTTTGTTATAAAATAAACTATTGAGCAGGTAGAAATGCAGTTGCCAGCATTTATCATTAGCTACTTGGGCAGTTTTTTTAATGCAAGTTCTCCTTGAGATAATTTTAGAGTCATACACAGTTGCAAAAAATAATACAGACATATCCCTTTTACCTTTTAGCTAGTTTCTCCCAAAGGCAACATCTTGGCAAAGAATACTACAATGTCACAACTGGGATATTGACAGTTTGATACATGTTTTCATGTTTGCCATTCTGATATTGCAGTTTTAATTTGCATTTCCCTGACAGCTAATGATGTTGAACATTTTATCATGTACTCATTTGCTATCTGAATATCCTTTTTAGTGAAATGTCTGTTCTCTCTTTTGTCTGTTTCCTAATTGGATTGTTCTTTTCTGTTCAGTTTTGAGATTTCTTTATATGTTCTAGGTTATAGCCCTTTATTGAATATGTGTTCACAAATAATTTCCACCTTTTGTAGTTTTTTGCCCTCCTCTTAACGAGGGCACTTGGAGTGTGAAAGTTTTAAATTTTGATATAGTATGGTTTATCATTTTTACCTTTCCCAGCTTCTGCTTTTGGTGTCAATTCTAAGAATGTTTTGCATAACCTTGGATCCTGAAAACTCCCTCTCTATTTTTTTTTAAGTTTTAAGATTTTACATTTACATCCATGATCCATTCTGAGTTAATTTTTGTATAAGGTGAGAGAATTAGGTCAAGGTTGTTTTGTTTTGTTTTGTTTTTGCCTGCATGCCCAGTTGCTTCTGCACCATTTAGTGAATTGCTTTTGTGGTTTTGTCAAAATCAAGTAGGAATATTTGAGTCTATTTCTAGTTTCTCTGTTCTGTCCATGTGATTTATGTGTCTGTCTGTTTACAGATATGCTCTCTTGATTGTTGAGCTGTATGCAGTAAGTTGTAATATTTGGTAGAGTGATTCTTCCAACTTGATTCTGATTCTTATGTTTAAAGATTGTCTTAGCAATTCTAGGGCTTGTGCCTTTCCATCTAATTTTAGAGGAAGCTTGTCTATGAAAAACCATCTGACATTCACATGGGATTTATGTTAAATTCATAGGTCAATTTGGGAAGAATTGGCATCTTTCTGAGTCTTCTAATCCATGAACATGGTATGTCTTCCCATTTATGTCTTTTAAAGATTTCTTTCAGTGGCATTTTGCATATTGAAATATATATGTTCTGTACATGTTATTGAGACTTACACCTAAGTGTTTCATTTTATTTATAACAATTGTAAATGACATTGTGGTTTTAATTTTGGTTTCTACATGTTCACTGTTAGTATAGAAATGCAATTGATTATGAGGTTTTGACCTTATATTTTGCAATAAACTATAAGTTGCTTATTAGATCTAAAACGTTTTTTGTTTGCTTTTGAGTCCAGGAATTTTTACATAGACAATTATATAATTTGCAAATTGGCACAGTGTTACTTTTCTATTGTGTATTTTTTTTTCTTGCATTGTTGTAGTGACTGGTACTTCTAGTGCTATGTTGATTAAGAGTAGCAAGAGCCACATCCTTGACATGTTGCCATCTCTTTAACCATTAAGTAAGATATTAACTGGAGGTTGAGGTAGTTCTACTCTTCTCCTATGTTGTTGAGGCCTCATTTTTATCATGAATGGTTGTTGGATTTTGTCAGATACTTTTTCTTTTTTAGTCAATATGACCAAGTAATTTTTCTTTTTAGCCTGTTGATAATGGTGAATTACATTGATTGGTTTTAAAATTTTGAACTAATCTTATACAACTTGAATAAATCCCATTTGTTATGAGGTGTAATTTTTTAATATATTGCTGGATTCAATTTGTTAATAATCTGTTGCACTTTTTTTTTTTTTGGTCCAAGTTAATAAGAGGTAATCTGTAGTTTTTAAAAATACAGCAGCCTGAGTGATTTGGGGGGGAAAATTTGGTAACATAAAATTCACCATTCTAACTATTTTAAGGGTATAGTTGAGTAGCATTAATTGCGTTCAGTGTTGTGCCAACATTATGATTAACTATTTCCAAAACTTTTTCATTACCCCAGAGACTCAATAACCATTAAGCAGTAGCTCCCACTCCTCCTTACCTTACCTTATTGGGTACTGGTACCTAGTAACCTCTAATTCACTTCTGTCTCAGTGAATTTGCCTATTCTAGACCTTTTATATATAGAAAACCACAATATTTGTCCTTTTGTATCTGACTTATTTCACTCAGCATGATGCTTTCAAGGTCCATCCATGTTGTATCACATATCAGAACTTCATTCCTTTTTATGGCTAAATAATTTTCATGTTCATTTATCACATTTTGTTGGTCCATTCATCTGTTGGAAGACACTTGGATCATTCCTATTGTGTTTGGAGACTTGGATACTATTTAAATCTTTTATTTTACAGGCAGTCATCCTGTTTAGGTTTATAATACAGATCGTGCTGTGAATTGTGCTTTCAATAACACCTTCATTTTTAGACCCTTTGAAGTGTTGTTTTGGTCTGCTTGTTTTATGTGGTGCCTCTGGTGCTCCCACTGAATCCTGCTTGTACTGAGAAGGGAGGAAGCACAGTAGGATGAGCTTCAATGTATTAGTGATTTTCTAACTGCTTATTTATAGTAGTGGTGGTTCTCAAACATTCATTTTATAACAAGTTTATTAATCTTTTTATATAAACTAGACACTTTAGTATAAAATGAAAGGTAATTATGGTATTTTTTCATAAGCCTCTGGTCTGTAACAGTTTTTCAGACTGTTATTGTTTTTGAGGACCTTGACCGTTTTCAGGATTCTGGTACTTCTGTAGGAGACCCCTCAGTTGGGATTTGTCTGGTGTTTTTTTCATGGTGAAACTGGAGTTATGTGATTTTGGGAAGAAGACACAGAGGCAGAATGACACTTTTGTAATATCAAGTGTATGTACTGTACACTTGACGTTTCATTGTGGATGCTGACCTTGATCATCTGACTGAGTAACATTTGTCAGGTTTCTTCATTGTAAAGTTATTCTTTTTTTCCCTCTGTTCCATTATTTTCTTTGGAAAGATGTCTCTGTGTGCATCCTATGCTTAAGGAGTGAGGAGTTACACTTCACCTTCTAAGCAGAAGAGTTTCTACATAAATTATTTAGAATTCTTCTGCCTGAAGAGAACTCTTTTCCCCTATTTATTTATTTATTTATTTATTTATGTCAGTATGGACTCATAGATATTTATTTTATACTTTGGGTTATAATTCTGTATTTTATTGCTCAAATTCTAGCTTTGGCCATTTAGGAGCTCTTTCTGTTAACTCTTATGTCCCTTTAACATATTCTCATCAATACAGGGTTTTGTTTTGTTTTTTAATCACTTTCTTACTTTCTGGCACCACAAGATGCTCCAGTTTCATCTTGTATATTTCCTGCTCCAGTCCTTTATGGAGAATCCACCAGCTCCATAAAGCCCTGGTTCCTTCTTTGGAGAATGGCATCAGAACCCAAGATCTGGGTTCTAAGTATGCTCTTTGTTACTGAGGTCTCTTTGCTTCCAGGCCCTCTCAGCTGACAAGAGCAAGAAAATATGTATGTGTATACTAACTCCTGCATATACTCATATTTATTATAATTCTGTATGCAGTTGTCTGTATCTGTATTAAGCAAAACATGAGTTCATTCTGATGTCACCATCTCTAACCCATTCCCACATGGATCATTCCAGCTTCCTTCCCTTGCTTTGATGTAAACTCATTGCAACAGAGAGAAATCTGACTCCCACCATCCACCATCCATGTATTTAATTGTTCTGTTCTACATGTAGAGCAATATCAGAATTGTTAACCCAAACCCCTGTGGGAAATAACATTATCAATTAGAGTACAGTGCTTATGTATAGTTTCCTTTGCCTTTAGTCTTACAGATTCCACTTATTCCCAAATTACTTTGGTGAGTACTTTTCTCCACTCCACCCTCCTTCAGTATGAAATTACCTCATTTCAAACATTTTAATAGAATTTGTTTTGTCATATTCTGCATTCCATACTGATCTTCTGTTTTTTTAATTACATACATTAGGTTCACTCTTTGTACTGTAAAGGTCTATTTTGACAAATGCATAGTGTCATGTACCCATTATTACTGTAGCATACAAAATAGTTTCACTGCTTTGAAAGGTTTCCCTTGCTTCACTTATTTGACCCTTCCTTTCTTTCCACAAGCCCCTAGCAATCATTCATCTTTTTACCTTCTCTGTAGTACAGCCTTTTCCAGAATATCATATACTTGGAATCATACAATATGTGGCCTTTTATTTTGCTTTTAATCACTGAATAATATCCCATTGTATAGATGTACTGAAGTTTGTCTACTCACCTGTTGAAGTATATCATCTAGATTGTGTCCAGTTTTGGATGATTATGAATAAAGTTGTTATAAGGAACTGCTTGCAGGTTTTTCTGTAGATGTTAAGTTTTCAAATCTGTTGGGTAAATACCTAAGAGCAAAATTGCCAAATTGTACAGTAGAAGTATGTCAGCTTTTAAAATACCTTGTCTTCACATTGTATTCCATTTCTTGGAACAAAATAATCTTTTGCCATTTTCTTTGCCCATTCCCCCACCAAGTCTCTCTTGACTATTGATACCAGGTCCTACATCACTACAAAAGAGCAGATGATACAGAAATTTAGCTTATTTTTGGGGGTAAATATAATCCTCCAGTGATCTTTTCTGTGTGCTTATGATATTTTCAGTTAATCTAGCAGTAAAAATAATCAGCTGCTTCTAGTCAAATTTGATTATATTATGCTTTCTGGCACTATAGCAGGAATAGATAGATATTTTGCATGTGGCTTACACAACCTATAGGTTACTGAAGGTATTTTCTAATTGGGTTGTATTGTTTTATTTTAAAGCATTTCATAATTGTTACATGAAGTTTAGTCATGTTTTCCTCTTTAACCATCACCATCGAGCAGTGTAATTATAAAGTATTAAATTGTACTAATTAACTTTGAGGTAAAAGATTTTATTTCAATCAAATTTGTGTTCATGTAAAGTGATCGTATGTTTTGTTTCCTTCACAGCATTTATTCAGTCGGAGAGCATAATAGAAGTACTGCGTTTTGATGATGGAGGGTTACTACAGGTAATTTTATTTTAAGTTGAAGAATTATCTCAGTGTCAAGCCTTGAATAATATCTAATTATTATTTACCTATAAAAATGTAACTGGTTTCAATGAAGTAAATTTTATGAGCTTGATATGCAGGCAAGTCAGTAGAGTCATGAGTAATAACAAAAACTTCCTTAGCTAGATGAATTATCTTTTAAATTATGTTTGTTGGGATGTTAGGTGGGGCGAGTCAGATCAGGAGCAGTGGGACAGGTAGCGAGTGCTATGCGTGTGGAGCCAGTGAGTGAAACGCTGAATTTGGATGTTGGATCTCAAAATATTTATCTGGAAGAGAACTTCTCTAGAGAATATAAGTTCTATAGGTTTACTCTAAGTATTTACTTATACTATAAGTATATAATTTGTGTACATAAATCTATAAATATGTAATATTTATATATATATATACAAATGTTACTATAAGATTTACTGTTTATTGTAAGTTTTATAGATTTATCATCTTTCCACTTGCTACCTAAGCTGCATCCTTAAATATACATAAAATTAGTATAATCTGATAAAATCCTGTCCTTCCTTTCAAACCTAGCTCAGATATTCCATGAAGCCTATTTTAGTCTTCCTAGCTAAAAATCAGTTCTGAAATTTCAGGCAGACAGTAAAAGCCATCTTAACTAACCCTCTGATTTTATGGCTGAGGTCTTTTCTCCTTTTTTCCAAACTTTTATCATATTCTATGTCTATCTCCTAATACTGACCACCTTTGTAATGATAACATTCATTTTCAAGTACTGTGTTATTTGGTAGCATGACTGATCATTTTTAAACTCATTTTGTATTCAAGGGATACCAAGGTTTAGATAAAGCAAGTTGCCCAAGCCCCATGACTTTGTGGTAGTGGGACTGGTGTTAGAATTCTGGTCTTCTCACTCCAGGTGCGATTGTTAGTCTGTTTCATGATGATGCCTAAGATGTATTTGCTTACTAATTTATAACTAAATAACATAACTTAAAGAGTTCTGAAAAAATATTTCCTGTAACTTATTAAAAAAAGGCAGGAAACTAAAAATTAAAGTTAGATTAGGGCAATAGAGGAATAATTCTGCTATGGATCTGAAATAAGGTTTCTGTTGGCATTTTATAATAGACAGATTTCTGGCAGTGATCCAAACAGAGAGCAAGAAAAAGGGATGGGTTTTAAGGTTCATTTTCTCTGAAAATAAAGCAAGTAAGTGTGGCAACTTTTTTCCTGCTTCTAAATTTTAAAATAAACTTATCATTCATACCCTTGCATAAGAGATTTTGAGAAACACAATAGACAGTGGCTGCATGATATTTGCAAAAAGTCTTTGTATGGCTTTCTGTATTTTCCAACTGAATAAAAACTGAAGATATTTTATGATCTCTAATTTTGTAAAGCCACCTTACTAGAAAATTACCTTAGTCTCTTTTTCCTAGTTCTTTAATCTCTTTCAAGGGAGAATTTGGAGAACCTATAGGAATGACTATTTTAAGTTAATCTTTTAGATGGTTTGTAGAGTCTGGAGAGCAGGCAAATCAGGACTCAATTTCTGAGAAATTTTAATTACTCTTTATTGATTGAGGAAGAATCCATGTCCTTTAGGCACTAGACATCTAGGTTGCAAATTGATAATCCATTTTGAGAATTCTGGGAGCTTGATTTATATTTTTGCCTGGGGAGGCAGTCAGTCCATGTCTAAATGGACTTGGCTGTGGAATAGTTTGTGGACTGGGATGTGGTGCACTTATACTCTTTGGGTCTGCTGAAATGCTTGGACGAGAGCTTAGCCAAGACCTTGGAGTTCTATGGCAAAAGTAATTTTGGACTGGAAAAATATCAAGGACAGGTGATGCTAATTGGTTATCTAAGCCACAGTAAAACCTCACTAAGACTCCTACAGAATTCTAGTGTTGAGATGCTATATATAGTGTATTATAAATTCCCAAGTAGCAGATTATAAGACCCTTTTGAATATATACATATAAATCATTTATTTTAATGTTGAAGAATGTTTCCTAAGAACAGTTTTGATTCCAACATGTCATTATTTCTGATGATAACTTGCCAATAGGTTCAACTGTTTCTTAAAACAACTCCAGATTTCTTATGATTAGAACAGAAGTATGAACATAATAGCATTTCTGTGACAGAATATTTTATCAGGTTTCCCCAGATTTAATCTAAATCAGGGAGAGAGTCAAAACAACAGCCTTGTTTTACATTATTTAAAATGAGAATTTTGCCTGAGAGCATTTCTTCCCAGATCCTGGGATTTATATTACATTCATGTGGTTTGGCTTATAGTAACTTTTTAGTCCTAAAAAATTAATTGATAAGTCAGTAAAAATTACCAAAACTCAAAAAATTTGCTAGTAAGATTTGATTTGCTCTCCTTGTTTTTTAAAGATAAGGAAAATGAGGCTCATGGAAGTTAAATGATTTGCTCAATATTCAGTTGCTGAAGCAGGAATCCAACACCCAGTAAGCAGCCAGCCTGCCTGGTTCTGAGCTCTTTCCACAGCACAACTCATGAACAGTTCTCTCTGGTGCATTCCAGGGCTACCACTAGTAATATCAGGGTACAATTAGAAATCACAGTAATTCTCTGAGCCTGCATTTTCTGTAGTTGGTGCTTTGACCATTGTCATTCCTGCTACTACAAATTGGTATATAAATATAATTCCTGAGTTGAACACAGATACTGAGGATTCTGCATCCCAACTGAAGAAAATGCGTTAAGACTCATCACAATTAGAAGCCCTGGTCAAGTATTGCTAACCATCATTTCAGGCCTAACTGATCAGATTGGTTGGCTTTTCCTAACCTATGCCTTTGATAGATTATAGGCTTGAATAATAAAAAGATATATTCTTTCATATATAAGCATTAATCTGTTTCTAAATCAAGGTTTCTTATAAACAAATAAAGATAAAGGCCAAGGAAAAGGCTAGCTCTGCATTTTTCCACTCTTCTACCAGAATAATACACAGAATTTTTAAATGTTGGAAGGCAAGCTCCATAATGTTTCTGAATTGAGGACACATGCAGTTTTGTCTTTTAAAGTGTGAACTAAAGGATCCATAATTTTGTTTTCTAACTTTGGTCAACAAACAGTGATAATAAATATTCTTTTCCTGAGTGCTCATTGCTTGTTCTAATAACATATAGACAGCTATTATCTTTGCTCACTCACAATCTGGCTTTCAAGTGCCCATCATAGGAAACCCTGACTAGAAGACAGTATTAGACTCTGACTAGAATTAGTATTTTTTGAGCACTTGCTGCTAGAGTCTCAGCAGGTTCATTAATTTGCCCCAAATTTCAGTACTAATAAGGGCTGTAGGAGGAATAAGAAGGAAGTTTGAGTCTAAAGCTTATGCTTCATACTTTCAACTGTCCTACTACCTCAGGGTTAAGTAACAGGTTGCCTTAGGGGAAAGAGATAAATTCCTGATTGGTACAGTTAGAACATAGTGCAGGTCTAAAATATCTTTTTATAGACACACAATAGATAACAGGTTCCACTTCTATTGTGCCCCCATAATTCTGCCGCAGCCCTGTGGTTAGCCCAACAAAGGGTCTTTTGTTCATATTGTAGAAATAATTATTTTCCAAATCTTCTCAGAGGAAGATTGGGGAAAAGATTTGGGGAAGTTTGCCTCCTAGACTATATGTTAGGTTGTCCTAGAAAGAACTCTGGAATCCTTTCTTAGCTAGACAATTATTTGCAACACACCAAAACACTAAATTGAATGAATGAGGGTAGGTTGATTGTCTAGTAGTTCTCTTGTTCTTAGATGAGCTTACATTTAAAAGGTACTGATTTTTAAAGACAGCTATAGTAAAACTTAACAGGAGTTAAAGAAGCTATTGGGGATAACTTTAACCCTTAGATTACTTTTCTTAGTATGTATAAATAAGAGGAGTTGGAGTTGGAGACTGTGGAAGCTCTGCCTTTTAGAAGATGAATTGGGTTCATTTTAGAGGCAAGCTAATGTAAATGGCTTCTTACCATTTAATTAGGGATCCTAATTGAGTGTTCTTTAGTGAGTGTAAAAGAATTCCAAGAATTTGATTAATATATTTAATTTTCTTTAAAGTGAGATATAATTCATGCATAGATACATAAAATGTGTGGTTTTTTTTGTAAAGCAGACATTACGTATAACCACCGCTCAAGTTAAAAGCATGCCAGCACTCCTGAAAATTTCCCCCTGAAGCTGTCTCCCAGTCACTATCCCCAATCAATAAAGAGTAATTAAAATTTCTCAGAAATTGAGTCCTGAAGTTTATTGTATGTCTTTAACTACTATAGTTTAGTTTCATCTGTTTTTTTCAAAGTTCATACAGTTTGTATTCTTCCCCTTAGTGTTGTTTCTAAGATTCTCTGTGCTGTTGAGTGTAACTGTAGTTACTAATTTTCATTGCCAAATAGTATTGCATTATAGGAATATGCTCCAATTTATATATCATTTCTGCTGTTGGTAGACATTTCACTTATTTCCAATTTTTGACTGTGATAAGTAATGATGTCTCTTGGTGAACATATGTACGCATTTCTGGTTCATGGGGTATGTGAATCTTCTACTTTAATAGGTAATGCTATTCATGTAGTTTTTCAAAGTGCAGTATTTTGGAATATGCCTCTGCAGTACTTAGCATATTTTTTAAAAAGCATTCTGGAAAGTTAAGTAATGGTATTTTACTGTGGTTTTAATTTGCATTTCCCTGAATCTTAATAAAGTGGAGCACCTTTTCATGATTTTTTGACCATTTGGATATCCTCTTTTGTGAAATCTGTTAAATCTTTTGCACTGAGTAACTATTGCGTTGCCTTTCTTTTCTCTTCTTGTTTTATAGAGTTGTTTATGAATTCTGGATACCATTCTGGTTATATGTATTAGAAATATTCCCTCCTACATGGGGGATTATTCTTTCCACATATAATGGTGACTTCCAATGAACAAAAGTTCTTAATTTTAGTGTAATTTTGATGTAGTTTAATCAATCAGTCTTTTCCATTATAATTTATACTTTTCGTGCCCTGTTAAAAAAATCTTCCTATCCAGGATCATGAAGGTATTCTCCTGTATTATCTTCTAAAATCTAAAAATTTTATTGTTTTGTCTTTCACAATTACAGCTACATTTCCAACTGGAATTAATTTTTTTGTTATTGGTATGATTTTCTTACTTATTTCTCCCATATAGATATTGTCCCAGCACCCTTTATTGACTGTTTCCCAACATTTTCCTTCCCTAGAATTCTCAGGACAGTTTATTCATAAATCAAGTAACCATATGTGCATGAGTCTGTTTCTGGACTCTGTTGGCTTTTCTGATCTATTAAAGTGCTAGTTAATATGGCTTAACATAAAATGTACAAATGCACTTGGTTTTTATATATTGAATGTTATCCTGAAAAGTTGCTAAATTGCTTATTGAGTCTAATTAATTCTCTCTAGATGCTTTGGGGTACCTGTGTAAACTATCATAATCTGAGGTTACTAACATTTTATTTCTTCCTTACAGGCTTTTCAGTTTTTAATTCTTTATCTTGCCTTACTAGCTACAGCCAGCAGGATATTGAATATAAGTGGTATTTAATGGGAATCTTTGACCCATTACCCATCTCAGAGACAAAACTTTCATCATTTCACTGTTAAGTGTGTTGTTTACTTAGTTTTTCTCTACCCCACGCCCAATATCCTTTATCATATGTATCAATTAGGATTCTCAGCAAGATCCTGTGACAAAGTTATGAATGCAAGAGACTTATTGGAGGGTCACTGCCTATGAAAGGAGGAAGGAAACAGAATTGGGCAGGGAGAGCCTCTGACAGGGATGCAGACCAACACAGTGGGGAGCTCTGGAGCAGAGATTGGGCAGCATCCTAAAGGAAACATCCCGCACTGGGCAAAAGTAGCCAGACCCTAGTACATCTGCTGGGCTCATTCACTGACTGGGAGTTGTGCAGAAAAACTTAACCTTACCTCAAACACTGCAGTCGGTCCCAAAAGTACTACAGTCGCAAGCTGATAGCCAACAATGTTTCTCATAGCTGAATGGCAGTTTCTTGCAGGGATATCTGAGCAGTACACCCTAAAACTACTGAAGACCAAAGGCAAAGAAGTACATTCTGAAAGCAACTAGAGAAAAGGGAGGAGACCTTCAAAGAAATTAGAATTAGCCTGATGGTGGACTCATAAACTGAAGCATTTGGAGGCAAAAATAATCAAATTTACTGGAATAAATAGCCAAACTAGAATTCTATACTCAGTGAAAATGTCCTTCAAATATAAAGGAGAAGTAAAGACATTTTCAAACAGACAAGAATATAGAGAATTTGTCACCATATTTGCACCAAAGGAAATAATAGAGAGTTCTTTAAACAGAAGGTGCATGTATCAGATAAAAACTCAGAAATACAAAAGAATAAGAGCAACAAAATATAAATATGTGGATAACTAAATGAATACATAATGTGTAAAGGAATAATAATATCTTGATGAGTACAGTATGGCAGAATATTCTGGTACTACCAAGACTAGGTCATAGGAAGTTGTCAGCTTCTGCCTAGGCCTTTTGGACCTCTAGGAATTGGGACATTTCTTTTGGGGATCCAGTTGCCATGTGAGAATCCTAAGCCACATGGAGAGCCCACACATAGTCCTGTGGTCAGTGGTCCCAGCTGAGTGCCCAGCTACTAGCCATCATCACTTTGCCAGTGTGGATGACGATACATTTGAGCCTTCATATGAGTGCAACCACAACTCACATCTAACTGCAACCACACAAGAGACATAGTGAGACCTAGCCAGTTGAGCCTAGTCAACCCAAGAGTGTGAAGGATAATAATAAATGGTTGCTTTAAGCTGTTAAACTTTGGAGTGGTTTATTAAGCAGCATTAGATAACCAGAATACTTAATGTCATCTAATACCTGGTTGGTCTGTGTTCATTTTTCTTCCACTGTTGAAGAAATTCCTTTTTACATTCAGTTTATTCATACCAAGATCCAAACAAGATCTATACATTTCATTCAGTTGATGTCTCTTAAGTCCCTCTTAACCTGTCTCCCCATTACATTTACTATTGCTATTGTTGAAAACTGGGTCCCAGAAGAGAAAAAGACAGAGATTATTTGACAAAATAATGGCTGAGAATGTCACAAATTTAATGAGACATGAATATAAGCATCCAAGGAGCTCAGTGACCTCCAAGATGAACTCAGAGAGACCTACACTGACACATATTATAATCAAACTTCAAAGAGAGAATTTGAAAACAGTAAGAGCAACAAAAACACTGTAAGATTTCTCGTCACAACTTTGGAGATCAGAAGGCAGTGGGGCAATATATTTAAAGTGCTAACATGAAAAAAAAAACCCCAAAACTATTAACCAAGAATCCTGTTACCTGCCAAAACTGTTCTTCAAATGTGAGAGAGATATTAAGAAACTCCCAGATAACAAAAGCTGAGGAAATTCATTGCTGTTAGACCTTACAAGAAATGCCACAGGGAGTCCTGAAGATTTAAATGAAAGGGTACTACATAAAAACTCAAAGCCATGTGATGAAACAAACAATACAGTAAAAGAAAATATATGGGTAGTTATAAAAGCTGGTATTATTTATAATAATGGTTTAAAACTCCACTTTTTGTTTTCTACATGATTTAAGAGACTAAGATGTTTTTAAAAAGCAGCTAGTAGTCTGAAAGCTAGGATTACTGTAACATTGGTTTATAACCTCACGTTTTGTCACGTTTTGTTTTATACATAATTTAAATACAAATATATTTAAAAGAATTGTCAGTTTGTGTTTTTTGGACACACAGTATATACAGATTAAATTTTGTGAAAACAACCACCAAAATATATAGAGATAAGGCTGTAAAGGAATGCAGTTTGTGTATGTTATTGAGGTTAATATGATATAAATTCCAATTAATGTTATAGCTTTAGGATGTTAAATTAATCAACATGGCAACCACAAAAAAAATTATAGAAAATACGCAAAAGGAATTTAAACATTTCACTACCAAAAAGCAAACTAAACCTAAAAGATGAAAGTAATGCAGGAAATGAGGGGCAAAAATATAAGGCATATAGAAAACAAATAGCAAAATGATGCAAGTATACTATTGAAGCAAAGTTGGTATTCAAACTAGTTCGTTAAAAATTTTAAAGATACAAATTATAATCTTCAGGGCAGCCACTAAGAAAATAACCAAAAAATATTTATAGAGAAAAGAAAATGAGGAATTCAAAATCAATAATAATACCAAATCAATTAAACATGAAAGAAGGCAGTAATGGGGGAGCTGAGAAATAAAAATGATCTAAGATATACAGAAAACAAATAACAAAATGGCAGAAATTCTTCCTATCAGTAATTAGTTTAAATGTAAATGGATTAAACTCTCCAGTCAAAAGAGACTGGCAGAATAGATGAAAACACGTGGTCCAACTATATGCTATCTACAGGAAAATCACTTTAGATCCAAGGACAAAAATGAATTGGAAGTGAGACGTTGGTAATATGGTCTGAATTTTTA
Organism: Phataginus tricuspis; assembly: GCA_029783875.1. Lineage (NCBI taxonomy): Eukaryota > Metazoa > Chordata > Mammalia > Pholidota > Manidae > Phataginus > Phataginus tricuspis. The sequence goes on along the minus strand of JAQQAC010002629.1, from coordinate 14,378,164 downwards.
TGTTCCCTCAGAAGTCATATATTGAAAACCTAATACAAGGTGATGGTATTAGAAGTTATGGGGCCTTACAGAAGTGATTAAGTTGTGAGTCTGAGGAACTCTCATAAATTACATTAGTACCTGTACAAAAGAGCCCCCAGAGAAATCCCTTGGTGCTTTGCCATGTGAGGGTATATAGAAAGAAGTCTGCAACCCAGAAGGGAGCCCTTGTGCAGTCATGTTGCCACCCTTATCTCAGACTTCTAGACTCCAGAACTGTGAGAAATAAATTTTGGCTTTTTATAAGCTGTCCACTTTATGGTATTTTTGTTCTGGAAGTCTGAACAGATTAAGACCATGGAAAAAGATATTCCATGCAAATATTAACCAAAGAGAGCATATATTTTTAATGTTTACACATATTAATAGGCTCAGTGTAACAAGAAGATACAACAGTTGTAAAGACTTATGCACTAATGATAGACCATCAAAATATATGAAGCAAAAACTAACAGAAGTTGAAGAGAGAAACAATTATATAATAATAGTTGGAGGCTTAAGTGTGCTACTCTCAATAATGGATGGAACAGCCAGACAGAAGATAAACAAGGAAATGGAAGACTTAGCACAATAAACCAACTAGAGCTAATGGACATATATAGAGCACTCTGTCCAACAACAGCATACACATTCTTTGCAAGTGCACAGGGAACACATTTCAGGATAGACCATATGTTGGGTCACAAATCAAGTGTCAATTTTTATAAGATAAGATAGATAGCATACAAAGTATCTTCTCCAATCATAACAGGATGAAATTAGAAATCAGTAACAGAGGAAAACTGGAAATTACACAAGGGAAATTAGAAAATATTTTCAGATGAATAAAAACAGAAATACAACATACTAAAACTATGGGACATGCCAAAAGCAGTGGTAAGAAGGAACTTTATAGCTGTGCTTATATTAAAAAAAAGATATCATACCAGTAACCTAACTTTACAACATAAGCAACTAGAAAAACAAGAACAATCTAAACCTAAAGCTAGCAGAAGGAAGGAAATAATAAAGATTAGAACAGAGATAAATTGAGGATAGGAAAATAGAGGAAATCAATGATACCAAAAGTTGGTTCTTTAAAAAGATCAACAAAATAGACAAACCTTTACCTCCATAGACTAAGAAAGAAAAATGACTAAATTCAGAAATGAAAGTAGGGACATTATTACTGATTCTACAGAATAGAAAGGATTATAAAAGAGTATTATGAACAATAATTGTATACCAACAAGTTGGATAACTTCCATTAAATGAATAAATTCCAAGAAACACAAAACCTGCCAAGATTAAATAATAAAGAAATAGAAAATCTGAATAGATGTGTAACTAGTAAGGAGAGTCAATCGGTAATCCAGAATCTCCCAACAAAGAAAACCCTGCATCCAATGGCTTGTTTGGTGAATTCTACCAAACATTTGAAGAACTATTGGTCCTTCTCAAAATTTTCCAAAGAAGTGAAGAGGTGGGAACACTTACTAACTCATTCTAAGACACCAGTATTACTTTGATACCAACACCAAAGACACTGCAGGAAAGGAAAACTCAGACCAATATCTCTTATGAACATTGATGCAGAAATCCTCAACAAAATACTAGCAAACTGAATTCGTCAGCATATTAATAAGATTATATACCACACCAAAGCATGGAAGAACCCAGGTGTCCCTCAAGGGATATATGGATGTATGGAGAAAGGCACTAATCTAATTCATGGGGGCACCCCACTCACTTCCAATTATCGACATTCCTGTGTGGATATAGAGGCAATTTGGACATACGCTACAGCATGGATGAACCTTGAGGACATATACTAGGTGAAAATGTCAGTCACAAAAAGATAAATACTGTGTGATTCCATTTACATGAAGTACTTAGAGTAGTCAGTCATAAACAGAAAGTAGAATGGTGGTTGACAGGGGCTGAAGGGAGGAAGGAAAGGGGAATTAGTATTTTATTGCTGATTGAATTTCACCTTTCCAAGATGAAAGAAGTTCTAGAGATGGATGGTGGTGATGGTTGTACAACATTGTGAATGTGCTTAAAATAATGAAGATGGTAAGATTTACATGATGTGTATTTTACCACAATAGTGAAAGGGAAAAACAAAAACCAAACAAACAGTGGCAGGCTAGATGTGGCTTAGGGACTGTAGATTACCAACCTATGTTCTAAATTTTATTGATTTTTTTTTTATGTTCTCCTAAAGGAAGAAGGAGCTGTGATTTTGACGTAGAGAATTGTAAAAGTACTTACTCATCTTTAAAAAAAATTACAGAAGAAGTATATGCTTGTAGAAAATGTGGAAAACTTGGAAGAATAATAACTATAAATAATATTTACTGTGTGTTACCAAGTGCCAGGCACTCTTTTAAATTCTTAAATACATGTGATAGTATTTTATCATCATTTTACAGGGGAGCATAGTAAAGTACAAAGAGTTTAAATAACTTAACGAAATAAGTGACTAGTAAATAGTAAACCTAGAATTCAAAACCAAGCTGTTTGATTCTAAAGCCTAAGTTCTTACCCACTATGCTCTAGAGTGGGAGTTAGGGGTTATCTTTGTATCCCAATACCTAAGTGTAGTACAAGTTAATACTTTGATTTATTTCCTTTCAGTGTTTTTTCTCTGCAAACATAGCTTTGTTTTCTCATTCTATATAGTTTGTTTTATAATAACAACTAATTTTATACCCAAAGCTAGCCATTTCTCCTCATGTCAACTTGATTCTTTATGGCTGCAGTTGGGGAAATGTGCGGGAAACCTGAAGGCCCTCCCCAGAGGTCTGTGCAGCTCTTGGCAGTTGACAGAATGCTTCCTGTGTGTTTCCCAAGGCTGCTTGGCTAGTGAGGACAGAGTTGTTATTTGAACACAAGTTCTTTGGCCTTGCCTTTGTTTTTTACTTCAAATTTGGAGTCTTCTCAGAAGGATCTGTTCTCTGTCTCATCCCCATTTTGACATTCTACTCCCTTCTCATTACTATTTTCTACCCTCTGTTTTAAAAATAATTGGTACAAGGAAGACTGAGTAGCTGGTTCAGAAATAGCCTTAAAAACTAGGAACAAAGAACACCAAAAGATATCAAAATAGAATTAAAATATATAGACAACCCTCACACTTGATATGAAAACTTAATTAAAATCAATGACAGACATTATAAAATACAAAATGGTAGCTCTTAGGGAAAAAAACATGAGAAAAAAGCTTCAGGTTATAAAGAAAGGCAGGGTTCTTGACACCAAAAGGAAGTACCATCTATAAGGGGAATATTGATGAATTAAAAACTCACTATGCAAAAGACCATGTGAAGAATATAAAAAGTCGAAAATAAAAACTAGGAGAAAATGTCACAAGCCAGATATCTGACAAAGGACCTAGTTTTTAGAATATATAAAGAACTCTCAAAACTCGGTAATAACAGTAAGAAACAATCCACTTAGACTTTGACAAAAGATATGGTCATTTTAGTGAAAAGGATTTACAGGTGGCAAAAATGGACATTGAAAACTGTTCAACCACATTATCCATCAAGAAAATATAAAATAAAACCACACCCACCAAAATAATGGCAACACTAAATGCTGGTAAGGATGTGGAGAAACTGGATCACTCATACATTGCTAGTGGGTCTGTAGGTAGTACAGCCACTCTGGAAAAAGTTTGGCAGTTTTTGTAAAACTAAACATGGGATTATCATATGACCCAGCAATTGCATACTTGTACATTCTCCCAGAGAAATGGAAATTTATGTTCACACTAAAATCTATTCATAACTGCTTTATTTGCAATAAGCAAATCTGGAAACAGCCCAGATGTCCTTCAGTGGATGAATCAAACAAATTGTGTTACATCAATACCATGGAGTACTACTTAGCAAAAAAAAATGGTTCACACTATTGACACACACAACAGCTTGAATGAATTGCCAGAGAATTACATTGAGTGAACATCCCAAAAGATTATATATGTTTAAGTCCATCTATGTGACAGTTTTGAAATGAGAAAATTTTAGGTATGAGTAAGAGTGGTTGGTGGTTGCCAGGGCTCTGGGGAAGGGAGGCAGAAGGTAAATAGGGTTATAGAAGGACAGTATGCAGGATCCTTGGGATGACAAAACTGCTGTGTATCTTGACTGGGGTGGTGGATATATGAACCTACACAGGGAGCATATTGTGTAGAACTAAATACATGTACAAATGTACAATAAAACTGAGGAAATCTGAATAAGATCAGTGGATTGTGTCAATGTAGATATCCTGATTGTCATAGTTTTTGCAGAATGTTACAGTGGGAGAATTGGGTAAAATGTACCTTTCTCTATTATTTTATTTCTTATAACTATGTGTAAATATACAATTATCTCAATAAAGAAACTTATATTAAGAATACAAACACATGTCAAGCACATGAAGCAAAACAACTAAAAAGAAGAGTCAGGAAAGACACATTTTGTGAGTTAGAAATTCCTACAACTGCCTCACAGATTTGTCTATTTTCAGTGATGAGATTATGTGCAGAGAACATTTTGGAAGGGTGTTGATGAGAAGCAGGGTCCCATGTTAAGTTTTCTTAATCAAAAGCAGACCTCATCCTCTGCCCCTTCCCCAATCCTTGAGGAAGTATGTAATTTTATATCTGAAAGTGACAAGCCTGATCCTCTGCAGGGAAACTTTGCTGCTCTTCTCAGGTGCAGCCCAGGGAAAGCTTCCTGGTGCGTGATGCTCATGAGCTGCCCCGCGAGGCTCGCTGGTACCGCCAGCTGTGTACAGGCCCCCGCCTGTGCCGGCAGGAATCTTAAATTCTAGGGTGGTACAGACCTTGTATTATTTCTAAGCACCAAGTAAATGCTTTGCACACAACTGACATTATAAATTTCATTTAGTTGAGTATTTTCTAGAAAAATTAAATACTATGTTCAACAGTTATACAGTAGAAAATGGTGGCCACATTTAAAATTGTTAGCAGCAATATAGCCCACTTCAGTTATGTAAGTAAGCTAAAGAAGTCAGTTTTAGACACATGAAATCTTATCAAGTATATGTCATAGTAAGTATGTACTAATAAACCAGATCACAGGATTTGAATTCTGACTCATACCATTTGATCCTGGACTAGTGATCTGAATCATCAGAGGCTTAGTGTCATTATCTGTAAAGTATAATCCTGTATTTGAGTGTCTCCAGTGTGTTAAGAACTACAAGGACTACTAAAAATAGAGACACAGTTGTGATAATGAGCACTTTGAATTTTAATGCAAGCAGATGTTACTACAGCAAAAATCTAAATTAAAGATATTTCTTTATATAATTCAAGTTACAGTAGGGTTTTCGGTCTTGGCAGTATTTATTTGAACCAGATAATTCCTTGCAAGGTGATGGGTTGTGCACTATAGCATGTTCATGCACATCCCTAGCCTTCACAGTCTTGACGCCAGTAGCACCTTCAGTTGTGACCATCAAAGATGCCTCTAACATTGCCAGACACCCCTGGAGGATACATGGCCCTCAATTGAAAACTACTGGGTTGTACTTATTTTTGTGATAATGAGATTTTAATAGTTTTTGAGAGCATAGGTACATATTTTTGCAGAGGCTGGTCCATTCAGTTGGAAGAAAAGTCCATTTTTCTCCCATGGATTCCTCTTTGGGGTTGGAGTGCTTTGAGAGAAACTGGGCTCACATTGGTCTGGAATCTGGGGCCTGGCAGTGAGCTAGGCTGAGGCTGATGCCCATAAATGCAGCAGAAGAATGAAGTCTGAATTGTGGGTGGGAAGGAGTCTGTGCCTGTGTCTCTAGAAAGACACAATGATAAAATCATTTACATTAAGTCAAGAATTACCAACTTGAGGTTTCTGTGTTTCAGCGTAGTTTGAAATATTGTAGGTATGTCTTATATTTGATAGAAAACCCAAAAATACATGGCGCAGCCATTTTCCAGAGCCTGAGTGCTCATGATAGATCCTAACCTGTGGGCATGAAGGTTCAAAGGTGCCTACAGTGAACTGGTGAAATATGAAATCTCAGTGTCTTCCAGGGATTGCTTCACAGTTTAGTGAGGCTGACCTTTTTCATGACTACTGGCCATTTATTTATCTTTAGTAGGTTGCCTGTTCTTGCCCTTTGCTTATATTCCAATCATAATATTCTTCTTCCAGTTTTCTTCATTTTTTCGCTGTTAATTCATGAAAGGTTTTTGTAAGAAAACAGATCTTTTCATTGTTAAGTTAATGTTGTAACCCTTATTTGCCTGCTTTTCTCTTCCTTTTTGGGGGGCATTTACCCTATTTTTGCTCATTCTTTGACTTACAACATTTCTGCATCATTTTCTATTGGGTATATACAATTTGTAGTTGGGCTTTGGTTTTTTGCACAATCCTTTTGTCTTTTTAACTAGACAAGTTTATCTCATTTAATCACACTGGATGTGTTTAATTAATTCCATCTAATTTTTATGCTTTCCTTTTTGTTTTGTCTCTTGATATAGGGGTTTAATTTTCAGATACACTTTTAAGATATGTTTAAGCCTTTATTTCTCAGATTACTTCAGAAACAAAATAGTGCCTATTGTGATTTTTCCCTTTCTCTCAATACTTAGGATGCACTGTTGGCATGTGCTGAGATTTTTGTTCTTCTTTACTATAGTTAAATGATTACCTTTCTATTTTGTGGCTTATGCTTTATTTAAAACGTTCACTTTCTGCTTTTCTAACCTTATTTCCACGGTTCCTTTATGGTGAGTATCTGCCTGGCTTTCATAAGACAGCTTCCTCATTTGCAGTTCTTCATGAGTAATCTTCTTGGCCAGACTCCCTTCCTGAAGGTTGTTTTTTTCCCCTCATGGAAGTATGCATGGGTGATACACTTCCCGGGTGCCCGTTCTGTCAACCTTACATGAGAACCACAGTTTTGCATGTTCTAGAATTCTTAGGTTATGCTCTTTATTGAAACATAACTGACGTGATAAACTGTGTTATGTTTAAAGTGTACAATTTGAAAGGTTTGCCATATTTATACTCCTCTGAAGCCACCACTATAATCAAGATAATGAACATAATCATCATCCCCAAAAGTTTATTTGTGACCTTTGGTAATCTTCCATCCTTACTCCCTACCTCTAGGCAACCACTGATCTGCTGTCTGTCACTATGAATTTATATTTTAAACCATTTTATATAAATGGAATCATACAGAATGTACTTTTTTGGGGGGGGTCTGACTCAGCATAACTGCTTTGAGTTTTATCCATGTCGTATTTATCAATAGTTTATTCATTTTTTATTCCAATATTATTTTCTATTCTTTTTTTAATAACATCATAAAACCTTTAATAAAGAAATGTATAATGGAAAAAAGGAAAGTTTTCCAGTGTTTGAGTTTATTCTTTTCTGTTGCTGAATAGTATTCCATTGTGTTGCTACATCACAATTCATGTTTCCATTACCTGTTGATAGAAATTTGGGTTGTTCAATATAGACAAATGACAAAGAAAGCTACTATAAACATCTTTATATGAGGGTTTGTGTAGACACGTGCTTTTTTTCTCTTGGGCAGACATCTAGCACTGGAGTGGCTAAGTCATACAGGAGGTGTATATTTAACTGTAAGAAATTACCAAGTTGCTTCCACTGAAGTGGTGGTTCTATTTTACATTACCAACAACAGTGCATGAAAATACCACGTGCTCCACAGCCTCGCCAACCCTTGGTATGGTCAGTCTTCAATTTTAGACATTATAATAGGTGTGTAATGTATCATTGTAGTTGTTCAAATTTGCCTTTCCTTAATAACTGATACTGAGCATCTTTTCATGTACTTACCTGACATTTGTATAATTGCCCATTTTTAGAAATTGGGTGGATTTTTTAGTTCAGATTCACAAGTTCTTTATATGTTCAGCATATGAGTCCTTCCCCAAATTATGTGATTTACAAATATTTTATATATATATGATTTGCCTTTTCATTTTCATAACATTGTCTTTTGGTGAGAATATTTTCTAAATTTTGGTGAAATCCGACCTCTCAAATTTCTCTTACATGGCTAGAGATTTTTTTTCCTTTTTTCTTTCGGTCCTGTTCAGGAAATCTTTGTCTATTTTGAGGTTGCTTTCAGTTCTTTTGGGTCTATACCCAGAAGTAGGATTGTCGGATCATATGGTAATTCCACATTTAATTTTTTGAAGAACTGCCATACCATTTTCCACTGCAGCTCCACTTTCACTTTCCCACCAGCAGTTCATAAGGGTTCCAGTTTCTCCATAACCTTACCAACACTTGTTATTTTCTGGTTTTTTGATAGTAGCTATCATGGTGGAAATGAGGTGGTATCTCATTGTAGTTTTGATTTTTTCCCTAATGATTAATGGCGTCAAGCATCTTTTAATGTGCTTGCTGGCCACTTGGCTGTCTTCTTTGGAAAACTATTCAAGTCATCTTCCCATTTTTTAATCAGGTTGGTTGTTTTTTGCTGTTGAGTTGTAGTGGTTTCTTTACATATGAATCCTTTGTCAGATACCTGATTTGCAAATACTCTATCCCATAATAATAAACCTTCATAATAAAAATTTAAAGAAAGTTTTTAAGTACAGAAAATATGAGAGTTGAGAATGAATACTATTCCCCTTCCACTGAGATGGATTAATAAGATTTTGCCATCTTTGCTTTATTTATACACATACTTCCCTGCAATACAAACTATATTGCCAAAACATTAAAAAAAAAATTACAGGCATTTGACACTTCACCTTCACCTGAGCATTTACTTCCAAAAAATAAGAACATTTTCCCACATCTGCTGTATATCCCCTTGTATGTTCTCTCAAATACCATTTCAAAGTAGTATATATAAATGGGAAAAAATAATGCCACACTACTGCTTTTTCTAAGTATAACATAGAAGCGGACCTTTTGAGATAAGTTCACTGATGGCATTCCTTAGAGTTTTGCCATTCTCTCACACATCATTATCAAGAGCATCATTTTGTTCATCAGTTGCCTCCCAACTTCCTGCTCTCTCTCTTGTTCTCGGTCCATCCTCTGCACTACAGCCAGAATAATGTATGTAAAACTTAAATGAGACCATATCTGTCTCTGTCTCTCTTACTCCTTCAGACCCCTTACTTTGTGTTTAGAGTACAACACAGTTTAAGCATCTTACCATGGCTTTTTCCCAGGGCCCTGCCAAAATAAAAAATGAACAAGTGGGACTACATCAAATAAAAAAGCTTCTGTACAGCAAAGGGCACCATCAGCAGGACAAAAAAGCAACCTACATTATGGGAGAGTATATTCATAAAAAATTTATCTGATAAAGGCTTAACATTCAAAATATATAAAGAACCCACATGCTTCAATACCAAAAAAACACAAATAACCCAATTAAAAAGTGGGCAGAGGACCTAAGCAGACATTTCTCCGAAGAAGAAATACAGATGGCCAGCAGGCATGTGAAAAGATGCTCCACATTGCTAATCATCAGGGAAATGCAAATCAAAACCACAATCAGATATCACCTCACACCAGTTAGAATGGCCACTATCCAAAAGACAAGAAATAACAAGTGTTGGTGAGGATGTGGAGAAATAGGAACCCTTCTACACTGTTGATGGAAATGTAAATTGGTGCAGCCACTATGGAGAGCAGTATGGAGGTTCCTCAAAAAAACTAAAAATAGGAATACCATACAACCCAGTAATTCCCCTTCTAGGAATTTAGAAGGAAACAAAATACCTGATTTGAAAAGATATATGCCTCTCTATGGATTTAGACAGTGATCGAGTTTCATTCTCTTACATGTAGCTGTCCAGTTTTCAAAGAGATGTTATTGAAGAGACAGTCTTTTACCCGTTGTATATTCATGACTCCTTTATCACATATTAATTGACCATATATGCATGAGTTTATTTCTGGGCTCTCTAGTCTTTTCCATTGATCTATGGGTCTGTTCTTGTGCCAGTAGCAAATTGTTTTGATTACGGTACCTTTGTAGTACAGCTTGAACTCAAGGAGCATAATGTCTGCAGCTTTGTTCTTTCTTAGGTTGGCTTTGGCTATTCGGGGTCCTTTGTGGTTCCATATGAATTTTAGGATTATTTGTTCAAATTCAGTGAAAAATGCTGTTTGTATTTTAATAGGTATTGCATTGAATATGTAAACTGCTTTGGCCATATTGACAATATTAATTCTTCCAGTCCATGAGCATGGGACAGATATCCATTTATTGGTGTCTTTTTTAATTTCTCTCGTGAGTGTCTTACAGTTTTCAGAGTACAGGTCTTTCACCTCCTTGGTTAGGTTTATTCCTAGGTATTTTATTCTTTCTGATGCAATTGTAAATGGAATTGTTTTCCTGATTTCTCTTTCTGCTAGTTTGTTGTTACTATATAGGAATGCAACAAATTTCTGTTTATTAAGTTTGTATCTGCAACTTTGCTGTCTTCAGTTATTCTAATAATTTTTTGGTGGAGTCATTAGGGTTTCCTATGTATAATATCATGTCACCAGCAAATAATGAGAGTTTAACTTCTTCCTACCAGTTTGGATACCTTTTGTCTCTTCACCTTGTCTGATTGCAATGGCTAGGCCCTCCAGTACTGGGTTGAATAAAAGTGGTGAGTGGACATCCTTGTCTTGTTCCTGATCTTAGAAGAAAAGCTTTGAGCTTTTCGCCATTGAGTATGATGTTGGCTGTGGGTTTGTCATATATGGCCTTTATTATGTTGAAGTATGTACCCTCTATACCCATTTTCTTGAGAGTTTTCATCATGAATGGATGGAGAATTTTGTCAGATGCCTTTTCAGTATCTATTGAAATGATCACTTGGTTTTTATCCTTTTTGTTAATGTGTTGTACGACATTGATTGATTATGAATATTATACCATCCTTGCATCCCTGGAATAAATCCCACTTGGTTGTGGTGGATGATCCTTTTGATGTATTTTTTAATTCAGTTTGCTAATATTTTGTTGGTTTTTTGCATCTATGTTCATCAGGGATATTGGTCTTTTTTTTTTGGTAGTATCTTTGATTTTGGTATTAGAGTGATACTGGCCTCACAGAATGTGTTTGGAAGTATTCCCTCCTCTTCTACTTTTTGGAAAACTTTAAGGAGATGGGTATTAGCTCTTCTTTAAATGTTTGGTAAAATTCAGCTGTGAAGCCATCTGGTACTAGACTTTTTGGGGGGAGTTTTTTGACTACCAACTCAATTTCATTCATGGTAATTGGTCTGTTCAGATTTTGTTTCTCCCTGGGTCAGTCTTGGAAAGTTGTATTTTTCTAGGAATGTGTCCATTTCTTCTAGGTTGTCCAATCGTACTTACTTAGTTTTAAAAGACTCTCTCCCCAAACCCCACAACCTTGAGCTCTGTCATGGCAGGAACCATTATACCAACACCTGGCACATGGTTGTTAGGCAATGAACAGTAGCCTCACAATGATTGTATAGAGGACTTTTCTGGCAGGATGTATTGGTTTGGCAAAATTAAAAATCAATCACATCCAGCCAACATCACTCTTAACAGCGAGAAGCTGCAAGTTTTTCCTTGTAAGACGACAAGGATGCCCATTCTCCCCACTTTTATTCAACATAGTCCTGGAGGTCCTAGCCACGGCAATCAGACAACACAAAGAAATAAAAGGCATCCATATTGGCAAGGGAGAAGTTAAACTGTCCCAGTTTGCAGATGACAAGATATTGTACATAAAAAACCCTAAAGAATCCACTAAAAAACTACTGGATCTAATATCTGAATTCAGCAAAGATGCAGGATACAAAATTAATACACAGAAATCTGTTGCATTCCTATACACTAACGATGAACTGGCAGAAAGAGAAATCAGGAAAACAATTCCATTCACAATTGCATCAAAAAAAAAAATACCTAGGAATAAACCTAACTAAGGAAGTGAAAGACCTATACTCTGAAAACTGCAAGACACTCATGAAATAAATTAAAGAAGATACCAGTAAATGGAAACATGTCCTGTGCTCATGGATAGGAAGAATTAATATTGTCAAAATGGCCATCCTGCCTAGAGCAATCTACAGATTCAATGCAATCCCTATCAAAATACCTACAACATTCTTCAACAAAGTAGAGCAGATAGTTCGAAAATTCATATGGAACCACAAAAGACCCCGAATAGCCAAAGCAATCCTGAGAAGGAAGAATAAAGTGGGGAGGATTATGCTTCCCAACTTCAAGCTCTACTGCAAAGTCACAGTAATCAAGACAATTTGGTACTGGCACAAGAACAAACCCATAGACCAATGGAACAGACTAGAGAGCCCAGATATAAACCCAAGCATATATGGTCAATTAATATATGATAAAGGAGTCATGGGTCTACAGTAGGGAAATGACAGCCTCTTCAACAACTGGTGTTGTCAAAACTGGATGGCTACATGCAAGAAAATGAAACTGAATTATTGTCTAACCCCATACACAAAAGTAAATTCAACCTGGATCAAAGACCTAACTCTTAGAAGAAAACATAGGCAAAAATCTCTTGAATATAAACATGAGCAACTTTTTCCTGAACATATCTCCTTAGACAAGGGAAACAAAACAAAAATGAGCAAATGGGATTACATCATGCAAAAAAGCTTCTTTACAGCAAAGGACACCATCAGCAGAACAAAAAGACATCCTACAGTATGGGAGAATATTTTTGTAAATGACATATCCAACAAGTGGTTAACATCCAAAATATATAAAGAACTCACACACCTCAACACCCAAAAAGCAAATAACCCAATTTAAAAATGGGCAGAAGATATGAACAGATACTTCTCCAAAGAAGAAATTCAGATGGCCAACAGGCACATGAAAAGATGCTCCACATTGCTAATTATCAGGGAAATGCAAATTAAAAACACAATGAGATATCACCTCATGCCAGTTAGGATGTCCAACATCGAAAAGACTAGAAACAACAAATGCTGGCGAGGATGCAGAGAAAGGGGAAGCCTCCAACACTGTTGGTGGGAATGTATATTAGTTCATCCATTGTGGAAAGCAATATGGAGGTTCCTCAAAAAAGTGAAAATAGAAATACCATTTGACCCAGGAATTCCACTCCTAGGAATTTACCCAAAGAAAACAAGATCCCAGATCAAAAAGACATATGTACCCCTATGTTTATCGCAGCACCATTTACAATAGCCAAGATATGGAAGCAACCTAAGTGTCCATCAGTAGATGATTGGATAAAGAAGAGGTGGTACATATACACAATGGAATACTCTTCAGCCATAAAAAAGAAACAACTCCTACCATTTGCAACAACATGGATGGAGCTAGAGGGTATTATGCTCAGTGAAATAAGTCAGTCAGAGAAAGACAAATACCAAATGATTTCCCTCATTGTGGAGTATAACAACGCAGCAAAACTGAAGGAACAAAATATCAGCAGACCCACAGACTCCAAGAAGGAACTAGTAGTTACCAAAGGGGAGAGGTGGGGAGAGAGGGAGAAGGGGATTGTGGGGTATCATGATTGGTCCACATGGTGTGTGTGGGGTCATGGGGAAGACAGTGTAGCTCAGAGAAGACAAATAGGGACTCTGGCATCTTACTACACTGATGGACAGTGACTGCAGTGGGGTTTGGGGGTGGGACTCAGTAATAAGGGTGAATGTTATAACCACATTGTTTTTCTTGTGAAACCTTCATAAGAGTGTATATCAATGATACCTTAATAAAAAAAATCAATTACATTACTTTGTGTTATTTCCATGTGTGTTTAAAATTTAACCCAAATTATTTTCTTGTTGGAATTCTATAGTGTAACAAATCATTTCATGTGATTTGGGGATAAGATGTAACCTAAAAATCCAAGTGAATGTAAGATCAAAGTTGAAACTACAGTATAGTACTTGGGGTATTCCATGTGTTATAGTATAAAGGTTTTAGTATTTTCATCATTGTTTTCTTCCTTTCACAGACTGAGACAACACTTGGACTCAGTTCATATCAACAGAAAAGGTAAGGAAGGAATATATGTATTTATAATATGCAAATTTTTATATATTTAGTAAGCTGCTAACATACTTTCAGTTCCTTCTGCGGAATTCCTGCAATACTCTCCTCTTTCCCCAAACTTTTCTGGTGAAGAGAGAAAAGCAAGTTATAAATCACATTTATTTATAAATCATATCATGTATTTGAAGTGTTGTGTATGGAAAGCTAGCACCTGAGTTTGCATGTGATGGATTGTGTAGCATTACTCCCGCTATCATGTATGAGGGGTTTCACTCATAGCTGAAACTCTCCTTGCTTTCTAAAGGATGGACTTTGTAACTCCCTAGTGATGTCATCATCTCTTAAGGCTGTCCCTGCCTTTTGTGGACTGACCAGTGCTGCCCTCAGTTACAACCAGGTGTCTGCCTGCAGGCCCTGGAGGAGGAACACAGAGCAGTGACACCCAGTCTTGTGACTAAAAGAGAATTCTGTGTTGGAAACACATTCTCTGTGATAACACACAGGAGAGTTGTTTTACCCTCGGATATTGTGAGAATATATTCATGCATATGAATCTGAAGATGGTGTCCTTACCTCCAAATCTTTTTGTCTTTTGGTAACTTCTCACATCTGTTAGAGAGACAGTATTTAAAAAGATATTGTCCTGTTCCCTTTCCATATCCAGAGAGGGCCTGCACCTGGTGTCTAGAAGAGAATGAAAGCTTTCTGTGAATTAGATAACCCTGATGCTTAAAGAGGACATCTGGGAATGTCCTCAGACTAGTGAAATGTAAGTTGAATCACCAAAGAATTTTATTTTGAGTGATAAGTAGCAAATATTCAGATTAAGAGTAGGACAAGACAACTAAAACTCTACTTCACAAATATAATGATGAGACTCCTGCAGTATTCACCATTTCTGTTCTTTTCACTTTAATAGCTGCACTTAACCTGGCTCTACTTCCCATTTCTCTGTCCTCTTCCCTAATGTTACATGTTCTGTTGGATCCACTTCTACTGTGGTCCTTGCCCAAAGAACACACCCACTGCCTACAGTAAGGCATAGACTTCTTTGCTACTGTGATTACAAAGCATAATGCCACCCTTCCATCCCTTCACCTCTCCCCCAAGTATTTTTGGCACTGGGTTGGAGTTTTTCCACACCACTACAAGTCTAGCCTGATGACACCTTGACTGGATCATCTCAGAACCCTTAATCTCTTGTGCTTTTTCCTTGATCCTTTATTCCAATAGTTAGGAAATTATGTATGAAATTATATTGGACTACATTTATGAAGGTGATGATATTCATCCATAATCAAGATTTGGCAGTAAGATCTTTTCCTAATATAATAAAGAATTTACATCAATATGTAATTCTGTTCTGATCTCATGTTCCTCTTATGTATTACCTACATCTGTCCAATAAGCTACTCCAAACTCACTGGCTTAAACCAATCATTTTATTATGCTTTCAGGCTCTGTAAGTGTCGAATTTAGGCAGAGTACAGCAGACACACCTTGTCTCTGCTCCATGATGATTAGGGCCTCAGCTAAGGAGACTCCACATCTGGGATTGACTCAGTGGCTGGGAGCTGGAGGCATGTTCACGCACATGCTAGCTTGTTGCCTGGGACCTCAGCTGGGCTATTGCCAGAAATGCCTACATGTGGGCCCCTCTGTATGGTCATTTCACAAAGGCTTGTTTGGGCTCCCTCAGCATGATGGCTGGATTCCGACAGTGAGCATCCCATAGAAAACCAGTTGAAGCTGTATCACCTTTGATGACCTACCCTCTGAAGTCATACAGTGCTATTTCTGTCATATGCTGTTGGCCAGCCAGTCACTTAGGTTGGCCTGGATTCAAGACATTTGTGTTGTGTGGGGGAGACGTCTCACCTATCCATTGCAGGAATGTCACAGGATTTGCAGACAAGTTTTAAAACCATCACATTTCACTTTTTTTTTTTTCTGACCAACACCATGAATTGTATAAACACTTGTTTTGAATTAGTATGTAATTCCCTATGACTGTGAAACTGGATTAGGCACTAATATGTTTTAGCTTGCCAACCAGAGACTGTGGCTTAAACAACAGATGTTTATTTCTCACAGTTCTGGAGGCTGGAGGCCCAAGATCAAGGTGCCTGAATATTTGGTTCCCCAGTGAGGGCTCTTTTCTTAGCTTACAGGTGGCCCACCTTCTCCCTGTTGTCCTCATGAGGCAAAGAGAGAGAGTGGATGCAGGTTCTCTGGTGTCTCTTCTGTTAAAGGCATTAATCCCTCATAAGCTTCTCTAAATCTGATTTCCTCCAAGGCCCTGTCTTCAAATGCCATCACATTGGGAGTTAAGGTCTTCAGCATGTGAATTCTGGGGGATGCAATTCAGTCCATAATATACAAGTCTGAAGTTAGATTTTGAACCTCATGTCAGCCAACTGAAAACTTCAGCATGTGAATTCTGGGGGATGCAATTCAGTCCATAATATACAAGTCTAAAGTTAGATTTTGAACCTCATGTCAGCCAACTGAAAACTAACCTAAAAAGTATTTGTGAATTACCCTTAATAGGTTATTTTAAAATGTGTGGGATGTGGAAAAGCAAATACAATATCCATACTCATCTAGTACATGATGATCAGAACATAGCTTCCACACTGGAAGAATTTAGCCAGTTCTTTTTATATGTGTCTCAGGACTGCACAATCAAATGAAACATTTCCAGAGCTATCATTTAAATAAGAATAGTATAAATGTGTGTGTGTGTGTGAAATGAAAATATAAAATGTGCGGTTATATAATGAGAAATTGTAATTTTTTTTTTCAGTTCAAAAACAAACTGTTCTATAAGCATCAAGAGTTTTGGTTTGTGTTTGAAAATTAGACCAACATGAAAATTGTCATATGATCAGAGATGATTCTGATTATGAAATCATAATAAATTGTCTTGTTGAGCCCCCTTGTTTTTGTCTTTTGACTTTCTGTAGTCATTTCTGGTCAATTTCTCACTTTTTGTACTCTTCAATTGTATGATCCACTTGCTGCCATCTGTCTTTTTTAGTGACCCAGTAAATTCAGCCCCATCCTTTCTTGAATTTCTTATACATGATCTCCCAAACAAAAACTCATTCTGTAAGTGAAATCTAACCCGCTACATAGAAGTTTATATCATGAAAAGCTTAATTAACAAAATTACTCTCTAGCTAATATATTGTATGGCTGTACAGTGGTAGATGCCAGCCTCTGCTATCATTTGGTGTCCTTCCTCCTCTTCTCCTCTCCACCCCATTCACCATTATCATCTGCTTCAGCTTTGGGGCAGACTTGGCTCCAAGGGCCTCCAGTACATTCTGCAAAGAGCTAAAGTAAAAGTCATGAAAAATAGAATTTTACAGAATACTCTTTTTTGTATTTCTCACCCTTTCTACTTTGTCATATCAGTTGCATGATATAATATTTTGTCTAAAGGGTGCTGGCTGCATGGTATAGTGATTGAGGATGTATGTATAGTGTTCCATCGGTGTTTATTTGACTTGACCACCAAAATATTATAATGAGTATCAGTAATAATTTAATATTTTGTGACATCAAGCCACCTTTTATGGATGACTTTTCCAGGATTGTGGAGCCCTGTGGTTCTTGATTAAGAATCGAGAACCCTGAGTTCTGTGTTCACCAGCTGTGTGTCCTTGGGGAAAAACTCCTTAACTGTTATGAGCATGACTTCCATTTGCAAACTGGGGAAGATCATTTCTCTGCCTGATTTTTCTTATATATGGTAGAAGATCATACATTATATAAGGTGGTTGTGAGGATCAAATAAGAAGACTTATTTGGGTAGCAATAGTTGCAAACTTTAAAACGTTCTATGAATGTAAGTTGTAGATGTTTGCTACTTTATTCATTCAGTCATTCAGCAAATTTTAGCTGGGATCTTTATGTACACCAGGCATTATTCCCAGAGTTGATGATTCAGTAATTGTATTTGTCATCTATTGCTGTATAATAAATTATCCCCAAACCTAGCAGCTTAAAACAGCAAACATTTGGAGCACCTTTGCTAAATGGCTATGACTCAGGATCTTTCGTGAGAGTGCAGTCAATATATCAACTGGAGTTGCAGTCATCTGAAGGCCTGGGCTGGGTAGATCTTCTTCAGGGTGGCTCACTCACATAATTGTCGGCAGAAGGCCTCAGGTTTTGCTGGCTTGTTGGCAGGAGGTCTTAGTCCTTCACCATGTGGAACCCTCTGTAGAGCTGAGTGTTCCCATGTCACAGCAGCTGGCAACCCTAGAGCAGGTGAACCAAGAGAAAGAACAAGGAGGAAGCCACAGTGTTTTTTGTAACTGAGTCTTAGAAGTCACACACCATCACTTCCACCATATTCTATTCATTCATAAGAAGTCACCCCTAAGGAGAGGGGAACTAAGCTCCATCTCTTGAAGAGAAGAGTATCAAAGAATTTGTAAACATAATCTTACTTAAAACACAAGGAATCAAACACAAGGAAAAAACAGCGCTGGATGGGCAAGATAGTCAAGACTCTGCCCTATTGGAATATGTGTTCTAATGGGGAAAACAGACAATAAGCCACCAAATGAATAAACAAAATACCAGCTAGAGAATAGTCTGGGATAAATAGGGCTCCATTGCTTCTTTAGATTGGATGTTAAGGAAGACCTCTCTGAAAGTTGTTTAAGGCCTCTGATGAAAGTCTTAGGGAAGAGCATTTCAGACTGGAACAGCTAGTGTAAAGGTCTTCTGTTGGGTGTAATGGTACTATTATTATATTACTGTTGTTATAAGAGCTTGAAATGTTTGTGTATATAGCCAGGTAAGAAGGATGTGTGTGTGTGTGTGTGTGTTTGTGTGTACTCAGTGTCCACAAGAAGAACGAGAGTTTTCTAATCTTTAAGTTTCCTGGTAGTTCTCTTCTTCAGTTTTTTGGAAGGGTTTGAGAAAGATTGATATTAATAATGTTCGGTAAATCACCAAGTGAAACCATTGGGTCCTAGGCTTTTCTTTGTTGGGATATTTTGATTACAGATACAATCCTTGTTAGTGATCTGATCAGATTTTCTATTTCTTCATGATTCAGTCATCACAGATTGTGTGTTTCTAATAAACTATCCATTTCTTCCAGGTTGTCCAGTTTGTTGGCATATAGTTGTTCATAGTGTTCTATTATGATTCTTTGTATATTTGTGGTATCAGTCATAATCTTTGACATTTATCATTTTATTTATTGGGATCCTCTTTTTTTGTTGTTAGTGTAGCTAAGTTTGTCAATTTGTCTTTTCTAAGAACCAACTGTTACTTTGTAAATCTTTTCTATTGTTTTCCTGTTTTATTTCATTTATTTCTGCTCTAATCTTTAGTCTTTCCTTCCTTCTGCTAACTTTGGGCTTATTCTGTTATTTTCCTAATTCTTTGAGGTATAGTTGGTTTGTAATCTTAATTAATTCTTGATGTATACATTAATAGCTGTAAACACCCCTCTTAGAACTGCTTTTGCTGCAGCCCATATGTTTTGGTACATTTCCATTTTCCTTCCTCTTTTAAGATACTTTTTAGTTTCCCTTTTGATTTCTTCTTTGAACCATTGGCTGTTCAGGAGTGCATTGTTTAATTTCCATGCATTTGTGTATTTTCTAGTTTTCCTACTGTTACTGGTTTCTAGTTTCATACCATTGTGGTCAGAAAAGTATGATTTTGGTCTTAAACTTGCTAAGACTTGTTTTGTGGCCCAACATTATCTGTCCTAGAAAATGTTCAGTATATGCTTGAGAAGTATATGTATTATGCTGCCGATGGATGGAATGTTCTATATATGTCAGTTAAGTCCACTTGGTCTATAGTGTTGTTCAGTTCTGCTCTTTCTTTATTGATTGTATGATTTATCCATTGTTGATAGTGGGATATTAAAGTTTCCAACGGTTATTATAATGCCATTCAGTTCTCCTTTCAGTTTTGTTAGTATTTGCTTTATATAGTAGATGTGCTGCTGTTAAGTTCATAAATATTTAGGATTTTATACTTTCTTATTAGATTGACTCGTTTATAATTATATAATAACCTTCTTTGTCTCTTTTGCCCATGTTTAGCCCATGTCTGTTTTGTCTGATATAAAGATAGCATCTCTGATTTCTTTTGTTACCACTTGGTTGAAATATCTTTTTCTAACCTTTCAACTCTCAGTCTCTGTGTGTCTTTAAAGCTAAAGTTAGCCTCTTGTAGACAGCATATCATTGGATCTTGTTTTTTCAATCTGTTCAGTCATTCTAAGTTTTTTGATTGGAGAATTTAATTCATTTATATTTAAAGTAATTATTGATTGCTAAGGTCTTCCTATTGCTGTTTTACTAATTTTTTTCTTCTATAAATCCTTTGTTCCTTACTTCTTGCTGTCTTCTTTTGTGATTTGATAACCCTTTGTGGCAGTATGCTTTGACTCCTTTATCATAATCTTTGTGTAATTACTGCAGGTTTTTCCTTTATGGTTACCCTGAGGCTTACATAAAATATATTTTTAACATCTCATTTTAAGCTGATAACAACCTGACTTTGTATCATACACAAACTGCACTTTTACTTTCTTGCCCCTCATATTTTAGTTTATTAATGTTAAATTCTACACATATTTTGTATGTATATGTAATAATTTCAGTTTTAGTTATTTTTAATTCATTTGTTTTTTGACTTTTAAACTAGAGTTCTAGCTGAATTAAATGCCACTATCACAATATTAGAGGATCTGACTTTGACTATATATTTATCATTACCAGTGAGTTTTACACATGCATATGTTTTTTATGTTAATTAGCATCCTTTTATTTCCACTTGAAAAGCACCCTAGCATTTCTTGTCAGAAGTCTAGTGGTGATGAACTCTCTTATTAAGGGATGTTTTCATAACTCTTTCATTTCTGAATTAACAGCTTTGCTGTGGATAGTATTATTGGTTGACAGTTATTTTCTTTCAGTATTTTGAATATTTCTTCCTATACTCTCCTGGTCTGCAAAGTTTCTGTTGAGAAATCTTTCCATAGTCTTATGGAGGTTCTCTTACATATGATGTGTCACTTTTCTCCTGCTGCTTGCAAAATTTCTCTTTGTCTTTAACTTTTGACTAATTGTAATGTATGTCTGTGTAGCCCTTTTCAAGTTCAACCTATTGGGTCCTTTGGGCCTCTTGAATCTGGATGTCCACTTCTCTCCCCACATTTGGAAAATTGTCATTCATTATTGCTTTAAATATACTTTGTGTCCCTTTCTCTTCACTGTCCGATTGGCATAGTGCTGTATTGTTAGTCCTGAAGGTATCCCATAAATCTGTCATGCTTTCTTCACTCCTCATTGTTTTTTCTTTTTGTTCCTGTTACTGAATAATTTCAGATGACCTATTTTTCAATTCATTGATTCTGCTGCTTGGTTAGGCCTATTACTAAAATTCTCTATTGAATTCTTCAGTTCAGTCATTATTTTCATCATCTCTAGTATTTCTGTTCAGTTTTCTGTTTTGTTTGATGGTTTATATTTCTTTGTTGAACTTTGTTGTGTTCATGCATTGTTTTTCTAATTTCATGTGATTGTCTGGGTGTCCTTAAAGTTAACTTCTATAAGACGATTATTCTGAATTCTTTTTCAGATGGTTCATAGATCTCCATTCTTTAGGGTCAGCTATTAGAGCTTTATTTATTTTGTTTGGTGGTCTTATGTTTGCCTGATTGATTATGATCTTTGATTCCTTGTGTTAGTATGTCTTCATTTGGGTAAACAGTCTCCTCTTTGAGACTTTACCAATTCACTTTGGCAGAAATGGTCCTTCACCAGTCAGCTCAGCTTGGGGTTCTTGACAGATCAACTGATAGCATCCTTGGACACGTGGGGCTGTTATCAGGGTCTCTGTTTGGCCAAGGACAGTTCCTGATCTCTGAGGCCAGAGAATTTGCAACTAACTGGGAATGGTTGGATCGAACTTCTGACTTGGCTCCCTGTCCATGCACAACTATAGGCTGGGCTTCACAGTGCCCAGATTCTTTGCTCATGTTTCCTAATTGGGCAGGTCTGGGTGCTGTACCTAAGCAGTTGGGAAGGGCTGTGAATTTGCTTCTCTGCCCAGGCAGAGCCATATAACAGGCTCCACAAGCATTATAGCTTGGTAACTGGGGACCCAAATCTAGCAAAGCTGTCCCCCAAGCTCCTAGCCAGACAGGGCAGTCAGCTCAGCTCTGCAGATAAGCTGTGCCATTGGTTGGTCCTGCTTGTGTGCCATTATAAGCAGGGCTGTATTTTGGACTAGACAACTTCATGTTCTGGTTAGGCTTTCCTGTTGGGTGGAGCAGGAGGCTATCTTTAACCTTCAACAGGTCTTTTAGTTCACTTCCTAGCTAAGTGGGGCCATAGAACAGTTGCCATGGCTGGCACAGCTTTCAGTACCACCAAATCATGTATTATTGTCCACCAAGTTCCCTGGCCAGACAAGACCACTGATTCAGCTGTACACATGGGCATAGCCTCTGGCTGGAATCCCTACTTACCTTTCTAACATGGTCCTTTTTAATCTCAGTGGTCCATGGGAGTTCTTCAACCTCACCACATGTTCCAGAATTTTCACAATAATATCTTGTATATGAATAGTTGCTAGTTGGTCTTCTTGTGAGGGGAGCTGAAGTTGGGAGCAATATATGTCACCACCTTTATGACATCACTCCCCAAAACAGTAACAAAAGGAAGGACAGGGAGAAAATATTCACAATACATATATAGCTGACAAAGGTCACATGTCTAGAACATATAAAGAACTTCTACAATTCAATAAAACAAACATGCCAGTTAAAAAACTTTGAATAGACACTGTACAAAAGAATGTATCCAGTAATGACTCTATAGCATCTTACTACACTAATGGACAGTGACTGTAGTAGGGTAAGTGGGGGGGACTTGATAATAGGGGGTCTGGTAACCATAATGTTCAAGTGATTGTACATTAACAATACCAAAATAAACAATAAATAAATAAATAAATACTTTTAAAAAAAGAATGTATCCAAAGGGATAGTAAATAAATGAAAAGATGTTCAGCATTATTGGTCCTTAGGGGAATGCAAATTTAAAAGATATAAGTATATATAGATATGTGTATATGGATATATAGGAAAAAACATACAGGAGTAATCTATATAATTTCTCTTAAGTCACTGTTTTTTAGGTGTCTGGGATAAAAATCATATTTAGAACCATTTTAAAATATGTTGATGACTTTGAAAGTTTTATTTGCTAAGGTACTTTTTTCCCCTCTTATTTCTGTGTACAGCACTTATTGTGGATCAAGGTGCAAAAGAGTAGTCCCCAAATGTGAGAATGTACATAAAAATGTCAGTTTCTGGGTTGAATACTAGATGTGAGGAATCAAATTCTGGAGGTGGAGCCCTGGAATCTGCATTTCTATAAGCATTCTCGATGATTAAGATGTAGGTACACAACAAATTTCAAGAAATACTGGGCCGAAGATGACCTTTTGTTTAGTTACTAATTGCCCCTAGGAAAACATTTTAAATTTCCTACACAAACTCCCAAAACTCCAAGAAGGCCTCGTAAACTTCATTTGGGAGCTACCTACATAACTTTAACCCGACCTGACAGTTCACCAAGCAATATAGACAGTGTCCCATGAGATTTCTTGCCCTTCCAGTTGTTTTGTTGCTTGAAGTTAGAAAATAGTCTTTATTCATCTCCTTATTCCCAGATAGTTAATGTTTTAGTGAAAATTAAAATATTGTGTTGAAGCTTTCAAAACAGCTGATCACTGATCACTGCAGAAAGCATAAAATCATACAGCATACCATTACAATATCTCAGATTCGGTTTCTCTGAAATTGGTAGAGGGTACCATTTTTCACATTGCTGATACTCCAGCTTATTTTTCAACATAGATTTGCAAACATTTGCTTTCTGTTTATTAATAAAGCACTAAATAATGTCACACCTTTTCTAAATAAACACAGTAGCAACCATCTCAAAAAGCTGCAGATACAAAACAGCTATGTAATTAAATGTTTGGTTCTGTCATAAGACAACTTGTTTACCTATTCAAATATTAAACTGTTACTTAACTGTTGTTTTCGAAAATATGCATTTATTTACAAGGGAATCACCTTTTGTGTATTGTTCCCTCTGTCTCATATGCTGTGAGCCTTCTGTGAATATCACAATAACAGTTGCTGGGCACCACTTCTATGGAGCATTTCATGGGAAGTCTTCACACACACAAGGCATAAAAAAGGATAACAGGTCTAAGGATTTAACAGGAAGAAATAAAATTATTGTTGCTTGCAGATGATTTGTCTACAGAGATAATCAAGATAGTGATCACTTTGGCAACACATACAGTATTGGAAAAATCTAAGAGAATCTAGACAAAATTAGAATTAACTCATCAAAGTGACTGGGTATAAGATGAGGATACAAAAATCAGTAACTTCTTTTTATAAAGCAATAATTGTGTATATCCAGCTGCCTACCTGACATCTCCATCTACATACGATACCTCAAATTTAAATGTCCAAAGCTATAAATACTCTTGGACATCTATGCATTTACCCTTCCCCACCACCAGCCCACTTCTCCATGTTCTGACTGTATCCAGTTTCTCAGGATAAAATCTAAGGATTAAGTCATCCTTGATTCCTCTCTTCTTCCTCTCATGCTCCAAAATCAATCCATTAGCATGACCAGATGTCTCTTGCTTCCATATATATTCAGAAACGAGTCACTTCTTCCCATCCTCCCTTAAAATCCTCCTAGACGTGGCAGCCATTCCCTCTTGTCAGACTACTTACTGCAGGCCTTCCTTGTTTCCACTTTTGGGTTCCTGTAGCCTCTTCTTCACACAGCATTCAGAATTAACCTCTTCAGATGTGTGAGATCATGTTACTAAACACTGCAGAGGCTTTTTGTTAAACTTAGAATTAAATTCAGACTCCTACAAGGAAACTTGGCCTTTGTACCACTCTGGTCTCAGCCCTTACCTCCTCCCCCTTCTTCCCTTCTCTCTGGCCACCTCAGCCCCCTTGCTCCTCAACATGACAAGTATATCCCTACTTTCTTCCCCCCGATTGCCACCTTTCATATCTCATCTCCAGTGTCCCTCCTTCTGTGTTGGATTTGTCTTTATATGTCACACATCATTACCTGATATGTTCCGCTTTTGTCTCCCCTCCTGGGATGTTAGTGCCAGGATGAGAGCAGGCTCTTTGCTGTATTTCTATAGCCTCAGCCACTCGACAACCCCTGATACTCGGTATATTTGTGTTGAATGAATGGAGTATGTGCTTTTTTTCACCTTGCCTGCCCATTTTAGACATTTCCATTTGCAGCTTGAGGAATAGACCATCAGTTCTGTGAGAGGAAAAAAAACTGTCTCAATCTCTTCTGCTCTCCAGCATCTAACAGCATGAACAGTAAGTGTTCATGTCTATATGAATTAATGACTTACACACATTTACTTTATGAATTCTACTTTTTCTTCCTTGATTGGACTAAGATTTTCTATGTTTGGATCTCACCATAAAAACTGATGAGCTGATAAGTATCTTTTTATTTTAAAGGTGCCAGAGAATATTCCTAGTATATATCATACCTAAGAAGAACAGAAATTAAGAGAGTAGATTCTGTACATCCTGCTCCATGTGGCAGCCATCTTGTGAGGAATTGTACCGTTTTTGTCCCAGTAGCTTCAGTTTTGTGCCTTAGTAAAATATAATATCACGTTTGGTGTTTTCCTTCTTAGTTTGTTATCTTTTCTGTTTCACATATGTAGAAGGATTATCAAGCAGCATAGAGGAATATTCTTAATTGGTTGGCCGAAAACACCATAAGACTTGATTACTTTTAACTCAGTTATTCCACTACTTAACTATTTAACCTTTATAGAATTGAGTTAAAGTTAAATTTCCTACATATTCTGAATGTCTATTTGTAATGTATTTCCTGAGAATGAAATTACTGTATCTCTTGAAGCTTGTGTTCTTATGAGTTCTGGTGATAATGGAAATAAAGTCTCACAAAATGGGTTTTGCTGTAAGCTCATTTCTTAAAATACAACAGAAAGATACGTACACGTACTATTTGGAAACTTTAGTAGCTGACTTTCTGACTTTCTCAGTATATAAGCAGATGACTTTAGTTATGGGCTCCTCCCCACCCACCAGGGTCATACATTGCATCATTGTTAGGTCCTAGTGATGTCTAGGAGGTTTGCTATTCAGAAATCTGTTTTAGTGAATTCTAGTATCAAGTGAGGTAGTTGGAAATGATGCTCAAATATTTAGGCCAAAATGTCATAGATCATTGTGTTCTAGACTCTCAGAAAGGTATTTCAGTTCTTGCCAATTTCTCTTCCAAAATTCATTGTTGTTTAGTTCCTTTGCCACTCTATAGTTACAGTGTGATCGTGGTTTTTGTCTTTTTATATTGTCTGCCAAGTATGTGTAATTGAATTAACTATTTATTATTCATTGTACATATATCAAAAAATGAACATATTAAGGTATATTCTTATCAATTACATCAACCAAATTTCAACAGTCTACCTGAGCATTTTCTGTTTCCATACCTTTGAGTAGGAAAAAATCTCCCCCTTTTTTTTTCATTTTTTGAAACACACATTTAATAATTTCCTTGAATAAGAAAAGCAGTGCACATTCCTAACAGAACATTAGACTCCACCATCTTTTCTTAAAGATGCTTTCTTGTGACAAACCTCAAGTGCCTGACTTCTGTTTGGAAAAATATGTATTTTAAAAATTTGCTTCTTATGCTGTTTTCTTTTTACTTACAGTATTTCTCTGTATCGGGGTAATTGCAGACCTATACGATTTGAGCCACCAATGCTGGATTTCCATGAACAGTAAGTAAAAAGTTTTCAGACAGTTTCCCATTAAATTATTATGTACATTTTATGCATACATTCATCTTGCCTTTGGGCTGTGTTGTCTATATGAGAAAGTTACATTTTCAAGTCATCAGGGAAGCAAATGACATTGAACATAGTTTGAAAATGAGAAGCAAATATCTATTATAAGTCTAAAATACAATATTAACTTTTGGAACTTCAAAAATACCCACATAATGAAGTCACTGGTCCAGAGGATCGAATCTTCAGAAACAGCATAAAACTTACAGGTTGCCTTTTCTGATTAGCACTTCATTTCCATTTTTTATTATTTAAAATTTTCCTTAAGGATTCATGGTATTTATTTGATGCACGTACCTTTAAAGTACAACCTTTATGCATCACTGTGGAAGTAATAATATTACCAGCCCTAAAGGGTAAACAGAAGCTAATTCTGCAGAAAGACTGCAGAATTGCTTCCACAAACCATACTTCTGGCTTACCTTCTACCTCGGCATCCTAGGTTTTGCACATCTCAGATATTCTAAGGGGAAAACAAGTCTTCACCTGTATTTGGTTCCAACTCAGTTAGCAACTGGATAAAGGGAACATCTTGACTGATGTTAACTCTTAAGAGCAGTGCCATTCTGGTAAGTTAGCCGAAGAAAAGAATTGAAAAGGGAAGCTCTGTGTAGGTCTGTTCTGACTTAATAAATGACAATTATAATTTTCTTTAATGTTGTCAAAGTTGTAGTTAATCACTTTTTACTATAGTAAACACATTAAGTTTCAATAATTTATGTACAATCGTATACCTAGAATAATCAAATATATCAGTTGTACTTGTATATAACCGTGATAGAGTAGTTAGCATAAGGAGAGATAGCTGATAGCAATTCTGTCTTTTCAGGAGATACATTCTTACGGAGATCATGGATTTTAGGTGTGTGAGTGCAGAGACATTTGCATGCATCTTTGTGCACTCTTAGATGGAATCAGTATTTCGGAATAGTCATTCTATAAGTAAATTGACTTGTATTAATTAGGTGTTAGATTTAATGACCATAATGTCTAGATAGGAAATACGTCACTAATTTCTATCCTGTAAAATAGGTTTAGGTACAATGTTGAGATTGAAAGGAACATAGAATTCTTAATCCAAATCACAAAAATATATCACCCATTGTCTCTTTCTGTCAAATACAAAATGAAACATGTCGTGTGTTTGGATCTTTAGCAAGAGACTTCATTATATTTAAAATAACAGTGAGTTTTCTCTCTCCAGTAAAATTCTCTTTGAGTGTGTTCTCATTCTAGAGTGGGTTAGAATAGAGACCGATGAACTCTGTTCTAAGACTGTGATATAAATGGTATTTATGATGACATAAGGGCATGTGGACAAATGAGATCAGTATGTAGTAACAAAAGTTTTAGTCTAAAACAGTGTGTATTCGTATTTTGAAAAGCTTAGCAGTAACCATTCTAGAGAGGTTGTATCTAACCTTTTCACATTATTATTTGTTTTTTGAGGGGGGTTTGCAAATTTCATGTATCCCTTGAGGTAAAGAAATTTTCAGAAATACGGAATATCTGAATTGGAATTGGAAATTCCTGTTCCAAATTATCTGTCCCTCAACCTTTTAAATAATGCCCCACCCTTGAAATAGGAGAAATTGAGATAAGATCAAGCAAGATTCTGGACTAGTGGTTTTAACCTTCCATGGATCTCTTTAAGAATAGATGAAAGCCATGGAATATCTTCCTTACTCTCTCCAAATGCACACGTGCGCACACACACAAACACACACACACACAGTTGTGCATATAAACAAATTTTGCAAATAGGTTCAAGGGTTTTCTAGACCTCCCCATAAAGTCCATATCTGGATCCTTAAGAGCTAGTGAAGAATTCCTGTTCTAGGCCATAGGCTATTAAATCACTACAAAACTTAGTGGGCTTCGCTTCCAATACATATATACTACATGTCCGCTATAGTAAACTTAGAAGATGCTTAATCAAGAGAAAGAAGACAGTAAAAAATTACCAACAATCCAGTCACTCAGAAACATTAACATGGAGCTTTTATCTTTCAGGTCCTTTTTCTATGAACTTATATGTATTTATTGAGTTACAAAAACATAACCATATTTTCTGCACATAAACTATTTTATAACCTGCCTTCTAAACATAATATATTGTACATTTTTTATTCCACTTAATTTTGTTTTGTTATTTTATGGTATCAAAGAACATCAAATTGTATGGATATATCAAATTAGTTTATTGTGTTTGTAATTCTTTTAAACTTTTTGTTCTTGTACTCAGTGTTGAAACTAGTGATTTATACACATTATGACTGTTTCCTCAGGAGAGAGTCCTAAAAATGGAATTGTGAGAAGAAAGGATATTCAGAAAAGAAAGATTTTTAGTTAATATTTAGGCTAGAGAACAATTTGTTGTCATGAATAGGAGAACTGATAGTAATAAATGAATTAATCTATGACTAGAGAGGAAATAAATGGGATTTCCATAAGAAACTGGTGCTGGTCTTAGAGAAACTGAAATCTCAGGAGTTGAGAGAAGCTGGAAGATTTGTTGAATATGTGACTGGATGGACAGATGAGCTCCCATACAAACAAGGATCTAGTAATGCAATTTATTTGAAGCATAACATGCACAGGAAAGGAATATAGTAGTTACACTGAACTATCGCTAAAGTACCAAATTTATATGCTCCTCCAAAATAGGGGAAGCAAAAGACAAAGGAAAACATTTTACCATTACTTTAAACTTTTCAATGTCCAGCGTAAACTGGGAGTAGATGTGAACACATGTGTAGTAGGGTTCAATCAGAAAGGTAGAACCAGTCGGAGATTTTACATTTGTGTGTGTGTGTATATATGTTTTCATGAAGAACTGGCTTACACAGTTGTGGGAGCTGGTTAAGCAAGCCCAAAAGTGTACAGGGGCAGGTGGTCACAAAGGGAGGCTTGTGAGTAGGCTGAAATCCCAAGGGCTCCAGTTGAAGCTTGCTGTGCACAGGCAGGCAGGCAGGGAGATCCCCGGAAGCAGAACATTGCAGATCCAGCTGTCATTTGGAATCCCTTAGCTCAGGCAAGAGCTAAGCTCTCTTTGAAAGGACTTCCAACTGATTAAGACAGGCCTACCTAGAATAGTCTCCCTTTTAATTAATTTAAAGTCAGCTGATTAGGGACTTTAATCATGTCTGCTCTAATTGTTTTGATGTCTGCTCCCCTAGTAGACCAAGCTATCAGTAAGTACACACTTATCTTTGTATCTGGCACACATTTCACACTCAATAATTGCATTCAGTACATTATTTTTAAGTCCTACAAGATTGCCTCATGGTTTCTTCTGCTTCAGTTAAATTAGATTTAGATTTTCAAGTGTGTATGCTGGACTACATTGAAAATTTACTGTACCTTTTCTTCTGGATCCAACAGTGTACTGATTTAATGCCCATGCTGTAAATGTTTCATTTAACTGATACATACAGGATTAATTTTAGGACTTGAGAAGAAGTCTTTACAGAACACTTTATAATATTTTTTCCAGAAAATTTAAGTAGAATTGTCATTGCTTACCTACCACCTTGACTAATTCATTAAAGTTTTGGCTTATGTTTTCTGTGAACTGTTTCTACTGCTTATGGTCATTTTTGCTAAACCAGAAGTCACTGTTAATTTTAAAACACCTTTTGGAGTTTATGGAAGAACTCTAAGTTGGTTGGAATTTACAACTCTAATTGTCATCCTGGGCCTCCATGAGAGGTGCAGGCCCCTCAGCAAGGACACAGTTTTTGTTCCCCTACTGCCCTCTGCTACTTCTTTCACAGAAAATTTATCTAATTACCTTTCTTCAAAAATAGGCTTTCTTTGTTTTCATCCATTTTGTGTAAATTTATTCCTTGATTCTCTCTCTTTTCTCCTCTACCCCCACCCCCAGCAATTGGCTGGAGCAATCTGGGCATGACCAGCTCATCCCCACCCTCTACCCCGACCCCAGTTAATAAAGCCAGTGTTGTTAAATATTTCTCTGTTTCTATAACAACTCCTTTTTTCAAACATTTATTGCAGGCTGTAAAAGATGCTTTGAGTGGAAACTTGGTTTACTGAGTTCTTTGGTTTATATAATTATTAAGTGTAGAAAATCTTGATTTCAAATATAAAGCTTAAAATGGAGACCTAATGGCTTTAAAAAAAATGGAAATTGAAGGACCTTTGGTAAAAATGGAGATCTTTATTGTCAAGTTGAATTCAGTTTATCAACGGCATTTCTCCTTACTCACTTTTTTGGTATCCCACTAAAATCAAATAAACCCTCTTTTCTAAAAGGATGTTTAGTGCCTTTCAGCTTTTCAATTTCTTAATTGTTCCACCAACACCCTGGCTCAGCCCTCAATCTAAAATGCTTTTGAAAGATGCTTGGAGTTTGTGGTAATTGAGTGGAACGAAGTACTGTGTGTTGATTTGGCCCAGTTTCCAGCCAAAAGTTGTGTTCAAGAGAGTGCTGTGTCACTGCATTCATAAAGTTTGTCTAAGGGCAGCTGCTCAGCTGTTGCCTGGCATTGCATTGTCATCTTTCTGTGCCATAGGAGACTTACCACTGAGCACAAAATTGCAGGTTAGTTTCCAAGCTAATCTCTAATTCACAACTGCTTCTTCCTAATTTTTTTGAGCCTCAGATTCTTCTAAAATATGGACAGTTCTTCAGCAGCTCTGCTCTAACAGGACAGAGAACAGCATATATTTGATTCAGTTTGGTTTATCTAAATAGTTCACACTGTCCCTTTTGGCACCTACTTCTGTCTTTGGAGCAGCTGATAATGGAAACAGACAGGATCAGCACTGACAGGCATTTGTAAATCTTTGTGTTTTTTTTTTTATTTTACCTGTCTAGCAAAGCAGTAATACATGCTGCTTTTTACAGCAGAATTCTAAAACGGCCCCCAAAATTCCTGGCCTCTAAGGTACATATACACACCTCCCAATTATATTCAGTCGGACACTAATCTACATGTTGTGGTAAAGGATTTTCTAAATGTAATTAAGGTCCTAAATCAGTTGACCTTTAAAACAGGGAGATAATCTGGGGCCCTGACCTGATCACATGAGCCTTCTAAATCTGGCTGTAGCAGTCAGACACAAATGTCAGAGATTTGAGACATCACAGGTATTGGGTGCATGGGAGTTTCTTTGTGCTGGTCTTAGAAAGGGAGGGGGCCTGTACAGCAAGAGACTGAAAGCATCCTAAATTTTGCCAACAATCTGAATGAGCTTGGATTAGAAGAGGACTTTGATCTTCAATGAATGAGCCCCTGAGCAGATAAACCAGTCATGCTGTGCCTAGACTCTGACTTACAGAATTGTAAAATAATAAATGTGTGTCACTTTAAGCCTCTTAAGTTTATGGTAAGTTGTTACATAGCAGAAAATGAATGCATTGCTTATTTATATACAGGTAAGCATGTATTAGTGCTTCACTAGTTTTCCATGGTTTAGCACAACTTCTCCAGTCTCCCACTTTATCATGAATTCTGCTCACATCACCAAGGGAATTGAGGTGAGGGAGGTGCAGAGGTAGCTGTTCATATGCGTCTGTACAGGGGTCTGCCCAAGGAATGTTCCCTCTGCTTCCAGTGTTGGTAGAGTGTACACAGCTAGAATAGCCTGCTGGCACCCTTTCTGAGATATCCTCTGTTTTTGTCGTGCCAAACTTCTTGGAACAACGTAAGTAGATGACCCATCTCCTCTGAACAAGGGTTCCTTTCTCTAGGGTGTGGTCCAGGGCTTTCCTCCTTGATCCCTGGAAGAAAGGGCAAGGCCAGCCTCCACAGCATTGCAGATCAAGCATTCTGACCCACTCCCTGCTTCCACGCTCCTAAAAACACCAAACTTGCTTCCTTACCCCCGTGGTCCTCTCTTGGCAGCAGGCCATCTTCAGTCTTCTAGAAGGATCCCCCGAATTTCCAGTCCATTTATCTTAATCTTAACTGAGGTTGATTGCACTGAGGTGTCCATGGGAGGAAAAGCATGAAGAACGAGTTCATAGTGAGGTGAATGGCTGGTTGCCAGTTAGCCTATGGGACATTTAATTGTAAAAGAGCATATTTGTTGAAGAAAGCACATTATTGGTGAATTTTCAGGGTACAATAAGGACATTTTTATTTTTGTGTACTGTTATTTGACTTACACGTCTCTGTAAAGTGTGAGGAAAAAGAATTTTATCCATATTGTCTTCATACAGCTTCTTCTGCAGCATCATGCCCATAGTTTGAGACCCTGCACGATCTTTACCTACTTCCCTGTTTCATGGTCCTATCGCCCCCCCGGGATTGATGGACCTGGTTGAATAATAGTTCCTGAGAAAGTGTCGCCAGAGATGAGGAATTCTGTACAATGGAGGCTTCTGGGTTTGAGGAGCTCCTGAGGGGCACTCAGCTTTCTGCTTCCTAACCCAAAATGTGTTGTTACAACCATACCTGTGGATACCCCACTGTCCCTTCCTCAGGACCCAAGCCCTGGTTCCACCTTTGGGTTTTTTCCTCATGGCTGGACTATTAAGTCACAGAAGATTTTGGACCTTATGATGGCTGGGTTATAAGTCGTGGATGATTTGGGGGCAGGTGTTTGCTTCCCTGCGTGTAAATCAGAGAAACTCTTTGGTGAGATCCTGCCTCTCAAAGGCAGTCTATGGGCACAGCCTTCCTGGTGACTGCTGATGCAGCGGCCATCTGCTGTCTGCTGAGATACTTGCAGGCAGTTCATCTTCTCCACATCCTTCCCACTTTGACAAGAGGTGGTAGCATATGCCATGATGAGCTCTCAGAAGGGGAATATATGACTTGGTCTAGGCCTTAAAAAACATTTAACTTCAGCAATAACAAAACTTCACATCAGCATTATAAAGAAATTCTCAAGTGGTATGTAAAATAAATAGCACAAACTATTATCAAAACCTTTAAAATGTGCTAAATATTTACAGAAGACAATGGACCTTATGTGGACCTAATGCATATAAACCTGATGCTTTTTGGTAGTATAGAGGAAGATACTATTATTCCATTCTAGAAAAGACAAAAATGTTTAAAGTGATACAAGATTAGAACTGTTGGTGAAGCTGCAGAAGAAATGAGTGAGGTGCTGGTGAAGTAGATGTTGATGTTCATGATACAGAATATGAAAATCAAGTGATTTAATGTGACTATATTAAAGTCTGATTGAGAACATGAAATTCTAACCAACTTTTGACTTTGAGGGTTTTACCTCCTTCTCCCCTCCCCCCAAAATAGGCTGTGAGGTCTAAAAAAGTTCTAATGAGGAAATTAGACAACACCTATAAGGAAACAGACTAAAATTTCTACTTGGGTGATAAAATGAGCTTCATTTATTTACATAATGTTTAATTGTACTACTTTCACCTGAATTCTCTGATATTCTATTTTAGGGAGCATTTATTAAAGTACTTTTCAAATTGAATTACTGAGGAGTCATATCAATATATAGGGCTCACCCTCTGACTGAATAGGATTCAGCATTGATGGCTATATAAGACTCAACGGTAAAAATGATGTAGCATTGTGATAACACTAGCTCAAATGTAGGTCCTTAGCATGTAACTTTTGATTCATTGACCTCTGAACAATCACACAGCAAAGCCATCTTGACTTACGTGGTCACTCTCAAGAAAAAAAAGGCTCTGAACGCCTTACTCCACTTTCTTAAGATGATGCTTAACAGTTGTAGAGTAGTGTTAGTTTCCAGAATATTTTTATTAGTCTGCCGTAACACTGGTGTATCTTCTTTCTTTTTTTATGAAAACTATATACAGAAAAATGTATGGCATATATGTAGCTTTATATCTGCCACCCAACTAGATATGTATTTTTATATATTTTTAATCTATGTAAATATATTTCAAAATACAAATAATATTGTGATACAGCTGTTTCTTTTCCAGGTTTATTAAGATATAAATATCATAAAACATTGTGTAAGTTTAAGTTACACAACACATGTTGATTTGATAAGCTTACATATTACAAAATGATTATCACCATAGGGTTAGCTTATACCTCCATCACATCACATAATTACCATTTCTTTTTTGTGGTAAGAACATTTAAGGTCTCAGCAACTTTGAAGTATATGATACAGTATCATTAACTATAATCACTATGCTGTACATTAGATACCAGAACTCAGTTCATCCTTTAACTAGAAGTTTGTACTCTTTGACTAACCTTTAACCTTTCTACCCACAATTGCCCAAGCCCTGGGAACCACCATTTTAGTCTCCGTTTCTGTGAGTTCAGCTTTTTTTAGATGCCACATATAAGTGATATCATACAGTATTTGTCTTTCACTGTCTGATTTATTTCATTTAGCATAATGCCCTCAAAGACCATCCATGTTGTCCCAAACAGCAGGATGTCCTTTCTCGTGGCTGAATAATATTCCATTGTATATATACATACCACATCTTCTTTCATCTGTTGATGGCTTTTGTGAATAATGCAACAATGAACATGGGAGTACAGATATTTCTTTGAGATCCTGTTTTCATTTCCTTTGCATATGGGAAGAAGTAGGATTGCTGGATCATATGGTAGTTCTATTTTTTTATTTCATGAGAAGGCTTCATATTGTTTTATGAAGTGACTCTGAAGTTTATTCTGTTTTTAAAGATCCATTTTTGTTAGGTGTCCATTTGTTCTCTTGCTTCTAATCACATCAGAGTATCCACTATTTTACCATAACTCCCTCTTTGGTGGCTACACATACTGCCTCTAATACCCTACCACTACCAACAGCCCTGCAGTGAAATCCTCTTACAGGTTCGCTTATGGACTATCATGAGAATTTCTTTGGAATATAAGCCCAGGAATAGAATGCATAGATCATAGAGTGTGAGTACATTTCATGCTCTTGTGAATGTCTGTGCCATTATATATTCCAGAGAGCAGTGCATGAGCATTGCTGTATTTTCACATCCCCTGTAATCTCACTAACACTTAACATTAGCCAATTTTCTAATTTTGCTAGTTAAGTAGGGATAATGTGATACCTCATTAATTTTGTATTTCTCTTATCGCTAGTAAATTTGAGTGTCCATCTCTTTATGTACTTATTGGCCTTTTAAGTTTACTCTTCTATAAATTGCCTGTTCATATCTTTTCTCTTTTGGGGTTCTTACTAATTTGTCAGCAATTCTTTTTAAGTGTAGAAATAACCTTACAGTCTAGAAAGATATTAGACATTGCAAATATCTTTTTCCAGCTTGCCACCTGTTAACTTTTCCCCTCCTATACTTCGTTGAACAGAAAATCTTAATATTTTCCCCAACTTTTGAAGGATTTAAAAGTATAGAAAAGTTGGTGGAATATTCTCTGATAAACACTTAAATAACCTTTATCTAAACTCACAAAGAGATAATCTTTACATTTGTTTTTTCTTGTTTTCTGCACAGATACACACACACACACACACACACACACCACTTTTTTTTTCTGAAAGTAAATGTAGACATCATGATACCTCATCCTTAAGTTCTTCAGTAAGTAAATCTTAAGGGACAGCCCCTACATAACCGCAATTCCATTATCACACCCAAAGAATCTAATGTTGATAAAATAATATCTAATATAGTTTATATTAAAATTTCCCTAGTTGCCAAAAACATGTCCATTATAATCTACCATCCACCTCCCCCCAACCAAGATCAAATCAAAGATGACACATACATTTGGTTGGTAGGTGTCTTTAATCTAGAAGAATTTCCTACCTTTTTCCTTTTTGTCGCTGATAGTCCAGGTAAGTTGACTTGTAGAACACTCCACAAACTGGATTTGAGTGATTATTACCTCATGATTAGATTCAGGCTAAACATTTTTGTCAGGAATATTACACAGATAATGTATATTTCCCACTACATCACATCAGGGGATCTATAGGGTCCTTATTTCTAATTATTGCGAGTGCTGCTTTGAGCACTCCCTAATGTACTCTCTGCCAGATTTTGTAAATGGTAAAGATACCTTTTCCTGTTTCTAATTAATAAATAATCTGTGGGGTTAATATCCTGTTCTCCAACAACGTTTTATCTAATCGGTTTTTACCTACTCATCATTCATTGACTCTGGCCTAAATCAGTTATTACATTGATAATTGCAAAATGGTAATTCCTTTTTTTTCCCCCTTCAAATTCTATCATTGTTTTTTCATTTAGGAACTAAGATTCTTCTATAAAGAGGTACCCCTCTTGTTTTTCTTTGATCATCACTATAAACCAAGGGCCAGCAAATTATGGCCCTTGTCACCTGTTTTTGTAAATAAAGTTTTACTGGAACATAACAATCCCCATTCATTTACATTTTGCCTATGTCTGCTTTTGCTCAACAGTGGCAGCATTGAGTGTACAGCTGCATGGTCTGTAAAACCTAAAATATTTACTTTCTGGTCCTTTACAGAAAATGTCGACCCTTGTTATAGACTCATGGATTCTCTTTTTTATTCAGTGTTACTTTCACTATTTTTTCTTCCAAATTTTCCCAGTAGAAGCCTCTTTAAGCTGATTACTGCCTTTTTTTTATGTGTCCCATTAATCTTTTAACAGTTTTTTGCTTTCTGATACAACAGAACATTCTAGACTTTCTTCTGTTTTCCTTACTCCAGACCTGGAATTAGCCAAAACGATGAGAAGTC
Source organism: Phataginus tricuspis (assembly GCA_029783875.1). Classification (NCBI taxonomy): domain Eukaryota; kingdom Metazoa; phylum Chordata; class Mammalia; order Pholidota; family Manidae; genus Phataginus; species Phataginus tricuspis. Next base: position 14,340,541 of record JAQQAC010002629.1, on the reverse strand, counting down.
CTGGTTTCTTTTAATGGAGAATGACATGCAGAAACCCAGATCTGGGCACTAAGTGTGCTCATTGCTCCCGGGTGTCATTGCTTGTCATCTCTGGAGTCACTGCTTCTAGGTTTGTATGAACAGACCTATGGAGGAATATATACATATATGCATACATATAAATCCTGGCTCATACTGGTAATTCCCATCTCAATTTTTCTAATTCACATCCAACCTCAGAGTTCTTCCTCATCTTACTCCATTTTATATCTGCATCTCCCTTTTCCCCCAAATATTTGGTAGAATATGCCTTTCAAATATTTGGAAGCATTTCCCAGTAAAGTCCTCCTGGGCTGCAATTCTTCTCTGTAGGAAGGTTTTAAATTATGGATTTAATTTTTTTAGTATGATTTTTTTGTAGTGCTTATATATTTTTTCTTAATCAGTTTTAGTAAGCTGTTTTTTCCTAGGATTTTGGCAATTTCAGGATAATTTTTAAATTTACTAACCTAAAGTTAATACCAGTTTATGATTGTTTTAATGTTTGCAGCATCTGTAGTGATGTCTCTTTTATCACTGCTGATGTTGATGTTTTGTGCCGTCTCTATTTTATCAGTCTTGCCAGGTAGTTATCAATTTACTAGAGCCCCTACCCCCAAAAATGGAAACTTTGTCTTTGTAGAAAATCTCTATTTTATGTTTTACCCCACTGGTATCTACTCTTATTTCTGGGTTTTTTTTTTTTCCTTATACTTTCTTTGGGCTTAGTTTGTTGTTCTTGTTCTAATGACATAGATGCTTACCTCATTAATTTACAGGCTTTCTTCTCAAATATCTACATTTAACTTTACAAATTTTCCTTAAGTACAGCTTGAATTGTATTCTACCAGCTTTTAATGAGTTAATTTTTCATTTTCATTCAGTTCTAAGTTTCTTAATTTTTGTTCAGATTTTTGTCTTTGCTCATGGATTATTTATACATGTGTTGGTTTATTTAAAAATTTACAGGGAATCTAGTTATCTGTTCCTGATTTCTAGCTTAATTGGTCTAGGATTAGAAAATTCTGCATATAACAGTTATAAATAAAGATAGAACAAATAGTTCTAGATGGTAGACTTTAACCATAATAATTACATTAAATATAATAGTCCAAATACACCAATTAAGAGACCAAGATTGTCAAATTTAAAAAGCAAGATACAATGAACAACAGAAACCAAAAGTATAGGAAGCAAAAAAAGTATAGGACAGAACTGAAGGGGAAAATAGACAATTCGTCATTAATAGTTGCAGAGTGCACTGTCCCATTTTCAACTACCTAAGCAGAAGCTAACAAAGGAAACAGAACACCTGAAACTAGTACAAAACAACTAGACCTAATAGACATCTATAGAACACTCCACTTAGAACAACAAAATGCTTACTGCTGATTAGACACACATAGAACAGTCTCCAGGATATATCATATGCTAGGCATTGGTACAAGACCCAATAAATTTAAAAGGATTGAAATCATATAAAGTATGTTCTCTGATGACTCCATTCTCTAATGAACTAAATTGGAAAACAATCAAGAAAAAATCTTGGGATATTAAACAACATATTTAATAATCAGTGTTTCAAAGAAGAAAGCAAAAGAATTAGAAAATGCTCTTGAGATGAATGAAATGAAAACACAGCATACCAAAACTTATGTCATACAGTGAAAGTACTGTTCAGAAAGAAATTTAGAGCTATAAATGTCTTCATCAGCAAAGAAAAAAGTCAGAAACTTAGCCTTCTACCTTAAGAAACTAGAAAAAGAAAAGCAAGGTAAACTCAAGTAAACAGAAAGTAATATAAAGACTAGAGTGGAAATAAATGAAACAGAATAAAAAACAGTAGAGAAAATCAACAAAACCAAAAGTTGGTTCTTCAAGAAAAGCAACAAAATTGACAAACCCTAAATTATACTGATGAAGCAGTAAAGAGAAAATATCAAATTACTGAAATCAGGAATGAAAGAGATAACATTACTATCAACCTTTCAGAAATAAAAAGGATAAGGGAATACTGTGAACAACTGTATGCTAACAAATTCATTAATTTGGTTGAAATGGATAAATTCCTGAAAAGACACAAATTACCAAGCTGACTAAAGAAATAGAAAATCTGAATGAACTGACTATAACAAGTAAAGACTTTGAATTCATAATCAAGAAAACTTCCAGGAGAAAGCTTTGATCCACAGAAAGTCTTACTAAGGAATTCTACCAGTCAAAGAATTATATCGGTTCTTCACAAACTCTTCCAAATAACAGAAAGGGTAACACTTCCTAACTCAGTCTATTAGGCTTGTATTATCCTGATACTAAAACCAGACACAGACACCGCAAGAGAAGAAAACTACTGAGCACTATCCCTTACAAATATAGATGTAAAAATCCTCCACAAAATACTTTTAAAAAGAAATCAGCAACACAAAAAGGTTTATGCAGTATGACCAAGCGGCATTTATTCTAAGAATGCAAGGTTAGTCTGACATCTGAAAGTGAATTAATGTAATACACTATGTTACTAGAATAAAGAAAAACATGATCTTGCCAATAAAAGCATTGAAAAAATAAATCCTTTCATGATAACACTAGAAACAGAAGGAAACCTCTTCAACCTGATAAATAGCATCTATGTAAGTCTCACAGCTTACATCATAGTTAATGATGAAAGACTGACAGATTCCCCCTACATCAAGAACAAGATAAGGATGTGTATACCACTTCTACTCAACATTATACTGCAGGTCTGACCAGAGCAATTAGGCAAGATAAAGAAACAAAAGGCACCCAGATTGGAAAGGAAGAAGTAAAACCATCTCATTTTCAGATGATACACTCTTGTATATAGAAAATCCTAAGCAATCCATAAAAAAAAATTAGAATAAGTGAGTGTAGTAGTGAGGTTACAGAATATATGATTACTATACAACAATAAATTAATTTTTGTACACTAGCAATGAACAATCTTAAAGCAATTCCATTTACAACAGCATCAAAAAGAATAAAATACTAGATATAAATTTAACAGAAGTTGTGTAAAACCTGTGTACTAAAAATGACAAAGCATTAGCCAAAAAAAATTAAAGAACTAAATAAATAGAAACTGTTTCATATTCATAGATCAGAAGACACAAATGAGGGTGGCATTACTGCCTAAATTGATCTATGGATTCAACACAATCCCCATCAAACTCTCAATTAACTTTTTTGCAGAAATAGGCAATTTTATCTTAAAATTCACAAGAAAATTAGAAGGTTCCAGAATAGCCAAACATTCTTTTAAAAGGAGAGCAACATTGAAGGACTCAATTCTTTTTTTTTTTTTAACAATTTATTTTATTTTAGTATCATTAACCTACAATTACATGAGCAATAACGTGATGATTGAACTCCCCCCTTCATGAGGGGCCCCCCCACCAACCCCACCACAGTCACTGTCCATCAGCGTAGTGAGATGAGAATCACTACTTGTCTTCTCTGAGCTGTACATTCCCCCCCGTGGCCCCCCACCCTATGTGTGCCAATCGTAATGCCCCTTTTACCCTCTTATCCCTCCCTTCCCACCCATCTCCCCAGTCCCTTTCCCTTTGGTAACTGTTAGTCCATTCGTGGGTTCTGTGAGTCTGCTGTGAAGGACTCAATTCTTAATATCACAAACATACTCAGTTTTAGTAAACAAGACACGGTAATACTGCCATAAGTATAGACATAGAAGTAAATGGAAAAGAATTTAAACTCAAGAAATAGAACTTTACATTTATTGCCAATTGATTTTTGACAAGGGTATCAAGACAATTAATGGAGAAAGAATAGTCTGTGCAAAAAATGGTGCTGGGACAACTGGATGTCCACATGCAAAAGAATTAAGTTGGACTGCTACCTCATAACATATACAAAAATCGACTTGTATCATAGAGCTAAATGTAAATGTAATAAAGCTAAACTATAAAACCTTAAGAAAAAAAACATTGGAATATATGTGCATTATGCGTTGGTTTATACAGTGATTTCTTAGATATGACTCCAGAAGCACAAGCAACAAAAGACAAAATATACAAATGGATTACATAAATACTAAAGACTTGTGCAACAAATGATACCATCAAGAAAGTGAAAAGACAACCATAGAATAGGATAAAATATTTGCAAATATATCCTAAGAGACTTATATCCACAATATGTAAAGAACTCTTGCAATCCCTTGAATTTTTCTGTGTTTAAGCACACAGTTTCCTTATCTCTCCTTGTAGACACTTCATAAACCCTTTCAATCAAGTTATTTCATCTTTTTTTAAAGTTTGGGTTTTGCCCATTACTTTTGTCCACATTCTTCAAATATTTTAAATTCCATTTTCCAACTATGCCCTATGAATGATTTTTTGGTTTTTTTAATAGCTCTATCTTTAAAAATATTCTAAATATATTCTTTCTTGCTGATTTCTGAACTAAATTGTCAGTTTATTCAAACTCACTAATAGATCCTATTGCTTTTATACACTGTCTTTTTATACTGATATTTTATCTTGTTTTCTGTATGATTTCTTGCTTCATTTTGCCATATCTCCTTAAGTATATACATTATGCTTATTTTTAATTCTCGGTCCAACTTTTCCATCTTCAGGTGTGTATTATTTAGCCTTTACTAGGTTATGCCATGACTATAATCAGTCCCAAAATCCAATGGGATTTAGACTGAAATCAGACTTTTCATCTGGGAAACACCATTTTCTTGGCAGAGGAAAAAGAATACAGGGAAATTCTTTAAACATATTATATATATCACTTCTGTTCACATTTCTTTGGCCAAAGCAAGTCATATGGCCAAACCTAATGTTAATGAAGTGGAGACTAATCTGCTCACCAGTTCAGTCGGCAAATTGGGAACAACATTGCAGTGGCCCATTTTGTATGTTTTCTAGTTGATTGTACTCCTCTCGGGTGATGCTATTTTCATGTGTGAGCTTAGGAGCTTCTGCTTGTAATGCATCTTGAGGAAGGATGGAAGGCAGAGCCTTGGTCTTTGTCTGTTGTGAACTTAAAGGATATGATTGCCAAGGTGGAAAGCCCCAGTTCCACACACCCACATGTAAAAGCTGTTAATTGTCTTATGTTTGCCGCCACTATCTGACAGTGACAGTGCTTAGGCAGAAGCATCTGGACAGAGGTGTCTCCTGAGTTGTAATCTAACAGCCCCAGGTTCTGGAGGACCAGAGAGAGGAGTTAGAGGTGGGTATGCTCAAGGGCAGCTGATCATCAGTTTCTTACCCCATGAGCCTTCCTGCTTTTCTAGGTTGAAGGGGTAGGTAGGCTCTGATTGTCCCAAAGCAAACGGGAGGAAATGGAGAAGAGAATTTTGAAGCCTTCCTTTTCCCTACTCTCTCATTGTCAGCCTAGGTTCAAGGCAGCCTTCTCCCAAGCAGCATTTCTTACTGCTCTTTGGTTAATCTTTGGTTCCAGTACCTCCCTCTATCTTCTACATGTTTCCAGCATTGTGTGTGTGTGTGTGTGTGTGTGTGTGTGTGTGTGTGTGTGTGTGTGTGTGTGTGTGTGTGTGTGT
>JAQQAC010002629.1:14197141-14334346 GCA_029783875.1 Phataginus tricuspis | reverse complement strand
TGTGTGTGTGTGTGTGTGTGTACCTCCCTCTGTCTTCTACATGTTTCCAGCATTGGGTGCTTGTGTGTGTGTGTGTATGTGTTTGTACCTCTATCTTCAACATGTTTCCAGCATTGGGTGGTTGTGTGTGTGTGTGTGTTTGTACCTCTCTCTATCTTCTACATGTTTCCAGCATTGGGTGGTGTGTGTGCATGTGTGTATGTGTGTGGCAGGTACCATAAGGGAGAGCCAGTAGTGTTTTTAAAGGAACCCAAAGCCCCTGATTCCTTTTTTCAAACTAGTGAAAATCATCAGCTACTCACTGTTTATCAACTTTCCCCAGTCATAAAGTAGAGGAAAATTTAGGGGCAAAATTTCCTGAAGGACAAAAACATGATAGACAGTCAAACCACATATAAAACACAGTTCTGGCTCTGTATGTTCAATTCTTGGGATATGAGGTTTATACAAGTGAAATAAAGTTTCAGTAAACGTCAACCAAGATGGTCACCTGAGGAGAGAACCTTGTGAAAGAATTTGTATTTGAATCAGAAAATGAGGGTTTAGATTGACACAGAGCAGAGATTGGTAATCGCATGTGGAACCAGTCTGACTCAAGTTGGGAAGTTTGAATTGTGAAAACAGGGAGTTACTTCTTTGGGTTGGATTTGGAAGTACATTAGTAACCACTGGGGAGGGAAGGAGAGCAAGCTCCCCTGTGCGCACCCTTACCACGTGCCTGGTACTGTGCTGGGCAATATGGGGAGTACACAGTGCATATGTAATGTGACCTTTGTCCTCAACGTGCTGATGATCTCGTTGAGGAAGTAAGACTGATTCTAATTAAATGACTCGAGTGTGCTAAGGAAAAAAATTAATTTATATGCAGAGTTCTCTGGTGCTTATAGGAGTCCGGAAGTCTGTACAACTAAGATGAACTACATAAGTACTTACTGGACTATATACTGAGGAGAGCTCACTTTAAGACACATTATGACATGGATGCCAAGGGGAGCATTAGAATGTGTTTGTGGATATCAGACCACTGAGTGTGTTCTTATTTAGTACAGCAGATTAAAACATGGACTAGAGCCAGATGGCCTGGATTCAAATTTAGGTTGCAAGTATGACTTTGGGCAATTTAATTAACTTTTCTGTTCTTCAGTGTCACCATCTGTAACATGAGAATAATAATAACCCCTAACTCATAAGGCAGATATGCTTACATAACTTTGCCACTTGATTTCTCCTCCTAAATTGAAGAGCATGTATCAGTGGAATCTGGGGAGAAGAAGACTTGATTCAGAATTAGTAGGAAGGCGAGGTGGTGTTATAGAAAGTAAGTATCTGACCACTTTGTTGCCTGCCTTCTTCCCCACTAGATAGTAGTTTCATCCAGGCCGGGGACTTGCGTCATTGTATCCCACTACCTGTCTCAGTGTGTGACATTTAATTGGCACTCAATAAGTATCACTACCTGTCTCAGTGTGTGACATTTAATTGGCACTCAATAAGTATTTGTTGAGTGGCTAAATGAATTTTTATGTGTGATTTTAAATATGAACCAATTTAATAAATAGATTTATATGTTTGGCTATGTATTAAATTTTTCAACTAGAAATTATCTTTGAAGTATTTGTGACAATTTTCATTTTGTTTTTACAGGCCAGTTGGAATGCCAAAAATGGAAAAAGTTTACTTACATAATCCTAGTTCTGAAGAAACTATTACTTTAGTATCAATATCTGCCACAACATCACATTTTCATGCATCATTTTTTCAAAATAGGGTAAGTTTTTCTACTACAAATGATTTCTCTTGAGTTTGAAATTGAAATACCTAGGGTTTTGTGTGGGTTTTTTTGATACTACGATTTTATTTGCTATAATTAAAATCTGATTTGAATGGTTCATATTTGGTCTGGACTTCAGTTTGCCCCATTTCCTAAGAAATTATCACCTCTACTCTTCAACACACATCGTTTTTCTCAACATGAAATAGAGTAACAAATCAACTTTGAAACTTAAAACACTCTGAAAAATGTAGCCATCAGATACAGTTGATTTTCTTTTCCTTCATAATAGGTAATTCCTCAGCATTGTGTTAGTTTTCTGTTGCTGCATAATAAATACCACAACATGATGGCTTAAAGCAACACCCACTTATTAGCACATAGTCTATAAGTCAGCAGTACAGTGGGTTCTTTGCTCAGGGCCTCATAAAGCTATAATTAAGATGGTGGTTGATTTGAGTCCCTGACTGGAGACTCAAGGAAAATTAACTTCTAGACTCATTCAAGTTGTTGGCAAAATTCAGTTCCTTGTGCTTGTAGACCTGAGGTCCCCATTTAATTGCCAGCTGTCAGCCAGGGACCTCAGTTCCTTAAGGCCTCCACTTCCTTGTCATCATCTTCAAGCTAGCAATAGTGTCACATTTCCCTCATACTCAGATCCCAGATCAGGTTCCTCTTCTGCTACCAGTGTAGAAAATTCTGCTTTAATCGTGTCATTTGGTCAGGACCCACCTGGATAGTCTCCTTTTTGATTAACTGAGTCAGCTGAAATAACCTCATTACATTTTATTGTAAAATGTGAAATCCTTTTATTGTATAATGTACATAATCACAGGTGTGATATTCCCTCATATTCATAATCTCGGAGATTTGGGCCGGAAATTTGGGAGCTGTTTTAGGGTTCTACCTACAACAAATACGAGTTTTACTTACAGTCATTTTTGTAGATAGTATGCAAACTTGTTATTAAAAAATTTTATCTAACAAAAAAGTTGGATCTTAATATTGAATTTGAGAGAATACATCAAGCCTTAATATATATAGGCTTCCAAAATATCTTATAAATAGGTTTCTAAAATAGCTAAATAGCAAATATCAGAGGGAAATAAATGAATGAAACTAATTTCATTTTCCCAGGGTTTTCACTGACTCCTTTGAAGGGAGATTAATAAATAACTAAAAGGACCTTTTATTAAACATATGAATTGTACCAATTACTTAGATTTTTACATTTCATCTTTCTAAAATCCTATTTCATACGTTGTTGTTAAGCTAGCAACATCCAGAGTAAAAAAATGACACACATATTTGGCCTTTTTAAACTTAAAAGTATTTTATAAACAAGGAATTGATAAGTTAGCATGTTACTTCATTAAAATTTTTTATTTTTTGTGGTACTCAATAAAAAAAATCTCTTTTCTAAAATGTTTCTTAAAATAAGTTTCCCTTGAGTTATTCTTTGTTGTTCCTTGAAAGATTCTTTTCACATTTTTTGTAATTCTGTAAACTGTTTCTTAAAGCAATAGTTCTCTCAAATTTTTTTAATATCATTACATAAAAGGTATTTTAACAATTTCTAAAAATGTGCTGATATTCTCAAATAATAGAATCCCAGTGCTGGGGGAGAGCTATGTGTATTCATCTAGACCAGTATCTTCGTTATGAAAATGAAGAGCTGACCCTCCAAGGGGTTTGCCCCTGGTCGTGCAGTTAGACAAGAGCCAAGCTGAGGGTCTGGGTGTTCTGTCGGCCTACCCAGTGATTTGTATCATATTCAGCTTTAGTATAGGAAGCATATATGTGCAAATGGAACCACCAGCTCTCAGGCATCACCAGTGTGCAGAGGCATGTTGGGTTAAAGGACAAAATAATGAAGTGAAAATGGAAACAGCTTAAAAATAGTTCACAACTGTACTACAGATTCATTTTTAACTTGTTAATTTAATTTGCTAATTCAAGCAATGTTTAGTTGTATCTAAACATAAAACTTCATGCATATTGAAGGCTACCAGGGTTTTCTTTTTCCATGTTGCTATCACAATACAGAGACTAGACTGAGAGTTACACACAGAAATTCTCAGAGGGTCCTGGTAAGCAGTGTAAAGGAGAGAAGCAGGCCAAGTGGGATGAGAGGTGAACTGGAAAGCATGTGGCCCTCCAAAGGGATCAGCTTGTTCTGGGTTCCAGCCAGTGGTTGCCGTGTGGGAGTTTAAGTCCTGCCCAGTTTTTCTGATTTTCCAAAAAGGATCACAAATAGACTGGCAAGATGGTGGCATGAGAGGTGAGATGGAGAGCTCCTCCCAAAACCACAAATTGTACAAAAATATACTAAATTAATACAACTAACCTTAAAACACCAACAAGAAAGAAGGCTGAACCAGACTGCAAATAGACCTCACGAACAGAGAAGATCTCACGAAACATGGTAATGTAGGAAAGCCTTAATCTGGCGGGACCCAAGCCTTTCCCCCACCCCAGCTCACCAGCAGGAGGAAGAGAAATGGAGTGGAGGAAGTGGTGGAAGACTGGGACTGCTGAACACCTAGTCCTGGAGATCTACTTTGTGAGCAGAATCCTATACCATGTGGTGCTCTGGACGTTGGGGAGCTCGGACAGGCAGAGTGCTTGAGAAATTGACATTCTGGCCATTTGTGGAGGACGGGATCCACACCTGGCCGCTCTGTGTCAGAGGAAAGGCAGGCAGTCTGAGAAGCTTCCTAGCAGCCAGAGGGCTGCTGAAGTGGCGGGGTTTGCATGGAGCTTGCTGTGCGGGAGAAGGGAGAGCTGGATAAGGTTGCCTGGGTGCGCTCTGCCCAGCTGGTTGGGAACTTTGGGGAGCTTCAGGTGCTCCATCCCCCTGGCTGCTTACTCAGCTCTGAGGCCCCCCACTGTGACATACAGCCTGCCAAGCCTTCCTACTGGCGTGCAGGCACCTGCTCGCAAACCGGCAGTCACTCCGCAGGCGTCAGGCCAGCCAGAGGGAGGCCCTGCCTACAACAGCTGGAGATGCAAAGCACAGAGGTTTACACGTGTGTGCTTGGCCCACTGGCTCTGACACTGGAGACAGGCACCGCAGATGGGAATCAGGAAACAGATCTTTCCTCCCCCCAGGCACTAGCTCTGCTCCCCTACGACCCCCAACCTCACTCTAGGGGCTGAGCAGCTCCAGAGACTAGAGTTTCTGCGCACTAGTGGGCACCACACAGAAATATAAAAAAAAAAAAGAACATGCTTCAGACCAAAATCTAACAAACCCCAGAAAGAGGGCCAACTGAAACCAAACTCACCAATCTTCCTTAAAGATAATTCAAAATAAAAATTATAAACATGCTTATGGAGGTATAGAAAAATATTCAAGAACTCAGGAACGAATTTAAGTTGGAGATTCAATCATTTAGAAATTCCATATCGGAAATGAAACATACAATGGAGGGATTTAAAAGCAGATTAGATGTAGTAGAAGAGACAGTAAATGGAATAGAAATTAGAGAAGAGGAATACAAAGAAGCTGAGGCACAGAAAGAAAAAAGGATCTCTAAGAATGAAAGTATATTAAGAGAACCATGTGACCAATCCAAACGCAACAATATTCGCATTATAGCGGCACCAGAAGAAGAGAGAGAAAAAGGGATACAAAGTGTCATTGAGGAGGTAATTGCTGAAAACTTCCCCAATCTGGGGTAGGAGGTAGTCTCTCAAGCCATGGAGGTGCACAGATCTCCCAACACAAGGGACCCAAGGAAGACAACATCAAGATATATAATAATTAAAATGGCAAATATCAAGGATAAAGACAGATTTTTAAAAGCAGCTAGAGAGAGAAAAAAGATCACATACAAAGGAAAACCCATCAGGCTATCATCAGACTTCTCAACAGAAACCTTACAGGCCAGAAGGGAGTGGCATGATATATTTAAGGCAATGAGGCAGAAGGGCCTTGAACCAAGAATACTCTACCCAGCAAGGTTATCATTTAAATTTGAAGGAGAGATTAAACAATTTACAGATAAGCAAAAGCTGAGAGAATTTACCTCCCACAAACCACCTCTACAGTGCATTTTGGAGGGACTCCGATAGATGGAAGTATTCCTAAGGCTAAAAAGATGTCACCCAAGGGAAGATAAAGTACAGAATATGACTTATAACATACAAAGAATGGAGGAGGAAGAAAAAGGAGGAAAAAAAAAGAACCTTTAGGTTGTATTTGTAATAGTATACGAAGTACGTTAAATTAGACTCATAGATAGTAAGGGAATTGCCCTTGAACCTTTGGTAACCACAAATCTAAAGCCTGCAATGGCAATAATTACATACCTATCGATAATCACACTAAATGTAAATGGTCTGAATGCACCAATCAAAAGACATAGAGTTACTGTATGGATAAAAAACAAGACCCATCTATATGCAGCTTACAAGAGACTCGCTTCAAACCCAAAGACATACACAGACTGAAAGTGAAGGGAAGGAAAAAGATATTTCATGCAACTAATAGTGAGAAAAAAGCAGGAGTTGCAGTACTTGTATCAGACAAAATAGACTTCAAAACAAAGAAAGTCACAAGAGACAAAGAAGGACATTACATAATGATTAAAGGGTCAGTCCAAAAAGAGGATATAACTACTATAAATATCTATGCACCCAACACAGGATCACCTACATATGTGAAATACATACTAACAGAATTAAAGGGGGAAATAGAATGCAATGCATTCATTTTAGGAGACTTCAACACACCACGCACTCCAAAGGACAAATCAACCAGACAGAAAATAAATGAAGAGACAGGCACTGAACAACATATTAGAACAGATGGACCTAACGGACTTCTACAGAACACTCTATCCAAAAGCAACAGGATACACATTCTTCTCAAGTGCACATGGAACATTTTCAAGAATTGATCATATATTAGGCGACAAAAAGAACCTTAGTAAATTCAAAAAGATTGAAATTGTACCAACCAGCTTCTCAGATCACAAAGGTATGAAATTAGAAATAAATTACACGAAGAAAACGAAAAAGCTCACAAACACATGGAGGCTTAATAACATGCTCATAAATAATCAGTGGATCAGTGGCCAAATAAAAACAGAGATCAAGCAATATATGGAAACAAATGACAACAATAACTCAACACCACAAAATCTGTGGGATGCAACGAAGGCCGTGCTAAGAGGGAAATATATTGCAATACAGGCCTACATCAGGAAAGAAGAACAATCCCAAATGAACAGTCTAAACTCACAATTAATGAAACTAGAGAAGGAAGAACAAATGAGGCCCAAATTGAGTAGAAGGAGGGACATGATAAAGATTAAAGCAGAAATAAATAAAATGGAGAAGAATAAAACAATAGAAAGAATCAATGAAAGCAGGAGCTGGTTCTCTGAGAAAATAAACAAAATAGACAAACCCATAGCCGTACTTAATCAAGAAAAAAAGAGAGACTACACACATAAACAGAATCAGAAATGAGAAAGGAAAAATCACTACGGACACCACAGAAATACAAAAAAATTATGAGAGAATACTATGAAAAATTATATTGTAACAAACTGGATAACCTAGAAGAAATGGAAAACTTCCTAGAAAAATACAACATTCCAAGGCTGACCCAGGAAGAAACAGAAAATCTGAATAGAACAATTACCAGCAAAGAAATTGAATTAGTAATCAAAAAACTACCTAAGAACAAACCTCCTGGACCAGACAGTTTCACTGCTGAATTTTATCATACATTTAGTGAAGACCTAATACCTATCCTCATTAAAGTTTTCCCAAAAGTGGAAGAGGAGGGAATACTCCCAAACTCATTCTATAAGGCTAACATCACTCTAATACCAAAACCAGGCAAAGACACCACAAAAAAAGAAAATTACTGACCAATATCCCTGATGAACATAGGTGCAAAACTACTCAACAAAATATTAGCAAAATACATCAAAAAGATCATCCATCATGATCAAGTGGGATTCATCCCAGGGATGCAAGGATGGTACAACATTCGAAAATCCATCAACAACATCCACTACATCAACAAAAAGAAGGACAAAAATCATGATCATCTCCATAGATGCTGAAAAAGCATTCGATAAACTTCAACATTCATTCATGATAAAAAACTCTCAACAAAATGGGTATATAGGGCAAGTACCTCAACATAATAAAGACCATATATGACAAACCCACAGCCAACATTTTACTTAACAGTGAGAAGCTGAAAGCTTTTCCTTTAAGATCGGGGACATGACAGGGATAACCACTCTCCCCACTTTTATTCAACATAGTTCTGGAGGTCCTAGCCATAGCAATCAGACAACACAAAGAAATAAAAGGCATCCAGATTGGCAAGGAAGAACTCAAACTCTCCCTGTTTGCAGATGACATGATATTATACATAAAAAACCCTGAAGAACCCACTCCAAAACTACTAGAACTAATATCTGAATTCAGCAAGCTTGCAGGATACAAAATTAATACACAGAAATCTGTTGCATTCCTATACACTAATGATGAACTAGCAGAAAGAGAAATCAGGAAAATAAGTCCATTCATAATCACATCCAAATGAATAAAATTCCTAGGAATAAACCTAACGAAGGAAATGAAAGACCTATACCCTGAAAACTACAAGACACTCTTAAGAGAAATTAAAGAGGACACAAATAAATGAAAATTCATCCCATGCTCATGGGTAGGAAGAATTAATATTGTCAAAATGGCCATCCTGCCTAAAGCAATCTACAGATTCAATGCAATCCCTATCGAAATACCTACAGCATTCTTCAACGAACTAGAGCAAATAGTTCTAGAACTCATATGGAACCACAAAAGACTTTGAATAGCCAAAGCAATCCCAAGAAGGACTAATAAAGCAGGGGGAATTACGCTCCCTGACTTCAGGCTCTAGTACAAAGCCACAGTAATCAAGACAGTTTGGTACCAGCACAAGAACGACCCATACACCAGTGGAACAGAATAGAGAGCCCAGATATAAACCCAAGCATATATGGTCAATTAATATACGATAAAGGAGCCATGGATCTACAATGGGGAAATGACAGCCTCTTCAACAGGTGGTGTTGGCAAAATTGGACAGCTACATATAAGAGAATGAAACTGGATTACTGTCTAACCCTATACACAAAAGTAAACTCAAAATGGATCAAAAACCTGAATGTAAGTCATGAAACCATAAAACTCTTAGAAAAAAATATAGGCAAAAATCTCTTGGACATAAACATGAGCAACTTCTTCATAAACATATCTCCTGGGCAAGGGAAACAAAAGCAAAAATGAGCAACTGGGACTACATCAAACTAAAAAGCTTCTGTACAGCAAAGGATACCATCAGTAGAACAAAAAGGCATCCTACAGTATGGGAGAATATATTCATAAATGACATATCTGATAAGGAGTTGACATCCAAATTATATAAAGAGCTCACGCACCTCAACAAACAAAAAGCAAGTAAGCCAATTAAAAAATGAGCAGAGGAGCTGAGCAGACACTCCTCCAAAGAAGAAATTCAGGTGGTCAACAGGCACATGAAAAGATGCTAGTCATCAGAGAAATGCAAATTAAAACCACAATGAGATATCACCTCACACCAGTTAGGATGGCCGCCATCCAAAAGACAAACAACAACAAATGTTGGCGAGGATGTGGAGAAAGAGGAACCCTCCTACACTGCTAGTGGGAATTTAAATTAGTACAACCATTGTGGAAAGCAGTATGGAGGTTCCTCACAAAACTCAAAATAGAAATACCATTTGACCCAGAAATTCCACTCCTAGGAATTTAACCTAAGAATATAGCAGCCCAGTTTGAAAAAGACATATGCACCCCTATGTTTATCACAGCACTATTTACAATAGCCAAGAAATGGAAGCAACCTAAGTGTCCATCAGTAGATGAATGGCTAAAGAAGATGTGGTACATATACACAATGGAATATTATTCAGCCATAAGAAGAAAACAAATCCTTCCATTTGCAACAACATGGATGGACCTAGAGGGTATTATGCTCAGTGACATAACCCAGGCAGAGAAAGACAAGTATCAAATGATTTCACTCATCTGTGGAGTATAAGAACAAAGAAAAAAGTGAAAGAACAAAACAGCAGCAGACTCACAGAACCCAAGAATGGACTAACAGTTACCCAAGGGAAAGGAACTGGGGAAGAGGGGTGGAAAGAGAGGGATAAGGGGGGAAAAGGGCTATTACAATTAGCTCACATAATGTAGCGGGGGTGGGTGTGGTGTGGGGGGATACGGAGAAGGCAGTATAACACAGAGAAGACAAATAGTGATTCTATAACATCGTACTATGCTGATGGACAGTGACTGCAATGGGGTATGTGGTGGGGACTTGATAATAGGGGGAGTCTAGTAACCGTAATGTTGCTCATGTAATTGTATATTAATAATAGCAAAAAAAAATAAGAAATAGGAATTTTTATATAAATCTCCCAATTTTTACATACTGAAATAAACTCAAGTCTAGAAAGACAATGTGGGCCAAACAAAACCAGCTAAAGGCCACCAAATTGACATTTCTGAACTAGACTCTCCCAGGAATTTATTTCTACATATGAACCTTATGCAGAGAGATTTATTTTTGTGGAAATTTGTCAACAAATAAACTAAATTTGTATGTAGTCAATGTTAAAATTCAGTATGTGTTTTCCATTGTCAGGAGAATGAATTAAACAATAAAATTATCTATACCTATTCAGATCTACATTTAGGTAATTCATATTTAGCCTCAGAAGAGATTGCCAAAATCTATGCTATCTTCTCTTTTTTTCTCTTTTCTTCCTTTCCATTTTTATTACCTACAGTAAGATACAGACTCCAGAAGCTCAAGACATGGAGAGGAGATATGGAAAGAACTCTTGGGGAAAAAAATACCCTTATCTGTGTTCCACTTAAATTTTATGCCTATGATAGGAAGCTTTATCTCAAATTGAACTCTATTTGCCCTTGTGCACCTTCAGAATTCTGGTCAGATTTTATTTTTTCAAGAATAAAGCATTTTCTGTAACTCAAGTTACTGATTATTAACCAATATTATCTCTACATTAACCAACCAGTAGGAAATATAGAAGAGAATAATTATTGTGTAAAAGGCCAAGTTTTACATAACCATAGTCCAACACACACTCACAAATAATCCCCCTTGCTAAGGTTTTCATTTTAAAACCTCGAAGTCAAGAAGAATCAGGGTAATAAAGAATGTTGTGCTGTGACAACTTACTTTTCTATGTATAACTTCAATAATTATCTGTTATAATTACCTGTTAATTAAAATTGTCTAATTAATTACAACTAAAAATTACATACTATTAAGACTGCAATTTAGGCCTATTTCTCTTTCATGGATATATTGTTATGTTGGCCATAAAATATGTTATAGGTGTTTCATGGCAAAGACACAGATTGTTTTAATACTCTATAATAGTCAAATTTTGATGACCATAAAAATTGTGGAAATGAGATATGTTACAGACGTTGGTAAGCAAACAAAAATGTTTTCCTTGATTATCTAGAACCTGTTGATTAAATTTTCAGATAAACTGGAGGTTGACTACTATAAAGTTTGTTTCAATCTGTAACTAAAATGAAAATGTTTCTGGGCACTTATTTTACTATGCTATAATAAACAATATCTCACAGGCTGAAGATCATGAATGAATATTAATGATTATTTTCAGTTAGATGTAGAAGCCTCAACATTGTTTATTCTGTTTTAGGTTAAACTCTGATATCCATGGATGTTACTGGGAATTGAACAAAATATGCTATAGCAGTGTTACAAAATTGTGCAGATAATAAAAAGAATAAACTAAAGTTGTGTCTATTGACTTGGAATAATATGTTACATATGTTAATATGTTAGAAAAGCGCATTTAGAGTAGAATATGATGCCATTTTTATAAAAAGTGGAAAATCTGTATTTATCTGGATATATTTATAAGCGCCAGAGTAAGGTGTAGATAGATGCACCTGGTGAGCTGGGTAAGCTGAAAAGGATGAGAATGGAGAAGGGTTGGTCATATTAACTTTTTTTTCACACATCTTTATACTGTATCTCTAAGTAAATAAGTAGTTATTTTTGCAATTTCAAATCTACATGAAAATTTAAATTAGAAAATCGTTTGCTACCTGAGTGGAAATAAGGAATTAATATAACAAATATTTATTGAGTGCCTACTAAGTGCCAGGTACTTTGGGTTTATTAGTGAACAGCAGAGATTCTTCACTTATGATTTCTCTGGGAGGTTTGGGTGACAGCAGCAGAGGGGAGGCAGGAATAATAAAAAAGTTTTGTAAAATGCTAGATAATGATACGAGCTGAGGAAAAGAAGAGTAGGATAAGAGGATTAGAAGTTATGTCAAGTGGTGTAGTACAATTTTTCTCTTTTTTTATTGTGATATAATTCACATGTAACATTGTAGAAGTTTAAGGTGTACAGCATGTTGATTTTATACATTGTATATTGCAATATGATGACCACCACAGGGTTAGTTAACACGTCTATCATGTCGCATAATTATCCTTTCTTTTTTGTGGTGGAAATCATTAAGATCTAGTCTCTTAGGAACTTTGAAATTTATGATACAGTATTGTTATCTGTAATCACTATGTTGTGCATTAGATCTGCAGAACTTATCTACTGGTTGCACATTTGTACCCTTCCACACTACATTCCCCAGCTCCCCTGTTACAACCGTTCTACTATCTGTTTTTACAAGTTCAGCTTTTTTAGATTCCATGTACAAGTGATGTCATAAAGTATTTGTCATTCTCTGTCTGACTTACCTTATTTAGTATTATGCCCTCAAGGTCCATCCATGTTGTCACAGATGGAAGGATTTCCTTTTTTCTCATGTGGTGTGTGTAAACACCACCACTTTTTTATCCATTCATCCATCGACAGACAGTTAGTTTCTGTATCTTGGCTCTTGTGAATAACACTGCAATAAACTTGGGAGTGCATATATCTCTTTGATATCCTGTTTTCATTTTTTTGGATGTAGGATTGTGATATAATTCACATATAACATTGTATAAGATTAAGGTGTACAGCATCTTAACACCTTAAGTGGGATTGCTGGGTCATATTGTAGTTCTATTTTTAATGTTTTGAGGAACCTCCGTACTGTTTTCCATAGTGGCTGAACCAGCTTACATTACCACCAGCAATATACAGGATTCCCTTATCTCTACATCCTCATCAACACTCATTATATCTCTTCTCTTCTTAGTGATAGTTGTTCTAACAGGTGTGAAGTGATATGTCATTATGGTTTTGGTTTTGATTTTCCTGATGACTAAAATTTTTGAGCATCTTTTATATACCTGTTGGCCTTTTGAATATCCTCTTTGGAAAAATGTCTGAAAAACTGTTCCTTTGCCCATCCTGTAATCAGATTGTTTGGTTCAGGTTATTAATTTGTATTGTTAATAGATAAATTTTATCTATTTCTGTGAAAAATGCCATTGGGATATTAATAGAGATTATATTGAATCTATAGATGGTTTTGAGTAGTATGGACATTTTAGCAATATTCTTCTGATTCACAAACATGGAATATCTTTTCATTTGTTTGTGTCTTCAGTTTCCTTCATCAAGGATTTGTAGTTTTCATTATACGGCTTTTTCACCTCTTTGGTTAAATTTATTCCAAAGAATTTTTTTATGCTACCGTGAATGGGATAGTTTCTTTTTTCAGATGTCTCATTTTTAGTATATAGCAACACAACATTGTTAGTGTATAGCAATTCAGAAATTCCCAACTGTTCTGAATTTTTTGATTTCCAACAGTTTTTTGAGTCTTTAGGATTTTCTATATATAAGAGTATATCATCTACAAATAATAACAATTTTACTTATTTCTTTCCAATTCTGATGTTTTTCTTTGTCTTCCCTAACTGCTGTAAGAAGGCCTTCCAGTACTATGTTGAGTGTGAGTGTGGGCACCTTTGTTTTTATTCCTGATCTTAGAGGAAAACCTCTCAATTTTTCATCAAGTATTATGTTAGCTGTGGGTTTTTCATATATAGCCTTTATTATGTTGAGGTATGCTCCTTCTATAGCTAGTCTGTTGGGGTTTTTTTTTATCATGAAAGGATGTAATTTGTCAGTTACATTTCTGCATCTATGGAGATGACCATGTGATTTTTATCTTGCATTCTATTAATGTGATGTGTCAGATTTCATTACATATATTAAACCATTCTCGCATCCCAGGGATAAATCCCACATGGTCATGGTATATAATCCTTTTAAAGTATTGTTGAATTCAGTTTGCTGATATTTTTTTGAGAAATCTTATAATGTCCTTATCTGGCTTTGATATCAAAGTAATGCTGGCTTCATAAAATGAGTTTGAAAGTGTTCCCTCCTCTTCAGTTTTTTTGGAAAAGTTAGAGAAATATTGGAATTAATTCTTCTTTAACTGGTAAAATTTGTCAGTGAAGCCACATGGTCCTGGGAATTTTTTGTGTTAGGAGGTTTTTGATTCCTAATTCAATGTCCTTACTCATTACTAATCTATTCAGATTTTCTATTTCTTCCTGATTCAGTCTTGGTAGGTTGTATGGTTTTAGGACTGTATCCATTTCTTCTAGGCTGTCTTTTTGTTGGTGTATAATTGTTCATATTAGTCTCTTATGAGCCTGTATATTTCTGTAGTATCAGTTGTAGTGTCTCCTTTTATTTTGTTTGAGTCTTTTCTCCTTTATTCATGACTAGTCTAGATAAAGGTTTGTTGATTCTGTTTTATCTTTTTGAAAAAATAGCTCTTAGATTTGTTGATTTTTCTTTCTATTTTTCTGGTTCTCTATTTTAATTATTTCTGCTCTGATCTTTGTTATTTCCTTCCTTCTGCTAAGTTTGGGCTTAGTTTACTCTTTTTCTAGTTCCTTAAGGTGTAATGTTAGGTTATTAGTGATCTTTCAGTTTTCTTAAGTATATGCACTTATTGCCATAAAATTCTCTCAGAACTGCATTGCAATATCCCATAGGTCTTGGTGTGTTGTGTTTACATTTTCATTTGTTTCAATGTATTTTTTTTTACTTCCCTTTTGATTCCTTCTTTAATCCATGGGTTGTTCAGGAGTGTGTTGTTTAATTTCTCCATATTTGTAGATTTTCCAGCTTCCCTCATGTTAATTTCTAGTTTCATGCCATTGTAGTCTGAAAAGATACTTGGTATGGCTTCAGCCTTCTTAAATTTGCTATGATTGTTTTGTGTGCTGTCTATGATCTGTCCTGAACAACATTCTGTATGCACTTGAAAAAAGTGTATTTGCTGCTGTTAAATGGAATAATCTATGAATCTGTTAGGTCCATCTGGTCTAATATATGGTTCATGTCCAGCATTTCCTTGATAGTCTGTTTGGATGATCTATCCATTGCTGAAAGTGGGGTATTGACGTTCCCTACTATTATGGTATTGTCTATTTCTCCCTTCAGATCTGTCAATATTTGTTAATATACTTAGGTGTTCCGATGTTGGGTGTGTATATATTTACAATTGTTACATCCTCCTCTTAATGAATTGACCCCTTTGTCATTATATAGTGACCTTCTTGTCTCATTACCATTTTTGGCTTAAAGTCTATTTTGTCTAATATATTCAGTTACCCCATTCTCTTTCGGTTTCCACTTGCATGGAGTATCTTTTTCAAAGCATTCACTTTGAGCCTGTGTGTGTCCTTAAAGCTGAAGTGAGTCTTCTAGGCAGTATATGGTTAAGTCTTGTTTTTCTTTATCTGTCCAGACCCTCTGTGCCTTTTGACTAGTGAATTCGATCCATTAACATTTAAAGTTATTATTGACATGTAAGGACTTACTAATGCCATCTTATTAATGGCTTTCTAGTTGTTTGTATTTCCACTGATTCTTTTTCCCTGTGATTCTGTCTACCTTTGTAGTTTGGTAATTTTCCATTGTGTTAATCTTTAGTCTCCCACCACCCCACCCCACCCCTTTTTTTTTTTTAGCTTTTGTGACAGTTCTGGGTTTGCATTTTGGTATCATGAGGCTTAGATAAAACAGTCCATTTTAAGCTGAGAGCAACTACATTTCAGTTTCATATGAGAGCTTCACCTTTTACTCTTTCCTTTTTATATGTTTGATACAATTTACTTTTTTTATTCTGTATTTGTTAACAAATTATAGTAGCTATAATTACTTCTAATACTTTTGTTTAAAATTTATACTATAATTGAGTGGTTAACATGCCATCCTGTTACAGTATTAGAGTTTTCTATGTCTAACTATATTTATCTTTACCAGTGTGTTGTATACTTTCATATGTTTTCATGTCACTGATTAGCATCTTTTCATTTCAGCTTGAATTCGTTTGAGCATTTCTTACAAGACAAGTCTAGTGGTGATGAACTCCCTCAGCTTCTGTTTATCTGAGACAGTCTTTATTTCTCCTCCCTATCTAAGGGATAACTTTGCCAGGTGGAGTATTCCTAGCTGGAAGTTTTTTTCTTTCCAGTTTTGAATATGTCATTCCATTCTCACCTGGGCTATAGGGTTTCTGCTCAGAAATCGCTGATAGCCTAATGGGGTTCCTTTGTAGATTACAATCTTTTCCCCTGGCTGCTTTTAGGATTCTTTCTATCTTTGATTTTTCAGTTTCATTATATTATGTCTTGGCAGTCTTTTTGCATCAAGATAATAGGGTGATCTGTTAATTTCATGAACTTAGATGTCCGAGTCTTTTCCCAAGTTTGAGAAGTTCTCAGCTGTTACTTCTCTGTTTTTTCCTTCTGTGCTTCTGCCCAGGTTTTTTACTACACTCTGAAATTCCCATTCCATGGCAAACATCTTTAACTTGTTCATTGTATGCTTAGTCTTGCTTAGCTACACCTGGTTCTTCACTAAGGATTCTGGTACCCTTATAGACTTCTCAAATGAAGATTACTCATTCTTTTCTACTTCAATGCTGATTCCAGACTTTCTCTCTTCTAAACTCTTGTAAAATCTCCTTCCTTTGAGGCTAAAGCCATCTAGCCAGAAACTTTGTTTCTCCTCTTAGTGGTCCTCTACAAACTTCTCCTATCTTATCTTTTAATCACTGAAGACTTTATTACCTGGTTCAGTGACTTACTTTCTCTACTCAGTCATCATCCTAGTGATTTCAGCATACTATGACAATAGTGTATCTCTCAGATCCTTGAAAATTTCACTACATTAACTTTGTTACCCACTTCTGCTTTAGCTATCTAAGTCCATGACCACACTCAAAACCCTGAAATTACCTGGAACTGCTCCATCCCTATAATTGTAAATTCAAACACCTTAGCCCTATAGTCACAAGTTCTTTCCTGCTCTTGGACTCCTCTATTACACCTTTTTTCCAACCTCGTTGGCAGCTCTCCCTGGATTTCCCCACTTTCTTCTTTTCATCTCTCTTCCTGTTTACTTTCTTCTCTGTTATCTTGTTTAGACTCCAGGACTCATTACTTAAAACATTCTTGACTCCTTAGCCACGACTCTTCATCCATGTGCCTAGCAAAATCCTAACCCCAGTGTAACAGTCCAGCATTTCTCTTCCTGCAGGTGTCCTGCAGAATAACCGCACAACTGCCCTAATGGAGACTGTTCTTTTATGATCTGCATTATCTTCCTGTACCTTAAGGCTCCCAGCAATCTTTTTATGTTTCTCTGGTCACAGCTATTATTTTTTTAAATACATTTTATTCCTTCTCCCTCTCTTCTGTGAAACACCAAGTCTAGTATTTGTTCTTTGATAGGATCCCATAGGTCATGTAGGTTTTCTTCACACTTTTCTCTTTTCTTTCTTTGGCTCTAATTGGTTCATTTCAAAATTTCCTCTAGATCACTTATTCTTTCATTTGTTCTCCTCTGCTGCTCTCTGTTTTAGTTTTTCATTTCATTCACTGAAATCTTCAACTTAAGAATTTCTGTTTGGTTCTTTTTCTATGATTTTTTTCTCTTGACAGATATCTCATTTTGTTCATGTATTTTTTTCTGATTTGAGTTATCTTTCTGAGTTTTCTTGTAGTCATGGACTTTCTTCAAAAGAGCTACTTTGAATCCTTTATCAGCTAGATTGTAAAATTCTGTGCATTTGAGCTCATTTGTTGGAGAATTACTGTTCTTTTGCTGATCACGTTTCCTTTATTTTTCATGTTCCTGTAGTTCTGTGTTGCTGCTTTAACATTTGAGATAGCAGACATCTTAAGTCTTTACTAGTTGTCTTCAGGTGGAGTATGCTGCCCGTTGGTGCTGCTGTGTCTGGAGTTTTCTCCACCTTTTGGATTTTCTGGAAGGTGGTGCTATAGCTCAAGTTTGTGGTTTCTCCCATACCCTCAGATCCTGGTATGTTTTTCTGATAGTCCATTTACCAGACTTGCTTTCACCACTGCACTTATAGGTGAGTACAGAGAGCTGGCTGTAGAGTGAGGAGAGGTATAGATTTAGTACTGGGGGTGTTGGGGGTACCTGTAAACCTGGTAGGAAGATCCTTGGGTGAAGTATTCTCAGAGGGTCGTGGGCAGACTTTCTGGCTTTGATGGCCTTTGATAGTCTTACCAGCCTCTTTCTCTCCAATTGTGGAGGTCCCGTCTCAGCACTCTGGGTTTTGCTGGAGAGAAATGGGTTTCTCCGGCTATGTCCTGCATAACTGGAGTAGCCAGGCACTCATTCACTGCTCTCTTTTAGCCCCAGTATGGAGGGCCACTGCTGTGTGGCCTTGGCAGGGCTGAGGGGATTGAGGGGATGTGGAGTGGTGCTGGGAAAATTCCTCTTATAGTCTCCATTGCAACCAAACCCCCCCCTTTTTTTTTTACTCCAATTGCCAGATGGAATCTCTCCTTAGGAAGGCTGGACTTTTACAAAATCTCTCTTGTCCATGGGTATTTTTCCATGTCAGCTCTCACCAGGTTTTTTTCCCAACCACAGCAAGAGGAATTAAGGCAGGTTCACTGGTTCCACAGCCTTACCAAAATCTGTCTGCCTGTTACCAGATGCATAGGTAGACAAGATAACATCCAAGTCTCCTGGTAGATGGCACTGGATCCCACAGTTCCTACAAAGGCACTTCTGTTCATGGGTAGATTTCTAATCTGTTGCTGAAAAGGAGAAATGTCTTATACTGCCATGATACATCACTCCTCCAGTTTTAAATATGGTGGTCAGAGTAGGCTTCATTCGCAAGGCGGCATTTGAATGTCTTGAAGGAGGGAAGAGAGAGGACTATCGGTAGGGAAATGGAATATATGGAAGAAGAACATTCCAGACACAGAATTTAGGCAGTACAAAGGCTTCAGCATAAAAGCATCCTAGTGTGCAAAGAGGACAGTGTGGCTAGACCAGAGTGAGCAAGGGAGAGAGGAGAAGCACAGGGGGATGAGCAGGGACAGACTGTGAAGAGGACAGACTATGGTAAGGGCTTCGGCTTTCATCCTGATTGAAATGAGAAGCCGTCTCTAGGTTTTGAGCAGGAGTATGAAATATAGCTTATGTTTTGTAAGGATTGCTGCTTATCAAAGACTAAAGAAGGGCCAGGGGAGAATTAGGGTCACCACTGGCTGTTGTAGTACTGTGTGGTAAGAAGGCAATCACTCTGACCAGGGTGACGAAGGGAAGAAAGCCATTGGATTTGGGATATATTTTGAAGATACATCCAGTAGGATTCCTGAAGTGAGATTGAGAGAAAGAGAAGAGTCAAGATTGACTCCAGAGTTTTTGTCCTGATTAAGTAGAAGGACAGAGTTGCCATCATCTGAGATGGAGAAGGCTGAGATAGAACAGGTTTGGGTAGTACAGCCAATAGTTCAGTTCTGGACATGTTAGATTTCAGATACCTCCTTGACATCCAGGAGAAGATGCCAGGTAGGCAGTTGAGTTTGGTATATGAGAGAAAGGACTGGGCTCAAAGTAGAAGTTTAGGAGTCAGCCTAAGGAGCTGTGGGCCTGGATGAGATCACCAAGGGAGCAGAAAGGCCAGGGATTGAGCTATAGTTCAAAGATGAAATGGTTAGCTGCAGGTAATGTTAGACTAAGGCTTGCACACGGTGTTTGTGTTTGTTACTTTTCTGTTTTCTAATTTTATCACACCAAATTCATCTAATTTAGAAAGTGTGCAGGGAAAGGAACAAAAAGTGAATTGTAGCAAATCTGATGAACTCTTATAGGAAGATTACATTCCAGAGCCTGCATTCGCTATTCTGTTTCATCACCATTTTGTTATGCCTTAAGTGTCACTTGGAACTAGATTTTTCCTGTTATGAAGGAAA
Organism: Phataginus tricuspis; assembly: GCA_029783875.1. NCBI lineage: Eukaryota > Metazoa > Chordata > Mammalia > Pholidota > Manidae > Phataginus > Phataginus tricuspis. Next base: position 14,314,283 of record JAQQAC010002629.1, on the reverse strand, counting down.
TATTTGTTCTAGTTGCCTTTCTCAGCATCATCTTAAAGCATTGAAATAACAGAGTCAAGTCTTGACTGCATATTGGGAAATATCAGTGAGAACTTGTACTCTTCATTTCTGGCCTCTTCCACCACCACCACCTCCTCCCCCCCCCCCACCGCGCACACACACACACACACACACACACACACCCCAGGATAAAGATGACATCACAAAGCAAAGCCTTATCTACCATAGGAATTTGGCAACAAGATTGGTCATGTTGATGGTTTCTTTAATAATTAGATCTTAGTGATCATCTAAAAAAACTGGCTCATTTTGAAAGTAGGAGAGATGGAGAACAACAAAGGTTAAGTAACTTGGCAAAATCATAGTTTCATAGTGGCAGAACTAGAAAGTCATCTACTTAAGACTAGATGTCCAGTTCTGGTAATAACAGATTATGCTAAGAATTAAGCATTCCATGATAATTTCTGTTACTTTTTGATATTTAGTTGGGCTTCTAAAAGATATTTAAATATATACACTTTTTGAATAAAATTAAGTTCCCATGAAAATTTTAAAGGAAACCAGTTTTTCCTCTGCCTGGATATATTTCCCTGTGGTAAACCAGGCCTTATGAATATCTTCACTGATATTGACACTTGAACTGTTGCCAAACAGGAACACCATACCCATTGATTCTAACAGTTTTTTAAGCATATTTGGATCTCTGAAATTGGGACATGTCTTACAATAAAGGCAGTCTTAGTCACTGTTAGTCTGCATGGAAGTTGAGTTTTCCGAAGAGAATGACTGGTACTAGTGGTCCCAGCACTGCCAACTGAACATTATTTTCTGCTTAAGGTTTTTTTGACCACTAATATATAATCAGACTGTAGACCTGCATGAGTCCTGAATTATAGTTCAAATTCTAAGAGTAAATTAATTTTCCTCCTTAATGCAGTGGCCAGGATGAGCCATACAAATTTACTGCCCCTTTCTGTGAGGTTTTTTGTTAATCCCCACTCCTTCCCTTATGTGGAGGTTTCTGATGAACTCTGTATTTTTTAGTGTTTTTTTTTCTTGGTGTCATACAAAAATTAAACATATGTATTACAAGCACTAGCATCTTAAATGGGAAAATGGCATTTTTTTTTTAATGGTTTAAGGTACCTCTCCATGTCTGTAGATGTCAGGACTTAATCATTAAACTGTCAGAGGAGTAATAAAGGTGTTAAATGGTAGCCAACAGTGTGACACTATGGATTTAAATTCAGGATTCTGAGAAATGTGGACATACTGCCTGAACTCAGTGATATTTGTTTCGATGTTTCGAGGTCTGGTCCTAAACTAGACTTGAGTTTATTCTTGCCTACCAAGAGATTAAACTAAACATTCAATTACTTGTCCTTGCTCTAGGGCACAAATAAACTGAAATCCTTGTAACAAAGGTCTAGACTAAACTGTTTGGGGTTTTTTTGCTATTATTAATATACAATTACATGAGCAACATTATGGTTACTAGACTCCCCCTATTATCAAGTCCCCACCATATACCCCATTGCAGTCATTGTCCATCAGCGTAGAAGGATGTTATAGAATCACTACTTGTCTTCTCTGTGTTATACTGCCTTCCCCGTATCCCCCCACCCCACCCCCACACCCGCTACATTATGTGTGCTAATTGTAATAGCCCTTTTTCCCCCTTATCCCTCCCTTCCCACCCATCCTTCCCAGTCTTTTTCCCTTTGGTAACTGTTAGTCCATTCTTGGGTTCTGTGAGTCTGCTGCTGTTGTGTTCCTTCAGTTTTTTCTTTGTTCTTATAGTTCATATATGAGTGAAATCATTTGGTACTTTTCTTTCTCCGCCTGGCTTATTTCACTGAGCATAATACCCTCTAGCTCCATCCATGTTGTTGCAAATGGTAGGATTTGTTTTCTTCTTATGACTGAATAGTATTCCATTGTGTATGTATACCACACCTTTATCCATTCATCTACTGATGGACACTTAGGTTGCTTCCATTTCTTGGCTATTGTAAATAGTGCTGCAATAAACATAGGGGTGCATATATCTTTTTCAAACTGGGCTGCTGGAGACTAAACTGTTTTGAATGAATCTGCAAAAATATATGTGTATATATTTTATTACATTATTCTTTTGTAAAATTCACCCATTTTAGTATATAGTTGAGTTATGACAAACTCATAGTCGTAATAAACAACCCGATCAGCTCAAGTCTCTGAGTGTAGCCTATTCCAGAAGGTTATATAAATGGAACCATACAGTATATAGCTTTTTGAGTCTGGCTTCTTGCATGTAGCATAATGCACTTCACACTGATCCATGTGGTTGGATGTATCAGTTCTTTATTGCCAAGTAGTGTTTCATTGGGTGACAGTATTACAGTCTGTTTACCTATTCACTGGCTAAAGACATTTGGCTTCTTTGCAGTTTGAAGTTACTATAAATAAAACCACTATAACCATTTACATAGACATTTTTGTGCAAACATAAGTTTTCATTTCCCTTACATAAATATGTAGGAGTGGAACTGGAAATGCTACATACATGTTCAGCAGCTTTTCATAGTGACTAAAGATTTCACATCCCCACTAGAAATGTATGAGATGCCAAATTGTTCGTCATCCTTATGGCACTTGGTATTGTCAAGTTTGGGTTGGTTGGTTTTTAATTTTAGTTACTCAAATAGGTGTATAATGTTAGCTCATTTTTATTTTAATTTACATTCCCCAATGACTAATGATGCTGAGCATCTTTTCATTTGCTTATTTGCCATCCATGTATTTTCTTTGGTGATACGTCTGATCAAATCTTTCATCTGTTTTTTAAGTGGGCTGTTCTGTTTCCTTCCTGAGCTTTTGAGAGTTCTTTCTATATATTCCAGATAGAAGTTCTTAATCATATATGGGATTTGCGAATCTTTTCTCCCAGTGAGCATCATGTCTTTTCATTCTCTTTATACGCTTTCAAAGACAGAAGCTTTTAATTTCCATGAAGTCCAGTTTATCAAATTTCTCTTTTATGGGTCATGCATGCTATTTGACTTGTAGCTAAGAACTCTGCCTAAACCAAGGTCACAAAGATTTTCTCCAGTTTTTCTTCCAGAAGTTTAATAGCTTTAAATTTTACATTTAATCTATGATCCCTTTTGTGTTAGTGTTTTTTATAGAGATTTTCAAGGTTTTGAGAGAGGGACCAAGAGTTGTTTTGGTTTGTTTTGCATATGGGTATATAGTTGTTCCTACACCATTGGTTGAAAAGACTATCCTTTCTCACTGAAATCCTTCTGCATTTTTGTCAAAAAAATCCATTGACCTCATAGGTGTGGATCTGTTTTTTGGACTCCGCATGACGTTCCAATACGTATCTAACAGATAGACTCTAATGTCTGCCTTTCACCAGTACCACACACACTACCTTGATTACTGTAGTTTTTTAGTAATTCCTAGAATCAGGTATTGTGCATCCTCCGATTTTGTTTTCCTTTTTCAAAATTGCTTTGCTCTCTTATCCCTTTTCTCACCATCTTAAATTTTAGAATCAGCTTATCAATTTCTTTTTTTAATCTTTCTGAGATTTTTTTATTGTTATTTTGAATTAATCTTAAATGTATAGAAAAATAATCTCTATATATTCCTCACCCAGTTTCTGCTACTGCTAATATTTTATATAATCATAGTACAATTATCAAAACCAGAAAATTAACATCTGTACAATACTGTTAACTAAAAAACTTATGTAAATTTCATCAGTTTTTCTACTAATGTACTTTTTCTGTCCTAGGATTTTATCTAACATTGCATTTAGTTGTTATTTCTCCTTAAACTGAATTTTTTATTGCAGTTGCACTGGAAATATAAATCAGTTCTGGGAGAATTAACATTTTAATACTGAATCTTCTGATCCATGAACACAGTATGTCTCTCCATTTTTTAAAGTCTCCTTTGATTACTTTCAGTGATGTTACTGTAGTTTTCAGCTTACAGAACTAGAATGTACTAGATTAATACCTCAGTATTTCTTTGTGCAAGATATTGTAAATGATACTTCTTAAAAATTGTTCATTGCTGTCCTACCATTTGCAACAACATGGATGGAGCTGGAGGGTATTATGCTCAGTGAAATAAGCCAGGAGGAGAAAGACAAGTATGAAATGATTTCCCTCAACGAAGCAAAACTGAAGGAACAAAACAGCAGCAGACTCACAGACTCCAAGAAGGGACTAGTGGTTACCAAAGGGGAGGGGTGGGGGAAGGTGGGTGGAGAGGGAGGGAGAAGGGGATTGGCACACGTGGTGTGGGGGGGATCATGGGGAAGACAGTGTACCACAGAGAAGGCAAATAGTGACTCTGTGGCATCTTACTATACTGATGGACAGTGACTGCAATGGGGTATGGGGGGGACACGGTAATATGGGTGAAGGTAGTAACCACATTGTTTTTTCATGTGAAACCTGCATAAGAGTGTATATCAATAATACCTTAATAAAAAATTAATAAAATAATAAATAAATAAAAGTTCATTGCTAGTATATGGAAATATAGTTGATCATTATATATTGACCTTGATTCCTGTGACTCTGTTAAACTCTTTTACTAGTTCTAACAGGACTTTTGAAGATATTTTGGGGAATATCTTCTTTATGTAGACAGCCATGTTGTTTGTGACTAAGGACAGATTTTTCTTCTTTTCTCTGTGCTTTTTATTTCTTGCCTCAATTGCACTGCTAGTACTTACAATATGGTGTTGAATAGCTGTCATGAAAGGACATCCTTGCCTTGTTTCAAATTTTGAGGGGAAGGCATTCGGTCGTTCACTATGAAATACAGTAGCTCTACTTTTCTAATAGATGCTCTTTATCAGTTTCCCAGTACTTTGTAGATGATTGTATGTCAACATCCAGGAGAGATGTTGGCTGTAATTTTCTTTTCTTCTCAAGTCTTTGTCTGGTCTTGGTAATCAGGGTAATGCTGATTGTGCATAAAAGCATAAAATGGTAATGCATAAAATGAGGTGGGAAATGTTCTGTCCTTTTCTGTATGCTGGAAAGTTTATGTAAAGTAGATATTCTTTCTTAAATGGTTGATAGAGAATTCTACCATTCTACCAGTGAAACCATCTAGCCTTGGGCTTTATTTTGTGGGAAGGTTTTTAACTGCAAATTAAATTTCTTTAATGGATATAGGTCTGATCTAGTTATTTATTTTGTTTCAAGTGGGCTCCGTCACATTATGTTTTTCAGAGAATATGTCCATTTCTTCTAATTATTAAATTTATGGCCATAGAGTTATTTGTAATCCTTCCTTTTGCATATTTTGGGTTAATTTACTCTTTTCTAGTTTCTGAAGGTAGAGTTGTAGATTATTGACTTGAGATATTTCTTCTCAAAATAAGCATGTAATATTGTAACTTTGCCTCCAACTATTACTTTAGCTACAGCCAATAAATTTTGGAGTGTTGTGTTTTAACTTACAACTTATTCAAAATATTTTATAATTTCCCTTGTGACTACTTCTTTGACCAGTGGTTTACTTAGAAGTGTGTTGTTTAATTTCAGACTATTTAGGGAATTTACCAGATAGCTGTCTGGTACTGATTTTGACTCAGGTGTGGCCCCCATCCGGTGTCTACAGCTTCCAAGGCTTCTATACTCTCGTTATGCCCACACTTGACTTCAGCAGGGTGTAAAAATTTAGTTGAATTCAGTATTTGCCCTCTTGTATGGTAGCCTCACCTCCCATTCTCTGCCATGGTGAGCCAGTATCAACATTCCATCTCTCCCTGGAGGTTCTTGTCTTTCCTTACATTTTGGGCTAGTTAATACACAAAGTCTGTGATGGGTTCAAGAAAAGTTATGATTTTGTTGTTTATTTTTTGTGGTTGTTAATAGTGCAGAAGAAATGCTCTTTCCAGTTTTCTACATCCTAAGGTGAAAACAGGAGCCTCAATACCATGTGTTTTAGGGCCTAATGAGAGCGACTTCACATACTGTAATGCATTTTAAGGCTTCATTGCAGATAGAATTACAGTCATATTTTCTTGAACTGCATGGAGCAGCCCTGTTGTTCTGTTGTAATAATTTTTTTTTCAATAACTACAATGACAATCACAATCCACACAGAATAACAGGAGTGAGTTCCTGCACATACCGTCATCCCTGCCTTCTTCCATAATTTCAGTTGCTGGGATATTTTTTGCCTTCTGTGAATGGGTGATGAAGGTCAGAGGGTTGAGGCCTGGGTTTATTTCTTCTTTGGAAGAGTACAAGTTGGTGCTTAGTAGTAGAGTAGTACATCTATTTAAGAAGCTCTACTTCAGCTCAACTCCTCCATTGTATGGTGACAGAACAGCCTGTGATTAGACACATCATTCCAGTCTAGTGATTGTTGAATGAGCAGAATTGAGGGATCTGTTGTACAGGGTTTTAAACTCATAATTGACAAAGATATGTGACTGTAGACATGCAATATGAAGATACCTTTTTTATTATTTTCCATTGCGAAATAATTTTGCTAATTTAAAGCTTAACATTTGCAGGGGAAAGCTAGTTTATGGAAGTGACTTAATCTTATTTTTTACTTCAGTAAATTTTTAAAAATTAGTACTTAATTTTATTGCTGTTTTTTTTTTTTCCAGAAAATTCTTCCAGGAGGAAATACATCATTTGATGTAGTTTTTCTTGCAAGAGTAGTGGGAAATGTAGAAAATACCTTATTTATTAACACATCCAATCATGGGGTATTTACTTACCAGGTAAGACCAAGATTAAAACTCATTTATTTTATAAAATATAGTTATCATCTCCGACCTATCATATGACAACCTTTGAAGAACTCTCTTCAAAAACTCAGAGGTAATAGAAAATGTAAACGTTTAGGCTTAGAGCATTTATACTTACTTAAAGAGGGATCTGTGAATATCCCTATTCATATCAGACTATGAACAAATTATCCTAAAGCTACAGCTAACGTGCTAATGTAAGATTGTTTGGCAAGTATAGTAAAAAATATTTTTACACTGACCCTATAAATATTTTTAATGTTTACCTTTTGTACACTTATGAAGCATACTTGATAATAGTTTGAAGACTAAAACATACATGCCTGCTTTTTCTTTAGTAACTACATTGAAATTTTTTGATAAACTTCTTTTTCATGAACAATCATTGTTTAGATTATTAAAGATAGTTCGTCTATTGTGAGTCAAGATTTTTATATATTAAGGTTATCAAGATTATTCAAAATAATTGCTTATATAGAACTAGAAGACATACTTTACATGCATTTCTGCCTGGATTATAGATACTACTATTCTCATTTTTTTAGATAAGGTGAAATTTAGAAAGGTTAAATAATTTGCCCAAAATATGCTACTAGTAGGTTGTTAAGTCTGAATTCAAATCCATGTCTGTGTAACTACAGAGACCATCCTCCCAATCACCATGCACAGATACTGCCTGCCTATGGAACTTAGTTATTTAAATCCATACTTAGTTATTCTCCTGCTTTGCAGCTTTTGTGCTTCTGTTTTTGAACATTTCTTCCCCAGTGCCCAGAACATTTCACATATTTTGAAAATTAGCGTCAGAATAAACATTCCATTCAGTCAGAAATTGGTGCTCATTTATGGTGAATAAATCTTTAATGGTTGTTCATAGGCAGTCAGTAATCTTATGAATGCCAAATAGATGAACTTCGAAGCACTGTATAGATGACACTCATCTAACATACACTTGTTGAATAAGTGAGAAGTCTTGTCATAAGAATATGAAGATCTTTGCCCTACAGAGGCACCCGAACTGACCTAGGGAGTCATGACCATTCTGGACTACCTGAGGGTCATGACCAGGTTGTTCTCAAGGTGAGCCTCAGGGACCAGCTGTCTTTCTTTACCTATCCACATCTAGTCTTTTACCAAGGCTTCTTCTAAACATATCTCGCGTTTGTCTGCCTCTCTCTGCTCCTTTGCCCCTACTCTTTCCCAAGCCACTGTCACCTCTCAGTGTAGTACACAGGAGCCTTCTAACTGGCCTTCCACTCCTCCCTAGTCCATGCCACAGTATTCCCTCTGTAGCCAGAGTGATCTTCATTTCAACATAAATCAGATCTCATCAACTTAACGCATGAAAATCCCTGTGTTTTGCCATTTTTCTTAGAGCAAAATGTAAACTTCTGACCAAGGCCAACAAGCCTGAAAGGATTTGATTCCCATCTCTCTCCTCCCTCATCCCATTTGATCATGCTTCTCATCTTATTCCTGGTCTTCAAACAAACTAAGCCGTTTCCTGCCTCCTGCCTCCTGCCTCCTGCCCATTGCCTGTACACTTTCGTTTGCCTGAATACACTCTCAGGGCTGGCTTTTCTCACCTTTCAGTTGACATCAGCTTGCATCACCTTTCCAGAGAAGACTCTCTAACCACACTCTTTAAAAAATATTCCCATTCTCACCCCAACCAGTTACTGTATATCACAATACCCAAAAATCTTTTTACTGTTATGTAAGCTGTCCCACATACTAGAATGTAAGCTTCATGAGAGCAGGCACAATTCTCTATCTTGTTCACTACTGTATGTTCATGCCTCCCATGTTGTAGTCACTTACTAAATATTTGTCATTTGAATAACTGGTTCACCCTGTTTGGTCAGCCCAAGGCCATGCCTTCCCATGTGGGAATGACCTGGGGCTGGGCTTGATATTTGAGAGATTGTCTGGGCCCTAGATACATCTTCTCATGGTTAGAGTATGGAAATCTTTTGATTCCCTACCTTCCTTCTTTGTCCTATCCCATGACCTCATGAAGGATTATTGCCATTTCAATTTCCAATATATTAATAGAAATTATTCCAGATACATATATGTGTGTGTTTAGTAATTCAAATTGTAGTTAAATCAAGTATAGAAACAATGTGTTGGTTTTTTTAAAGGGAGTTGTTAACGATTTTTCCATCTAATAAAATTAGGTTTATCAATTTTCCCTAGATGAATTGGTTATAACTCTAAAAATGTTAGTTACAAAACAACTAAAATTGCTTTTTTTTGGTCCTTTGAAATAGGTATTTGGTGTTGGAGTTCCAAATCCTTATCGATTGAGGCCATTCCTTGGGGCCAGAGTCCCTGTGAATAGCAGTTTTTCACCTATAATAAACATACACAATCCTCATAGTGAGCCTTTACAGGTGAGTTTATGATGGTGATTTTGAATGGGTTTTATTTTTTGGGGAATTAATACTTAGCATGAAATCTCAGTATGTTACAGTTTTCAAGACTATATATAATAATGGGGTTTATAGAAGTATGCAAGAGCAGTATTTTATTCAGCTTGCTGTGGTCTGACTTTAAAGTAGTCCGGTTATTTAATTTTTGGAACCATTTTTAAAACAACTTACAGCTTCTCTGGTGTTACAGTTTAGCAGCTCTTCATTTAATTTAAGAAGTTTTCAACTTCACAAGTCCACTTCTTTTCTTGCCCATGAGTTCCTTCTGGCCCAATATACATTTTTTAAAATACAGTTCATATTTATTTCTAGTAATAATACATTTTTGGTGATAGCAGCCTGGAAATTAAAACCCAAAGGAAGAGTATTACAGAATCGTGATTACAAACAAATTTATTTATTTTTTATTTAAAAAACACAACTCCTTATCTTACCCAGTCTTTTGGTTCTAATTGTTTTCACATTTGAAATCTCCCTGGTTTATTGTCTCTTCCACAGTGGGGGTAGCTATTGTTGCTCCTTCGGATATTTCCTAAAATCCCTACCTCACATTCCCAGTGGCTTCCAGTTTTAATTTAAAATAGCACCATTGCTTACACATATGGGGCACTGACTCTAGTGATATGATACACTTACCTTACTTTTCTATCTGTAAATGTTTTTAGATTTTTCTAATAAAACAGGGTGTCAAACTTATTTCCATGTAACAGCCAACCATTTGCATTGAGAATATGATTTTGAACTTAACCATCATGTGCTCTTTTGTCACAGGTTGTAGAAATGTACTCTAGTGGAGGAGATCTTCACCTTGAACTCCCAACAGGTCAGCAAGGAGGGACCAGAAAACTGTGGGTGAGTATCAACATGGCTGCTCCTGTGTGGTCATGTGACCCGCCAGAAAGCCTTAACTCCTTATCACATGAAGAAATGTGTGTGACTTTTCCTTAATTATTGTCTTAATATTAAGTTGATATCAAATATATTTGAAAATTGGATGAGAGAGTGGGAGAAAAATTAAGTAGTAATTCTTGGAAAGAGCAGTAAATAAAATTGGTGGGAGTTTTAACCTGTGATATGGAAAGGAAGAGATTTAAACTCTTCTTTCACAGAATTATATTGGTAAAGTTGTCTCTGAATCTAATCACTTATAATATGCTTACCAAAAGATAAAACAAATAAAAGATAAAATAAGATAAAAACAAATGAAATCTATGGGAAGGATCCATTATATTTTTGAAGGTAAAGAATTGAACATTCAGGCTTATTGTTGATAGAGATGGCATTGTTCAGAGAGACATAGTCAAGTTTAGAAATGTTTAAATTCTCAGGTGATCTACACCTGCCTTTAGTATTATTGAATATTTAACAATAGTTTATGTCAATGCCTAGAGTAGAGTACCAATTTTTCTTGGAGAATACTAGCAAATATTAATCAAGTTAATGACTGTAACAGCTATCTTATTTGTAAAGGTTCCTGCCTTAGGATGGTGTTTGTCTGCCATACTTTAGTCAAAGAGGGGAGAGGTGTATTGAATGCAGTTCTTGCACCAAGGTCACTCCAATAGCTGTTCATCCATAATTGAAGACACACTGACTTTACCGCTGTGAATAAGTTCAGAAGACCAAATTTTATTTATTAATTGCTCTGTTAAACACATGTAGCCTCTGAGTCTTTCTGACCAGTCTCAACCAAGGAAGGGACATGGAGGGGACATTTTTAGGATGTTGACTTGAATAATTTGAAACAAATTTGGCAGGATTTGGCTAACTTGTAAGATACAGAAACAAACTAGCAGGTAGAAATATGTAATGGACAGTCCATTTATATCCTTTCACAAAAATGTTTTACCTTGAAATTATGTTATTGTTTGAAAAGCCTTTAGGAAAAATAGTATATAAAACACTGCTTCAGAGAATTTCCTATAAGCTATTAAATTTGTGTTGTAATTCTAGATTAAAGAACTAAGATTCACTATTGGTAGCTAATAAGCATAAGAAAACTCAGATTTCTAATTAGTTAAGAACTATAATGAATGGTAGCAGAGATGGCATAATGTTTTAATACTCCCAGAGGCTGTAAGAAAAGACAGTGATTCTTATTCCTACAAATGTAATATAAGTCAGTTAGCCTTGGCCTCACCCTCAGCCCACAAGACAACCCCAGAGATCAAGTTAGCTCCCTAAAGCTGGGGAAGTAGATGGTGCATCTCTAGTGGCCAAGGAAGATTCCAATCACTTCTTTCCTACTTTGAGACTAAAAAGAGAAAAGAGGTAAGTGAACATGAAAGAACTCTAAAACACAGACTTCCCAAAATATGCCAAAAAGTGTGTTCAGGAAAATTTTAGTGGTCCCAAGGAAGGTGGATTGTTCTAAAACCAGGAAAAGAATTACATCACACACAAAAAGGTTTTTTTTCGATGAGCCTTTCTTCTAGTGTATGTATGAATGTTCTCTCATTACGGACCTGAAAAAATTGTTATCTTACATGCTAAGAGCCTTACTGAATGCAGTTGGTAAGCTGTAGATTAGTTTGGGAAGCTTTGTTAGGTTTTATATGAAAGGAAAGGCAGGGTCTAAGCTCTTTTGGTTATTATTTTAAAAGATTCCCAGGCATCTGGGAAAGCAGTTCCCTCTCCTCTGATGGTGACATTTCTGTTGGTTAGAAAATTCCAGTGACCAGGGACACTTGTTAAAATGATTCCAGTGAGACTCGTCACTTCAGCAACTCCAGTGTGAGACTCTTGGAGGTCATGGCCTTTCTGTGGAACCTCTGGCCTCATCTTCCCCACTCCCTCCCCCTGCTTATCCCATTTCTTCTCCTAAAGGAGCCCTCCCAGCCCCCACATCGTAAGGGTGAGGTTGCTGATGGCCAGGGGGACAGGGTGCAGAAAAAAAAAGAAAAGAAAATTCCAGGACTGAATTATACACCGAAATACCACATTAAAGAATAACTAATTTTATAGATTAATTGTAATAAATAATGTATTTTGATGAAGATTTCACAACTGACAACTCATTTTCAGAGAAGTTTGACTTTACTCAGTTTAATATACCATATTCATCAACTCTAAGATGTACATTTTTCCACACTTTAACATTTTCCGTAATTGGAGTGTATGTTACAGTCAGTGGACTATATTTGTTTAATCGGCAGCATATTTTTTTTCTTGGTAAGTATGTAAAATAATAACGTATCTTTCTATCAGTGTCATCTTACTCAATAAACTGGTGGTTATGGAACATTACAAAAGCTGTGCTACATTATGCTCTGTTAACTTGTCAGGAAATTCCTCCTTATGAAACTAAAGGAGTGATGAGAGCCAGTTTTTCATCTAGAGAAGCAGATAATCACACAGCCTTCATAAGAATAAAGACTAATGCTTCAGACAGCACAGAGTTTATCATTCTTCCTGTTGAGGTTGAAGTTACAACAGGTTAGTGGAAAACCTAAGGAAACGGAAAATTAGTGTTGTTTTCAATACATTCTACTCTGGCAAAGTGAAATATAATTCTTTTCTTTTTTTCCAAGCTCCTGGAATTTATTCCTCAACTGAAATGTTAGATTTTGGTACACTACGAACACAAGGTAAAAAAAGAGTGTCTTTATAGGTCTTAAAAATCCCTGTTCAGTGCTGAGTGGCTCTGCTTTAACTCCTTGTAATTCACCTTTGAAGGTTATTTCTCGGTGTGTTACGTGATTTTGTAGACATCTAATTTTGGGAACTCAGAGGCCTCACAGGTTTATTCCCTGTTCCTCTGAGGGATACCATTGCTTACTAGGTGGGAAAGCAGGCTCATGGGGTAATTCAAGCAAAGACTTCTAAGTGGAAGACTGAAGCAGAAAGGAGTTTCTGAGTGTTCTAATCCAGTTCTTCACCTGTTTAGTTATACTCAATCTTTTTTTAAAGTAGTAAAATAAAGGAAATTTTAAAAACTTACTTTCGGGTTTTTCCTTTGATGTGGATGGATTATTCAATTGCATTATAAGGACATAATGTTAAAATTTTGAGCCATAAGGTCAGAGAAAGAATTCAAATTCTAAAATTAAAAACAACCAAGTAAAGGATTTATTAAGGAAGAAACAGTATTTGTAATTTGGGATTTCTGTAGGCCATATATTATTAAAATTTGGAAGATCCATTTTTATAAGTTAGATTTGGTTTTAACCTAATTTCACATTGCACATTATTGATTTGCTTCATTCTGCTTTTCTGGAAAACTAAAAAATTAGTAATGTCTCATTTCACTAAAAATTATGTTTTGTTTGTGTTTTTGGTCTGGTTATTTAGGAAAGGGCAGTTCTTGTAATACACAATGTCCTTATGGGAAAGGTGATGCCTACCTATGAGTTAGGAAGAAACACGTTCTTTTTATTATACGATTATCCTTTTCTTGCACTCTGAAATAGATTCAGTATGATGTCTAATAAGGTAAAGATTCTAACTTACTGTAAAGCACTCCTTTTGAGAAATACTTCTTTTCCTCAATTTTTACAGATCTACCAAAAGTTTTAAATCTTCATTTATTAAATTCAGGAACAAAAGATGTACCAATAACAGTAAGTTTTTATTTATTTTCTCCTATTTTATGTATTCATTTTTTTTAACTTATGACAAATTTACAGATAAACTCTTGCCCCATAGGAATTCTGGTTTGTGGCCACCTGGTGACACTTTGGTTCCAAGTATAATGGAAGAAACCTGTTCTGCCTCTAACCATCAGATTTTAAGGATGAGAAGGAAAGTAGATGGTCTTCTCTAAGCTAAGATTAAACCAAAGTTTCTGAGGTTCCTATTTAGGCAGAATCATACAAGAGACCTGTGGATTCTGATAAATCCTAGGGTCTATGTGCCATGTGCAAAGAAAAACAGGTTATAAGCATTCTATCAGTTTGCGTTTTTTTAGACTTAAGGCATGGGTAAATAAAAAGAAAAATGATAAAGATCATTTGGGAAGAGAAATAATGAAGCAAAGAAATAGGGTGGGTAATGGCAGAATGCTGTTAATGCTTGTCAAAGGTACCCCTCGTAACCAGCATCTGTTTAGCATAGTGTACTAGATAGCATACTTTGAACTAGAGGCCTCTCTTCCCTCACACATACATACAAAACAGGTGACTTTATACCTTACAGTGGAATTGGATGCCATTACACCGCTTTAGGCAAAAAAAACCCAGAAATATCCGAATTTTGCTTTGGCCCACAACCTTCTGGTGAGGTCCCCAAGACACATACATAGGGAATAAATAACGGGGAAGGAGAACAGCATATTTTTATTATAACCTGTGCTGATGTCTGAAACCTAAACAAGGAACTCTGATAAAATGAGGTAGATCAAATGCTTTTGAGACTTGAAGGACCTTTGTCCATCCATGGCCAAACCCAGAATTTACCATCAGCTGGTGGAGCAGACACCAAAGGGAGGAAAGTAAACAAACCCTCAACAAGGAAGCAAGAGATAGATGGCCATCCCCAGTAACCACCTTCTCGTGCACAGTGACCAATACATAGAAGAATCAGGGGTAGATTAGGGGCATGGTGTCTGGTAGAGAGCTTCCCTCACTATACTGTGGAGTTGAAACTACCCCCTTGGAGTTCCTGCCTGTCTAGCATTCTGCAGGCTGAGAGAGACCTGTGACACAGTGGCCTGAGTCTCTTGGGATTCACACCCATGCTCCTCGGAGGGGTCTGCAAGGGCCCAGATAAAGATAAAATCTTATATTCTACCCAGAATTGTGATTCTTTTTGTTCAAAATGGTCCACGTTAGGCATTCCCTCTAGAATAGACTGTAATTCCCACTGCTCAATTTGTTCAGCTTGCTTTGGTGCTACCTATTCACCTTCTTTGAACAACTTTGTGCTGGATTTCTCCTTGAGCTCCCCTGGCCACATGGAGCACATTTACCATATGCATGGTAACAACCGCACACCTCTCTTTGCAGCCCTCTCCTTCTTGTTTGCTCAGGTCCCCACCTCCACAGAGGAAGCACCTTGAAGCACAGCTTCCTGGCACCACATTCAGAGATTTCCTTTTTAGCTCTGGATGTCAGTGCATTTGCCCATAGCAGACACTGGCTGTTGGCACATGTCAGATAATCTGTTGTAAGATGTTAGATAATTTGATTTTTTGTGTGTTCAGCATGCTCTTTATCTGTTACTGGTTTCTTCAGTTTCTGGGATGCCATTGCACAGAGTGGGGTCTGAGTGGGAACTTTCATGCTCCTCTGGCAGACTTCAGGCCTGCAGTCACTTCCTGAAATGTGAGGGCTTAGAGATTTGATGGGAAAATGCCTTTACTTAGCCCAAGAAATCTGGTCTAAGTTTTTATGTACAATGAATGGACTGACACTAATGTCATTTTCAATAAACATTTTCTTTTAAAAAATGAAATTAGCTATTAATCTTCAGAATATAAATTTTTAAAAAACACAGTATTCAGTTCATTATAACAGGGAATTCAATAGGCCCATGTTCCTTCTTTTCTCTTTTATTAAGGAGTTTTCAGATATAAGTGAACATTTTTTTCTCTTAGTATGAATCAGGCTCTATGCTACATTATTTACATGAATCACCTTATTTAATCCAACAGTTCTATAGGGTACATGGGTCCTATTTTTCCAAATAGGGAAAATGAATCAAAGCTTTTTTTTTTTCTAAGTGACTTATTCAACTATAAAAAGTCAGAAGTTACATGAAAATATATTGGTATATAGTGGTACTTACCAATGAAGTCTTTATGAATGTACATTTTAATTTCATATTTAATACTTCTATTAAAAGCCTATTGATCTGCATATGTCTGTATATCTACATTTGTATCTGCCTATATATGTATTCTAACATCCAGAGCCTACACTCTGCCAGTGTTTTGGTAGTTTTGTTTCCTCATTCATTCATTCATTCAGTAAATATTTTATGAGCATCATCTACATGCCAGCTTCTGCACCAAGTGCTTGAGAATACAGTAGCAAATCAGACAACTGAGGTTCCTGCCCCTACCAAGCTCACTTTTTGGGAGACAGACAACAAACAAGAATACGATGTCATTGTAAATCAAGCCAGGTTCTCCAAAAGAAACAGAGTGCCCTGTATGTGGGGGAGGAAGATGGTTTAGACAGGGCTGTCTCTGAGAGGAGCTAGTATTTAATGAAATAACAAGAGAAAGAAGTTGGCACCCAAAAAGAGAAGCTGACGGACAAGTGTTCCCGGCAAAGGGAACCGGAAGTGCAAAGGCCTGAGGCAGGCACAGCTTTGAAATGCTGTGGGGAACATGAAGGGATTGAATGTAAAAGGTGGAAGCTGGAGAGCCAAGTGGGAAGTGTTCAGGTTTTATTATAATGTAAACTGCAATGAGAAATTAAACAATTACAGGATTTAAGCACAGGAGTGACATTATCTGATGGATGTGTTGTAAAAGGTCACTGTAGCTACTTTGTGGAGAATGAGTACAGAAAGTTAGAATCTTTTGTGATGGCTGCCCACTTGAACAATGATTGTAGTATAGTCTTCTTCCCTTAACAGCCAAGGAACAAGCCCATCTATCTTGGAACTGAAGGGTTTTTTGTTTTGTTTTGTTGCATTTTGTTTACCTTTTTAGAAATAAAATTTATTTTTTTTATTTCCAAATTTCTTACATTTTCTCCTCAGTTTATACCATTTTATTTTCTATTTATTTTTACTTATTTCAAAGAAATTCATGTTTATAATTAAAAAATACAAAAGAGATTATAATGGGAAGCAGTTTTCCCCATTGACTCTTCTCATCCTAGATTTGCTCCTTAAAGCCATTTTTTTTACATTGCAAATGTGTTTAATTAATGATCTGTTGTTAAAACCACCAAAAATTCAATTAGCATCCAGATTTCCAATGGACTCCTTAATGTCACAGATGGTTCTGCTTCACTATTTTCTTTTAATTAAAGTATCATTGATATACAATCTTACGAAGGTTTCACATGAGCAATATTGTGGTTTCAACATCATGGAAGCTGAGTTTTCAGAGAGCTTCCATTTCACACATATATAGAATTTTTAGGATTGACTAGGCAGTGCTAGAAGCTGGAGGTTCCTTATAAATTCCCCTTCAGGGACTTCAAATTCTCCATCTTCCTAGATACAGGACTAGTAAAGCAAGCAACTCAAAATACAAGTTCCTCTCCTGTTAGGGGTGAGATGCCCAAGTTCAAGCCTTCCTGACACTGATTGTCTATAATACAACTTTGAGAAAATGGTTTTCCTCAACATGCAGAACACATTAATACTATATAGATGGTGGAGTAAGTTCACTTGAGATGTCCTAAGAGGAACATTTACATGAAGTTTCCTTGCTAACTGATGAATAAGAATCACAGATGCACTTTCTAATTTTACCAATGTCGACTTGATAATCAGCAAATCAGTGTGTCTGTTGTTAAAAATGCAGTTGTTATATATCAGAAGGCTATTTTCCTTGCTTGCTCAAATGTTTTTGTAACTAGTTTCAGAATGTCCTGGGCCCCTGAGTCTCACTTGAGAGTTTCTGAGCATTGTTTGGGTATGAATGTCGTGAGAAAAGGCTGAAACTATATTTAGAACATGTGCAAGCTGCCTTTCCTGGGAATCTTGCCATATTTTTTCCACTTCTTGATTAACTTTAAGTAAGTAACAGTTAGTGACTGATACTTAAACACATTGTTAGTATGAATATGCTCATTACAAGTTAATGATTATGTATTTTTCACTTACAGCCACCAGAATGAGCCAATTATTCAATGTTTTCTTTTTTTTTCACTCTGCTTTGTTTCCTCGGAAAAGGGGTTTTAACTGAGCAAGGGTTTTTTTAAATAATAATAAGTGAACAAATAATTTGTACAAAACATGAGTCAACTGAACATTAGCTTACTATTAGTACAACATATTTTAAGGTAATACTGAATGTAAAACTTACCTGTGGTAAGGAAAATCTTAAGGTGATATATTTCATGTGAGAAAACCATTTTTTTCTTCAGCTATTCTAAGCTCTTACTACTTTGGGTGACTGTATTATAATAAACACCATTGCTTAGCTATTCTGGCAGGGTGCTGTGCAGGCTGGTAACACTCAAAGTGTTGGTTGTTACTTGGTGAGCTGCCACTTCGGTTCCTCAAGCATGTTTAAAGTGGTCGAAGTTCCACTGCCTCCTGGTCATACACAGTAGAGCAGGTGAAAGAATTAGAAACCATATCTGTGAAAGTCCTCTGCAAACTATAAAGCTTTATATGCTCATCTTTCTAACAGATCTTAACCTCAGGACAGAAGTGGCTAATTTGAAAAAACAAAATCAATAGAATCATAAAATTGTGTAGATAAATGGGATTGTAGAAAATATTGGATCCAATCCCCCAGCATTTTACAGGTAGGAAAAATAAGTCCCAGAATAGATGGGCAGCTTACTCAAACTCACACTTGTAATTAAATATTTAATATCCTTTTGTTGCATAAACTGATCATCAGGGATTGTCACATGCACTTCTGTAATGCTTTCCTTTTCTTTGGAAAAAATATTAGGAGAGTAGTGTATATAATGAACCCGAACGAAAATGTCCAGTCTTTAGTGGATCTTAGAGTTCAGACTGCTTCATTTCACTGTTAAAAGTAATGTGTACATGCCCTTCAAGGAATAAAGAGATTTTTACTTTAAGTGATTGCTAGTAACAACAAGCTTATTGATAATAAACATATTGATATGAACAAAAGGAGAAGGAGTTCTCAAACAAGTGAAAGGAAGAAGGATAAAAGAGCTAAAATGCTGAGAGAGCCTGCGGCCAAGAGCTAGGCTGTTAGGATTTCCAGCCCAGAAAACTGCAGAACCATGCTTAGGGCCATGTTCCAGGCGCAGTGAGGTGGTGCAAACAGCTGAGGACTAACCAGCCGCAGGAAGGGAGATGCTCTGCCAACTGCTAATAAAAGGCAGCATCTGTAATCATGATATAAATAACCAGCCTTGTTCCCTGTGATGGCAGATACTGTGCAAAAGGGCACTTTTTCCTCACAATCCTCTAGGTGCTGCCTGGCCTTCAGGGAACTGCCCTCTGCTCGATTTGGGAAGAGTCCCCCTTTATAAATGAGCTGGGGGGGGGGGGGGGCCGCTGGGGAAGCTGTCTGACCCGCCTGTGCTTGCAGGCCTGCCCTGATGAGCGTCACAGGAGAGAACTGTGTTGTTTGTGTGGGAAACACAAACTGATAAAGCCCCTGAAGATCCAGCAAAAACCCCAGAAGGGTTTTGAGACTAAAGTAAGATTGTAATTGAATTCCAAAGGAAGATTTTTGGCAAGATGTGTGTACAACTCCACAATTTCCTAAATACATGTTTGGGCACTAGGATGCCAGGCAAAGGGCCCTGGACCAAGCCAGGACACCTGGCTTCCAGCCCTGCCTCTCGCTGCCCAGCTATTGGAACCTTACCCCACACTCCAAGGCTCTCTTCTCTGTAAAACAGGGAAGGAGGCTGGGATCTTTAAATGCCCTTCCAATAAAAAATGCTTTGTGTCAGGAAGAATAACCAAGAAAAAGTAACCACCTTAAAGGGTACTTATTTTTCTACCTTGCTTCAAAAGTATGAGCTTTTACTGTTTGTGATATTTTAGATTTAGCTGTTTGAATAGAAAGATTTTATTTTTTAAGTTTAAAGCATTCTGACCTCTCCAAGTTACACATCCCTGCAGTCTGCCCCACTGTTCAGTCCTGCAGCTAGGAGTGCAGACCTGCCTTCACCCCAGGGCTCCCCACTTGGCAGCCACACTCTGGAGGAGAGAAAGTGCCCTTAGTGGTGGGATCTGCAACACCACCTTGGCAAAGGGGCACCAGCTCCTAAATTCATGTTCATCCTTCATCTTCATATATAGTCAGGGTGTTACATTTAGTATTGTGGGTTTCTTTTAAGAGGGACCCTGTCATAAATCTTCATGTCTCCTATATGAAGTAGGCCTTCATTTAGAAAGTAAATACCTTTTTTTTTCCTATTTTATGCACTCAAATCCAGCATACTAGTTTGTCCTTAAATCTTTAAATTCTATCATACATTATTCCTCTGGCCATCATTTTATTTCACAAAGATATTCTAGTGAAATTAATTTGAAGTGTTACCAGTTTGGCCTACTCCATTTAAAGGGACCACCAAAGTTAAACTTTGCAAATTTTGATTCTGCTTTACTTTTACTTTTCTGGTGCGCTTTCCAGTGTAATGTTACTGAACCATTAGACTAATATAACACTGTATATATTTATCTCTTTGCAGAGTGTTCGACCTACACCACAAAATGATGCTATAACAGTACACTTTAAACCAATTACCTTAAAAGCTTCAGAAAGTAAATATACCAAGGTTGCAAGTATAAGTTTTGATGGTAAGTATTCAGCTTGTTCTCTATAATGGGGTGGTCTTATTTTGATAAACCAGGAGTTGTCTGTGTTGACATCTTAATAAAGAAATCCAGACCATTTTATAGTTAGACTCTATATTACTGCTTAGGTTGGTTTTTCTTAAAAGCCATCATTAACTCTTTATTGATTGTGTCATGGGGGAAAACTGTAACTTCATAAGCCTAAATTAGTATTTCCAAATATATTAGGATTGGAATTAAATTTTTATATTCTAGGCTTTTTCACATATATACCTGTTATACTTTCCCTTAACTCTAAAGACAGTCATATTTATAATTGAGTGATGATACACTTGAATTTCAGAAGCATGTTTGAATTTGAGAGCAGAAATATAGTATTCTGTATAACACTTTCATAAATTGCCTTGTATAAGCAAGGCAGACAGTCCTACCTAAGCTAACATAAAAGCCCTTATGATAGAATTGTAAGTTTAGGTAACTATTACCTCAAACATGTTTATTGGATATTTTGACGTTTGAAATGTTAACCCAGACTTTATAATATTTCAATAGCATATTTTATTCAATTTTGACCACTTTACTAGAAAATTTGGTGAATTTACTGTCACAGAAGTTTTTAAATAGTGATTTAATGGCTGCTTAACTATGTATGTAGTTACATTTGATGAAAACCAAAACTCCCAGTGGGGTTTTTCTCATGAGGGCCTATGCAAGTAAGGAGCCCTGAAGCTTAAGCTTTGGACTTATGTTGAAGCCACCTCTGCTCATAGTCCAGATTTTCCATAAGTCCATAGTGTAGGAGTCTTAATTCCTCATCAGAAGAGAGTATTTGATCCCTGAGTGAGCTACTGACTGTAGCAGAATGCTGGAACCCAGGCACAGTGTGTGGGAACATCTGTACTTACTCCTTCAGCCAGGAGTCCCAGGGAGGATGCCAGCCTCAGCACTCATCCCCTGAACTCAGAGAAAACTCCTGCAGAAATAAAGGTTAATATGTGCCACACCTTCATAACCCAGCCATCAAAAAATAGTATTGTGCTTTGGTGTCACAGTTAGTTCCCAATCTGTGATAGTCTTCTGTGTTGCCAGGATCCACAGTCATGACCCGCATGTATCAGCATCTACATCAGAAGGTGCATTCTCTTCTCTTATTGAGGAAGAGCATCAGTAATAATCCCTGCCCCCAGAGCACTTAGGGCCCATCCTTCTGATAAATCCACGGAGTGGAAGTACGCAGTGGGGATAGCTGGGCTGTGTGCTCTACCATGCTCTTCCCGAACACCTGCATTGACAGCCCAGTCAGTGTTCCCATTCTTGAGATAAAGGAATGTCAGTAATGTTGTTTTTTCTGAGATCATAGACATGTAGTGATTCCTAAAGAAATTATGTTAAATACAAAGACAAAGTGGAAGAATCTTTTAAAGCCAAGTGCTACGTTTCTTTAGAGTGCTTTTATTATCATGGGAAAATACCTCCACCTGTACCACCACTGCCCCAGATTCCAATACAAAGTACCACTGAGGTTGTGCTGAAAGTCAGTCAAGAAATGTGTGCCTTATTTAACTTCTGATATTTCCAGGATGCACTGTATGTATTAACTGTACAGTGTTCACTCACAAAGCCAGCATCTTCTTACCATTACTCTTCTTTATGATTCTTAACCAGGTTTTCTTGAGGCTTTTGACCACCTCATGTGCTAAAATGTGACTTGATAAGATACTATCTAATTCCTAAATTACAGCCCTGGCAATCAGCCTTGCCTCAGAATAAATAGTGAAAGATTAAAAGCATCCAGAAATGGTTATACAGCCAGCAGAAAGAAACAAGGCTTCATGGGATTTTTGAAAATCTGAGGTCGTCATCTGTACATGGCCACACACTGGCCGTCATGCCACTTTTTGGTTGTTCTTTTGTGTGAAAGTTGGGTAATGTAAATTTGCAGAACTTACATAAATTCTTACCATAAGTGAAAGTGTTCCTGGGATACTTAAATGGGATAAACAGATCCTTTATTTGCTTTGAAAGGTACATCTAATGGATATCCAGATTGGATCCAACTGAATGTATTTCTGCATTTCCAGATAGAATTTTTCATAACTGCTACAAAATTTAAAGGTTTTACTTCTGTGAGGACAGTATGATGGCAGAGAGGGTATGACAAGAGGGTACTCCTCTTATGCTGTGAGTTAGGCTTGACTTATGTAATAAGTTAGAGCTCATAACTCTTCACATTTTTTGCAGCATGCTACTATATTAGTATTTATAGCAAGACTGGTCGTACAAGGAATTTATATCTTAATACAGCTGCAAACCAGTGGTTCTCAATGAGGGGCAGCTTTACCTTCCCGGAGACATTTGGCGGTGTCTATAGACATTTCTGGTTGTCACCTGTAGGGAGTGCCTCTGATAACTAGCAAGTAGAGGCCCAGGACACCACTAAACATCTTCCAATGCACAGCACAGCCTCCCACCCCTGCCCACACCCCCACCCAACAAGGAAGGAATCTGGCCCCAAATGCTAATAGTGCCAAGGTTGAGAAACTCTGCTGAAGGTAAAGCCAAAGTTTATGGCTATGGACAAGTAGCTCAAATACACTGTTTTGCATCCTGAATTGTGTTCACTTAATAATTCTTTATCTGTTCATCCCATTACAGGAAAACTAAAATTTTCCCTTTTTTATGTCAATAATGTGATATTTGATTTAAAATGTAGTTTTGTTTACCAATTGAAAGAACAACTTTTTAAAGATTTTGTCAGTCCACATAAAGTCACTCTCATACTTCTCTATATAAACCCAATAGCAAAAGATGACAGAAGTGATTTTTTTATGTTTCCTTTCAGCATCAAAAGCAAGAAAACCATCTCAGTTTTCTGGGAAAATAACTGTTAAAGCAAAGGAAAAGAGTTATTCTAAACTTGAAATACCATACCAAGCAGAAGTTTTAGATGGGTGAGTTTCTCTTTAAAATAAGCTTTGTAACTTATACAAATAAGAAAATTCTGTTTTCCTATTTATTGACCTTAGCTAAACTAGTAGCCAAATTTACATCATTTCCATGGAATAATTGTTGAAAAGAACAACTAGAGCTATAAAGGAGAGACATCTCCAGATTTTTTTTGGTTATATATTTTATTTTTTAGAAGGAAAGGGTAAATGGGATTGCATGATTTGGGCTTAAATGAAATCTCAATTCAGTAATACAGTAGAAAAACAAACCTATGATTTTTAAATAATATTTAAATCATTTGAGGTATTTCTGTAATTCTTTTGTAGCAAGCAAGTGATTGTGGTGTATTATTAAAGTATATTATCACTTGAAACAAAATCATTTATATTCCTTTATAAACTCATAAACTGTTCTAGAATTAAAGATTTTTATAAATGGACAATAATACATGTAGTTCATTTTCTAATTATACTTCAACCAATAATAGTTTAATATGCAACTCAGAAGGGATTCATTTTAACAAAGTTGGTTGCAATTGAATGATAAACATGTTTTTTTTAAATAACTTAAAACTTCTTTTGTTAATACATTCTTGATTTTAACATTGGATTACCTATAATTCATTAGAGAATAGTTCTTTATATTATGTTTCAATATTTTGCAAGCTAAATTTTGTTTTAAATCATGTGGTCGGTCACTGAAATATTTATTGTTCTAATAGTCTAATAACAGTCCTTAATGCTAAATGTAAATTATTACTCATGACAAAAGAACTTGGGTTTTAAATTAACATATGGAAATAAAAATTGTTTATTTTGTTTTTGTTTTTTTCTAATAGTTACTTGGGATTCGATCACGCTGCAACACTATTTCACATCCGCGACAGTCCTGCTGATCCTGTGGAAAGGCCAATATACCTCACGAATACTTTCAGTTTTGCGATCCTCGTTCATGATATGTTACTTCCAGAAGAAGCCAAAACAATGTTTAAAGTATGTCTGAGAACCCTCATACTTTTAGTGTTACTGATCTACCAACTAGATGATGCTGACACGTTGTTCATTGTTTTTTTTGTCTCCCTCAATTCCCTAGGTTCACAACTTCAGCAAGCCAGTCTTGATTCTTCCAAATGAATCAGGATACATTTTTACTCTGTTTTTCATGCCATCCACATCATCCATGCACATAGATAACAATATTTTACTTATTACCAACGCTTCTAAATTTCACTTACCTGTGCGGGTATATACAGGTTTTTTAGATGTAAGTATATTATCTACCTTAAAATTTAAACTCCCCACTCATCTTTTGTGTTTTCATGGTGCACACTCTTAAATTTTGCCATCTTCTGACAGTGTTGCACAGAGAAGGAAATAGTGACTCTGGCATCTTACTACACTGATGGATAGTAACTGCAGTGGGGTACGGGGGGAGGGACTCGATAATATGGGTGAATGTAGTAACCACATTGTTTTTCATGTGAAACCTTCATTAAGAGTGTATATCAATAATACCTTAATAAAAAAAGAAAAAATTTTGCCATCTTCTGTGCTCTACGAGTTAGTCTAATTCTCCCTAGTCAGCACTTTTGAGGAAGGTTTTCACCCTTCCCACTAACCATCTCTCCTCATGACACAGTTGAGTCCTTCAGTTAAGGTCTTAACTCTTTTCCACATTCTCCTTTCTCTTGGTTTTGCTTTTCAATTGTTATCATCATGGCTAAAAACCCACAAAGTGAAAGAAGAAAAATAAGCAGGAAAAAAATATATACAAGGAGAGTGAAGAGGGAACTATGTAAGGAAGAGATGGCCAAAACCAGGAGATAAAGGTTAAAGAAAAGACCAAATAATACAGAAAGTCAGGTAGTAGAGACACATAGTGGGAGCAGTTACCCACAGAAGGAAAGAACAAAGGTCTGTTTAACACAGAAAATACACCAGAAAAGAATACAAACAGAGCTGTCCTTAAAGTAATAGATGAAAGAAGTTTAGATGAGAAATAAAACTGATAGGAAAGATATGAACCATAAAAAGAAAATTAGAACATACAAAAAGGTCATTCTCCAAAAAGCCCTGCATCAGTAGAGCTGGAAGGACTGACAGTGTTATCCTGCTCCTGCTTCATTTGTTTTGCTTGAGTGATCCCTTATTTGTGACTGCTTTCACGGAAGCATGATGTTCCCTTATTTGTGACTGCTTTCACGGAAGCATGATGTTTGCTAAGACCACAGACTTGTTGCCTGATGCCCTATGGCTCACTTAGCCTCTCCTAGTACTTAGCTTCCTGCTTCTTTTATGTGCCTTCAGAGGAAATAGCTGTTCCAGAGAGGCCATGAGTGTTTTCATGTCCAATTACTCAAAATGTTTTTGTTGTGCAATGTTCTTAATTTTATTTTATATATTTGTGTATACTGACATAAAATATAGACTATGTGTATCTTAATTACTTTCTCTTGATAAAGTTCTTGAACAACTGATTGCGATTTTTTGTTTAATATAGTTCTTTTATGTCTTTCCAGTACTTTATATTACCCCCCAAAATAGAGGAACGTTTCATAGATTTTGGCATACTGAGTGCTACAGAAGCAAGTAGTATTTTATTTGCAATTATAAACAGCAATCCAATTGAGGTAAAAATCTATTTTTATTCTAAATCACATTTAAAGATTTTATGATAGTGCCAAAATAATCATTTCCATGTCTTTTTTCTCTTTTTAGTTGGCTATAAAAAGTTGGCATATCATAGGAGATGGTTTATCAATAGAACTCGTAGCTACTGAAAGAGGCAATAGAACTACAATAATTTCAAGCCTCCCAGAGTTAGAAAAATCCTCTTTATCAGACCAATCATCAGTAAGTAAACTTTCTTATTGTTTCTTTAAATTTAGCTGTGTGTGTAAACCCCAAATAAAATACTGTATCTATATTACATACTTCAGCTCATAAGATTCATACTAACTTTGGTTATTTGCTGTTGAAATCCTTATAGATAATCTACTTCAATCCTCTCCCTTTATGATGGGGACACTTGAAACCTAAAGGAATTAAGTTCTACCTTATCATGGAGTGTACTATATATAACAAGCCAAAAGTTAACTTTTTGTAATATACGTGTTCACTATAGGCGAAATCCCCATAGGTACTAAACTAACCCTGTGTTGAATTTACTAGGTAAAAGAGAGAGCCCTGTGTGTTTGTAGAGTGTTTTCAATTACATAGTAATGTTTCTGGCCAATTTTCTGTACTAAATAAAGAGAGTGTCGGTGAGGCAAACATTGTTTGATCCCCGTGTAGATCTGCCCATGGACTTTACTCTGTCTTATGAATATGTGCAGTTGGTCATATATCAGTCTAAGTCCTCACCAGTCATGAAAATGGAACTTGGAGTGTATACCAACTCCTCGGGACAGAATTAGTAGAGTCACCTTGTGTGAGAAGGAGTGTAACATAGCTCATCTATAGGTTAGGATAGAACGTCTTGCAGAAGTTTTACAAAAGGAAAAGCAAATGTCCTTATACACAAAGATCACTGACCAATTTTTCTGTCATGAAATGACACAGGTTGTAGAAATTTATTGAAACAGCTTCTACTGGAAGGATCCCCAAAACAGTTATTTTGGGGGGCAATTTAGCAGTATTTACTACTCCTGGGATTTCTTCCCATGGGAGTAATTTAAAGAGCAAAAAATTGTGAAAATGAAGATGTTTGTGATATCATCATTAGTAATTTCAACTAATTGGAAACAGCCGAATTCATAAAGCAATCATGATTTTATGATTGAATATGAAGCAAATAAAAAATTACAGACATGATTGTGTGTAGAAACTTGGAAAAGCATTTATGAGAAAGTGGAAAACAGTACTAAATAATGTATATTCCAATTACAACTATGTACCATTCAAGCTACATAATTGAATATTTATGAATAGTGGTGGATTTTGGGGTATTTATATTTTAATAATTTATACTGTTTTAAATTTGATTCAAAAATAAAGCCTCCTTTTAAAACAAAAAAGGTTATTTCCATGAGAAGTAATATTCGTCACTCCGGCTGAGATTTTATTTTTAATACAAAAGGAATGCTGAAAAATAATGATACCAGCCATTAATGTATTCCTTTCAACAGTGAAGTTGGAGTAAAATTGTTTGTATATCTACACCCAAATGGTTGAATTACACACTTTGCTGATAAGACATTATAAATTAACTTAGAGTTGCAAAATAAATAAGTCAAGAACATAATGTAATATATGGCCTGGAGACTATAGTTAATAATGTTGTATTGCATATTTGAAAGTTGTTGAGAGAGTAAATCTTTTTTTTCCACTTAATCATTTAATTGTTTTTCCACCATAAATATAGTTACCATTGTCAACATACAAAGATACTACAATATTCTTGACTGTATTCCCTATGCTGTATTTTCATCTCCGTGCCTAATTTATTTTATAAATTGAATTTTATACCTAAGAGAATAAATCTTAAAAGTTCTCATCACAACAACAAATAAACTGTAACATGTATGGTAAGGAATGGTAACTAGACTTTGTGGTGCTCATTTCATAGTGTATACAAATATCGAATGTGTTGCTATATACCTAAAACTAATAGAATGTTATATGTCAATTATACCTCAGTTTTAAAAAAGTGCCAGAAACATCAGCAAATACCTTGAGAAAATGAATGAGATCTCCATACTACTGTAAGATTGTTATTGCTTGACTCTTCCTCCTTTCCATGATTGATGTTTTCATGTGACCCATTCTCAGTTGCTCTGAAGACATAATTATGAACATGACAGAGTTACATTCAGAGCTTGAAGCAGAACCAGCTCTGTATGTTCTCATGCCCTAATGTGGCTGAAGGGCTGGCAGAAGGCTGTGCCTCTGCCCCAGCCCTCACCCTCTTTGTCCACACAGGTACACAGTTGATGCATGACGACCATACCCATCCCCGCCTTGGCGGGGAATCTGTTCCACAGGGAGCCAGTTTTTTCAGTGGCCCATGGAATAAGTGTAGTAAATAAAAATCCAAGGATGGACATTATTTTGAGATATTTGTGCATGATGATGTGGTAATCCACTGTCATACTGTAGGAAAACGTTAGGATTTGGAAGTCCTTTTATTATTATAGCTTTCTTCTTCATTTTAATAGGAAACTTCAAGTAGCAAAGCTAATGAATGATGTCATTTCTACCATATACAGGTAATATTAGCTTCAGGCTATTTTGCAGTGTTCAGAGTCAAACTTACTGCAAAAAACCTGGAAGGGATTCATGATGGAGCCATACAGATCACCACAGACTATGAGGTATGGACTTCATGGGGACTCATGTCAGTGTGGTTTTTCTGAATAATTCATCCTCTTTTGTGTTTACAGAAAAAACTAGGTTACTGATAAAGTTACAATACCTGTTTCATACCTTAAAAACTGAACTTTTGACAAAATTTACAGAATATTGGTGTTCCTTATCTCATAGTTTTCTGATGGAACCAAACTCTTTTAACCAAAAATAGCTTCATAAAAATGCCTTTGGCACATTTAGAATTGCTCTGTTGGAAATGTACTTAACAGATGATCATAATACTGGACAGACCCCAAAAGAAATTATTTTTTTTAATTTTGATATCATTAATATTCAATTACATGAGCAACATTGTGGTTACTAGATTCCCCCCATTATCAAGTCCCTGCCACATACCCCATTACAGTCACTGTCCCAAATGAAATTCCTGAGTGAGATATATCTGATTGTTTGTGTAGTTATGAATATCCTCCTGTGTAACATTCCAAAAAGGACATACAATCAGGAAGTTACATCATAAATCAAATTCTAATGATTGTATTTACATGAGTCATTTTAAGTCAGAGGACAGAAGATCATTGAGCTTTTTAAAGATTCTTCATGGCTTAACATGTTGCATTCAGTGCGATCTTTTAATGGGTATATTTCTGCCAAACCTAAATATTTTAATTTAATATTTAAAAGTTCTTTGGGCTCTCCACCCAAAGATGGCAGCGTGAATAGGGTGATGGAAAACTCCTCCCACAATCATACATATTTTGAAATACAGCAAATACAACTATTCCTAAAAGAGTGACCAGAAGATACAGTACACCAGCCAGGCTACATCTGCAAGAACCCAACATCTCATGGAAAAGGGTAAGGGGCGGAGCCGTGATCTGGTGGGACCCAAGCACTCCCCCATCCCCAGCTCACCAGCGAGAGGAAAAGAATCAGAGTGGAGAGGGAGTGGAAGCACAGGACTGCTAAATAGCCAGCCCTCGTAATCTGCCCCAGGAGCACAGAACACATTGCATGGTGCTCTGGATATTAGAGGAGTAGAAAAGCAAAATCTGAGACTAAGACTGTGAACAGGTTCCCACAGCCGGCTGCCCTGGGACAAAAGAAAAGCAGGCGCTTTAAAAGTCTTAAAGGGACAAGGGTTTAACAGGTGGACAAACCGTCCTGGCACACTCAGCCCAGCAGGCTGGGAACTTTAAGGAACTTCTGGTGCCCTATCCCTGTAGGTGGCAAATGCAGCTCCGAGGCTCCTCACAGTGATAAGCAGCCTGCCATTCCTTCTTCCCTGCCGGCATCTGTGAGCAAGCCGACTGTCCCTGCCATTGCTTCAGACCAGCCTGATAGCAGCCCTGCCTATAGAAACCACACACCTTAACACAGAGGCTTCTCCCTGCGTGTGGCTAACCGGCCCAGACCCAGAGGCTGCTCCCTGCACGCAGTCAACTGGCACAGACAGTGGGCACAGGTGCAGAATCCAGGAGATGTTAAGGGACCTTGTCCTTGTGTCAGACACACACACTGCTGGCCTGCGATCCCTGTCAGTACCCTAGGCCATTCTGTCTAACTTAACTGCCCACCCATGGCAGCCTAGGGGATTAACCCAGAGGCTGCTCCCTGTGCGCAGTTAACTGGCACAAACAGCGGAAACAGACCAGGCAACCAGCAAGCAGGAAGAGACTTTGTTCCCCCAGCTGACACACGCACTACATGCCAGTAACCACTCCCATCACCATGAAAAGGCAAAAGAACCTTGTTCAATCTAAAATCCCTCAAACACCAGAAAGAGGCCTTGGTGAGAGTGAAATCATAAACCTTCCTGAAAAAGAATCCAAAATAAAAGTTATAATCATGCTGATGGAGCTACAGAGAAATATGCAAGAGCTAAGGGATGAATTCCGGAGGGAGATAACAGAAATGAAACAAACAATGGAAGGATTTAAGAGCAGACTGGATGAGGTGGAAGAGACTGTTAATGGAATAGAAATCAGAGAACAGGAGTACAGAGAAGCTGAGGCAGAGAGAGAAAAAAAGGATCTCTAGGAATGAAAGAACAGAAAGAGAACTGTGTGACCAATCCAAACGGAACAATATTCATATAAGGGTACCAGAAGAAGAGAGAGAAAATGGGATAGAAAGTGTCTTTGAAGAAATTCCTGAAAACTACCCCAATCTGGAGAAGGAAATAGTCTCTCAGGCCATGGAAATTCACAGATCTCCCAAAACAAGGGACTCAAGGAGGACAACACCAAGACATATAATAATTAAAATGGCAAAGATCAAAGACAATGACAGTATTAAAAGCAGCCAGAGAGAGAAAAAAGATCCACCTACAAAGGAAAACCCATCAGGCTATCATCAGACTTCTCAGCAGAAACCTTACAGGCCAGAAGGGAGTGGCATGATATATCCAATGCAATGAAACAGAAGGGCCTCAAACCAAGAATATTCTGTCCAGGAAGACTATCATTTAAATTTGAAGGCTGGATCAAAGAATTCCCAGATAAGCAAAAACAGGGAATTTACCTCCCACAAACCATCCCTCTACAGTGTATTTTAAAGGGACTGCTCTAGATGGAAGTATGACTTAGGCTAAATAGCTGTCACCAGAGAAAATAAAACTATAGCAAAGGAAGTAGACCAACTAAATACTAACTAATTGCAAAGTAAAATCAGCCATCCACAAGTAAGTCAAGGAAAACACAAAGAGTACAGAATAAAACACCTAACATATACAGAGTGGAGGAGGAAGAAAAAGAAGGGAGAGAAATAAAGAATCATCAGACTGTGTTTATAATAGCGTAATAAGTGAGTTAAGTTAGATGGTTAGATAGTAAAGAAGCTGCCCTTGAATCTTTGGTAACCACGAATCCAAAGCCTGCAATGGCAATAAGTACATAACTGTCGATAATCACCCTAAACGTAAATGAACTGAATGCACCAATCAAAACACACAGAGTAACAGAATGGATAAAATAGCAAGACCCATTTATATGCTGCCTACAAGAGACTTCATACCCAAAGACATACACAAACTACAAATGAAGGTAGGGAAAAAGATATTTCATGCAAACAATAGGGAGAAAAAAACAGGTGTTGAAGTACTTGTATCAGACAAAATAGACTTCAAAACAAAGAAAGTAACAAAAGACAAAGAAGGACATTACATAATGATAAAGGGGCAAGTCCAACAAGATGATATAACCATTATAAATACCTGTGCATCCAACATAGGAGCACCTACATATGTGAAACAAATACTAACAGAATTAACGATGGAAACAGAATGCAATGCATTCATTTTAGGAGACTTCAACACACCACTCACTCCAAAGGACAGATCAACCAGACAAAATTAGTGACACAGAGGCACTGAACAACACATTAGTAAACAGATGGACCTAACAGAAATCTATAGAACATTGCACCCAAAAGCAGCAGGATACACATTCTTCTCAACTGCACATGGAACATTTTCCAGAGGAGACCACATACTAGGCCACAAAAAGAGCCTCAGTAAATTCCAAAGATTGAAATTGTACCAACCAAATTCTCAGATCACAAAGGTATAAAACTAGAAATAAATTGTACAAAGAAAACAAAAAGGCCCAAAACACAGGAGGCTTAACAACATGCTCCTAAAAAATCAATGGATCAATGAACAAATTAAAACAGATCAAGCAATATATGGAGACAAATAAAAATAGCAACACAATGCCCCAACTTCTATGGGATGCAGCGAAGGCAGTTCTAAGAGGAAAGTATATTGTGTTCCAGGCCTATTTAAAGAAGGAAGAACAATCCGAATGAACAGTCTAAATTCACAATTATTGAAACTGGAAAAAGAAGAACAAATGAGGCCCAAAGTCAGTAGAAGGAGAGACATAATAAAGATCTGAGAAGAAGTAAATAAAATTGAGAAGAATAAAATAATAGAAAAAAATTAATGAAAACAAGAGCTGGTTTTTTGAGAAAATAAAATAGATAAACCCCTTCCCAGACTTATTAAGAGAGAAAGAGAATCTACACACATAACAGAATCAGAAAGGAGAAAGGAAAAATCACTATGGACACCATCGAAATACAAAGAATTATTAGAGAATATTATGAAAAACTATATGCTAACAAACTGGATAACCTAGAAGAAATGGACAACTTTCTAGAAAAATACGACCTTTCAAGACTAATCCAGGAAGAAAGAGAAAATCTGAACAGACCAATTACCAGCAGTGAAATTGAATCGGTAATCAAAAAACGACCCAAGAACAAAATCCCAGGACCAGATGGATTCACCGCTGAATTTTATCAGACATTTAGAGAATTCTCCTTAAAGTTCCCAAAAAATAGAAGAGGAGGGAATACTTCCAAATACATCTTGTGAAGCCAGCATCACTCTAATACCCAAACCAGGCAAAGACAGCACAAAGAAAGAAAACTACAGACCAATATCCCTGATGAACATAGATGCAAAAATACTCAACAAAATATTGGCAAACCAAATTCAAAAATATATCAAGAGGATCATACACCGTGATCCAGTGGGATTCATCCCAGGGATGCAAGGATGGTACAACATTCAAAAATCCATCAACATCATCCACCACATCAACAAAAAGAAGGAGAAAAACCACATGATCATCTCCATAGATGCTGAAAAAGCATTCAGCAAAATTCAACATCCATTCATGATAAAAACTCTCAACAAAATGGGTATAGAGGGCAAGTACCTCAACATAATAAAGGCCATATATGACAAACCCACAGCCAATATCATACTTAACAGCGAAAAGCTAAAAGCTTTTCCTCTTAGATCAGGAATAAGACAAGGATGCCCCCTCTCCCTGCTTCTACTCAACATAGTACTGGATGTCCTAGCCACAGCAATCAGACAACAGAAATAAAAGGCATCCAGATTGGTAAGGAAGAAGTCAAATGGTCCCTGTTTGCAAATGACATGATATTGTACATAAAAAACCCTAAAGAACCTACTCCAAAACTACTAGAACTAATACCTGAATTCAGCAAAGTTGCAGGATACAAAATTAATACGCAGAAATCTGTTGCTTTCCTATACACTAATGATGAACTAGCAGAAAAAGAAATCAGGAAAGCAATTCCATTCACAATTGCATCAATAAAATAACTGGGAATAAACCAAACGATGGAAGAGAAGACCTATACTCTGAAAACTACAAGACACTCTTAAGAGAAATTGAAGAGGACACTAATAAATGGAAATTCATCCCATGCTCTTGGCTAGGAAGAATTAATATTGTCAAAATGGCCATCCTGCCTAAAGCAATCTACAGATTCAATGCAATCCCTATCAAAATACCAACAGCATTCTTCAACCAACTGGAACAAATAGTTCTAAAATTCATATGAAACCACAAAAGACCCCGAATAGCCAAAGCAATCCTGAGAAGGAAGAATAAAGCAGGGGGTATCCTGCTTCCCAACTTCAAGCTCTACTACAAAGCCACAGTAATCAAGACAATTTGATACTAGCACAAGAACAGTCCCATAGACCAGTGGAACAGAATAGAGAGTCCTGATATTAATCCAAGCATATATGGTCAATTAATAATGATAAAGGAGCCATGGATATACAATGGGAAAATGACAGCCTCTTCAACAGCTGGTGTTGGCAAAACTGGACAGCTACATGGAAGAGAATGAAACTGGATTATTGTCGAACCCCATAAACGAAAGTAAACTCAAAATGGAACAAAGACCTGAATGTAAGTCATGAAACCATAAAACTCTTAGAAAAAATACATAGGCAAAAACCTCTTGGACATAAACATGATCAACTTCTTCCTGAACATCCCCAGGCAAGGGAAACAAAAGCAAAAATGAACAAGTACGACTATATCAAATTAAAAAGTTTCTGTACAGCAAAGGACACCATCAGTAGAACACAAAGGCATCCTACAGTATGGGAGAATATATTCATAAATGACATATCCTATAAGGGGTTGACATTCAAAATATATAAAAAGCTCACATGCCTCAACAACAAAAAGCAAATAATCCAATTAAAAAATGGGCAGAGGATCTGAACAGATCCTTCTCCAAAGAAGAAATTCAGATGGTCAGCAGGCACATGAAAAGATTCTCCACATCCCTAATCATCAGAGAAATGCAAATTAAAACCACATTGAAATATCACCTCACACCAGTTAGGATGGCCAACATCCAAAACACAAACAACAAATGTTGACGAGGATGTGGAGAAAGGGGAACCCTCCTATACTGCTGGTGGGAATGCAAATTAGTTCAACCATTGTGGAAAGCAGTATGGAGGTTCCTCAAAAAACTCAAAATAGAAATACCATTTGACCCAGGAATTCCACTCCTAGGAATTTACCCTGAGAATGCTGCAGCCCAATTTCAGAAAGACATCTGCACCCCTATATTTATCGCAGCACTATTTACAATAGCCAAGAAATGGAAGCAACCTAAGTGTCCATCAGTAGATAAAAGGATAAAGAAGTGGTACATATACACAATGGAATATTATTCAGCCATAAGAAGAAAACAAATCCTATCATTTGCAACAACATGGATGGAGCTAGAGAGTATTATGCTCAGTGAAATAAGCCAGGTGGAGAAAGACAAGTATCAGATTTCACTCATCTGTGGAGTATAAGAACAAAGCAAGAACTGAAGGAACAAAACAGCAGCAGACTCACAGAACCCAAGAATGGACTAACAGTTACCAAAGGGAAAGGACTGGGGAGGATGGGTGGGAAGGGAGGGATAAGGGAATTAAGGGGCATTATGATTAGCACACATGATGTGGAGTGGGGACCACAGGGAAGGCAGTATAGCACAGAAAAGACAAGTAGTGACTCTGCAGGATCTTACTACGCTAATGGACAGTGCTGTAATGGGGTATGTGGTGGGGACTTGATAATGGGGGGAGTGTAGTAACCACAATGTTGCTCATGTAATTGTATATTAATGATACCAAAATAAAAAAAGTTCTTTGGGAAGTTGAACACTGCTAAATTAAACAATTGCTACCCATATTCTTCTACCTTTTTCAGCACATACAACCCAAATAGGAAAGAAAACTAATTTGTAATAAATGATTTTTTAGGAGTTTGTCAAATTGATTACTTCCAAAAGTGAACAATTCATGTTCATCACTCATGATAGAAATAAGTGCATTTCATAGACAAGTTTTTGTTGGTATGGATTTTAAAAATGAGGGAAAAATATCTTAAGAGAACTATATTTGTGAATTACAGTGAGATTCAAAATCTGTAATGTTTAAGTCATATTTTTGTAATTAGGTTGGTGTTAATTTATGGCTGTATACAAGAAAATTGAGCTATGTAGCTCTAGAAAATGCTGTTTTTCTTTGAGTACAATTTGACTTTCTTTTTTAAATTAATAATCTACAAAATGACCTATATTATGAAAAACCTGTTCTTCATTCCTTCCCCATGGGTCTCATTTACCATGTCTTCAATAAATCACTGTACTTGGAAATTTATTGCATTTCTGTGCATTTTATGGCTTATTTTGGATAGATTAAACAGTATCCAGTGATGATTTTATTACTTCTAATTTTATTAATTTGTTTATAAATAGTGCTTTTTTAATATTGTGTTATTGCTAATATAAGTCCTAAGATGAGTTTTCTGATCCAAAAAATGATGCAGTAACTGTCAAGATTTGTCTCAAACTGAAACATGTTTCTTTATGTCTGCTGCTTCACTCTACAGATCCTAACCATTCCTGTGAAGGCTGTGATTGCAGTGGGTTCACTGACTTGCTTCCCAAAGCATATGGTTCTTCCACCTTCCTTTCCAGTAAGACATTTAATTTACAGACTTTTTCTTGCTCAATTTTTTCTTTGCCTTTACCTCTGTCTTCCTAGAATTCAACAGTAAAGTCAATTATTCTTTATTAATCATTTATTGTGAGGAAAGACATTGTGCCAAGTTGTTTAGGTGATAGAAAGAGGAAGAAGAAAAAAATCCCTTCTCTCAAAAAGTTTTTCTCTCTAGAATGGGAAATGAACCCATGATTCCTAGATGTAAAGCAGGATGCAGGAATTGCCCTAAGAAATGTAAAAATTAAGTGCTGTGAGGGAACTACACATCTAATTGATGAAGGTGCCTTGTGAGCTAGCTTAGGATTTCTTCCAGCAGGGATAGATAAGAGGTGGTGAGAACTGGCATTCAGGCTCCAGGGAAGAACCTGAATAGACGCAGTGGCAGTGAAGTCTGAGATGGCTTTAAGCAGTAGTGAGTTGCCTTACTCATTAGAATGAAGAGAAGTTTCAAGAGAGAAGATGGAATGGTATGTTGGAGTCATAGCATGAAAAAAAATAAATAAATGAATTTAAGTCCATGAAAATCTCAAGTTTTTCAGAAGAGGCTTGACATCATCAGAGCTTTAAAGGTTGGCTCTCTGGCCAAAGTAAATATAGGATGCATGTGGAAGTAACAGTGGACTGCCTGGGGGCCAAACCAGGGACTCTGGGCAGCATCTTCATGAAACTCGGCAAGGGGGGCTTGAGCTGAGGGCGCTGACAGAGGCAATAAAGCCCTTTCATACCTCCAAGCCTTTCTGTTAGTTTGCCTTGAATGATCTTCCTCCGGTTCTACCTTCCAAGAACTTCTACACAGCTTTCAAGATTCAACTCTGTTGTCATCTCCTCTCTGAAGATTTCTTGACTCCACTGGACAGTATTAGTTGTTTCATGTGTGATCTTGGAACCACTTGAAATCACCTTTCTTTGCAGCAAGCCTGCAAACATTGGCTTATAAATACTGCCTTATTGGTTGGTGTCCCCGACATGACTCTGAAGTCCTCTGGGAAAGGGGTAAGAGATCTTTGATCCCAGTAGCAGGCATTTAGAAGATACTGGGTGAATGAAGGAGCAGAATGATGGAGAAAGCAACATAGGCAAGAGACATGTCAGATGATTCATTTGAACTGTGTTTGAATAGCCTGAGGAGGTCACACAAGTATGGATAGGGTAGATAGAGTAGTCAAAAACAGGACTTGGAGTTTGAACCTAGAGAACAAAGAGGAAAGAAATGGGGAGACCAGGAGACAACCCCTGCCTTTTGCAGGAAGATGATGAAACCAGCTCCAAGCACCTTGGGGCAACTATAGAAACATCTCTTACCTGTAGTAGAAGACATGGTGGTTAAGAGAAACAGTACATTGTAGAATCTTAATGCTATGTACATTTAAACCAAAATTCAAAATTTAGCTTGTTAAAAATAGAAATTTTTGAATTAGTAGTTTCAGGGTTTAAGTTTGGGTCTTAATTAAATCTTTGTCTTCGTGTCTTTCCACTTTGCACTCACTGTACAGAACTCTTGACTTCATTACTTATCCAAAAGGACCTTGTTCCATTTTTCAATTGTCTTTTCAATCAGTGATCTCCTTAATCACTGCAGAAATCCTAGAAGGGAATGATTCAGTAGATGACACAGCAAAAGGCCTATGTATGGACTAAACGAGAACGTATCTGTATAAAAATTAAGTGGTGGTTTTGAACAACTTCAAATTAAGCGTTCACATATCTTCAGATGTCTTATAGGACCAGATATTTGGTTGGAATTATAAATTAATTTGATGTTACTGTCTTAGGCTGCTATTGCAAATGCTTAAGGTTTGGGTGGTTAAAATAACATTTATTTCTCACAGTTCTGGAGGCTAGAAGTCCCAGATCCAGAGTATGGTGAAGCTACTCTTCCTAGTTTTGCAAATGGCCCTCTTCTGTCTGTATCCTCACATAGCCAAAAAGACAGAGAGGGTGTGTAGGCTCTTGTGTGTCTTCTTTTAAGGACACTAATCCCATTCACTAGGGCTCCACCCTCATGACCTAATCACCTCCCAAAGGCCCCACCTCCAGTATTACCACCTTGGGGATTGGAATTTCAACATAATGAATCTTGAGGGAGACCCAAACATTCTTCAGTCCATAACAATTCCCAGATTCTGTAAATTCTCTTCAGCAGATGGAGAATACTAGAGCTAACTGATAAACAATACTTCCAAGTCAACATTTCAAATAACTCCTAGTTTAATACTTAATATTTGAATACTATTATAAAATGAACTTTTGTTATTTTATTTATTTTGTTATTGTAAAAGGTAATTTTTGTTACCTCTTTTGATCCCTACTACACCCCTGAGAGACAAGATATGGACACGAGAGAAGTAGTAATTACAGGGACATGAAGACCAGGTAACTGCCAGGAAAACACAGCTGGTTAGAGGCCAAGCGCAGTCTCTGCAGAGGCCTTGTGCTTCCTGCTCTTACGCTGTTAGCATCACAGCCCCGTGCCTGCCTCTGATGCCTCTCCACAGTGCTCCCTCTGGCTAGGCTGCAAATTGATGGGCATTAGTCTTCACCTCACCCTCATTCAGCTCTTTTGCCTCTGCATTTTCTTAACTTCTCTATCTTTCAATACCAAATATTAGACAGGAAAATAAATATGATTTGTGGAGTGGGGTGTCTCGTTTGGCTCTGGATTTTAGAAGTACTTCATCCTGAATTTGGACATTTTTAGGACAACCTGCCTTTGGTATAAACAAACCTTGCTTAACAAATAGACAGCGACTGTTTTCTTTATTCTAAGCTGTCTGTATTTGTTGGCGTCCTTGGTATTTTAATGTGAAATGTAAACATTTTTACTTCAATTCATTTTAACAAGATTGCAAAGATTTATCCTGCTAGTTATTCTATATAAAGCCATAAAAAACATACATATGAAAATTCTAGATGTCTTTTGGGCTTTCGTTTCTTAGAAATGTCTGTCAGATCTGAAGTGTGTGTTCTTAAGAAAATCCAGCCATATACAAATGAGTTTGTTTGTTTTGTTTTCTTCCTTCAGGGGAAAATAGTTCATCAAAGTTTAAACGTTATGAATTCCTTCTCACAGAAGGTAAAGATACAACAAATACGATCTTTGTCAGAAGATGTACGATTTTACTACAGACGATTACGGGGCAATAAGGAAGACTTGGAGCCAGGAAAAAAATCAAAGGTTTGAAAATGTTGTATCTGAGAATTCCCATCCTTTAGGATTTTGTTATTGTGACCTTATGTGGATTTGGGATTCATGGTTCTCCTGTGCCTCTTCATAGATTGCAAACATTTATTTTGATGCTGGACTGCAGTGTGGGGACCATTGCTATGTTGGCTTGCCTTTTTTATCAAAATGTAAGTTATCCTGCTGTTCTCTCTCGTACTCTTCACCCCTCCCAGAACATTCTTTAACGAAAGGCTGCCGCCTGTGAAGTTCATTCCTCTCTCTTGGTACTATAGGAATCATTTGAAAGAAAATTGACAAG
The DNA here is from genome assembly GCA_029783875.1 of Phataginus tricuspis. Classification (NCBI taxonomy): domain Eukaryota; kingdom Metazoa; phylum Chordata; class Mammalia; order Pholidota; family Manidae; genus Phataginus; species Phataginus tricuspis. The sequence continues at coordinate 14,274,126 of JAQQAC010002629.1, read as the reverse complement.
TGGATACAGATGTAAAGCTGAGTGTGTCATTACATGTTTCCTTGTTTTAGCTGAACCCAAAGTGCAGCCTGGTGTAGCCATGCAGGAAGACATGTGGGATGCTGACTGGGATTTGCATCAAAGCCTATTCAAAGGATGGATGGGAATAAATGAAAATTCAGGTCATAGGTTAGTGCTTTTGCTTTTTTGAAGTATTTTACCTATCTTTACAAGTTTAAAACATCTCAGTTGATGTTACTTTCTGAATGTTATTCTTATTAGGTTATTTTACTTCTCTGTAGCTAAGAAAATAAGCCTCATCTTCAGAAAATTATTAATGAGGCATCTTAAATTGCCATTTTTAATTGTCTGTTACTCAGAAATATACACACTACCATTTTTCACTTTTCTCTAGTGCTCTAGACACTTCCTGAACAATCAAAGAAACTATTTGCAATTATCTCTATGTGGGATGACTACAGTGTTATTTAGAAACATTGCATAAGAGAGTTTTTACCTACTACTGACTTCTGTTAAAAGCAAAGCAAACGTTTCCTAGGTTAACCCCATGGTGGAGACCAAGTGTCTTATTTGCTCATTGTGGAAAGAACTGCCTCCTCCTTTTCCCAGAATCGAATTGTTAGGGGGGTGCGTGGGGCCCAGTTCAGTTGGGCTTTACCATATGTCCTTGGCAGGTAGAAAATGTGCTAATGACAAGCTAATACCACACCTGGATTCAGAAGCACTTGGCAGTATAGAAATTTGATCTGTTCTTGTGTTGAATAGAATAATGATAATATGACAACTGTTTAAAACTGTTCTTCTCAATTGACTCATTTGAAGTATTTGTCAGTATCATGGGGATATTCCAGTTCATAGTACTGTAATATTTAAACCATTAATAATTAAATCTGAGAGTTTCTATTTATCTGAACTGTCTGCTGTGAAAGTATTCTTAAGGCAAAAGAGAGTGAAATTTTTCCTTTAAAATGATTAAAATAAGTACAGAGAGACTTCTTCTAATGAGCCCACTAAGTGAACACTCATTAAGACACTCTGGTCCCTTACATTTCTGTAATGGACATTATAACGTATAGGCATCCTCCAAATTTTAACATCCAATTATGAAAACTCCTGGTGCTGCCAGAGAGCCTCGTCACTCTCCCACCCACCAAAACCCCTGCCTTCCTCTCTGCATGCCCAGCATTCCACCACTGAAGACTCCTCCAATGCCTCAGTGGTGCCATGAGTGTGGCATTCTCCCTGCTTCTGCCTTTGTGTTTCCTTGGCATTGTGCGTGCTACAGAGAACTTATGTTACTAATACTCTTACCAATATTAGAGTATCATAATTCAATGGTTTTGGAATTAAAATAGGCTATAGTGTTTGGGCCCAGGGACATTTGCCCCCATTTGTAACACCATTTCTTTAGGGAGTGTATTCTGAGTGTTAAACAGCTGGCTTATAAACAAGCGTAAGTAGGGAAGTACTCAAATGAGGTCCCGAGTATTGTTAATGACTTTACATACCTCTACACAAAACCCTCATTTTATTACCTCTTTGACTGACATCTTTATTGCCTATCAGGATTTTGCCTTGTTTATTTTATCTCAAGGGGAAGAAAGCCATAAGCCAAGCAATGAACTCTCTTCTCATTAGTTTTACTGAAAATATCCTTAGCTCCCTACTTTTAGTGTCTACAGCTTTCCACTAGGCGTGCAAGACCTTTAGGATCCCCATAACATCATAGTAGCTGTACATGCCTGCCTTTACCTCTCCATATTCAGTACAAAAACAATACAGGTAATCAGTGATGGATATTTTGGCATCTCTTTGTTCCAAAATAAAGACATCTTTATGTCTATTAAAAGCATAGTAGATTTGCAACAACATGGATGGACTTAGAGGGTATTACACTAAATGAAATAAGCCAAGCAGAGAAAAACAAATACCATATGATTTCACTTATATGTGAAGTCTGAAAACAAAATAAAATGAACAAAACAGCAGTAGACTTGTGACACTGAGAAGTGACTGGTGGTTACCATGGAGGAGGGGTTGTGGTGCGTGGGTGAAAAAAATGAATGGGATGAAAAGGCACAAAATCTCAATGATAATATAAATTAGTCTCAGGGGTGAAAGTACAGCATAGAGAATATAGTCCGTGGTTCTGTAATCTCTTTCTATGTTGACAGACAGTAATTACACTAGTTGGGGTGAGGATTTAATAATGTAGATTACTGCTGAGTCACCATGTACATTTGAAACCAATATAATACTGTATATCAACTATACTTCAATAAAAAATTGAATGAACGCATAGGATATGAGAGCAAATAAATCAACTATACTTCAATAAAAAATTAAATGAATAAAAGCAAAGAATATGAGAGCAAATAAACCTGTGTTTATTCAGAACCAGAATAAAATTTGTTTTTATTTCTTCTGTACCCAAGCCTAATAGAACTTCCTATATCCAGAAAACTCAAATATGTCATTTTGATAGTGACTTCCAAATTGTTTTTTCTAGATTGAGTGCTATATTTGAAGTAAATACAGACCTTCAAAAAAATATACTATCAAAAATCACTGCTGAGCTCTCCTGGCCTTCCATACTTAGTTCACCCCGGCACTTGAAATTTCCACTTACCAATACAAACTGCTCTTCAGTAAGTATTCAAACTGACATCGGTCTTTGGAAATACTTCATAGGGTTATAAAGTATCTACTTTTAGTTTTAACTGTGGAAGTCTTTGGTTTACTGTGTCATTTTGTTTAAGGAAGAAGAGGTTACTTTAGAAAACCCTGCAGAAGTTCCTGTCTATATTCAGTTCATTCCTCTGGCTTTATATTCCAACCCTTCAGTCTTTGCAGACAAGTTAATGTCAAGGTAAGCATTGCTTTAGATAATGGAAATATTCCTATACTGGCATTGAATTATTATTTTGCACATTTAAAACTTTATTGCAGCTCATATAATAAGGGACTTGGCTTAGAGAAATTCTGGATCTGTAATTAAAGTTAAGAGAAGATTCTGGAGAGATAGCAACATTATGTCAGTCACCTAGAAAAGCTTTCAGTTTAAGACAAGAAAAAATGTTGGATTCCTTTCCTAAAAATGATAAAGGGAAAACAAGTGGAACCTTACAAATATTTCAGTTTTAAAAAATGAACAAAACATTAAGTATAAGTTGTGGCCTTCAGTTTTTTTGAAGGCAGTTAATCTGCTAATATTTATCTCAGAATCTTCCGAAAAGGTAATCTGCAAACAAGCACAAACTTGATAATTACTCTATACCCCTTAATTATGATGCTGTTCATGAAGAAATATATGTACATTTTTTATTCTAGGTTTAACTTGAGTAAGGTGGCAAAGATAGATTTAAGAACACTAGAATTCCAAGTCTTCCGAAACAGTGTAAGTATTCAGACTTCATATTATTGTAAAGATAAATTCAATGATGTGATAAATGCAAATGTGAAAGAAAACTGTTGACTGTCCTTAAGTTTGGCTGAATGGCAAGTTACTAAAGAAGTCAGAGCAGTCCAGTAAAAACCCAGGAGGAATTAGTGGGATTGAGACCAACATGAGACACACTGGGCGGAAGGTTCCTATTTGCAGGCATTAAACACTAAGCCCATGAAGGTTTATAATAATGGGCACCAGAGAATCCATAAATGAGGTATACACTAATACACAATTTGTTTTTAGTAAGCCTCAAAATACTGAGCTTGATCATTTAAATTTTTATTTTGGATATTTTCTAATAAAATTGTAAGCTCCAAAACACCAGGCCTGTGGGTGGCGATATTCATACTTAGCACAAGAAAATGTACAGTTGGCACTCAGTTGATATTCTTGAATTAAGAAATATATGCATAAACTCATCTGTTTTAGGAACAAAATATTCTCTGTTATCCAGGCCACACTGAGCAGCCGCTCAGCACTCATTCTTATTTAGGGCCTTGATGTGCAGGGTATGTATCAGTCAGGAAATTAGCCCTTGGAAGTAAAGCCACCTTCAAACTGGCCCATGTCTCTTAGCCTCAGTGTCATTCCTTCTGTGCAGCCACATGTCATCCACCCATGAACATTCTGTTCGTGAAGCCTTCACTGAGGGGGCTGCCTTGCTTCTCCCTGACTCGCCATCGACACCTATGTTAACTTTGTTTATGGTTGTCTTTTGATATGCGGTACCCTTTTTTCCCAGATCTGGGTATAAGCTCCTTGAGGGCCTCTCTTCTATTTATCTTGTTTCTTTCCCACATTAATATGAATGGTGTTGAATGAATGGAAGTAGGAATCTAGTTAATCCTCCATCATCTGAATTTGAGTGAAAACAGAAAATAATCACCTCCTTCCTCTGCTTGTTGGCTCTTTTGCTGAGCATGTTCACAGTCATCATGTGATAGCAGGCTGCCTTCCAGCCATGCTTCTCTCTTACAACAAGGCAGTTTGGCTCCTGCAATATCCAGGCTTTGTACCTATTAGCTTTGTCATCTTGACCAAGTAGATAAACCTTTCTGAACTCCAGCTTTCTCTCTTGTAATATGAAGTTAGTAGTGTGGGTTTTATGAAGTTGCTGAGCAAATTAATCTCATATGGAAGCCTGTCATTTGGTTCCTTGGTGTATAGGAAGCCCTCAATGAATGTTGACTGGATAATTCAATCTGTGACTCACTATGCCAGGAAAGAAAAGCAACGTGAAGGTTTTCAGTATTTCAGGACATAATGAAGAACCCTTCCCAGCATTTCATGAGCACCTGGCATGTGTCAGCATTGTGCCAGATGGATTCACATTTATAATTTCATGTTATCATTATAGCATCTAGACTGAGCAGTTACTAACCACTGTAAGAAGTATTCCGTTATTCTGTTGGTGGGAAAAACAAAGCTCAAGAAAAGGAAGTAATTTGCTAAAGTTCATACCTGTAGTAACTGGAGGTCCAATTTCCAGTCTAGTTCTCTCGGATTCCAGAGCCCTTGCCCATACCATCGTGCCACCCGGTCATTGCTGTTTAGGAGTCACTAATTAGCTGTCAAGCCAGGTATTTTATGGTTCTTGAAACATTTAGCTTTGTGTTTTAATATATAAGGCATATGTTAGCCAAACCTTTGTAGAATAGTTCATTTTTCTAAGTCTTATCTTTAAGTCAGTTTTGTGTAAGAAATGTTCAATGTTGTGGGGTTTTTTCTGCCAAATAATGGAGGGAGGAAATTTAGCCAGTTATATAGTCTAGTCTCATGCTGTTCTCTTGGGATCTTTTTGTATTTTGCTTTTTCATCCATAAAATGTCAACATAATAAGCTCACAGTTATCTAGATTCCAAATAATCAGAAAGCTCAATAACCAAAAATTCCTTTCATTCTGCTTTTATAAGGGAAGCTGTATATATAAGAAATAAATGAGCTAATATTTATCTTTTTTTCCTTATTGAATACAAATTCTTAAGTGGTATCTACATGATGTAAAACACTGACGTAGGGGCACTATGGAAGGTAGGAAGATGAATAAGAAAACTCTACACCTCAGAAATCCATTCTACACATGGAATTCTTGAGGAGGTCTTGGGTGAACTTAGGATAAATTTGTCACAGTTCTCCACAGTGCTGTAAAACTGTGGTTCTTGAAATATTTGACCTCAGGACTCCTTTTCAGTCTTAAAAATTAATAAGGACTCCAGAGAGGTTTTTTTGTTTATGTAGGTTAAATCTATCAATATTTACTGTATTAAAATTTTTTAAAGATTCTTTGTACAAAGGGCTAACTGGTACAGAAAAGATGCCCACCATTAGTAGTCATCAGGGAAGTGCAAATTAAAACCACAGTGAGTGATCACCTCACACCTGTTAGAATGGCCATGATCAACAAGAAAAGAGATAACAGGTGCTGGCATAGATGTGGAGAAAAGAGAACCCTTGTGGTAGAAATGTAAATTGGCACAGCCATAATGGGAAACAGTATGGAGTTCCTCAAAAAATTGAAAATAGAAATATATATGATCCAGCAATCCCACTTCTGGGACTTCCAAAAGAAGCAAAAACACTAACTCAAAAACATGGCTACACCCCATGTTCACAGCAGCGTTATTACAACAGCCAAGACATGGAGGCCACCCAAGTGTCCATCCATGGATGAAGGGCTAAAGAAGTTGTGATATAAATATATAGTGGAATATTATTCAGCCATAAAAAACAAGGAGCTCCTGCCATTTGTAACAACATGGTTGGACCTTGAAGGCACTATGCTGAGTGAAAGAAGTAAGAGAAAGACAGATTCTGTATGATCTCACTTAAATGTGGAATTCCCCCCCCCAAAAAAGAAAACTGAACTCATAGAAAAAGAATTCAGACTTACGGTTTCCAGAGGTGGAGGGTAGGGGGAGAGAATTGGAGGAAGGTGGTCAAAAGATACAAACTTCCAATTATAAGATAAATAAATACTTTAGATCAATGTACAGCAGGGTGACTAGCTAACACCACTGTGTGGTGTATAGGGAAACTGTTAAGAGAGTAAATCCTAAGAGTTCTCATCACAAGGAGAAGTTTTTTTTCTTTTTCTTTTTCTCTTTTCTTTTCATTATATCTGTATGAGAAGATGGATGCTAGCTGAACCTCTTGTGGTAATCATTTCTGCAAACCAAGCCATCATGCTGTATGCCTTAAATTTATACAATGATACATATTGATTATTTCTCAATAAAACTGGGAAAAATAAGTGAAATCTTTAATATTGATTTAACTCATTTAAAATAAGAATAAACCCATTCCAACTACATCAAACTAAAAAGCTTCTGTATAGCAAAGGACACAATCAGCAGAACAAAAGGGCATCCTACAGTACGGGAGAATATATTCATAACTGACATATCCAATAAGGGGTTAACATCCAAAATATATAAAGAACTCACATGCCTCAACACCTAAAAAGCAAATAACCTGATTTAAAAAATGGGCAGAAGATCTGAACAGACACTTCTCCAAAGAAATTCAGGTGGCCAACAGGCATATAAAAAGAAGCCCCACATTGCTAATCATCAGGGAAATGATTAAGACCGCAATGAGATATCACCTCACACCAGTTAGGATGGCCAACATCCAAAAGACAAACAACAACAAATGTTGGCAAGGATGTGGAGAAAGAGGAACCCTCCTACACTGTTGGTGGGAATGCAAATTAGTTCAACCATTGTGGAAAGCAATATGGAGGTTCCTCAAAAATATAAAAATAGAAACACCGTTTGACCCAGGAATCCCACTCCTAGGAATTTACCCGAAGAAAACAAGATCCCAGATTCAAAAAGACATATGCACCCCTATGTTTATCGCAGCACTATTTACAGTAGCCAAGATATGAAAGCAACCTAAGTGTCCATCAATAGATGAATGGATAAAGAAGATGTGGTACATATACACAATGGAATATTATTCAGCCATAAGAAGAAAACAAATCCTACCATTTGCAATAACATGAATGGAGCTCTAGAGGGTATTATGCTCAGTAAAATAAGCCAGGTGGAGAAAAACAAGTACCAAATGATTTCACTCATTTGTGGAGTATAACAACAAAGCAAAAACTGAAGGAACAAAACCAGACTCACAGACTCCAAGAAGGGACTAGCAGTTACCATAGAGAAAGGGGGTGGTGAGGGTGGGCGGGAAGAAGGGGAAAAGGGGATTAAGGGGTATTATGGTTAGCACACATAATCTAGGGAGGGCACAGGGAAGGCAGTATAGCACAGAGAAGACAAGTAGTGACTGTAGCATCTTACTATGCTGATGGACAGTGACTACAATGGGCAGGGAACTTGATAATATGGGTGAATGTAGTAACCACAATACTGCTCATGTGAAACCTTCATAAGATTGTACATCAATGATACCTTAATAAAAAAAGCAACCCATTCAATTTAACATAGATAACATAAAAATGAAAAAGTTATGTTTTCCCAAAAAAAAATTTGCAATGATTGGGTTTGTTTTTACAAATCTATTAAATGGGTCTCTAATATAAGACACAGATTCTTATCTGCTTCCACATCCAATCTCTCATATTATTTTAGTTGAAGTATATGATAAATATCTGACATGATACATACATGTAATTGCAAAAAGGGGTATCTCAATTGCCTTTTTAATTAAAATACTATTCATCAGTTCTTTGGAAAATGCTGGTTCACCAAGATATGCAGGGCTTCCAAATATCGACTCAGTTCACTCTACAGTGGAACCTTTAACTATTGGGAAGCTGTTGAGCTCACAGGGTTGGATCCAAGTTTTCCAAAATAGTAAATTTTGCTCAAACACTTGAATTTTATCATTGGCAGCGAATACTTCAATTGTTTTCTTTAATTGGATGGATACACTTCATTTTCATGAAAATATTTACCAAATAACTTAGTCTGAGTAACCATAGATTGATTGTCAGTCATTCTTTCAAGGAGTTCAGTTTGCATCTCAAATTATAGCTTTTCAAGACTGCCTGGTACTTCAGTATGCAACAGGAGTATGAATACTTCCCATTTCATTACATGGTTTATTAAAACAGCATGTGCTCAAGGGTTGAGATTTAATAAGATTAACATTACTGCCTAATCAGTAATAAAAAAATTTTAACTACAAGTGTATGGCTGTGAAGGAGAAAATCATACAAAACTCATTCTCCTTCTACATGTGAGCAGAACCATGAAGAGCTATGGACATTTATAGCCAGTTGTTGCCACCTTCCCCAAAAAAAGTGAAGACCTAATGCCCGCTAGGGAAGTATGATAACACTGCTTTACTTCATGCCTAAGTGTTGCTGGACAGCTGCATCTGAGGAGGTCTCTCCCTGCGCACTGGGTGAAACCTCAGCCTGGATGAGGGAGGGTTCTTGACTGACCGAGAAAACTCTCTACCGGGTCAGACGAGTGTAGGTAAGAAGCGAGAGTAGTAGCAAATGGCAACAGCGCAACAACCATTTAGACAGTAGAGAGCAAGGAGAAACAGGGAGGACAGGGAAGTCCACTGAACTCTTGCTCAGCATAGGGCAGATCCCTTGCCAACTTCTGAAGCCAGGGTCACCTGGTGTCCAGTGTCTGCTTGAATCTGCATGGCATGAGAGTTAAGCCTCTACAACCCCAGGATTTGGGGGAGCTGAGGAGCATTGGATGGAGTGAGATTATGTTCTGAGAACTTCTCAAAGACAAAGAAAGGAGATTTGGGAGGGGGGGCTGCTAAAGAGCATGATCATACAGCTGCAGTCTTGTCTGGGTCATCCTGGCGATGGGAACTTGCAAGCACAAATCAGAGATCTCAGTAGCCCTTCCCTACTTGCCTGAAGTAGAACGACAGAAGACTAGTGCTTAAGTCTGGAAAGCTGAATGAAATACCAAAGTAATGACACCACTAGAAGAGCACAGACATAAAACGCAGTAAGTCGAGCAGTGAGAAGGCTTTATTTAAGGCAGAGGACACACTTGAAGAAAGGAGAGTGCAGGCAACTGCAGAGTGGAGGTGCACTTAAAGCTTGGGATTTGTGTCTTAAGGGTTTCAAGAATGGGGCAAAGGGCCTGGGGACATAGGCTTGACATATTTCCAGTGAGAGAGATTATGTCTCCACCCACGGTCAATCCTCTAGATATTCTGTAAGATAAACTTGCCACAAGGAATTAATTGGTCCTGTTCTTCTCCAAGATAGTGGTTGCCCTCAAGCAGTGGGAACGTCCCATTTAGGACCACTCACCCTGCCTGAAGATACAGTCGGTTGATGGCTAATCACCATAGAGTATGTTAGGAATCTCACCTCCTTAAAATGAAATCTTAGCCTTGAGATGGAGTCCTTCCTGTTCTTACTACACTATTTATATCTTGGCATTTCTCATCATGGGCAGGAAAAAATCATGATGCTTGTCTCATGTCCCTGCTCTGCCTCATAAGGGTCAGCAGTTTTACCCACCATTGCTTTTGCTGACTATCAGTGTGAATGTCAACACTGAAAAAGGCAAATAGCATCTGTTGGTATTATGAACATAGTTTTGACACCATGGATACCCTGAAAAGATCTCTCAGATCCCCAGGGGCCCAATGGGGGTCCCTCTTTGAGAATCACCACTAACTACAAAATTACTGAAAATTATCCAGGCCCTTGATGACACTCTTCAGGCATCATAGTATGCTCAAGTGTTTGCCAAGTTACCAGAGGTTAAATTAGCTAGTGTATGTTAGGAATACATCAAGTATACTATGTAATGCATCCATCAATTACTCAGATACTTTATTTAAAAGGGAACCTATTTACCAACCATTTTGGAACAATTGGAATATTCTGTTGTCCTAGTAGACATTAACAGAGAAGACTGTTACGTGCTGAAAAAAATTTTGTCTCAGAAAGGAAAGTTAAGTAGTGTGCTTCCTTAAGCCTACTGACTGTAAGTTGTATTTGTAGAAGTATGCCAGTGCAAGTAGATAGGTCTGTATGTTTTAAAGTCAACTATGTCAAGTGGAGTAGAAAATCATACAGAACTCACTCCCTTCCACATGTTAGCAGAGCCATGAAGAGCCATGGACATTTATAGCCAGCTGCTGCCAGCCCCTTTCCCCAAAACGTTTAAACTTGATGTTGCTTAAAAATCAGTGTATCCATATGTATCACTATGATTTTTTTATAAAAAAACAATTTTTAATGGTATCTGTAACTAGCTGTTAAGTCATATTTTAGTTATGAAACTAAGCTATTCTTTAAACTTCAAATCATCAAGTATGAAACAGTAATTATGTGCTTAGTTTTCAAAATAAAATTCAAAGATAGATTGATGTGAATTGGAAATATTTTTACAAATAAAAAAATACAGTGCAGCCTTAACGCCCTAGCTAACACCCTTCAAGGAAAGCAGGACTGAGAGCAGGACAGCACCCGTGGGACTTCGGGGTGCTGGATATTGGCTACACGGCTTTTTGCTTTTTGCTGAAACGCTGAGCTGTTCATCTTCGGTTTGTGTCCTTTTCTGTATGTGTGTTATATTTCAAACATTTTAAAGTTAAAAATAAAAGATTGGTATACAAAAACAGATTCTTATTATTAACATGAAGATTTTGGTGACCTGAGGAACAAAGCCCCTTTGGGGACTTAATGCACAATAAAAAGTGTCATCCCTAGTTGCCCAGCTCTGCTTGCCACCTAACTAGTGTCTAAGTCATGAGGGATCAAATTGTTTGCATATTTAATCAATTCAAGAAAATAATCCTGGGCTGTAACTGGGGTAAAGCAAAAAAACATTTTTCCAGAGAATATATTAATGACCCCTGTTTACCCAATTTTTCAAGGCTTATCCAGTGCAGAGTTCAACAGGATTTACAGAGGGCTTCTCTCGACATTCGGTTTTAAATCTTATTTTAAAACCTGGAGAAAAGAAATCTGTCAAAGTAAAGTTTACTCCAATTTATAATAGAACTGTTTCTTCACTAATCATAATCAGGTATGTTCTGTTATTTAAGCATAGGTAGATTTTGTACTTATATAGAAGTCCATACATAATTTGTTTGAGTGTAAGTTTGCCTATCTGATTTATGAAATGGGGTATTCGCTTTATCCAAAATATGCACACACCATACCTGATGAAACATACCTTTGTGATTACATTTATGGCTTTAAAACATGAATAATCTTACTGTATCATGTGTGACTCTTAAAAATGAAAAACTTGCCCCTCTCTGTGTAAATATTCTAAAACTCTTGAAGTGTAACTTTTAAATTTAGTGTATTCATTTCTACATGGCTTATAAAATAAGAGTAAAAATTATAGATGAAAAGATTATGCAAATTAGTGGGAGAAAAAAATCTAATTCTTGTTCTTGCATAGAAATAACCTGACCGTGATGGATGCCGTGATGGTCCAAGGACAAGGAACAACCGAGAACTTGAGGGTGGCAGGCAAGCTTCCGGGTCCAGGGAGCTCCTTACGCTTTAAAATCACAGAGGCATTATTAAAAGATTGTACAGATAGTAAGTATTCCTAACGGTTCCAAGGGTGCAAATTTCAGCATTTATTCAACAATAAATACAACAAAATAAAATAAAAACAACACTACTTCTACATGGGCACGTATGTATATTTCTATATGTGCACATGTGCTTTCTTAAGATTTTTAAGAAAACACCCTGACTTGCTTTCAAGGTTGTTTGATTTGTATCTTAAAAGATTTAAATGCTCAGTATTCATTGTATGCCTTAGATGATTTACTCTGTGTGTGAAAAATAGAGCATAATCACACTTCTGCCATCTGAAATGGCAAATGTGGAGTGCTTCCTGATGGCATCTGGGCCGCGGATGGTCACTTCAGTAAAAGGAGGTGGCTCATAATCTCTGGCAAACGTTCATGAAAAATACATTAATCGTTTGGACCTGTAGCAAGATTTACACTCACACCTGATTTTTTTCCTTTAGGTTCAAAAGTAAGAGAACCAAATTTCACACTGAAAAGAACATTTAAAGTAGAGAATACAGGACAACTTCAAATTCACATAGAAACCATTGAAGTCAGTGGGTACTCATGTGAGGGATATGGCTTTAAAGTTGTTAATTGTCAAGAATTTGCACTAAGTGCCAATGCCTCTAAAGACATAATCATATTGTAAGTATTTTCTCATAAGATTTTCATTAATTTTTCATACTCGAGTCATTTGAACCCTATGCACAGATATGCTTCCATCCTCACAAAAGGAAGCCTTTACCAACAAATGTGTTCATTTTATTTATTTTTTTTACTTAATCTGGTTATTTCTTCATATCTTTGTTTTCAAAATTGTGAAGCTTCCTCTGTCTCCCAAGTGGATCAGATAACCTTAGAAACCAGTTTCAAAATTAATTTCAGGGTTGTGTTAAAGCAGAGGGCTCTGGCCGGAAATCGGCTCTCAGGTCAGTCTCAGCAGCAAGGCAGCTGCTTGTGTCACGCGTGCAGTCTTCCCACGGTGCACAGCGGCAGAGCGGGGATGCTTCGGGCAGAAGACCGTTTGAATGCCTGGGTTGGCAATAGTGGCAGCATTATTTTAACAATTGATAACTTGTGCTGTAAGGTTTATGTAATAAAATGTAACCTCTGCCCCCTTAATTGAGTGATAATTTCATGCTCTTCAGTGAACATTTACTTAATAAGTAACTATATTACTCTGTATAAGGCATCGTGCTTGGCACCTACAGGAATGAGAAATAAATCACCTCTCCTCAAGGTGCAGACCATCTGGTTGGGGGCAAACGGTTAGAAAACCAACAGAGTAATTGGGCAGAAAGCAGTACTGCAGGAGATGAAAAGATCTCTGCAGCTAGGGTGGTGGTGTTTTAAAGGCATTATCAGGAATGTATCCCAGGAGAAGAGTGGATTTAGATAGAGGGGAAGAGAGAAGGGACAGGAAAGAAACTCAGAGACAACGTGCTATGATGGGAAGCTAGTCGTTCATTTTATGTAATTTCTCCAGTCATGCATAGAATATAATTGGTTTTGTTACTAACTTCATGGGACAATACTTTCTCCATCTTAAAATGTGGAAGTTGAATCTAAGTATCAAACTCAAAAGTTCTGATTTTTTATATTTGGAGTGTGGGACTAGTATTATATTTAAACTGCTTGCAATATATTTTTAAGACAGTCTTACTGCCGTCATTCTGTTTCAGGTTCACTCCTGATTTCACAGCTTCTAGAGTTATTCGTGAACTGAAGTTTATAACAACCAGTGGCTCTGAATTTGTGTTTGTATTGAATGCATCCCTTCCATACCATATGTTAGCAACCTGTGCAGAAGCCCTCCCCAGACCCAACTGGGAACTGGCTCTGTACATCATCATCTCAGGAATAATGAGGTACTTGTGGCTTCTTTCGAGGTTGGTATTCAGGCATCACCTGCCACTGTTTCTCGAGTGCCCACTGTATGGCACTCACTGTTCTGAGTACTGGGGATCTGCCAAAAATCAAAACAGACCTCTGCATTAGTCAAGCTTACATACACCAGTGGGAGCAGTCAGAACTGAACCCTCCTTGGGTGACATATACGATAAACAGATTTGATAAGCACATTAACTACATGTTAATTTCTTAAAGGAAAATATTCATAACTTGGTAAAAAGTTACTTGATTTGCGCATATGTAATTTACTCAACATAGTAGAATTTTTTTTTAATAATATCTAAGCTACATACAACTGATTAGAAATATTTTTAGATCCTCAACATCCTGATGTTTTTTTATCAGTGTACTCTTTGGGTTTTGAGAATCAGATATACTCACCTCTAAATTAATTGACAGTTACCCCATCCTTTAAAGAGTTGGCCTAGAGAATTAAAACTAAAAGAAAAGATAAAAGAAAAGTGTCCTCTAAATGTCTGTTCTGATACAAATGACCGATTCCTCCATATAAGCCTCTTTGTAGGCTGGCATTCTATAAAAGTTGGTGTGCAAAGTTTTATTTATAATGCTTTGTTTTCATCTTGTCCACTAAAAATTGTCACAGGCATCTTTGTTTTTTAAGGTCATATTGTATTTTTACCAAGAAATTCTGCCTTTAATGTTAAATTGTATTACTCTTGAACAAATGAATGAACCCTGATGCTCCGCCTTCTGTACCTGCAGTGCACTGTTTCTTTTGGTAATTGGAACAGCCTATTTAGAAGCTCAAGGAATTTGGGAGCCATTTCGAAGGCGACTATCCTTTGAGGCCTCGAACCCGCCCTTTGATGTGGGAAGACCATTTGATCTCAGGAGAATCGTTGGTATTTCATCTGAAGGAAAGTATGTTCATTTGCTGGAAATAAATTCTCTAGTATACGTAGATTTGGCTGACATAATTAGAAAAAATAAGTTTCTGCTTTTCATCTTTGCTCAGGGGGAAAAAAATACTAATTCTAATCACTTAATAATACCCTGTGTGTAGCTGTCACTTATAAGAACTCATAGCAAATGCCATGTCTCTGTTATTTTGGTGAGAGTTAAAATGTTCTCAGGTAGATGACTGATTCAATTCCTAAATTTGCAGAGAGAGCAGACCCTATAGAGTTGGGAAAAGTATCCTTATTTCTTGCTGTTTTTTCCTTAGAGAGGTTTATATTTGTGGTGGCTGTAACTAATGAAATAAATTTTTTTTAATCTTAGATTTTGTAGGTTGCTCTTTACTGATGTGCAGTTGGTCCTTTTTTCAGCTTGAACACACTCAGCTGTGACCCAGGTCACAGTAGGGGGTTCTGTGGAGCAGGCAGCTCATCGTCCCGGCCCAGTGCCGGAGGTCATAAGCAGTGTGGCTCAGCGGTCCACCTACATGGCAGCCACAGCAATAGAAACTCAGCTGATGTGGAAAATATAAGAGCCAAAAACAGCTCAAGTACCTCTAGCAGGACTTCTGCCCAAGCTGCTAGCAAAGCAGGCCCCCTTGTCTTAGACTCAAATGCCGTGGCCCAGGGTCCTGCAGCAGGCAGGAAGTCCAAGGGGGCCAGACAGAGCCAGCACAGCAGCCAGCACCACGTCCCCAGCCCGCTGGAGCAGCACTGTCCGCCCCCACCACCACCAGTGCCTGTGCACCAGGAGCCACAGCTGGACAGGCTGTCCCCTGCCCCGCTTGCGCACCCTCCCCACCCCGACCGGGTCAGCAGCATGAGGCACAGCTCAGAGGACTCTGACCTCACGGGTCTCATAGAAGCCATGGACAAGGACTTCGACCACCATGACTCCCCATCCCTAGAAGTGTTTACAGAGCAGCCTCCATCGCCCTTGTCCAAAAGCAAAGGTAAGGCCCTCTGCTCGCTGCCAGGAACGCAGGCTGTGTGAGGGGAACACCAGCGCATGTTTAAGGAGCTGGCATGATCGAGGTTGTGGTAAACCACTAATTCAGTCAGTGTCCTTCTAGCTCAGATTTATCTCCAGTATTGGGCGTCAACTTTTCCCTATCAAAATGCAAATTGAGATACCCATTTATCATAAAAGATATTTGTATTTCTTAGATTACTTACCAAATTTGGAAATGTTTTGGACACCTGTTTTCCTTTTCAAGTGTCTGTGATTCTTGTGTTGCCTGGGATAGGCTGAACTTTCTTTTTAATTGTAAAGATCATTTTTAACACAGTGGTAAAATAGAGATCATCTGCCTTTTATCTCAGAAATAGGATTTCTGCACAACCTGTCCTTAGAGCAGAAGTTGGCAAACTGCAGCCAGCGGGCCAAATCACGACCTGTTTGTATAAGTAAAGCTTTATTAGAACACAGCCACGCTCATTTACATACTGCCTGTGGCTGCTTTCATATTGCAACAGCAGAGTTGAGTGATTTCCACAGAGACCATAAAGCCCAGAATCATGAAAATATTTACTATTTAGTCCTTTACAGAAAAAGTTTGCTGACCCCTGCCTGCTCTGGTGGTCTGCATACTGTATTAGTTACCTATTTCTCAGTAACAAATTACCCCAAGACCTAGTCACTTAAAACACCAACATTTACTATCTCACAGTTTCTGTGGGTCAGGCATTTGGTTGCAGCTTAGCTGGTCTCTCTGGCTTTCACAAGACTGCAGTCAGGGTGTTGCCTGGGGCTGAAGACAGGCAAAATCTTAAGGTTCAAGTCAAGGGGGATCTGCCTCTGAGCTCCCTCAGGTGGGTGATGCCAGGATTCCATTCTTTGGGGCTTATTGGACGGAGGGTCTCGGTTCCTTGCTGTCCCAGCCACAGTCTGTCAGGGGTCCTCCCCACTGGGCAGCTCAAAGCAGTTGGCTTCCCCAGAGCAGGCAAGCAAGAAGGCAAGGGAGAGAACAAGCTAGCAGGACAGAAGTCAGGCTTTTATGACATAATCTTGGAAGTGACCTGCCATTACTTTTGCAGTATTCTGCTCATTAGAAATGAGATCCAGCCCGTACTCTAAAGGAGAATTCCCCAAGGACTTAAATACCAGGCGAATGGGGCTCACTGGGAGCCAAGTGTCTGCCTACCACTTGTACACAGGTAGTCTAATTGGTAATGTCTAAAATCAAAATGTGAAAGCCAGTGAATGGTCTCCTGCTCTATTTCAGTGTGATCCCTTTTACAGCCTGCACTTTGCATCTTCCTTTCTCCCCTATGGCGTCTGTGCCAGTGCACGTTATGCCAAGCCTGTTTAAGTACCTCCCTCGCTGACATACCAAGGCATTTTCACCTTTGGTTTACAGGGAACAGGGAACATGGCAGCCCTGAGAGCCCAGGAATTTCAGAGAATGCTCACTCTCAGGGACACGCAAGCTAGTTGTATAGAGTCTGCTTAGAATTACATATATTCAGGTTTGTAAAACAGTAAAGTATCTTGAATATTGTTTAACTTTTTTCATATAAACCTTTTGTTAGTTTATTAATAGAGCTTACTTATTTTAGGGTAGTTTTTATAGTAATAGTAAATGAATGCTTAACATTCTTTTTTAATTAGATCAAGTTACATAATGCATTTTTCCCATATTGGGGGCATGAATAAAATAAATAAGTATCATCCTTTCTTACCAGAGAGAAAGAGTTTGGCAGTCAGATTGAATATCTCATCACCTGTGTCTAAGATAGTCCTCTAACATCAGTATGGGAGGTCCATTTTTATTCTCAGGGTCCATTCATTAGAATGTAAATTTTAAAATTAAAAAATGCTTTTTAATTTTCACATTGGTCTTATTTGACCTACTAAAGATAATTAGTGATGGAGCATGGGTACCGTTATTATTATTGATGTTATTATCAGGCACCATCACTATTAGTGATTCTTGAGCACCTGAGCAGATGGTGAGTAGGTGCTTCACAGGAGCGCCATTCTACTCGTTACCCCTCCCACTGCTGCTGTTTGGAAAGGAGGAAGCCAAAAAGTTTTATTTTTTTCTTTGTTAAGTGTTTTTATTGAAGTGTAAGCTGCATATAGAAAGCCAGTCTTTAAATGAACTTTAAACACTGGGCATTGATCTCAGGGCTGCAAAATAGTGGTATGTCATAAAACCTTTAGCTGAGAAGAACCTTTATAATCTCTTTAAAGCTTTCCAACACCCCTGTAAATAGTCATTGTGTTTATATTTAAATGTGAACCTCTTTTCAGAGGCACCCTGTTCTCTGCCCGCACTCCCAATATCTCAAATAAAAAAGTCTTCCTTGCAATGAATGAGCTTATGTAATTTCTACTATTGTAAACTGTTCAGAATGACATCTCTCCAACTACATGTGAGCCCCCTAGATCTTGCCTCTCCTCTAGTCATTCCTCTGATCGCTATTCCTCATGGAAGGCGGTGCCCAGAAAGGCCCTGTCGTGGGCCTGAGCAGGGCTCATCAGCCGGGCAGTCATGAGATTGTGTACTTCTGTGGTTTCTCCCCCAGGAACACCTACGTGCTGGCAACTGGACAGAGACCATTGCCGGGTTGACGATTAAAACCTGAGAAAGTTCAGAACGTGGTGCAGTCAGTTCTCAGTATCTGCTTTAACTGAAGAAATGGTGGAATCTGCAGCCATCCTCATTTCTGGCTTTGGTGGTCTGAGGGGCAGCTTTCTCTGGGGTAGAGAGAAGCAGAGTGGTATGGGGTCACAAAGCCAGGCTTACCCTCAGGCAGGCCCAGATCACATCCTGGCTCTGCCACTCACTGCATGACTCGAGAAAAGTGGTCCTCTGAGCCGCCATTTGTTAAAGTAGAGCAGATCAGTACTGCCCACACCATACGGTTGTGACTAGGGCAGGGATGGTGCACACCACCTCCAGCCTGCTGAGTTGAAGGTGGCTGTGGACATCCCAGCAGAAATGTCTGCTTGGAACTTGGTCTTGAGGGTGAGAAATGGGATAAGTAGAAAGCTAAAGACAGAACCCTGAGGGCGAGACCGGCAGGAGGAAGGCCAGCAGACGGTGTAACAGGAAGCAGGAAGAAGATGCGGTCAGCCATATCCCAACAAGGCCGGAAGCAGCAAAGAGTGAGCAGAGCCGCACAGAGCCTGGCAGTTAGGACAGTGTTTGACCTTGGCAAGATAGTCTCTGTGAAGCGATAGGCCCCAAAGCCAGGTTACTGTGGCTCAGAGAAAACCTTTCACACCAGGCTGTTAACAGTGGCCACCCCTTAGTGTCTGCATTGGGGGCATTTACTCTTTAATCTTTAGTTTCCATGTTCTCTAATTTTCGACAAGAAAAATAAATGAATATATTGTGTGGTATCTTTAATGAAAAAAAAATGGAGATCACGGTACTTGAAAATATCTATGGGCCAATGACAGAAAGCCAGTAGAGCTTGAGAGCAGTGGCTTCAGTCAGCACTGAAGTTTGGAATACTCACATTGCAAATAGCTGAGACATCTGTTGACTGGGAGTCCCTGGGCCCTGAGAGGGGTTTGTAGAACCAGCCCCTCAGGTAACATTGGGGACCCAGCTGAGGGTCACTGTGGCACCCCCTCACACTTCTGTCCTTTTTCTCCAATGTACACTGCAGCCCAAGGGTGGAGAGTGAAAGCTGGCTAGTTGGATTACAATGATGTTGGAATCCTGTAGGATGGGGAAAGTACCAGGACGTGGGGCGTTGGCAGGAGAGCAACGCACGCGCTGGACTATGTGGGATTCGCTGCCTGGAGAAGGACCTGAAGCCAGAAGGAACTTCACAGGCAGACACGACATGGACAAGCCAGTGGGTGGGGGATCCAACAAGCCAAATGGCAGGGATGGTAGGAGCAGGGGGCTGATGGAGACTGAGATGTGGAAATGAGGCCCAAGGGCTTAGGGTTTCAGAGGAAAAGCAGTTCTGGGCAATCACAGGTTCTTAGGTGCGGCCTTGGAAATGGAATGTGGAAGTGGCATGGAAGTGATGCCCATTAGCAGCAAGGCCACAGAGCTAGAGATCCACACTCCCTTACTTAGCACTCTGGAGCCACATGTATTTGGGAATTCAGATTTTTTTAAAGGTTCATATACATATACTTTGTGATTCATAAGACTATCTATAGAGGAAGCATCATATCAGTTCAGCTTAGGTTGTACTCCTGAGAGTTTAGGCATCAAATTTTGTTTCTGAGTGAGTTAGAAAAAGCTTTAGAGAGCTTTTGGGATTTCAGGGTTACTGATAAGAGATTATCAGTCTGACCTGTACAAGGCCTGGAGCCCACGTTTGGAGGTTGAGGGTCAGAGGAAGTCCACAGATCTGGTGCTAGGTGTTGTGTGGGAGTGTTGTGTATGTACTTATATGTAGTGTAGGTCCTGAATATAGAGGTTCTAGGAGCACAGATCTGATCAGTCCCCTCTCCTACCTTCTGGGCTTCCTGCCAAGGGAACAGACAAGATGCAGAGTGAAAATCATAAAATCTACCCTAAACTCCCTCCTCCCTCCAAAAGCAGAGCTAAGTATTGGAGAAGCCTGAGGCTTGGTTAATAAGCTTTCCACTCGCTCTTCTACTACTAAATATAGTCCCACAGGCAAAAATAACTAGTTCTTGGACTCAATCTAACCTGATTTGCCCAACACAGGTGGAAAAGCCGGGCAGGAGTGAGCCGAGAGAAGAGCTAGTGTTGGAAGGGAAGCAGGCCCTCTGAGGTCAGCTTGCCATCTGGGACAGGAAGGGCCGTGTAACCCACACAGAGCCATGTCCTGGAGGACAGGGTATCGGAGGCTCTTAAGGCCTTGCTACCCAAAATTGGGGTCCAGGGAGCAGCAGTAGTGACATCACCTGGGAGCTTTGAGAAATGGAGAGTGTTGGGCCCCAGCCCAGACCACTGCAGAATCAGAATCTGCATTTAACAAGATTGGGATGTTGGGATAACCTGTGTTAAGCCATTATAACCCCAACCACAAATGGAATATAACCAGTGAATGTCCTTGGGATGTGGGCACTGGTCCCATCTAGTGGCATTTTGGGCAGGCGAGGAGTTGCCCTCAAAGTATGTGGAGAGAAATGCCAACACAGAACAAGCTGTCTTCTCCCAACATTAAAGTGTAGTTAAGTTTTCTTTTGAATACTTTGATATTTTATTCCTAGAATAAACAAATCCAAAATCTAATTGAATTTAATAATTTTATAGAAAACCTAATTGAACTCCGTATACTATAAAGTTTTGGTTGTTCAGCCTTTTTTCCTAGTCTTGCATGCTACAAATGGCATATACAACTTTCTAAAGACAGAAGAAAAACTAGAACAAAACAGAATATGAATAAACTAATTCCTTCCCTGGGATAGAAGTAAAATTTTTTCACTTAGTAGAAATTATTTTCTAACTTCTCTTGAGCTAAAGAGGTATCTTTGCTATCTAAGCACAGAACTTAGTGAGACCAAATAATACAGTTGCTGTAAAACTCAGAAAACAATTAATTTGCTTTAGCTTAAAGAACTCCTGAAGAGTTTTCTTCATAGGTATTTTTTGTGTTTTTGTTTCTCATACTCTTATAAAGGTATTATTTCAGAACAAATAGGGGGAAATAAATTTACATGGCCCATACTGACCCAAGTAAGTCTTGTGTGGTCTGTATTGTTTATTGGACTCATTTAGACCATTTAAACAGCCAAAAGATGAGGAGGAATTCAGATTCTGCCTGAGCTGGTATTTCTCTAGACAGTCTGTAGGATGTCCAGGGGGGCTACACTGACACTGCCCGGCCTGACAGGTCCACTGCTGCCGGGACTGCACCAGTTATGAGACCATTTGCTACTAAAGGAAACGTTCCTAAAGCAGTTCTTTTGGGTGGAAATAAAATGAATTGATATAAATTGGTTGGGAGAGAAACAACCAAAGCAACTTTCCCAACTGATTATAAATTCACTTATACACTACTTAGTGAAGACAGAGAAAGTAAATGAGTAGGATGGAGTCTTCTGCTGTTGAAATGATCAGAGTTGGCATCAATTATTAAAACTCATAAAAAGCAATAAATAAAAGACAAAAAGAAGTTTTTGATGTTTGTTTTTAACGAGCTTAGTTGTTAACCATTAAGTGTTAGTTGAGCTGCAGGTTTCCTGGCAGCGAAGGCCAGAGGAAAACACTGATGGGTAGCTCTCATGCAGGAAAAGGAAGGATAAGAGTCCGTCTGAAAAAACAGGCTCTGCTGGCATTGAATTCCTGCTTGAATCTGAGGACACTGAGTAACAGTGTGCATTGTGTCTTTGTTGAAAACAACACGGGAATATTCTTCACACAGATGCTTTATATCAGCCTTAGAACACAAAATTGTAGCTCCTCGTCTCCATCGTGCCTCTTGGATGTATGCTCTTCCTCGTCCACAGGCACGTAAAGTCTGTAGGTATGTACACATCAGTTCGTAGTGGGATCACCTGATACGGGGAGAGTTGCTAGGCCCGTAAGCAGCAGATGGGACCCTGTCATATGTATTGAGCAGCCTGCCTTCTGTTCTTGTACACTCAGGTTGGCCCTGAGGTAGGGACAAATGGTTTGTGTCAGTAAAGAGTTTTGAATTTCCACAATTATTAGGGAAAATATACTAAATTGGGCTCTAAAACAATGAAGAAACTGCCTCATTCTGACCATTTTTGTGAGCAGGCATAGCAGCCACCAAGACATAACTTAGGGATAGAGTATCATAGCCAGGACACAGGCACACCTCATTTATTGTGGTTTGCTTCATTGCACTTCACAGCTGTTGTGTTTTTTATAAATTGAAGATTTGTGGCCACACTGCCAGTAAAAAAAAAAAAAAATCCCTTCTAGCCCTTTCATATTTACTAAGGAGGTTTTCAGGTTATTGTAGAGATGACTTATACAGATAATGCCTCTCAGCCATTGAACCTAAGTGTGACAAAATTGTCTAATTGCAGGTACGAAATTCATGCATGGGAGATTGATCTTGGTCATGTGGGAAAGTTTGAAGTGTTCTCAGCATGAACTATCAAACTCAGAATCTGAGAAATCTTGGGGTGCAAGGCAGGTCAGAGCAGGATGGGCTCCTTCCTTTCTGCTGAGGCAAAAAGGAACCTTGGCCACTCAGGGTCAGAGGCTGTTAAAATTAAGCCAACTGGCCAATCTTGTGCTCCAATAAAGGTCTCTCAATTTTTGAGACTTAATACCCCAGTTATGGTGTGAAGCCTAATGCCTCCTGGATCAGTGTGAAAATAAATGACAAAATGACATCCTAAAAATCAGAGCTTACTTGTTCTCTTTCTAGATTAAGCTCAGCAAACTTTTTCTGTAAAGGGCCAGATAGTAAATATTTGAGGCTTGGTGTGCCACAGACTGTCTTCTGTCATATCCTCTTTGTTTCTTCTTTTCAACCACTTAAAAATGTAAAAATCATTCTCACCTCACCAGCCTTACACAAAACAGGCCACAGGCCAGATTTGGCCCATGGGCCATAGTTTGCCAGTCCTGTTATAGATGCCGAAGTTGAGTCTCTGGCCATAAAACATCAGGGTTTAAATAAGTTATTAAGTCACCATTCTCAAAAGGATTATTTTAAAATGGCATCTACAGAAAGGGTTAAACCGTAACTTCGGCAGCTTCTGCAGCTTCATCCTACTGGCCTGCCGTGGTGATTTTGCAGCGAAGTCTGAAATGCTGGAATCCAGTGATGCTCTGCCACTGTGTAGCCCAGTTGGAATGTGAGCTCCATGAGGGCAGGGACTGTGTTGGGGTTCACAGCTGTTTTCCCAGGACATGGAACGCTGCCCAGGAAATAGTGGACACTCAAATATGTTGTGTGCTGGTTTCCCATTTGTCTTAGGAGCATCTGCATCTTTCCAATATGTTTATTACTCTCTGTCCATATGTAACATTACATGTTGTTTCTGTACCAGGCACTGTCCTAAGGGCTTTGTGTAATTTCTCATTACAATCCTTTGAGGTTTTGTCTCCCCCACCTTACAGGTGAGAGGCCAAGATCACACCACTAGTTGGCGCAGAACCAGGATCTGGGCCGTCATAGCTCTGCCTCCTGGTGATGCCCACACGCAGCCCAGCCTTTGTGGCCACCAGGCTTCCATCTCCAAACAGATTTGAAAGGATATCTGATTGTCACTTCTGTGACTTTTCAAAGCTACATCACCCTCTGGGGTGTAAGAAAGTATTCTAAGATAGTCGTACAGATTTGTTAAAGCTACTGAATTTGCCAAAATTCATTGAACTGTGAATTTAAAATGGTTTTATCTTAGTGTATATAAATTATACTTCAGTAAAGTTGATTTTTAAAAATATTCTAATCAAAAATTCAAATGTTTTAGAAAGCTTTAATTAGAGAAAAAGTAGGGAAAGAAACCTTTACTAATCAGCAAGAGTCCAGTCTCTTCAAAAAAAGTGTCAGTGGCTGTTTTCTGAGCTATTTAAAACTCAGGAGTTACTTTACTTTGATTTTCATCCCCAGGGAAAGGAAAATCTCTTCAGCGCAAGGTTAAACCGCCTAAGAAGCAAGAGGAGAAGGAGAAGAAAGGAAAGGGAAAGGCCCAGGAAGACGACCTCAAGGACTCCCTGGCGGATGATGACAGCTCGTCCAGCACCACAGAGACCTCCAACCCCGACACAGAGCCTCTCCTCAAGGAGGTACGGTGGGGCCCCCGGGCGTGCACGGCGCTCAGCCTCTAGGCCGGGTTTGTAACACACAGTAAGCACAGTATTGTAGCATCCAGCATGTGCAGAGGGTTCTTGATATGCACAGACATGCCTACATAGTCACTGTCCTATGGAAAGCGGTCCCAATCCTGGGGATGGATGTCTTCACCTCCCAGGGCTGAACAGTGGGAAACATGTTAATAATACAGTAAAATACTTAGAAATTGGAAACGCTGCTTGAAAGTTAGGGTCTGTCTGGAATAGTAACTCCTCTAGCTCATGAAATTGGTTTCAAATTTTAAATATCCAAAGAGGATGAGAAGGAATCATAACACTTTAGTTGGACTTACCCTGCCACATCCCGGCTGGTACAGGGGCCTCAGTTGCAGCCCACTCCCCATGCACATAGAGCAGTGACTGCCCCAGAGAGGAATGTGGCCTGGGGACAGACCTCAGGTGGTAGTGGTCACCAGGCAGCCCAGCCTCACTCTTGAGAGTCTCAGCTCCTGGAGTGATTGTTCGCATCAGGGGTAATACTGCAAACACCTGTACTTAGTGGACTTCAGGTGAACGGAGGGTGAGCTTGCTGTAGTGATTCCGTCTGAGGTGTTATAAGCAGTATGTGGAAATGGGGCGGTGTGATTTTATGTGGGCAGTTTTATTTTTAGATAACTATATTTCATATCTAAAATGATCTTAATATAGACTTTAATATGGTAGACCAGAATTTTTCAGTTTTCATCTAGTGACATAAGGAATCATTTCTTAGAGATACCCAAAAGTGTCATCTGCACGTATTAATTTTTAAAATCAAATGTACATGGAACTTCCTTCTCTTGTCAGTTGTCTTCCCCTTTTTATCCTTCATGTTCTGGCTGGTGCTCTGTGCACCCGCTGTACAGTCCATAGCAGTACTGGAGCTCTGTACTTTATGTCCTTTTTAACAGATTCCCTCAGAGAAGCAGAATGCCTTCTACTAACTGAGTGGAAGCCCAGCAGCTTCAGTGTCGTGAATAAGCATTGCAAAGTATTTTCAGCAGAGGCTCTCTTCACAGCTTTTCCTCGCTTCCTTTTTTGCCTTTCCAGCTATTTTCCCCAACCACTCCTCAGCAGCACCCTCTCCTCTGACGCTGTGTGCCCACTGGCCTGATTGTTACCTCTGCTGTGCGTTTCCTCCTGCTTCTCCCATCGCCTTCCCTGTCACTGGCTTCCTTACAAACGCAGCTCGGCGCTCATGGCCTCCGGGGGCCTCCGTGCCTGCTCCTCCCCCTTCAGCACTCCTGCCTGGGCTCTGGTGCTTTGACTGCTTGGTGACTGATCTGTTCGCCAGTTGCGTATATTTTCTTCCCAATGAGATAACAAACTTGACAGGTCATTTTCTCTCATAGGTCTTTCCCAAACCACTTCTGCCCATTCATTCTACAAATATGTATTGAGAACCTAAGTGCCAGGCCTTGTGCCTGGTGCTTTGGAAATAACAGAAGACAAAAGACCGTGTTCTTATTCTCAAATAAGTCAGAACAGTCTTAAAAGGTGTATATGTGGGAAGATGTTTTAGCCTTTTCTCTGGTTATTTACTCTTGTCAGTTAAATAGATTGACCGGTGTGACCTTTTAAAATCTAGGCTGCCTTTATAATCATGATCTGTGAAACTGGACGCTCTTGCATACACTCTAAATTTACCATGTGCTGGTAGAACCCCCCAACCCCACAGCTGTCCCCCTTTGCTGAGTATGTTCTTCCCGTCTGCCCCCCATTAGCCTCTGGGCATCCTTAAACATAGTGCTGCTCAAACTATTTGTGATGAAGAACCAGGTTTCTTTATTTACATCTGTCCTATACATGGTTCCTATTGCCCCTGAGTGGTGCACACCCATTCCACATGCAGCTCCCCTGCCAGTTCAGTAATACCTGAGGGACATATGCCCTGTTCAGCAGACAGGTTCACTGATCTCACACCTGAATGCCACAGCACTGTCAAATCATTATAAAAACACATACGTGCAGTTTCTGGACCACAGACAGCAGCTGAGTAGCTCAGCTTTAAGATGCAGCTCGGGTGTGACCTCCTCTGTCCGGGCCGCCTACCCGAGCCAAGCAAGTCAACTCTTCCTGTGCCCCAGTCACAGCCAGTGAACATTTGCGCATGAAGGTGCACGGTGGTCACTGTCATGTTGTCTCCCTCCTGCTAGACTTGACAGTCCTTGAAGGAAAGGCCCAGGCCCTCTTGGTCACCCTACTGCCTCACAGTAAATGTTGAATAAGTGAATGAATAACACCCTCCTGTTAATGGTGAATAGTGTTGGCATTGGACCCAGTGTAACACTATTGACAGTCACAGTGTCACTTGTGAATACTTAGTGACAGATGTGAACACCTGGCACTGCCTGCACTGTTCCTTGCCCTGGATTTTCCTCATGCTCAGGATTAGGAACATTGCCAGAGTGTTACAACTCTGTAATCTTAGATGAACTTTCCTATAAGAGAGGCAAGGTTTTGCTCCCCAGTACTTAGAAATAAAAAACTACCAATTTGCTGTTACCACTGCCACCATACCTAACCCATCCCAGTTAGGTAAGAATATAAATTAAAATGACATTTTTTATAACTTAGACTTACCAAAACATAATTATAATAAGTCAAAAGGCTGAAAAGTTGACAGAACCACAG
The DNA here is from genome assembly GCA_029783875.1 of Phataginus tricuspis. Lineage (NCBI taxonomy): Eukaryota > Metazoa > Chordata > Mammalia > Pholidota > Manidae > Phataginus > Phataginus tricuspis. The sequence continues at coordinate 14,247,013 of JAQQAC010002629.1, read as the reverse complement.
TAAAGATATATTTGAAGAAAGGAGTTTAATTGTTTTTATACAGAGGACATGTGTATCTGCTACATCTTTGGTTTTGTGTCTCTGCCTTCAGATAGGACTGTGTCAATCATTTTCATGAATCCTTGTCAGCAATTAAGTGTATGTCTTTTACAGGATACAGAAAAGCCAAAGGGAAAACAAGCCATGCCTGAAAAACATGAAAATGAAATGTCTCAAGTGAAGCAAAAAGGCAAAAAACTCTTAAGTGTTAAGAAAGAAATCCCAGCGGATGTGAAACCCAGGTGAGAACAGTAAATGAGTGCAGAGAAGTAAAGATGTGAAAGATATGGATAAGAAGTTACTGGTGAAATCTCAGTAGTGTTTTTGGTTGGTTGGTTTTTAGGGGGGATTGCAACAAAAGCCGTGTCCTGCATCATGCCCCGCTTGGGGTTTCTCTAACGCCTGTTCACCGTTTGGATTAGGGACGGCCACATGCTTCTGCTGTCAGACACGTAAAAGGCAGAGTTAATGACTTGTGACAATTTTGAAGGGAAATTTAGCTTGGTAATTTGTTGCCAAGCAGAGAGCCATTTCACTTCGCACAAAGATGACCTTGATAGTTTAACCACTGGCATGAGCATAACTTTTTTCAAAACCACTATCCCAGAATGTGCTCACTAACTCCAAGCTGCAGCTGGGGTCTAGAATTCTGTGCTGTAAAATTTGGAAGAATTTATTCTTACCTGAAAAATGCTCAGGGCAGATATTACCTGTCAGGCAGATTTGAAATAACTCCATTTCAGTCCCTGTGGGACAGGATTTATTCTGACGGGCCCCACAGGAAAGGCATTACTAACACCCTTCCTATCTTACCATATAAAATGGCCATCAGCGTCAAAGCCAGTATTTTGCCTTGTGTTATAAGTGGGCATCAACCTAGGAAGTGGAAAGAATTAGGTGTAAATTAATCAAGGAAGACATAGTTTGTTTGTTACCATTAGAACTGGCCTTAGATTTCTGGAGGGTCTATTTTTTATTTACTGTGATGCTCGGAGGAATACATGAGCTTTCCAAAAACACCAATAACCTAGTCTCTATCCCTAGATTATACAGCCTAGCTCAAGCAGGGGCAGTCTGTTCTGTACCAAAAGCTAATAAGAAATGAGTGGTTACTGCAGTAAAATGTAACTTTGTCCCTGAATTTAGGAAATAACACAGCATACAGCAGGGCTTACTAATGGATTATTTATGCCTAAAATTTAAATTGTTTGAGTGATCCAGTCCCACAGTTTGTTGAGAACCATCTGCCCCAGTTGGAAGGAATGTCAAGTGGGGTAATGGCTGTCACACTTGGATCTCCCCCAGGAGATATCACTAATCGGTGCTAAGACCCTGGGACCCCAGAACAGGACTAATTCTCATCCACTGGCAAGGGTCAGTCTTGTAGGCCTTTCACCGACTAGGTGACTGCTCAGGTATTCTAAAGTTAATGGGCTGAAAAATCCAAATTATGAAAAAACCCTACTTTTTCCACATGCAAAGATCTTGTGAGACAATCATGCTGTAATTCTTACAATCATAAATTTCAAAATGAAAATTCTAAAAATAATCGTAGCAGAACCATTCCAGAGGTGACTGTCACCAAATCTCCACTATTAGCCTTGATGTCTGAGTGCAGTACCCAAAGCGACATATTTTTAAAGCAGATAGCACTTTGCTAATCCTGACGTCATCCCCCTCCCACTGACTTCTGTTATATTCTGATTGTTTTATGAAATATAAGTTGACCATTAGCAAATTTGATCGTGAAAATTTGTAAAACACCTCACTTGAATGCCACTAACTTTGCAAGGATCTTGACTTCTCTGGTAAAACAAAAGCTACAGTAGCCTGTTCTCTACCACCTACCTAGTCAAGGGGCAGTTACAGTGATAAGTCACGTTCCCTTGAGGTGTAAAAGAGAAACCATTACCAGCAGACAGTGTAAACAGTGTCCTCTAAATTATTTTTTGTAACTAGAGGAATCCATATGCAACCTCATACTTCTCATCTCTCAGTCTAATTTGTTTAAACTCACTGCTCTTGTTTTGTGTTTTTCTGAATCCAGGGATAAAAGTATTAGCATCAATCACACACAGAGTTAAGCAAAGACTGGTGTTTTTAATAACCAGCAAGGTGGCCTCCCTGAGTGGAACCATTCCCTGTCCACACTGTGATAGTTAATGCCTTGCTCTGTCATTCGTCATATCTAATCCTAGCACTGCTGACACCTGGAATTCCGGTCACCTCATAAGAGGTACCTTCAGTGTGTTTCTGTAGGATAACACACATCTGAGGCATGTGTCTGCACTATGAAAAGATATCATTAATATTAAGGCATATATTATCACTTTTTTGGGCAGCTTTATCTGATTGGGAGTAAATATTTTATATACCAGCCAAAAAATCGACCTTCTGATATTAATAAAATCTGTGGGTTTCACTCACATTTGCTTTTCCAAAAGCTAGTATTTAGATACTATCACTATTATTGGAATGCTGTTATATGTCATCTCTAGCCCTCAAGACCCAAATTGTTAGATGTTGAAGAATTCATTTTCCTAAAAATACAGTAATAAAGCCAGAAGAATACCTCAGACATAGTCTCTTCTTGTGCAACCCCATCCTACCATACTCCCAAGAGTTGACTTCAAAAAAGTCATTTCCCAGGAGCGTGGAGAATGGGGCTGCAGGGGCAGAGTCAGGCCTATACATTTATTTCAGCTTCAGCACCTGAAAAGTAGCCCTGTAGACCTCCAGAAGAATGGGTTATAGGTCAGAGGTGCCAGGGAACGGGAGTTAGATCTCAGACACTAAAAGACTTCTGCACCAGGAAAGGCCCAGGGATCCCTGGGTTTGGGTACCAGCTATCCATTGATCCTCTTGTTTTCTGTTTGTTTATCAGCCTTTTACATGTAATTATATGTAATTACCTATAACTTAATATGTAATTACCTAAAATAAGTGCCCCCTAAAAGTTTAGTAGATAGAATAATTGTACTCTCTAAATAATATGCTCCAATATCACACTCAGCTCAGGGCCACAGGCACTATGTTCCACACACTAGACCCTTTGGCACTGGACACCTAGCCCTCAGCCCTCTGCCACCCTGCTCCCCCAGACAGGGGTGGACAGTGTGTATTACATGAGCAAAAATAAAGTCTGGCATCTGAACCATCTTTCTGTTTTTCCCTTTAGAAAGAATCAGTTAAGTTCACTCTTAGCCATTTTATTCAGAAGCCTTATAAAAGGTTTTTTGATAGAGATCATCTAGCATGAAAGAATGAATCAGCAAAAATAGAATACTTGTCTGGAACCTTTTTCTTAAAAAAACAACTGATTTTACAGGGGCACAGAGTTTAAGCTTTGTGCAGACAGCCCCCCCATCTCCACACTTACAAATGACCTACTTCAAAATGACTCACACCTACCCACCTCCACCAGCACCACCAGAGGGCTGGCTGACTGTGGCATGGGAGCCTTTGTTTTTTTAAAAGATGGATTTTTTAAATAACCCTGTCCATCAGAAGTGAAAGAGGACAGAAGACTGTAGCATTAATATTCTCACCCATAAACAGTGGATTGTTTTCTGTCAGTTTCTTATCCTGACTAAAATTCTACTTACTTGGGTTAACCCTTTGGATTAGCTCTTCTACTAACTCCAAATACAATACCTTTTTATTATAGAAATTTTGTGAAATACTGATAAACAAAAGAATGAAAATAAAATTGCCTTTGACCTACTACCTTATAAATGTTGGTAAATAACCTCCATTAAAATATACTTACTTATGAAATCACATGTTACATATTCTGTCAACTGAGTACGGTTGTGGGGGCTGCGTGGCCGTGGTGCCGCTGCATCTGGAAGGTTTGACCATTGACCCTGAAATGGGGTGTGAATTAGTACCGTGGGCTGTCCCCTCCAGGACCTGCTGGGACTGGCTGCCTTGCAGGAGGGAGGAGTTGGAGTGGCAGCAGAAGGAAGGTGATGTGTGAGGAGAACCTGAAGCCTGGGCCTGAGCAAGGCCAGAGTGCTGTGTGGGGTCACACCTGAGGACTGGGGATAGGAAGGGCGCAAAGGTGGAAAACGCGAGAGATAACATCCATTTTAGAACAACTTCGTCAGCCAGTCAACTTTGTGAGAATTTTAATGAGAAGCAAGCCCTAAGCCCAGCCTCACTGACAGCTTCTAGCCACTACCAGGAGCACAGTGGAGTTCACGGATGATTCTTGGAAGAATCGCCATAGGAGCCGCTGAGTTCTCTCAGCGGTGTCTCAGCCTTCACAGAAAATGCCCTGGGGAGGCTCTGTTAGCTTAGCTCCTGTCAGAGGCCTCCCCAAGCCTGGGGCCTAATCTTGGTGGGCACAGAGAAGCCACTGTGTAGTTCACTGCTCCCAGTGCCGCCTGAGCTGTGCCATCTCCCCGCTGCTCCTGCAGACGGCCTCTCTCCCAGCCGATGTCAGTGTCTTCTTCACTGGGCTGTGGAGACGTAAAGTAGCCCATCATGCCTCCCATTTTGCCTTAGCTGACAGTTCTACACATATGTGTTTATTGTGTGAGTTAAGCTTACCTCTAAATCTTTTAGAAAGCATGTACAGTCCAAATAAATAAATATGATATTTAAATTTTGCCTCAGATTAACCCTGAGTTCAAGAATAAAGAAAATTCATCTCCCCCCACTCACCCTAGGCCTTAGCTAAGCAAATGCTCAGCCCTGCTGCTCTGCAAGGGGCTCAGTGGATTTTCATGGGTAACCCAGGAACTTAGCCTTGGTTTATTCCATAATTTCTATGAGGAGAATGCATTCAAAGTTTTAAAAAGCAGAAGCTTTGACATTTGTAAGCCTGAGACCTTTCAGGGTCTCTATATTCAAGAATCCCACCAGTTAGTCTTGATGCTGGGAGAGACTCACTCACAAGCAAAATGACTTTGCACTCAGCAGCCCCAAAAAGCAAGTTTGTGTTAAAGGCTTTATATGCATTACCTGAAATAGGTGCTGTATCCCAGTACATATTATTAAACAATGGACCTAATGTCAGCACTCAGAATAGCAAAAAATAAACCTACGAGTGGTGAGTGTCTCCTGAGCCGTCCTAGATGTGTTTGGAATGCAGCCAGTTCCGAGTTAGGACTGTCGTACCTATGGGTAGATAAGGCTTTAGGAAGCCAAATTAGTAAAACATGGAGTTGAAATTGTAGAGTGATCGGTGACATCAATCTGTGCACCACAACAGGGATAATCTGAATTTTCCATCCATGCTTATCTTTCAGTTCTTTAGAGCTTTCATATACTCCCCCATTGGAAAGTAAACAACGTAGAAATATCCCCACCAAGATTCCTCTTCCAACTACATTGATGAGTGGATCCAAATCACGAAGTTCCCAAAAGACAAAAGGTATTTTTTGATCATACAGATATGTTCGTGATCATTATATTAATAGTTGTTATAAGTGACAAGCAAGCAGTTAGTAATTATTAGTCATTCAACAGGCTACAGTTGTGCTCTTGTCCTCATTAGAAGTTCATTGAAATAGACCTGAAAGAAAGAAATTATCCTATATTAACCATTTTCTCTGCTTTTTGTGTAGGTACAAATAAGTTAGTGGATAACAGGCCACCTGCCCTAGCAAAATTCTTCCCAAATAGTCAAGAATTAGGTAACACCAGTAGCTCAGAGGGTGAAAAAGACTCTCCACCCCCGGAGTGGGATTCCGTGCCAGTTCACAAGCCCGGCAGCTGTAAGTATCCCCCACAACCCTCCCCAACCCCCTTTGGTCAGGAAAACTCTGCAGGGACATAGTGCTTGAAAGCAGACCCAGTATCTAGTCAGCTGCAGCAGCTTAACACCAGCCCACAGGAGCCTGTTGTTAAGTAGGCTGCCACTGGCCGAACTATTGAACCTTGACTGGCCACAGTGGGACAGTCTGCACCAGAGAAGTGAGCAGATGGTGGAACTCTGTCTGGAGTGGTGAATGAACCACAGCAGTGTGTCTTCATGAAATTGTGGACTCAGCCGCCCTTTACCTGACTAGTAACTCATACACTCCCAGTATAATCATTTTGGTAAAACTCCAGTCTACTTTCAGATCTACCCGCATCTTTCACATAAACAACATATGTGAAGGTTTCATTCTTCTTCTTGCTAGCTTCTTGGCCTTGTTGCTCAGATGCGGCCTGTAGTGAGTCATGACAGCATGGTCGGCTACAAGAGGGTAGAAGTCCTCGCCTTCTAGATGCGTAGGACCTGAAATAGAAGACAGCAGCCAAGCAGAGGCAGGAGGCTGAAGGCATTTGGGATCAGAAGAGGTCCAGCCTTAGGACTGATGGATCTGCACTCACCCGGAGTTAGAGTGGACTCCCACTTAGTGTGTTTGCACCAAGGGGAATAGCAGGGTTGAGCGATAATAAGATAGTCTGAGGTGAAGGGGGGATTAAATAAAGAGTGGGTGGTGGAAGGCCTGGGTGCACTGAGGGAAGGCAGGGAATCGGACACCAAGGAGAGGTGCATGTGACGAGTGCCACCTGTTAGGTTTTCACCTATGTACGTGCCTTCCAGAGACTCTGTGTTGTAAAAGCTGTAGCCCCCTATTCACCATGAGACTTTAGGCCACCTTTTAGTACTTGTTTCACTTGCGATGAGATACGACTCTAAACCCCTGGTCACTCAGGAAACCTCGAATGGCCTCTCAGTAGTTCTGCGTCCAGGCTGGCTGCTTTTTGGTTGCTTAGATTCCCCTCCTGCAGGTCCAGCTGGACAGTGATCCCTGGCTTCTACTGTGTGGTGTGGGCTGCTCCCCATTAAGCAGGCATCACTTCCACCACCAAGGAAACTGGGTTTCAGTGTTGGGAATAGAATGTCCCAGGGAGCCAGTTTCTTAGGGTTGTCTGGGGCACCCGAAGGTGTGAGGTGAGCATGAATTCACTGGGTAAAGAGCAATGCAAGCATCATACTGTGCAGGAAAGCAGGGGGTCGTCCAGGCACAGCCTCCAAGATGAGAGAGTGGCTGTCAGCGATGTCAGCAAGTGGCACCTTAGGCATACATTGGCATCATGCCTTTGGGATGGAGGAGAAAAGGATGACCGGATCCCAGATTGGCTCCACATCTCAGGGGGAGGAATGTGAGAAACGCTGGGCAATGGTCTGGAGAAGGTGTTTATAAGCACAAGGGCCCCACCAGGCCAGCCGATGCCTCCCAGAGCTCCGGGTCGCACTGCTAGATGGCTTTGCCACTGGGAAGTGTGTTACTCTCTCCAAGGCCCACATCTGCAAAATTTTATATTTTTCCAGCCAAGGAAGTCCATACACCAGTCCCCAGCCCTGTGACCTCTCTACTCTCTCTGCCAGCCTCACTGAAAGTCCTGGCAGGGCTCCACTCTGTACACAGTATTGCTGCGTGAAACCCGCCAGTCAGTCCAGTACATTCTTTATCACTCGTCCCTTTTTGTTCCCTATCCCCCTGCTGCCTAATCCTTCCTCCCCTGCCCTGCCTTTGCTGCTCGATCTTGCTGAGACTGCACAAGCCTGCACATAGCTGGGACCCCACGGGGTTTGCAGCCTGTCAGTCACCATCTCTCTAGCCCAAGTCACACCCTTTAGAGCATAGTGCTCATGTGAGATGCTGGAAAAATTCTCCTGCAATAATTCCACGGTTTAAAAAGACAACAGATACAATGGGTTGTTAAAGGAAAGGCAAAAAACCACAGAGGAGAAATTGGTTAGTATTTGAATCAAAAAGTTCTCTAATTGCACATGCGCTGTGCCGTTTCTGGCCTCCTTCCCTCCCCCATCTTCTTTTCTTGCTGCAAGCATTATTCCATAAAGCCTTTCCTAACTTCTTAACTTTCCCTGTTTCATTTCCATTTCATTCCATTTATCAAGTGCTTCTGCAACTGCTGGGTCCTGAAACGCTCATCTCGCTGGAGAAGAGCTGCCCGAGGGATGCAGTGCACAGGCCCTCGGGCAGGTGGCACACGCAAGGCAGAGCGTGGCCTGCTCCAAGCATGGGCAGGTCCTATGTCACTCTGGTGGGGGGTGGGGGGGTCCCAGTGCCGTACAGGAGGTGGCTAGCGAAGGGTCAGGACAGTTGAACAAATAATGGCCCATGGTGTAGATATGATGTGAGACTGTGCAAGCCTGCCCATAGCTAGGGGAGATGGTGTCGAGGTGGGCCCTGAGCCCGGGTGTCAAGTCAACAAACAGCAGGTGAGGAAGCGGTTGCCTATGTGATAAGGGTGGAGGTGAGTGGGGCAGAGACGAGGGCTGTACATAAGGTGCCTCACCACTGAGGAAGGTCGGGGAGTTCCTGGGCAGGTCCAGATGGCACTGAAGATGGGGAATGGATACCTTGGGCTTCAAAAGAAGATGCTCTGGCAGTGCTGTGATGGGGCCTCTTGGACGTGCCCTGTTAGCCAGGTACATGCAGCTGATCCTGGCCCTGAGCCCCAAGGGTCTGGGGAGAAGCAGCAGGTGCAGGAGAGCATCCCAAGTGGAACCACCTGCAGGTCTGGAAGTGAGGTGGAGCAGAGCCCGGAGTACAGCAGACTCCCCTCACCATAGACAGGACTTGCGCACAGGAGGCCAGCCAGGCTGAGAATGGAAAATGATGGGGCCAGCAGTTGTGCCAGGATAGCTGCATACTTGGGCAGCCTCACGCCCAAGAGTCCCTGGACACTGAACTCACAGAGACCAAGGTCTTTCCTGTGCCCCTTTGTATCCCAGGAGCAGCACCAAGGCACATGATAGACGTGCAAAATCATGCCTTTTTCTGATAAAAGTTACAAAATGAGTGCAAAATAAGTATTTCATGACACAGAAGTTTTGCAACAGCTCTTGGTATCCTTGTAAAACGGATGAGGAGTGATAGTGATATACCGCTCCCAGCATGCCCACCGAGTGTGGGGCTGTCATCACGGCTAGAGCCCAGGGCCATGCACCTGCCCACCCCCAGAGGACGTGAAAGGCCTCCTCAGCCTGAGGTGGGAGAGCCCGCAAGCCACTGTCCTGCAGAGCGTGGCAAGAGGTGGGCCATGTTGGTGGTTCCAGGAGAGCCCCAGAGTGCAGAGAGACATGACTGCCCATTTTATCGTCAAAACCACACACAAAAGCTTTAGTTTTCTTTGTAGAAGCACTTGAGTTCTGCCTAGTATCAGGTAGAACATCAGAAGTGACTGATTTTGAAGAGTAAGTATCAAAATATTGCATTAATGAAACCTATTTTTAATTTCCAGCTACCGATAGTCTTTATAAACTTTCTCTGCAAACCCTCAACGCAGACATTTTCTTAAAACAACGCCAGACCTCACCACCACCCGCCTCTCCGTCTCCCCCTGCTGCACCCTGCCCGCTCGCCTCCCGGGGCAGCTATAGCAGCATTGTCAACAGCAGCGCCAGCAGGTAAGCCCGCTGGTCACCGCCTGGTCCTCAGACAGGGAAGTTTTCCAGAACTCTGATGCCCACGCCCTCAAAGTGGAGATGCTCAGCCTGCTGCCACATCTGCCTCTCGCATCTTTACAATCAGTGTGCCCTCTCCTGGGGCCCACTCCCGCCGTGCCCCAGCCCCATCCGTAGCTCTTCCCACCCAGGGCCTTTGCCCCGTTTCACTTATTAGAGTTAGGTTCTTATTCAAGAGTCAGAACCCTAAGCATTAAACGGGCTTTAGGGGCTGCCCTGTGTGTTGGGGAAGGGTGCTCACGGGACATTGACTTTGACCCGCTGGCAGTTGAGCTGAGCAGTTCTTGGGGAGGTGCGGCAGTGGGCTGTGCACACACAGGGAGCCTCCTGGACAAGCAGGCGGGGTCCCACAGCTGGCACTTCTCACAGAGCCACGCTGAGGCTTGCCTGACGCGGTGTAACAGGAGCCCCAGTGACAGCTGCCACATGTCGAGTTCTCACTGTGCCCGTTGCTGTTCCCAGCAGGGCACGGTCTCCCCACTGTCCCCCAAGCAGGCCCAGGTTGGGAATGCCACCGTTGCTGCTTTCCTGTGGGGAAGCTCCCAGCCAGCACCTACGGTCGGCTGCCCTGGGTGGTAACTCTTGCCAAAAGAGGCAGTAGGCCCTGAGCCCGGGGAGACTGCCTGCATGGGGCCCAGTCCTGGTGGGGAAGGAGCCTTCGGATGCACCTCAGGTTGCTGCCTGCTGGTCACTCACATCTTCCTCCGTGGCCCACTGCCTGCCGGCCCCTCCCCAGTGTTCCTATCTAGAAAGGCAGTGCAGCCTTTCCAGTCCCCACATTGTGGTCCCTGCTCTTGTCTATTTTGTAGGGACCTTGTATCTTCTTCCCTTTCTCCCAAGTCCCTTATTTTCCATCTGACCACCAGTCTTAGTTCCAGAGCATCGGACATGAGGCCAGGCTGTGCTCTGTGGGCTGCCCTGGGCTGTCTCCAAGTCCTTGTCACGAGACCTGGGGTGGCTGCAGAGATGGCAGGCTCAGTCCTGCAGGAGCCACACCACACGCCCAGGCAGCGCCCACACAGGCCCCCACAGGCCACGCTGACAAAGAAAATGCCTCTGTCTGCATCTTCCCCCAGTGACCCTAAAGCAAAGCAACCAAGTGGAAGCAAACACAAACTGACAAAAGCAGCCTCTCTCCCCGGCAAGAACGGCAACCCCACTTTTGCTGCAGTGGCGGCCGGGTATGACAAGAGCCCAGGTGAGTGGCATGGTGTCAAAGGACTTGTCACTTCTGGGCTGCAGGCATGGAGGAGGGTCTGTTTTGCCTTTGATTGATTCAGAGTCCGTTGTTACAGGTGGGAATGGCTTTGCTAAAGTTTCTTCAAGCAAATCAGATTTCTCCAGTGGCCTTGGCATTTCACACACTCCTGTTGACAGCGACGGCTCAGACAGGTACAGGAGACTGTTCTTAATCGACAGAGGATCTTAGAAAGGTTTCTCAAGTCAGGTCGGCATCTTTTGGTGATACCTTTGTTTTCAAGGCATTTTTCCCCCCAGCTTCAAGTAGGCAGTGTCTGAAGGGGCCAGGCGCCTCTGGGAACCCTTGACTTGGGGAGAGGCAGAAAGCCCGGTGTCCCCTGGAGGCGCACAGAGCAGGTCTCACCCCAGCAGAGAGAGAGGTGTGTGTCCCTCATTTTGCATCTTCTCTTCATCATGGCTGGGTACAAGAAAGGATGTGCTGTGATAACAGAAATAGAAGAACAAACATGTATTTGAGAGGAAGGAAATTGAAGCAGACACTGGACGGTTTTAGTAAATTACTGGACCTGCCACTTTCTTGACCCAGAGCAGCCGCGGGGGGCATGGGGACACAGTGACTGCCGAGGGTCGTCTTCCCAGACAGGTAACAGCAGCAGTAAAGGCAGGCAGTAGAGCCCTAGTTTTGTCTACTTGGTGCTAAAAAGAATTGAGTCCTAGAGTTGAAACAGTTTTTTTAATCTTCCATTACCAAAAAGTAAACATAAAGAAAAAATACCTGTTTTCTCTGCAAAACACTTGCTTTGAAGCAGGCTCTCAGCTCGTGGCAAGCGCTCGGGATTCCCTGCGCCTGATGCTCTAGGGTGTGGAAGCTGTTTCTGAGTTCTCCCCGTGTGATATTTGAGTGCCCCCCGTTGGAGCAGTGTCTCCCGTGAAGCTGTGCGTAACGGACCGTTCCCACTAACCACCATACATTTTTGTGTGTTGCCTTTTCCTCTTGTAACATTCAGCTCGGGCTTGTGGAGCCCCGTCAGCAACCCCAGCAGCCCTGACTTCACACCCCTCAATTCGTTCTCGGCCTTTGGGAATTCTTTTAACCTAACTGGTGGTGAGTGTTTAACACTAGATGTGTAACTAATAAGTCCGTGAACCAAGAAGAAAGGAAGATGAGGGCTAGTTGTAGCGTGGAGAAACACTGAAGTAGAGGAGGAAGCCCGGCCTGGTAAATGATGTCACTCAGCAGACATTTCTGAAGATATGCCTCATTGTTCCCGCAGCCAGGCACTGCTAGGCATAGGCAGATGGGCTGGCTGCAGGGCAAGTGTTCTTGCTCCCCTGGGCGGATTCGCAGGGGCCCCGGTGCGCTCAGTCCCAGAGGGTGTCTGTATGGGCCCAGCAGATCTCGGAAGGGTCCTCCCACCGTCACCCACGCTACCACATAGGGTGATGGACAGCACAGCGCTGGGTGCGTCCCAGGGCTCTGTGTCCCACAGCACTTACTGGAGAGCTCCCAGAAAGGAGTCTGTGTCCAAAGTTGGACTCCTTGCTCTTCTGGGGTCCTTATTTTCTCTTGCTGTCCAGGATTTAGAGGTAACAATGTGAGTTTTGCATTAGCTATGATGATGTTAGAGTTGGGGGATATTTGCATGTGGTGTCATCAGTGACAGGTGTGAGTAAAGGATTCAACTCTCGTGTTTTGTGCTTGGGTTCTGGGAGATGTCCCCCTGCACCCCGTTGTCCCTGGAGAGTGGTGGGTGTGACAGCTCCAGGGGAGCCACAGAGGGGTACGTGCCGCTGAGCGGGTGCCACATGGCAAAATAAAATAATAGAACTTGGTGGGTGCTTCCTTATTTTCAGAAGTTTTCAGCAAACTCGGGTTATCTCGATCGTGCAATCAGGCCTCGCAGAGGAGCTGGAACGAGTTTGGTGGTGGCCCTTCATACCTTTGGGACTCTCCAGCAACAGATCCTAGCCCTTCCTGGCCCGCTGGTTCCGGTTCCCCGACCCACACAGCCACAGTGAGTACTGGGGACCTGGGCCGCCCCCACGCTCCCGTCCTTCCTGCTGTCGCTGGGTGGCGCTGCATGGTTGGAGAGAACAATGCAGGAGGACCGGGGTAGCGCCCTCCAATTCCGTTGCTGGGCCTCCTTGCTCTGCCAGAGCGACCCCCTTAGCCGTCGTGGTCAAGGAATGACGGGAAGAACACTGGGCAGCTGTGAGCTGGCCTCTGAATTGTCTCCTTGTGGAGAGTCATTTCAGCCTGTCCCGACTGTAAAGTAGGCCACAGTGTGGCTGGAGGCCTGCCTCGGCTCTGCCATGTCCAGGGTCGGCCAGCGACTCTGCTTGGCCTTCACCACCACATACCGCAGCCCCTCACACCCCCAGAAGCAGCTGCCAGAGGGTTGCATTTATGTGTTAGCTTGAGCTGCTCTGGTGTGCACTTGTATTTTAGCTAAATGCTTCTCTAAAGATCATTTCCAAAAAAGCATTCTTACCAAGGAAAATAATTACTAGTTCCAGCTTTCACAAAATTATGACAGAAAACTATGATCCCACTCTGGTTACCTTCTTTATTCTCAGGAAAACTGAATTACACAAGCAAGGTTAAGTATTTTAACTTCATAGATTCCAGAGTGTGTCTATACTTGTAATCATTCTGGCTTCAGTTTTTAAAGCCTCTGACCATTCTTTAAAACAGGAGTCAGTAAATATTTTAGGCTTGGAAGGCCATCCTGTTTGTTACTGGCCTTCGCTGCTGCCACAGTAACAGAAGAGCCAAAGACCGTAGGGAAACAAGCAGGTGCAGCCCTGTTCAGGGAAACATTTACAAAAATAGTCAGGGCTGCCTTTGGCCCACCAGCTCTGGTTTGCCAACCCTTCTTTAGACGATCTGGGATGTCTCTATGTGGAAAACATTTCTTCTAAAATTAAAAAAGTGAAAGAAACTATGGCCTAGTTCCCATTATTAGCATAACATTTACCACTGCCGGCCTCCATCCTCACGCCCCGTTTGCCTGTTCTGTCAGTCCATCCTCAGCAGCACCAGCGGCCTGTGGTCCGCCACTCCATTCAGCAGCTCCATCTGGTCCAGCAACCTGAGCAGCGCCCTGCCGTTCACCACTCCCGCAAACACGCTGCCGGGAATCGGCCTCATGGGCTCCGAGAACCCGGCCCCTCACGTTCCTCCCGCCTCCAGTCCCGCCGAGGATCTGGGACAGGCCTACAACCCGTGGCGGATATGGAGCCCCACCATCGGAAGAAGAAGCTCTGACCCGTGGTCTAATTCGCACTTCCCTCATGAGAATTTAAATTAGGCAAAAAAGGCCCCTCGTGTAGATGGTGATGCGCCAGTTCTGGGACATCTTGTTCAGGCTCTTACAGCTGTAGCTCCCACGCCCCCACCCTCCTCATCTTTGCAAAACAGACCCCAGCAGGGCAGTCTGTAGCACTCGCTTCTTTCAGATCTTTCTGCAATTATAACGAGATTTGCTGTTGTGCTTTTAGAGAAAAGTCTGGACTCAGCCACCAACTCTAACAAGACCTGTGCATCTGAAAACCTTAACTGCTGTCAAGTTTCCACCGCCTGTCTTCTTCCATTCTTTCTTTATCTATAGGAACACAAATTTGACATTACAGCTAAGGAAATTATTTGAGTTGATTCAGAAGTCCTGGCATGTGACAATTTTATTAAATTACCAAGTTGGTTTTTAATAATTTCACAATATTATGCACCAAGATCTAATTTTAAAAATGTATGGGGACTTTGTGCTGAAAATACAGAATATTTTTTTAAAAATAAGGCTGTCTTGGTTTAAAAGCAGATTACAGAAATGTAAGTCAACTTGAAGAAAAATGAATGAATGTAAAAACATTCAGTTGAGACCATATGCATTTTCTGTGCTGTTTGTACTTGAGGTATGTAACATTTGTATACCGGAATTTATTTTAAAGATAAACTGAAATGCACATAGCCAAGTCTTGAGATACAAGATTGAATGTGTATTTCATAAAAATACAACTTTGTGTTGTACTTTGAAATAAATGATGCTTTTTTCAAAAGCCTTGAATTGTTATGTCCCTTTTTTACTTGCAAGGCACAGCTGCTTAGATTCTCCCACACCAAAGTAAGCCATCCCTGTCATCCCTTTATTCTACGGAGTTTGATTTTTGTCATGACTAGGAACCCCGGGGTCTAATAAATTCTGTGTATTTCCATGGTAATTAGTGAGGGTCCCTGATGATAGAAAAAAGTTATTTACACATCAAAATTTTATTTTTTCCTTTTAAATAGAATGTATTGACCCTTTTCCAATTTTAAAACTCCCACAACTCTTCCTTGTGGTAACGGGTATCAGCAGGTTTGGCCTGCCACCGAGCACTCGTTTGGTTCAGACTTACAGACAGTCCTGCCTGCTCCACCTGCTCTTCTCATCCTCCTGTCCGCAGTCTATTTTAAAGCCAGCCTTTGGACACACAGCTTTTGCTGGGTAACCAGGAGATGCTAAACATAAATGTTCTGTTTGAGATCAGCTGCATCATGAAGAAATCCAACCACCCCTGAGAAAATCAAGAGTGGGTTAAAACATTGTACACAGTGATTTTGAGTCCGACCTCTTCTCTGCTGTACACAAATATATATAATTTTATATATGTCTAATATATATGCTAAAATAATGGATGTCTCTTTAACTGAATTTTATAAAATTCTTAAAATATTATAATTCATGAAGACTCAGTATATTAATGAAATTTTAATATCCAGATCAGTAACTAACTTGAAACCTTAGATGGGATTTATAAATAATCTTTAAATAGTTGTACAGTTTCTGAAAAAAATCTGACATAAAAAGAATTTACCCTTAAAATGCCAGTAGATAACAAATATGCAAGTACTTTTAGATATGATTTTGACATCTCAAATTTTTAAAGTAATGTGAAATAAATGCTCATTAACTTTTTCTATTTCTGAAAGTCTCATGTCTGAAAAACTGTAAGCTGATTATTTTATATATATATATATATACACACACTACTATAGATCATAACATAGTTAACACTGAGTACAGTAATTGCAGAGACATTCAGGTATATACACAGGATAACAGATGATTTTCTATTGATCTCTAAAAGTTGCTACAATTCATCCTAATAAATTTTTGTATAGTATTTAATATCTGAAAAGTCGATTACATTTTAAAGCTAGATTTTAAAACTGTCAATCATTATCTATTTTTTATCTATATATGCCTAAATGCATACAAATAAGGGTATAGTGGTAGATATGTTAGAATTTTTCTTACATAAATAACGTACCAAAGGAATAAAATTAGACTTTGGGTTTTTCACGTAAGATGATTTAGTTAAATTACAGCAAATGAAGAGACTCCTTTTTCTCACCCAGTTGTTAACTCTCAATGCTTCTTTGCATACCCTTCATAATTTTTGTTAGAGATTCCCCTAATTAGCCCTAATTTTATACTCACTTAAAATGCTATCGCAGTCTTAAATTCACTCAATATAGACAACCCCTGAAATTAAATTAGCTCAGATGACAAATATTTACCCACACCTCAGCAAGTTGGCCAAAAAAAAAAAAAAGCAAATATTTATACCAACAGTATAAATAAATATGTTTGGGGGATGTCTACCCAGTGTGAATGCTTTAGAAACAGAAAGTCTTCTAACTTTGTCAAAAGCCTGTAAAAGTTGAGTGACAAAAACAGGTTAGATACTTTGCAGCTGCCCAGGAAAACAGCTTTAATAAAACACAAACACAAAGACTTGTGCTTGGGCTGACCACTAAGCTAACGAAACAGCACTAGCCTCGAGAAACTCTCCTGTAATCTCACTGGTAAGACAAGTTGGAGAAATTCAGAGAGGCTGTTATTAACTATCGGAACAAGCCCCTGATTAGGAAAAAAAAACAGTGGAAGTCAGGAAATGTATTACATTTTGGGGTAACCTGGTAATATCACCAAAAAATACTTACAGTGGAGTCTTAACAAAATTAATGATATTACCCATAATTGCAGAGATAAATTGGCAGTGACACTAAACCAATGTCATAGAGTAATGGTAGAGATACTGCCAGGGATGTCTCTGTCTTCCCTGCAAACCAGACAATCCTAACAAAATGCAAAGGTGGACGGGGCAGAACCAGAGCCACAGAGGCCCTTCAGACACATCCAAGGAGGCTTTATACATACACCTCCTTCCAGGAATTATAACTATGTTCTGGGCATTGTTTATTTTCATTGTGGAGTGCAAATATCCCTGATAGTGAAAGACCTAAGGCAAAAACAAAGTGCTTTATTTTGTTTTCCAACCTGGAAGATCCCTGCCCATTTCTCTTAGTAAGAGAAATACTCCTTTTTCTAGAACTGTTACTAAGAAACACTAAAATTTTGCCTTTTATCCAGACACTTCATTGTCCTTATCTTCTGTAATCCTCTGGAAAGATAGAATTTTCAAACTAATACTATCAAAACTCTCAGAAACATTTGAGGTCCTATGACTTGCAAGTTACCCTCAACATGGCATTTATAAGATCAACCATATCATTATCTCTTTATGAATCAGTAACGTGCCACCTCATGCATTTTGAAATTTTACCCTAATCTTTCTACGTGATTAACACGTTTTATTTCCAACTTTATGTAAACAAATATGAATTACTTATCCAAAGCACCGGTGTCTACATGATCTAGTTTATGCAAAAGGCACACAAACACAGGAAATGCATCCCTATTACACTAAACGATACTTAACTCCCTACACAGTCTATGCTCCTGTAGGACCCTTCTTACTGGATATCAGCTTGTGAGTACTCACTCACCCACCCTGTGCACTTACTCATGATTGGATGTTCCCAGATACTTGGAAATACCAAATCTCCAGTAATCCATTTTTTAAAAGAATACCCAATAATCCAAAATAAAATTATCATGAGTTACTCAAAAAACTCCAAAAAAGATCATTGATTCGCTCTTCATGCATACTCGGCAAACTGTAATTCTTACCAAGGGAACAAAGCCACTACAGATGATGGTTCAAAGTGAATCCGTAAGCTTGGCTGAAGTAAAAATGCCCAACACAATGAGTTCATTCTTTGGAGTTGTCAAGGACAATCACACAGCCTTATTTTCTTCTTAGCTAGCAGAGGCAGGTAATGCTATAGCAAATACTCCTTTCTCACACCTACATTAAGTGCTATAGGGAAAAGAGAACAGTCTGTGACTAAAAGAAAAAATAGAAAATAGAAAAAAATGTTACTCTCTGAAGCAGACCCAGCTGGATTCTGGGACAGGTTTCTATTACCATGGTTAAAAATCTAGGCCTTGGCTTTGAGACCTGATACAGAGGGGTAGGGTTATGGTGAGACTGTGTTTTAGTCTCTCCTACGTGCTTCACTGTGGTTTTTGAGACCAAAGGTTTCTAAATGACAGCCAATATGTCCTAGCTGGAGTTTATGCTGCTGTCTAGCATTTATGTCATATGGTTTAACAACTCACCTTGCAAGGTAGAGGTGGGGAGGGGAGGGAGATTAACCCTGGTGTAACCACAAGCTGCGTTCAATAGATACTCTTCGGAGGCTTTCAAACAGCACCCAACCTAGAGCAAATCACTGACAGCATAGACCTGCCCCCCAAATTGCCCAACCAAAGTTCAAATCCTATCACTAATTTTTCCAAACACTTTCCTTAGGGAGTCATGGGTCCAGCTTGTAGTACCAGGTGTGCTTGTGGTGGTCTGGATTCCAGTCCTGGCTTTGCCATTTACTGGTCATGGGCCCTGGGCATGCTCACTCCTGCTCTCAGCCTCAGTTTCTCCATATGTAAACAGGAACATCCCATCTCAGAGGAGGATGGTGTGAAAAATGAGATGAGGCCACATAAATGGAAATCCAATTCAAGATGGTGATGGGAGGATCCTGAGCGCGCCGCCTCCTGAGAACACCTCAGATCCACATATGAAACAATTTCCTCTGAAAGAAACCCAAAAACTAGCTTAGTGACTCCTACACATCAGGCAAACGAGAAAAAAACCCACAGGGAAGCAGGTAGGAGAGACTAAAACCATCTCACCATAACCCCACCCCTAGCACAGCAACCTACAGTCAGAAAGGACCTCAAGTCTCAAGTTCTTCCCTGAGGAGTAAAGGCTTTGAACACCACATCTGGCACCACAACTTCTAAGACCTGCACCCGGGAAGGCCTCCAAAGCCTCTGTCCTAGAAAGCCAACGGGGCTTCCGTCCACAAGGCCCTTGAGACTATAGCAAACAGAAATGGTTCTTCAAGGGCTTGCACACAGACTCACCTGCCCCAGAGCTCAGTGCACAGCCAGCCAACTGAAAAGTGCCCGGACTCGCTGAGAAAGAAGATGTATTTGCTTATCTTAAAGTGTCAGCCTGAGGGGCAGCCATCCAATATAACACATGCCTAACAGCTTAAAAATCCCTGAAGACGGAGACTGGCAGGTGCCATCTTTACACTCTCCCTCTGCCCTGCTTCAGGCTGCCAGTATCTCTTGGAAAGGACCTTGTACGTTCATCCAGTGCCTTGATTCTTGCAACTGCTGCCCAGGAGACACCTCCAGATTGCCTGGCTCTGAAGCTTACATTCACAGGGGCCAACCAGCTACCACCCCGGGGTGCAGTAGAGAAGCAACAGTGTGAGACTCCAGTCTTTCCGTGAAAGAGGCCTCTTAGCTTCACAGGTGTGGCCTGAGGGGCAGGCTTTTAATTAAAACACATCCAGGGGCCAACTACGATCCTCTCCAGAGACCAAGAAGGCCAGTGGGCACCATCTTCATGCTCTCCCTCCAACCTGCCCCAGGTCATCCGTGTCTCCAATAAAGAAGCTTGTGCATACACCTGATGCCCGGCTTTTGTGCCTACTACCCAGAGAACACGTCTCTTGATAGCCTGGCCCTGTGTTCGTGGGTTCAGTGGGACGGTAGCCAGTAGCTGTTACCTGGCTATGACCCCAGGGCTCAGTGCAGAGGGAGCAGACAGAAGCACTCATCTCCCAGGCTCCCCCCCGAGAGAGGTATATTTGCTTCAAAAGTGGCTGCCTGAGGGTCTGGCTTCCAATCAGCCTAAATTTAGGTGCTGAATGAGATCCTTCCCTTTGGGACACTGAAAGGTCTTGGCACACCTTCAACTATGGGAACCACTAAGAACAAAGCAGGCTGCTTGGACAATCGCAAAGATTTGAGAGACAACCAAGGGCTAGGACAGGGCTGAACAGTAGGTTCGTCTCCTACACAAGGCCACGTTTCAGCACTAGGAGGGGTGACTTTTATCTGATGGGTAGAAATCAACACAGATAGTCAAGGAAAAAAATGAAGAAACAGAGAAATATGTTCCAAATGAAATAACAAAGCAAAGCCTCAGAAAAAGACCTTAATTAGAAAGAACTAAATGATTTACCTGATGAAGAGTTCAAAATAATGATCAAAAAGATGCTCACTGGGCTCAGGTGAAGAATGGAGTGATCAAAATGAGAATTTCAGCAAAGAAAATATAAGAAAGGAAATTAAATCCTGGGATTTAAAAACATTAGGCCAGATGGATTTAACAGATATACAGACCATTCCATCCAAAAAACAACAGAATATACATTCTTTTCAACTGCACATTTTCCAGGATAGATCTTATGTTAGGCCACCAAACAAGTCTTAATAAATTTAAGAAGATTGAAATCTTATCAAACATCTTTCCTAACTACAGTGGTATGAAACTAGAAATCAATTACAAGAAGAAAGCTGGAAAATCTACAAATATGTGGAGATTAAGTGGTATACTACTAAACAACCAATAGGTCAATGAAGAAATTAAATAGGAAATCCAAAATACAAATTAAAATGAAAACACAAAGTTCCAAAATGTATAGGATGCAGCAAAAACAGTCCTAAGAGGGAAGTTCAAGGAATAAATGCCTACATCAAGCAATAAAAAAGATCTCAAATAAACCACCTAACTCTATACCTCAAAGGAGACAAAAGTCCAAAGTTAGCAGAAGGAAGGAAATGACAAAAATCAGATCAGAAATAAATGAAATAAAAACCAAAAATCACAATAGAAAAGATCAACAAAACTAAGCTTGTTTTTAAAAGATAAACAAAATCGACAAACTTTTAGCTAGACTCAACAAGAAAAAAGACAAAGCAAAGTCAGAAATGAAAGAAGAGATGTTACAACTGATACCACATAAATAAAGGATTATAAAGACTATTATGAATATTTACAGGCCAAAAAATTGGACAACCTAAAGAAATGGATACATTCCTAGGGACATACAACATACTAGGACTGAATCATGAGGAAATAGAATATTTGAACAGACTAATTACTAATAAGGAGATCAAGTCAGTAATCTAAAACCTCCCAGCAAACAAATGTACAAGATCAGGTAGCTTTATTCAGGAATTCTACCAAACTTTTTTTTTTAATTAATACCAGTCCTTCTCAAACTCTTCCAAAAAAAACAGAAGAGGAGGCAACACTTCCAAAGTCTTAAGAGGCCAGCATTACCCTAATACCAAAACCAGACAAGGACACTACAAGAAAACTACAGGACAATATCCCTGATGAACATATATGCAAATATCCTCAACAGATATTAGCAAACTGAATTCAGCAAAACGTTAAAAGGATTATACACCATGATCAAGTAGGATTTATTCCAGGAATGCAAGGATGGTTCAACATGAAATCAACCAATGTGATATATCACATTAACAAAATGAAGGATAAAAATCATGATCAGGTCAAAAATGCAGATAAGCATTTGAAAAAATTCAACATCCATTTATGATAAAATTCAACAAAGTGAGTATACAGGGAATTTACCCCAACATAATAGAGGCCATATATGTTAGCCCACAGCTAGCATCATATTCAACATTGAAAAACTAAAAGCTTTTCTTCCTCAGATCAGGAAAAAGACAAGGATGCCCATTCTTGCCACTTTTATCCAACACAGTATTGGATTTCCTAGCCAGAGCAGTTAGGCAAGAAAAAGAAATAAAAAGCACCCTAATATGAAAGGAAGAAGTAAAACTGTCACTATTGGCAGACGACATGATAATATTATATGTAGAAAACCCTACAGATGCCATCAAAAATCTGTTAGAACTAATAAATGAATTCAATAAAGTTACAGGATACAAAATCAATATACAAAAAGTAGTTGCATTTCTATACACTAACAACAAACTAACAGAGAAATTAAGAAAACAATCTCATTTACAATTGCATTAAAATAAATAATTAAAACATAGGAATAAATTTAACCAAGGAGTTAAAAGACCTGCACTCTGAAAATGGTAAGACACTTTGATGAAAGAAATTGAAGAAGATATAAATAAATGGAAAGATACTCTAAGATCAAGGATTGGAAGAATATTGTTAAAATGTCCACACTCCCCAAAGCAATCTACAGACTCAATACAATCCCTATCAAAATTCCAATGGCATTTTTCACAGAAATAGAGCAAGCACTCCTATAATTTGCATAGAACCACAAAAGACTCGGAACAGCCAAAGTAATCTTAAGAACAAAGAACAAAGCTGCATGCCTCATACTCACTGATTTCAAACTCTATTGCAAAGCTATAGTAATCAAAAAAAAGTACGGCACTGACAAAAGCGACAGATGAATGGAACAGAATAAAAAACCCAGAAATAAAATTACACAAATATAGTTAATTAATCTAAGACAAAGGAGCCAAGAATACACAATAGGGAAAGGACAGTCTCTTCAATGAATGACACTGAGAAAACTGGACAGCTACATGCAAAAGAATGAAACTAGACCGCTCTCTTATACATAAAAGTTAAGTCAAAATAGATTAAAGACTTGGATTTAAGATCTGAAACCATTAAACTCCTAAAAGAAAACTTAGGTGGTAATTAGCTTCTTGACATCGGTCTTGGCAATGATTTTTTGGATCTGACACCAAAAGAAAAAGCAACAAAAGCAAAAATAAGTGGCCCTACATTGAACTCAATGGCTGCTGCCCAGCAAAGGACACCAACAACAAAATGAAAAGGCAACCAACGATATCCAAAAATATTTGCAAATCATGAGGCAAGTAAGAAGCTAATATCCAAAATATATGAAGAACCCAGACACTTCAGTTAGCAAAAAAAGAAAAATAAATAAATAAAATGAAAAATGTGCAGAGATTCTCAAATGTGCCCACATTTTTCATTTGATTTATTTATTCTTCTTTTTTTGCTAACTGAAGTGTCTGGGTTCTTCATATATTTTGGATATTAGCTTCTTACTTGATTTTTCTAAAGACATACTCTAAGTCCGGGGAGAGGAAATCCCAGGGCAAAATACCTCTAAAAACTGAAATCAGTCAAAGGGAGAAATAAAGTTTAAAACCCATTTATTGCTTACAAACTCCAGTCCAGGGCCATCTTTCTCCTCTGCTCCGGAAGAAGCCAAGAAGCCAGCAAGCCAGCCAGCCCCTCCCCTTAACCTCCCAGGGTCAGACCTGCCCTCCGTTGCCCAGGTAATTACCCATTGATATGGAGATGAACTTCTCTCCACCCCTGAGGAGCAGCAGTAGCTGAGAGTTCAGAGCAATCAGCAGCGGCAGCTGCAGCCAGGGGATGCATTCAGGCCACAAGGACTGTAGGAGAAAATAACCTTAAGGGCGATAAGATACATGTTTTAATGACACCAGCATAGGCAAATCTTGTCCATCAGGTAGGATACATGCAAGAGAGTGAGTGGTCTTGTGATAAAACAGTGGCAGGAATGGGATCTCATCCTGGTCTAGTGTACCAGACTTTCACCCCCTCCCTGTGGAAGTTACAGATGGGTTGATATATAAGGGCTATGGGAGGTACATGCACTGGCCATAAGGATAAAGCAAAACTTCCCAGCAAGATGCTCTTACTTCCTGGATGTTTTGGATACACTACCGTGACCTTTGGGGGTCATTCAGCTGTTACTCCAGGAATACACACGAGGCCAGCTTCAAGGCCTTTCACCCAAGGTGCCAGAAGGGCCCACCATCACTGGTCCATGTGTCAAAATGTCCAGGGCCAGGTTCATTCAACAGTGTCTCCAGGGCTTAATGCAGTAGGAGCTGGCAGCAGGGTGTTGCTCTGCTGGCCATATCCTGGCTTCAATAACTCTTCTTTGGTTTGAACGTACAATTGTATAGGAGAGGCAGCAGGTGTGTGAGCATATCCACAGGGCTCAAAGCTCCTTTACGTGGCTTCTCATTCAAAAGCCGCAGCACAGTCCATAGGCGAACTGACCAACCCCATAGACTATTGGTGTCCAACTTCAGGCCAGACTTCAACAAACCATTGTATATCTCTATCATGCCTGCTCCGGTAGGATTATATGGTACATGAAATTTCCACTTTATTCCTAATTGCTGCACCCATCCTTGTAACGCATGTCCAGTAAAGTGGGTGCCTGATTGCTCTCAGTCACCTGCGGTTGGCCATAGACTGCAAAGAGACGCTCCAGGCCCCTCTTTGTGGTTTCCTGATCTGCACAACATGCAGAAAAAGCAACGAATAGTCCAGTAGTCCTGCCCATACAAGTCATGGCATACCAATATCCTTCTGATATGGGCAGAGACCCAATATAGTCTATTTGCCACCTGACAAGGGGTATTGGCCCCCTTACTATTGTCCCATCTATTGGCCCCCTTACTATTGTCCCATGTTGCTATGGGACTCAATGTAAGTCCCTCTTAGAGCACACAAGGCACTCCTTCCGGGCTCTGCTAACTTCTCCAAAGGTCAATGGCAAGCCGCACCTACGGGCTACAGCCCACATTGTCTTTTGCTCCACATGCAACAAACGCTGTTATAGTCATTGGACCACATCCGAGGCAGGCTTTCTAGCCAGCGCACCTGGGCCAGTGTGTCTGCTTCATCATTCCCTGGGGAGGCCAAAGGCAAATGGCCAGTCACATGATATACAGTAACAGTCTTAGTCTGACCAGAGGTCCATAGGTCTTGCCACAACTCTTGCCCCCAAAGGGGCTGATGACCAACCATCCAGTTGGCATGATACCATGTTGGTAGCCACAGGGTCAAGCCCCAGTAGACGGCCCAGCTGCCAATGCAGACAACTATGGGGGAAGGCTCCTGGGTGACCACAAGCCATACTGCCCGCAACTCGGCCCATTGACTGCTCTTCCCCTCTCCATCCTCCATCCATGTTGTCTCAGTCTTAGGATGAAAGCCACAGCCCTCCTCTTCGGGGGCTGCCCATGACTGGAGCTGTCTGTGTACCAAGCATCTTCAGGTATAGGGGCTTTTCCCTCCTGATAGAGTCTTGGCTACCAAGGGCTGAAAAGCAAGGTCTTCCTGCTTTCCACTGGTATAGGTCACTGGCCCCAATAAGCGCTGGAGTTCTCCACTTAAGGGGCTAGTAGAAAGGGCACTGTGCTGGTGTAAATATGCACCCCGTTTGGACAGTGTAGGTGTCTTTGCCATGCCACCCCATGGCCTTTGGGTCCAGGCTCGCACCCACCCCACGATGGGATAGATGGTTATTACCTTGGTTGGAACAGTTCCAGCAATGGGCTCCAGAGCCAGCAAGGCATGGTACACAGCAGCCAGTTGCTTCTCTGTCAAGGTGTACCGGACTTCTGTTCCTTTCCACAGATGTGACCAGAATCCAATAGGTTGGCGTGTCCATTCAAGCCGCTGCCAAAGACCCCAGCCACAACCACCTTTGGTTACACAAACATCTAGTTCACAGGGCCTTGATGAGTCCATTACATTCAAGGCCTGTACGGCCTTGACTGCCCACTTGGCAGCAGTAAAAGCAGCTGCACATGTCTCATCCCAGCCCCACCTGATGCCCTTTCATACCACCTGGTATAAGGGCTTCAGAATTTGCGCAACGTGCGGGATAAACACTCTCCAGTAGCCCAAAAGACCCAAAAACTCTTGTAATATTGCCACAGTGGCAGGGGTGGGGAAAGCCTGGACCTTGTCTATAACTGCTTCAGGAACAACTTTAGTTTTACCCGACCAGACAACCCCCAAGAATTTCACAGACAAACCAGGTCCCTGAACCTTGGTGCTGTTCACAGGCCATCCTTTTTCCTATAGATGTTGCAACAGTCTAGGAACTGCCCCTTCTAAATCTGAAAGAGAATCAGATGTGAGCATAATATCACCAACATAGTAATGAGACAGGGACCATGGGTGTAGTCAGAGTAGGGGGAGGGCCTCCGGAAAAAGCAGGGTGGGATATTTACAGTCAGCAATATAACAGTGGGCAAAGAAGTCCCTTTTGAAACTCTGTGTTAAGCATTATGCAAAGTCAAGGTCACACTAATCCTCTAGGAACAAGATACCAGACTAAGAATATAGACATCTTCAGTGAGGTCAGTTAAAAGTCAAAAGGCCAGGAGCAACTTGGCCTAGAATGATTGAGTGGTTTTACAAATAGGGAAGGGAATCACAGCATAACCCGTGACTTTACTGTAAACAATCCTAGCAAGCAGAGAACAACCCAGCCCTCCTTGAGGGCAGGGCAAGTGGTACAAGTCCACACCCCTAAGCCCTTTTTTCATGTTCTCGAAAAACCCCAATCTGCCTACAAAACCCCCTAGACAACGCAGCACACCAGACTCTCTTGTCCCCTCCTGGCATGAGCCGGGAGCTCTGTCCTATCACTTTATTTCTAAATAAAAGCCTGTACCTTGCTCTCCTACCTTGCCTGTTTGCTAAGCTCATTCTTCGGCTTCGTGAACAAGAACCCCGGCATCAAGATCAGGAAGTATGCGGCATCCAGCTTTGTTCTTTGTTCTTAAGGTTGCCTTGGAAGTTCTGAGTCTTCGTGGTTCTATGCAAAATTACAGCAAAAATTTTTCTGCTGTAAAAAAATAAGGAAATCTTGTTATTTGCAACAACATCGATGGACCTTTGAGGGCATAATGCTAAGCGCAATAAGTTAAAGAAAGACAAGTACTGTATCTCACTTATATGTGGAATCTAAAACAAAAAATGAACTCATAGATGCAGAGAACTGATCGGTGGTTGGGGGTAGGGGGTGAAATGAGTGAAAGGGGTCAAAATAAATAAGTCATGGGATGTAATGCACAGCAGAGTGACTATATTAACAATACTGTATCACATATTTGAAAGTTGCTAAGAGAATAGATCTTAAAAGTTCTCATCGCAAGAGGAAAAAAATTGCAACTGTGATGATGGCTGTTAAACCACTTATTGTGGTGATCATTTCACAATATATACAGATATCGAATCATTACATTACATTACACCTGGAACTAATGTTTTGTCAATTATGTCTCAATACAATTTTTTTAAATAACTACATGGTAGCACTTCCTATTCATATGAGTCACTGTGGCAAATTATTCCAAGGGCATTTCAAGTGTCAAGACTTTGTAATGCAAACTTCACTTCCCCAGAAGATTATAAACTAATATTGGCAGGAGGAATGGCCCACAAACCCGGGCACCATGAGCATATTTGTCACCAACCCCTCCCCTCACCACACAGCAGGCGCCGGGCTGCCCTTGGCCTTAGTCCCCCTGTCTAGCAGCAGACCCTGTGGCAGGGTCGTTTCTTAGAGGAACTAGGTTTGACTAACGTATCGGTGGTACCCTGCTGGGTCCTCCTGGCCCACGCGCCCTTTCTGCGGGAGAGGAGGCTGCATCAAATCTCTATGCCCCCAAACCGCCACCCCTTTTCCTGTTAGCCAGTGTGGGGGTGCACATTTTATTGCATCCAGCATCCTTCTGTACTTTAATTATTTTGCCCTACGTCACCCTCCCACTTCTGATCGTGTGCTCACAGGCATGGCTTTGCCGTCATTGCTGGAAACATCTGCAGACCTGAGCCCTTAACAGTGTATCGCCCACCCAGAACCCCTGGGCGGCCATGGCCTGCTGCTGAGAAAACTGCGGTCACCCCCTTGTCCCTGCCCGCCACCTCCACGCCTTCTCCCTCCTCTCCCTCCTCTCCGGGCAGGGTACTGCGCGGGCTCTTCTAGCCTCGCTCCTCTTTTTAATAGGAAATGTGCAATCGCTGCAACCGATACTTCCTCCGCAAGCGCGCTGCCATCTAAAGCATCAGCGCGTCAGTCAGCCTAGCCCGAGAAAATGAGACGAGGGCCCGTGTGTTCTCGTGGTCTCCTGGGGTGGGTTGGAGGAATCTTGTGTTTTGTTTTGTTTTTTCGGGGAAAATTTTATATGAAGCAATTTATAGAAAATAAAAACTGGCCTTACAGTGCTAGGAAGGTCTGCATTTTATAAAATTGGAATTCATAGTTTCTTTTAGAAGTGGCACGAACCTTCGAGAGTGCATAGCGGCTAAGCTTTCCGTGGAGAACTCCCTCATGAGGAAATCTCGCTGAACGAATTTACACGCTGACAGCGCAGGGGAGACGGCGCAAGAACCCGCCGCCGTCCACGGCCAGACACAGCCCAGCGCCACCAGGGGTCAGTGCAGGACAATCGTCGAGGAGAACAGGCCCCCGGTGTTTCCGCTTCACAGACACCACAGCCCCGCAGTTCGCTAGACCAGCCTGCGGCCACGGAGGGAAAACACAGCCGACCGTCTGGTCTTCCTACTTCTAGTCCTCGTTCCTCCTCATCGGCGGAAAATCAAAACAAGAAGGAATTAGGGAAGGAAGAAGAAAGGGTCATGGCTTCTTAAAAACTGAATAAGCCTCTTCTTGATCAAATAAAACCCACTTTAGATTTGCCAGTAAGTAGAGTTTTTTGTCCCTCATTACAAATACCACACCCACGCGTCGATTATAAGGAACTGGTGCCGCCCCCATCATCAAGTTTATGAGCAAATATTCCTCACGTAGCCATGGCCCGGTGCTAATAAACTACCGAAAGGTAAGACCCAGTTCCCAGAGTAGATCACACCACGGGGAAGTGGAGAGTCGAGAAGACACAGACCTACGGCTTTATGACCCTCTCCGTGTGGACCAGTAACAGACCACCCATTAATTTGGAAACTTCTCCCTCCGTGTTTTCCATGCCTGGGTTTTAATATCTAGAGCCTTGGCCTCGAGATCCATTCCAAAGAAACTGTCGTTTTGTCCCTGACGGTTGTCTGCGTTAGAGTCGCCAGATAGGGCCTGTCCAGGGTCTGCAATCCTACGGAGCAGACATTGTCACAAGAGATGGTTCAGGGAAAAAGAAATCTGGATGCAAGTACAGGCTATGTTCAATAGACACTCTTCTGACAACATTCCTTCTTTTTATTCACATTAAAAGAGTTACCATTTTAACCATCTTAAAGGGTATAATTCAGTGGTTTTTAGTTTGCTCAGAGTAGTGAAACCATCACTGCCCTCTGATTCTAGAACATTTCATCACTACTCCCTGCCCTCCGCCCAAAAAAAAAAAAAAACCTCATTAACTGTCACTACCCACACTCTCTTCCCCCAGCCTCTGACAACTATTAATCTGCTTTCTGTTTGTATGGATTTACATATATTTGAAATTTCATATAAATGGAATCATACAATAGGAGGCCTTTTGTGTCTGGCTTCTTTCACATAGAAAATGTTTACAAGGTTAATGGATGTTATGACATGAATCTGCTTCATTCCTTGTTTGGCTGAATAATATTCCATTTGCTTCCACTTTTTGGCTTTATGAATAGTGTTGCTGTATACATAATATATTCGTGTAAAAGTTGTGGTGTGAACATATGTTTCCGATCTTCTTGGGTATTACCTAGAAGTGGAGTGTCGGTTCATATGGTAAATGCATGTTTAACTCTTTAAGGAACCTTCTGTCTTCCAAAGCAGTTGTACCATCTGACATTCTCTCTAGCAATGTTATGAGGGTTCCAATTTCTCCAAATCTTCTCCAACAATTGTTATTGCTCATTTTCTTTTTTCTTTTTTTGAAATGTAATCTCATTGTGGTTTTGATTTGCATTTCCCTAACGATTAATGATATTGAGTGTCTTCTCATGTGCTTATTAGCTATTTGTATGTCTTTAAATGCCTAGTCAAAGGAATGTCTATTCAGATCCTTTGCCCATTTTTTAACTGGGTTGTCTTTATTCTTGAGTTGTAAGAGTGCTTTACATATTTTGCATATTACACCTTATCAAATATATGACTTCCAAATGCTTGTTCCCATTCTATGGGTTGTCTTTTCACGTTCAACATGCTTTCTTGCACAATGTTTTTAAGTCTGATGAAGTCCACCTTCTCCATTTTTTCTTTTATTGCTTGTGCTCTTGGCATTATATCTAAGAAACCATAGTCTAATCCAAGGTCACAAGGAGTTGTGCTTACATTTCTTTTTAAGAAGAATTTATAATTTTAGCTCTTAAATTTAGGTATTTGATTCATTTTGAGTTAATTTTTGTATATAGTAGAAGGTAGGGGTCCAACTTCATTCTTTTACATGTGGATACCCAGTTGTTCCAGCATCATTCATTCCCCAGGAGTAGTTTTGGCACCCATATAAAAAAAATTGAAAACATATGTGTGCAATTATTTCTGGATCCTCAATTCTACTCTATCCATCTACAAGTCTAACCTCATGCTACTCCCACAGTATTTTAATAACAGTCAGTTTGAAGTAAATTTTGAAATCAGGAAATGTGAGTCCTCCATGTTAGTTCTTTTTCAAAATTGTTTTGTCTATATGCATTCCATATGAATTTTAGGATCAGCTTGTCTATTTCCAAACACACACATACACACATGAAAGGCAAATGGAACTTTGATAAGTATTACATTGAATCTATAGATCTGTGAACTTATTTTTGACTTTTTGAAAAATCGAGATGGAGTCAGTCAAAATGTATCAATCAACACGGAGTCAGGCAGACACTGAGACAAGGCCAAACATGTCCTCACTCCAATGTGAATGCAAACCTGAACTTTAAGCTGTGCTAAACCACAATCTTTCAAAGACCAGTATGACCAAATTCTGCTGACTGAGACCTTGTAGTTTTTCAAAATACCAGCTGCAAACTGTAACCTCATTGTTCTAAGATTTCCCCCTATAAATCCTTACTTAATAAGCATCCTCACCTCCTGCCATTGCCAATCATAATTTTTTACAATTTATATGATTTTCCTTAACCTTGTGGTTTTTGCCTTTGTAAACTTCCTCGATTTCTTAGTTTGGTGGAACAAAATTCAAGTGCATCTTGAAACTGTGGTTCATGGGCTGCAGTCCTAACAAACCCCAAATAAAACTTCATCTGTTTAACTTGACCAGGATCTCCGCTTCATTTATTGGTTGACAGATCAATATGGGACTGTTGGCATCATAGCAATATTAGGTTTTCCAGTCCATGGACATGGGATGTCTTTCCATGCAGTTAGGTCTTCTTTAATATCTTTCACCAGTGTTTTATAATGTTCAATGTACAAGTCTTGTACTTCCTTGGTTAAACTTATTCCTAGTACTTTTTTTCTTTTTGAAGCTATTGTAAATGAAATTGTTTTAATTTCCTTTTCCGATTGTTCATTGTTAGAATTATAACAAATCTTTGCGTGTTTATTTGTATTCCGCAAGTTTGCTGAACTCATTTATTAGCTCTCATAGGTGTGTGTGTGTGCGGGTGTGTGGGTTTGTTCTTTCGAGTACCGGGTATGCTTGTTGCTACCAGAGTGCCATTGCTTCTGGGCCCTCTCAGCTGACAAAGGAAATACCTATAAATATTTCATATGTAACCATGTATATCCATAGTAAGCTAAACATGAATTCCTACTAAGGTCTCTAATTCATTACCATATGGATCATTTCAGCTTCCTCCTTTCACTTAATTATCACTTAACTCCCATATGAACTTCTATTCCAAAAATGAGGAAGCTGGCTCCCACCACCTGTCACCCATTTACTTCATTATTCAGTTCCAGTATACCGGATCAGAATTGTTAACCGGGACTCATGTGGGGAACAACTTGATCCACGAGAACATAGGACGCAGGTGCAGTGTCTTCAGCCTTTGGTCTTAGAGACTATACTCATTCCCAAAGTTAGGTCACCAACTTTTCCCCCGCCCGCGTCAGGGAGAATGTTTTTGTCACAGTCTGCATTCCATCCTGGGAACCTCCTAAATGACTTTTTTACTTTTGTTTATAGTAAACTTCATTCCTTGTGCTGTAAAGTTCTATAGGTTTTGACAATCCACAGTCATACAGAATAGTGTTTTTTCAGATTATTACACTATCATACAGAATAGTTTCATCACACTAAATAGATGTGCTTCATCTATTCAACCCTCCTACCTTCCCCCAAACCACTGCAAACTACTGATCTTTTCATCATCATTATAGTTGTGCCTTTTCCAGAATGTCACATAATTCAAATCACACAGTAGATAGCCTTTTCTCATTGGTTTATTTCAGTTAGCAATATGCATTTAAGATTAATCTATATTTACTATGTGACTCAGAAACCTCACTCCTACTATTTTAAGCAAGGAAAGTGAAAACCTATGCCCACCAAAGACTTATATACAGATGTTTATGGAAGCTTTATTTATAACAATCAAATAATAGAAACAATTCAAATGCTTATCAATTGGTGAGTGTATAGCCAATTTGTGGTGTATTAATATAATGGAATACAACTTAGTAAACAAAAGAAAGCATCAATACAAGTAACAAAATGGATGAACCTCGAAAGCACTATGCTAGTGAAAGAAGGCACAAAACTTACATACTCTGAGACTACATCTATATGACATTTTGAAAAGGCAAAAAACAAATCAGAAACCAGATCCCTGACTGCTAAGGACTGGGGTGAGGGGAGATAATTGACTACCAATAGACACAAGGAAACTTTTTGCAATGATGGAAATGTTTTATGTCTTAATTATAGTTTTGGTTATAGGACTATATGCATTTGTTAAAATTCATCCCAATACACCCTTAAAGGGGAAAACCTTTTCATCTATAAACATCTCAATAAACTTGATTCCAAAAATTTTCAAAAAGAAAAGAAGGTTCATCCATATCTTTTCATGGCTTGATAACTGATTTCGTTTCATTATTGAATAATATTCCATGGTATGGATGTAGCACAATTTGTTTATCCATTTGCCTGTTAAGGGACATCTTTGTTTCTTCCAGTTTGGGATGGTTATGAATAAAGCTGCTATAAACATTCATGTACAATTTTTGGAAGATACACATTTTCAAACTGGCTGGATAAATACCTACAAGCACAGTTGCTGAGTTGCATGGTGAGAACCAAATTGTCTTCCGAAGTAGCTGTTCCATTCTGCATTCCCACCAACAATGAATGAGAGATCCTTTTACTCCACATCCTCACCAGCATTTGGTGTTTCTGGTGTTTTAAATTTGGCCATTCTAATAAAAGCATAGTAGTATCTCATTGTTGTTTTAATTTGTACTTCCTTGATGCTATATGATGTGGAGCATCTTTTCATATGCTTCTTTGCCACCTTCATTTCACTGGTGAGATAACTGTTAAGGTCTTTATCCTATTTTTTAAATCACTTATTTGTTTTGTTATTATGGACGTCTAAGAGTTGTTTGTATATTTTGGATAACAATCCTTTATCAGATGTGTTTTTCACAAATATTTTCTCCTAGTCTCTGGCTTGTCTTCTCATTCTCTTGACAATGTTTTTTGCAGGGCAGAAGTTTTTAATTTTAATCAAGTCCAGTTTATCAATTATTTCTTTCATGGATTGTGCCTTTGGTGTTATATTTAGAAAATCATCCCCATACACATCTAGGTTTTATCCTATGTTATCTTCTAGGAGTTTTATAGTCTTGTATGTTATAGTTAGGTCTGTGATCCATGTTGAGTTAATTTGTATTAAAAGTATAAGGTCTGTCTTTAGATTCTTTTTTTTTTTTTTTTTTGGCATGTGGATGTCCAGTTGTTCCAGCACCATTTTTTGGACTGTCTTTACTCCTATATATTGCCTTTGCCCCACTGTCAAAGATCAGTTGACTGTATTTATGTGGGTCTATTTCTAGGCTATTTTGTTCTATTGACCTATTTGTCTGTAAGTTCTGCTCTGTTCCTAGTTTACCAAGAGTTTTTATCATGAATGGGTATTAAGCTGTAGGTTTTTCTATGAATGTTCTTTACGAGGTTGAGGAAATTCCTCTATTGATGAACTTTTATTCATGGAAGGGGTTGGATTTTTGTCAAACGCTTTTTCTGCATCAATTTATCTGATTATATGACTTTCATCCTTTAGCCTATTGTGGTGGATATTAACTAATTTACAATAACTAACTAGGGAATAAATACCATACAGTTGTGGTGTGTAATTCATTGTTGGATTCAATTTGCATCTATGCTCATAAGAGTATTGCTGTATAGTTTTCTTTTCTTGTAATGTCTTTATCTGGTTTTGGTATCAGGGTAGTGTTGGTTTTAGAGAATGAGTTTGTAAGTGTTTCCTCTGCATCTATTTTCTAGAAGAGATTGTAGAGAATTAGTATCATTCTTCCTTAAATGTTTCATTCAGCAATGAAACCATCTAGGTCTGGTCTGGTCCTTTCTTCATTTTTTTGTTTGGAAGGTTATTAATTATTGCTTCAGTTTCTTAAACTCTAAAAGCCAATTCAGATGATCTGTTTCCACTGTGTGAGTTTTTGTGTCCTTCAAGGAATTAATTATTAAATTTGTGAGCACAGAGTTGTTGATAATGTTCCTTTGCTATGTTTTTATTCAATAGTGAAGACCCCTCTTTCATTTCTGATATTAGAAATTCCTAGAAGTGGAATTACTGGGTCATAATGGTAGTACTATTTTTAGTTTATTGAGAAACCTCCATACTGCTTTCCGTAGTAGCTGCACCAATTTACATTCTCATCAACAGCAATAGACTCATAGACACTGAGAGGTGACTGGTGGTTACCATGGGGGAGGGCTTTGGCAGGGAGGGTAAAATAGGTGAAGGGGATAAAGAGACACAAAAATCTCAGTCATAAATTAGTCACAGGGATGAAAGTACAGCATAGAGAATATAAGTCAATAGTTCTGTAACATCTTTTTATGTTGACAGTAGCTACGCTAGTTGGGTTAGCATTTAATAATGTAGATAACTGTTGAATCACTATGTTGTATACTTGAACCCAATATTGTATATCAAATATACTTCAATAAAAATATTTTTAAAAATATTTAAACCCACAATAAAAGTATTGATCCTTATATTCATGTTTCCCAGATCAAAAAATACACAGTTGACCCTTGAGCAACACAGGGATTAGGTGCACCAACCCCCAATGCAGTCAAAAATCCATGTATAACCTTTGACTCTCCAAAAACTTTAGTAATAGCCTACTGCTGACCTTTCCAATAACATAAGCAGTCAATCAACACATATTTTGGATGTTAAATTTATTATATACTGTATTATTAGTCTTACAATAAAGTAAGCTGGAGAAAAACTTTTTTCAAATTGTATAAATATCCAACAATTTTCCAATATATTGGAAAAATCCATATATAAATGGACCTGCACAGTTCAAATCCATGTTTTTCAAGGGCCAATTGTACATCACTTCCTCCTGGCTAATGGACATCCATTCCTTCCAGAAATCTTAAACTGAGGATTTTTAGGAATCTTCTAGAAGTTGCTAACTTCTGATTCTTCAATACCCTTTATGGTGCTTCTACTTTACTACCATTCTTTTTTTTAAATATGTTTTTCAGGGTCATGCTGTAAATTGTATTTCATAGTGTGAGTCATAGTAAAAACAAACGTGCATGCCACTGACCTAATCTGACCCCGCACTTTGCCCTCTCCAACTACCAAAATACTTCCATTTTGGTCCATCATCAGCAAAATGCCCTTAACCTCCTCTGAATGTTCCATTTACCTCGTTGCTCAAACTGAAACCTAAAAACACAAGTCTCCCTCCACAGACCAGTGGAACAGAAAAGAAAATCCAAACATTAACCCAAACATATACAGTCAATTAATATTTGATAAAGGAGCCTTGGATATACAATGGGGAGATGACAGCCTCTTCAGCAGCTGGTGTTGGAAAAACTGGACAGCTACATGTAAGAGAATGAAACTGGACTACTGTCTAACCCCATACACAAAGGTAAACTCAAGGTGGATCAAAGACCTGAATGTAAGTCATGAAACCATAAAACCCTAAGAAAAAAACATAGGCAAAAATTTCTTGGACATAAACATGAGCGACTTCTTTATGAACATATCTCCCCGAGCAAGGGAAACAAAAGCAAAAATGAACAAGTGGGACTATATCAAGCTGAAAAGCTTCTGTACAGGAAAGGACACCATCAGTAGAACAAAAAGACATCCCACAGTATGGGAAAATATATTCATAAATGACGTACCCGATAAGGGGCTGATATCCAAAATATATAAAGAACTCACGCACGTCAACAAACATAAAGTAAATAATCCAATTAAGAAATGGGCAGAGGACATGAATAGACACTTCTCCAAAGAAGAAACTCAGATTGCCAACAGGCACATGAAAAGATGCTCCACATCACTAATCATCAGAGAAATGCAGATTAAAACCACAATGAGATATCACCTCACACCAGTGAGGATGGCCAACATCCAAAACACAAACAACAACAAATGTTGGTGAGGATGTGGAGAAAAGGGAACCCTCCTACACTGCTGGTGGGAATGCAAATTAGTTCAACCATTGTGGAAAGCAGTATGGAGGTTCCTCAAAAAACTCAAAATAGAAATACCATTTGACCCAGGAATCCCACTCCTAGGAATTTACCCTAAGAATGCAGCAGCCCAGTTTGAAAAAGACATATGCACCCCTATGTTTATCACAGCACTGTTTACAATAGCCAAGAAATGGAAGCAACCTAAGTGTCCATCAGTAGATGAATGGATAAAGAAGAGGTGGTGCATATACACAATGGAATATTATTCAGCCATAAGAAGAAAACAAATCCTACCATTTGCAACAACATGGATGGAGCTAGAGAGTATTATGCTCAGTGAAATAAGCCAAGTGGAAAAAGACAAGTATCAAATGATTTCACTCATATGTGGAGTATAAGAACAAAGAAAAAAACTGAAGGAACAAAACAGCAGCAGACTCACAGAACCCAAGAACAGACTAATAGTTACCAAAGGAAAAGGGACTGGGGAGGATGGGTGGGAAGGGAGGGATAAGGGGGGAAATGGGGCATTACAATTAGCAGATGTAATGTTGGGGGGGCACGGAGGGCTGTACAAGTCAGAGAAGACAAGTAGTGACTCTATAGCATCTCACTACGCTGATGGATAGTGACTGTAATGGGTTGGTGGGGGGGACCTGATGAAGGGGGTAGTTTAATTACCATAATATTGCACATGTAATTGTAGATTAATGATACCAAAATAAACTATAAAAAAAAAACACAAGTCTCATAAACACACCTGCGGCAAGGACAGACATCACCAGATGTGTTCCAGGCAGGAAACATTCTGCCTTGTCTTGATCCTCACTGGGTTTATACAGAGTAACTGTATTCATTTTTTAATAAGTTTTTTAAATGTTTACTTGAAAAATACATACAACACAAAATGTGCCATTTTAACCATGTTTAAGCACACAATTCAGTGCCATTGATTACATTCACAATGTTATGCAACTACCACCATTATCTATTTTGAAAATTTTTTCATTACCCCAAGCAGAAACTCTGTGCACATTAACCAAAAATTTCTCATTCCCCACTCCCCTCAGCCCCTGGTAACCTCTAATCTACTCTGTATCTCCATGAATTTACCCATTCTAGATATCTCATATAAATGGAGTCATACAGTATTTTTTTCTTTTGTGTCTGGCTTATTTCACTTAGCATAATGTTTTCAAGGTTCATCCATGTTGTAGCATGTGTCAGGGCTACCTTCTCTTTATGGTTGAGAAATACTCCATTATATGTAGGTACCCCATATTGTTTATCCATTTGTCTGCTGATAAACATTTTGGTTGTTTACACCTTTTGGCTATTGTGAATAATACTGCAAAGAACATTGGTGTACAAATATCTGTTTGAATTCCTGCTTTCAATTCTTTTGGACATATATCCAGAAGTAGAATTGCTGGGTCATGTAATAATTCTGTGTTCAGCTTGATAAGGACCCACCAAAGTGTTCTGGCACAGTACTGCACCATTTTACATCCCCACCAGCATTACGTGAGGGTTCCAACTTTTCCTCATCTTCACCAACTCTTGCTATTTTCTGTTTTGTTTTATTTTTTTTATTTTAGCCATCTTAGTGGGTATGAAGTAGTATCTCATGGTGCTTTTGATCTGTATTTCTCTAAAGACTATGAGGATCTTTTCATGTGCTTGCTCACCATTTTTTTTTTCAGTTGAAGACAAAACAGGCAAGATTTATTTAAAGAAGGTATATGTTCTGGCAATTAAAAAATTTCATGCTGTATCAATCATGAACGTATTCCTTAAAAGGTAAAAATCCCCCTTTTAGTTATTGGAAACATTTAAACAAGTTTTATTACAATCATCCCCCATCCCTTCTGTTTGAAAGAGAATTTTAACATTCCAATAGGAAACAATTATTCTTACTTTTTGTTTGTATGGTGTTAACAATTTCTAGGATAGGATGTAGCAACATTTTTAAATGAGGGGTTGTAGCAAATCTTTTGCACTGATCATTTCTGTTAAAAGTCGATGTGCCACAACTGAAAGGCTATGTGATATTTCACTGGTACCTGAGGTATGCTTCCTTGTGTTTTGTTTTTTGTTTTCTTATTAATTAATTAATTAATTTTTATTTTGGTATCATTAATGTACAATTACTTGAACATTATGGTTACTAGATCCCCTATTATCAGTCCCCCCCACATACCCCATTACAGTCACTGTCCATCAGCGTAGTAAAATGCTATAGAATCACTACTTGTCTTCTCTGTAAATACTGCCTTCCCCGTATTCCCCCCCCTGCTACATTATGTGTGCTAATCGTGATTCCCCTTTTTCCCCCTTATCCCTCCCTTCCCACCCATCCTCCGCAGTCCCTTTCCCTTTGGTAACTGTTAGTCCATTCTTGGCTTCTGTGAGTCTGCTGCTGTTCTCTTCCTTCAGTTTTTGCTTTGTTCTTATGCTCCACAGATGAGTGAAATCATTTGATACTTGTCTTTCTCCACCTGGCTTATTTCACTGAGCATAATACCCTCTAGCTCCATCCATGTTGTTGCAAATGGTAGGATTTGTTTTCTTCTTATGGCTGAATAATATTCCACTGTGTATATGTACCACCTCTTCTTTTCCATTCATCTACTGATGGACACTTAGGTTGCTTCCATTTCTTGTCTATTGTAAATAGTGCTGCAATAAACATAGGGGTGCATCTGTCTTTCTGAAATTGGGCTCCTGCATTCTTAGGGTAAATTCCTAGGAGTGGAATTCCTGGGTCAAATGGTATTTCTATTTTGAGTTTTTTGAGGAACCTCAATACTGCTTTCCACAATGGTTGAACTAGCTTACATTCCCACCAGCAGTGTAGGAGGGTTCCCTTTTCTCCACATCCTCGCCAACATTTGTTGTTGTTTGTGTTTTGGATGTTGGCCATCCTCACTGGTGTTGCTGACGATTTTTATATCTCTTTTGGAGAAATTTCTATTCAAGTCCTATGCCCAGTTTTTAACTGGGTTGATGGTCTTTTTGTTGTCAAATTGTAGGTGCTCTTTATATATTCTGTTAAATGTTAAATCTTTCTCAGATATATGGTTTACAAATAATTGTTCCCATTCTGTGAGTTGTCTTCTCACTTTCATGATAATGTCTTTTGATGCATAAAAGTTTTTAATTCTGATGAAGGACAATTTATCTACTTTTCTTTTGTTGCTCATGGTTTTAGTGTTATAGCTAAGACTTCATTGCCAAATCTAAGGTCATGAAGACTTACCTCTATGTTTTCTAAGAATTGTTTGGTTTTAGCTCTTATATTTAGCTCTCTGACCAATTTTTAGTTCATTTTTGCATATAGTGTGAGGCAAGGGTCTGACTTCATTCTCTTGCAGGTGGATATCCAGTTCTCCCAGCACTATTTGTTGTAGAGACTATTCCTTCCCCAAGAAATGGACTTAGCACCCTTGTCAAAAATCAATTGACCATAGATGTTTCTGAATTCTGTTTAGTCCCCTTGAGTGACAGGGAACTCACTCCTTCTAAAATCAACTCCTTCCAGATTGGATAAGCTTACATAGTTTTCCTAAAATGGAACTAAAATCTGCCTTCCCTGGATCCTTCCCTATTATTTTCTGTTCTCTCTGTGGTTCTGTGGAGAACCTCTCCTCCCTCTGGCTCCCAAAACTCTGAGGGATTTGATAGATCAGACATCACAGTCCTCCACGCCCAAACACCCCCCAGTCTGCTTTCCCCCATGGAAGGAAGTAATATTTATTAAACACCTGCTATGTGCCAAGCTCACTCATTTTCGCATTTCACACTCATCACCACCCAGAGAAGTAAGTACAAATAGTATCGCTGTTTTACAAATGAGAAAACTGAGCCTCCAAGAGGCTAAGCGACCTGCCTGAGGTCAGACAACCAGACTCCGGAGCCCACACCTTTCTAATTCACCAGATGCAACCTTGCCAGCTTTTCTCACTTCTTCTGCCAAGAACAGTTTTGAGTTTGTTTAGCATGTCTGAAGGGTAGAGGGCTCTGGAGCTCACAGAGGAAAAATCTGTCCAAGGAACACATAGCTGACAATGAGGCAGAGCTGAGATTAGCACCCAGGCTGCCAGATGCAAAGAAGGGGAGCAGGTTTAGCCAGATTATAATTCCCCTTCCTAGCTGTCTCTGCTTGTGCAAGTCAGGCTGCTTCTCTGAGCTTCCATTTCCTCATAATTGATATGTTTACAGATGATAAAATTGGACTTCCATTCAAGATGGCAAACCAGGTACCCACTTGAACCAACCATCCCAACCAACACTTAGAGATGACAAGAAAACACTAACACAAACGAAAGACCAGAACGGAGGTACCCAATGGCAAGGGTTGAAGCCCCCACACCCTCATGGGAGGCTACGGGACCCTAAATGTATGAGGTCAAGAGCACATGCTTCCATAAAGCCCTGACCAGGTGCACATGCCAGAAATATCCTGAACTGATGATGGATTCACAACCTCTTCATGCAGGTCCCCCAAACTCCCCAGCTGAAAGAACTCACATCTGAGGAAAGAGAGAATAAGAGCAATCTAAAAAGGGTTTCACAACATATATGTTAAATGAATCAAAGAGATAAAGGAAGCAATAACCACCATAAGCGACAGTAGGAGACTATGAAACAAAAACAGGCCGGTATAAAAGAACTCAGAGCTCAGATATAAAATGTATACTTGCTAGAATAAAAACATGAGAGGT
Source organism: Phataginus tricuspis (assembly GCA_029783875.1). Lineage (NCBI taxonomy): Eukaryota > Metazoa > Chordata > Mammalia > Pholidota > Manidae > Phataginus > Phataginus tricuspis. The sequence goes on along the minus strand of JAQQAC010002629.1, from coordinate 14,205,998 downwards.
GAAGAAATGAAAACCCAGAGCTGGGAAGGAATTTAACAAGGTCATATCAGATTTTAGTGGCAGACATGGAACTAGAATCAAGGCCGAACTCACTAGTTAGATTCTCCAAAGAGAGTGGATGTTCGGGTTGTCTTTCCCTCTTTCTTCTCTTTTCTTTCCCTAAAGTGTAAAACGGGCTCTGAAATGAATTGCACGGCCCTTTCCTGGATGAGAGACGGGGTAGGATGAGACAGTAAGTTTCTCTTTGAAATGGAGAGCTAGCGACCCCTCTCCTCTGGAACTTGAATCAAATTTAACAGAATCTTAATATCTGAAGAGGAATTGGTTAAGTGAAGCCCAGAAAATCAGCCAATAGAATTGCCTCTTACACACTGGTCATTGGATGTTGCTTTTTGTCTTAACTTCTCTGAGGCTCAGTTTCCTCATCTGTGAAATGAGTTTAAGAGTCCCCATCATTGGCAGATGTTTGAGAACTAAGTGGAAATTGTGTGTATAAGACATTCAGCACATGATAAATGTAGGACACACGAAATATTTGGTGAAAGAGGTTATTGGGACCACGGAGAGAGGCATAGAGGTCCAGGTCAGGGTCAAGATTTGAAAGAACACTAAAAATTCTAGCTCACTCACCATCAGCAGAACAAAAAGGCATCCTACAGTATGGGAGCATATATTCATAAATGACTTATCCAATAAGGGGTTAACATCCAAAATAAATAAAGAACTCACATGTCTCAACACCCAAAAAACAAATAGCCTGATTAAAAAATGGGTGGAGGATCTGAACAGACACTTCTCCAAAGAAGAAATTCAGATGGAAACAGGCACATGAAAAGATGCTCCACATCGCTAATCATCAGGGAAATTCAAATTAAAACCACAATGAGATATCACCTCACACCAGTGAGGATGGCCAACATTGAAAAGACAAGAAATGACAAATGCTGGCAAGGATGCAGAGAAAGGGGAACCCCCTTACACTACTGGTGGGAATATAAATTACTTCAACCGTGTTGAGAGCAATTTGGAAGTTCCTCAAAATACTAAAAATAGAAATACCATTTGACCCAGGAATTCCACTCCTAGGAATTTACCAAAAGAAAACAAGATCCCTGATTCAAAAAGACATATTCACCTCTATGTTTATTGCAGCACTATTTACAATAGCCAAGATATGGAAGCAACCTAAGTGTTCATCAGTAGATGAATGGATAAAGGAGATGTGGTACATATACACAATGGAATATTATTCAGCCACAAAAAGAAAACAAATCCTACCATTTGCAACGTGGATGGAGCTAGAGGGTATTATGCTCAGTGAAATAAGCGAGGCGGAGAAAGACAAGTACCAAATGACTTTCCTCATGTGTGGAGTATAACAATGAAGCAAAACTGAAGGAACCTAACAGCAGCAGACTCACAGACTCCAAGAAGGGACTAGTGGTTACCAAAGGGGAGAGGTGGGGGAGGATGGGTGGGGAGGGAGGGAGAAGGGGATTGAGGGGCATATAATTAGCACTCACAATATAGGTAGGTTCCGTGGCAGCACAGCACAGAGAAAACAAGTCATGACTCTACACCTTACTACACTGATGGACAGTGACTGCAATAGGGGGCATGAGGACCTGGTAATATGGGTGAATGTTGAAACCACAATGTTGTTCATGTGAAACCTTCATAGGATTGTATATCAGTGATACTTTAATAAAAAAATTAATTAATTTATGCTTTAAAAAAAAAGAATTCTAGCTCACCAACCATCCTGGGCTGCCTTTGTAGGTAATGAGCTCAGGCCAGCCCTCCCTCCAGGCGTTTGTCCAGTGCCCTCTGCCCCAAGCTGTGCATGTGCCTTGTGCCCCTCTTCTCTCTCAGAAGGCTGCCCGGGGGGGGGGGGGGGGGGGGCCAGGAGCAGGGGAGATCATAGGGGGTGTTTCCACAGCTTTGGGCAACCCAGCCCACTCCTCAGAAGGCCTCAGGGCCCTGACTCTCCCTCTGAGCAGGCTGCTGGCACATGAAAGCCTCAGAATGGGTCCTGCCTGGGCTCAGCCAACATTCTATGTGCCATGACAGCAGGCACCACGCAGGGGCTACGTGTGCAGCGTGAGCTAGTATGTGCCCAGCCCTGTGGTTCCCATCTTCCTTGGAGTGAAAACCCAAACCCTGCGCCCTGGGCCACACCTCTCCCACCTGCCCCCACCACTCTGTTCAACCACACTCCCCTCCCTCCTCACTGGGTCTCAACTCCCTGGGCACATTCCTGCCCCAGGGCCTTTGCATGAGCTTTCCCTCTGCCTGGAACACTCTCCCGCAGCTATCATCAGGGCTGGTCCCTCCCCTGGTGCCCACAACCCAGTCTCTCTCCCCAGGAGAGTCCCTGCACTCACCCAGGGTCTACAGCCAGTGCCGGAGCCAACGGCCCTGGAGCCTCCCCAGTCTCCCCGGTCTCCCCAGTCTCCCTGGCACTGTCTTCCCCGGCCTCAAGCACCACCCCGGCCTGCCGGCCACACCCCATGCTCCCAGCCCCGCCAAGGGGTGACGAAGCACCGACGGTAACGGGGCCTTTCCGGAGGTGCGTGCAGCCTAGGACCCTTTCAATTCGCTTTGAGAGGCCGTGGCTGGAGGACAGGCGGTGGGGCGCAGCCGCGGAAGCAGCAAGGAGACAGGAAGGTCAGAGCCCGGTGATGAGAAAGGGCGAGGGGAGAGGGAAGAGGCGGCCGCGGGAGCGGGGTGACCTTGGGGAGCGGGTTACCGTGGGGGCGGAGGAGGGGCGCCGCGGGGCCAGATGACCACGGTGGGCGGGGGAGCCCTTTCTCTCTTTACATCCCAGGACACTCCTTTGCTCAGACACCCTCTGTGATCCCCATAGCCTTCCAGCTTTCTAACTCCTTGTCCTGCGTTTACCTTCTCTTTCTAGTCAATCCATCCAAAGAAACTGAGGCACAGAGGGAATAAGCAATTTTCCTCCAGGGGAAATTAGAGCTAAGTCTTTAAGTGAAGTACGAGCTTTTCTTGTGGACATGAGTAAAACGGGGATTAAAAGAATTCCGGGCAAAACACCCAATAGGAGAAAGATAGTCTCTGCAACAAATGGTGCTGGGAAAACTGAAGAAACACGGAGAACAATAAAACTGGACCCCTTACATCATACCACTCACAAAAAATAATGTAAGATGTGATACCATAAAACTCCTAGAAGAAAAAAACATAGGGAAGCAACTCAAGATTGGCCTCAGCAAGATTTTTTTTACAGAATGCCGAAAGCACAAACAACAAAAGCAAAAATCGACAGATGAGACATCAAGTCCAGAAGCTTCTGCACAACAAAAGAAACAGTCAACAAAATGAAACAGCAGTGACGCAATGGGAGAAAATGCTTCAAACCATATATTGGATAAGGGATTAATATTCCAAATATGGAAAATACACAATATAGTAACAAAAATAACCAATCTGATTTAAAAATGGGAAGAATAGACATTTTTCCAAAGAGGACATCAAAATGGCCAACAGGCACATGAAAAGATTCTCAACATCAGGGAAATGCAAATCAAAGCCAGAAGGAGATACCACCTGACACCTGTTAGAATGGCCATTATCAAGAATGCAAGTGACAAGTGCTGGTGAGGATACGGTGAAAGGGAACCTTCATACACTGTTGGTAGGAACGTAAATTAGTCCAACCACTATGGAAAGCAATAGAGAGGTTCCTCAAAAAAATTGAAAATAGGTCTACCATATGGTCTAGTAATTCCACTTCTAGGTATGTAACTGAAAGAAATGAAAACAGATTTCAATGAGGTATCTACCCTCCCATTTATCACAGCACTATTCACAATAGCCAAGATATGTAAACAGCCCAAATGCCCATCAAGGGATGAATGGATAAAAAAGATGTACATACACACAGTAGAATATTACGCAGCCGTCAGATAGGACAATATCCTTCCATCTGTGACAACATAGATGGACCTGGAGGGCATTATGCTAAGTGAGACAAGTCAGAGAAAGACAAATATTATACAATGTCACTCATATGTGGAATTTTTTAAAAGTCAAACCTGTTTAAAAAAATAAGTAAAATGGTGGATACCAGGGGATGGGGAGTGGAAAGATAAACTTGATGTTTAAGGGTGCAAACAATTAGCAAAAAAGCCATGGAGATCTCATCTAGAGTGTAATGAATATAGTCAATAATATTGCACTATAGTGTTGTAATGTGGTCAATATTGCTTCAGTGACAATAATATTACAACATAAATATATCAAAGTAACACTGTACTGTACAACTTAAACTTACAAATTGTAACATGTCAAATTTGGCAAATAAACAATAAATATTGAAAAACAATTGCAGGCAGAGGGAACAGTAAAAGCAAAAGTCCAAAGGTAACAGTCAGCATGGATGTTTGCAGAATCCTGGAAGAGGGTAGAGAGACTTGCTCAGGAATGCTGGTAGGAAAGATTCTGGAAGTGGTTCTGGGGTGAACAGATTGCAGGGGAGAGGAATGGGGATCTGGAGACTAGGCAAGAAGGTGGCCAGAAACAGTTTCGAGAAACCGAGTGACCTCAGCCTGGGGAACAGCGGCACCTCGTGGTATGTATGTGGAACTGCACCCTGTGTTATTGTTCCATTCAACATTTACTGGGAGCACATTTAGCGTTCCTAAGGTATTCGACAGGCAAAGGGGATCATTTTTAACCCCTCCTTCCTATAAAGTTAATTGCTTTCAGCAATAATCATACAATTAAGCAAATATAACGATGGCCATAAAAGACATGCGGACAGTAAAAATGTATTTCCCTTCTAATATAATAATGTAACTAATTGTCCAGTAACAAGTGAATTTCAGTGAAACTGAAATATCTGCAAACAGTGCAATCTGGAAAGCCACGGAATTGTATCGTTGATGTAGTATTTTTTTTTTGACTCACTCATTTGTTTGAAAAGAATTAAAAAATAAAGCTCGTATTTTAATGGTGTTACTCCAATTCAGTAATATTAGTTCGTGTATGAACTAATACGTGCATTTACTGACTATATTTCATGGTTTGCAAGGCTTCACTGTCTTGATTTTAACTGCAAAATCTCCAAGTGGTCACACAGAATGACAAAATGGAAATAATTCAAGTTTATGTCTTTATCTTTATAATCACTGTGCTCTCCCTGCCTGTTTTGAATACATGTTTGGCAGAGCTTGGAGACCCTCAGACAATCCCAAGCCATTACAAATTTACTCTTCAAAATCACTCTCCAAAGCTAAGAGCCTTGGTGTGTCGGAGCTGACTGTATAACTGAGGGTTCTCTGAATTAACTTCCATGCGGAATACAAAGTTCATTGAATATTATGATAATATGAAACTTACAAATAAACTACCATAATTCAACAGTAGATGGTGACAGCAGAGTTAAGATCCTTACCTTAACACCAGGGCCGACTTCCAGTTTCGGCGATACACTCTCGCGTCCCCAAGGCGCAGCCTCCTCTGGCGTCCCCAGGCGCCACCCACCGGGACCTCCCGCTCCTACACGACGCGCAGCTCCAGCCCCAGCGCCGCCCCCACAGTTCCCCAAGTCACCAAAGGTATCCTGGAACCCCACGCACGAAAAGGAAGAAAATTGGTTTTCCTGGAAACCGCAGAAGACCTGCCTTTCCCTGGCTCTCGGTGGGTTTTATGGCCGCCCCGGAGCCAGCCGCCCTTGAGCCGCTCCCCGTGCCTCGCGAGAGAGTGAGGCGTAGGCTGCGAGCCAGGCAGGGTCGCGGAGAGGAAGGGGCATTGAGTTCAGAAAAGAAATGCAGGGCCTGGCTCCATCTCACCCGACCTGTTGGGTTTTGCGCTCCAACACCCCAATTTTCTATGAGGGGAAACTGAGGCAACAAGAGCTTGGGGACAGGTCTGTTGAGCGGGACTGGGCCAGCACTTGGGGCAGCAGGTGCTGAAGATCCTGGCTGGGCCCAGGGAGACAGATGGGGCAGGTGAGGCGGTGCTGGCTGATAGGCTCACCTGAAGAGACTAAACTGCATCCGTTTGAGACGTAGGGTGGAGGAGGGGTCGGCATCTGTTTAAAATCTCTCCAGGTGACACAAGCACGTAGCCGGCCCAGAGAGCGTCCGTCGCGCGCAATGCTCACAGGGGAGGCCCCTGCGTGCACAGCCCGCCCTCTATGCAGATCCTCCCGGAGCATCCCACCCCGCTCCCCGGACCCTGGGGGTCACGTCCAGGCCCGTGGAGGGGACGTTTTCAGGGACTTCCTACCGACCCCTTCCAACAGCACAGCCCCTTTCCTGGTCCCGCCCTCACCCCACAAAAGATGGAGTTTCAAACATGAGAAGCTGAGTTTATTACAATGACCGCAGCGGTCCACCTAGGACCCCCAGTCTTCCCGTTCGGGGCCCAGAGGGAGGCCGTCCTTGCTGTTACGCCCCCTTGGTTCAGGCCTGCCCAGCAGGCACCAGCCCGGCCACGCTACCACCCTCCGGGGGCCTTCCCTCCTACCCCAGACGGAGGACAGGTGACCAGGTGGGGAACGCAGACCAGCATGAGCCCGAGGCCTCGCTGCCCCCCGGACGGCAGCCCCCCAGTGTGGGACAGGATCCGAGCCCCCGCAGACTAGGGCTGGGGCCAAGGGCACGTGGGGACCTGCAAGCCCCGAGCAGACTGGCGCTCAGGCACAGGCAGCCTCGGCCCCATTCCCGCCCGCCGAGGCGCCCTCGGCCTTGCCCGCCAAGCTGTAGTGGTAGGCCCGCATGCGCTGCTCCACCGCCAGGAAGTCGGGGCGATCCTCCCACCTGTGGGGACAGGCTAGAGCTAGGCCACCGACCACACCCCGGAACCCAACTTCCGCTGGGGGGCGGGCCTGCACCGGGCTCCAAAAATCAGTGGGGCTGGCCGCGTGGTGGAGCACTAGGAGCCAGGTGCTGCCGGACCGCGTTACAGATGAGCCGCCGACATCCAGGGTGACAGGGACCCATCTACGAGGGCTAGCCATTGAAGACTGAGGGAACTGGACCCACGGAGGGGGGGGTACAACTATAAACCCAGGAGACAAGATGTTCAATGCTAAGTACCGAGCATGTGCTGAGAGCGAGAGCGAGGGGCGAGGATGCTGCCTGTAATGGAGCAGAACGTGGCCGTACTGAGGGTAGGGCCCCCTAGTGGAAGGTTAGGGTATTAACTGTCCTGTGTGGGGAATATCCATGGCTGTGTTGGGTTTTAGGGGCTGGCTGGCCTCTTTGGGTACTAGGGAAGCCGCGTTAATACATGTTGGAGAGGGGATGGACTGACCATCAATTATTTGTCATAAACAGGGTGTCTATTTATTGAATTGCCAGGTGTTTGGGTATCAGTGTCCTAAGTGTTGGCCAGTGGAATAATAGACGTTGGGGACGGAGATGTCTCAAATGTTGGAATGTCCCCGCGTTGCATGATCAGTGTAGGCTAATCGCTTGTTTGGGTGTATTTTGCCTATTGCCCGATGGGAAGTTCAGATACTGACGGTGTTAGGAGTGCGGTGTTCACGCTCAACCAGACAAGAGGTGGGGGGTTGAGTGCACTGAATATCTGGACACTTCAGTGTTGACTGTCTGGGTAACTAGGTGTTGGACGGCAGGGGCCGAGGGTGATGCACTAGAGTATCACCCTAAGCCCTGAGTATTGGCATCATATTTTGGGTAACAGTACTGAGTTCTGAGTATTGCAGGATCAACGTGTTGCCTGTTGGCTGGTGGGGGGCTGAGGGTTCAGGTGCTGGGGCACTGGGTGTCTGCAGGTGGTGTGTCGGGCTCAGCACACTGGAGCCCCTGGGGTCAGAGTGTTGAAGGGTTGAGCACAGACGCAGAGACGAAAGGTACTGAGTGTTGGAAAGGCCGTGACCTGGATGAGGCTTTGAAGAATGAGTTAGGTTGGGCTACTGGGAACCAACACTGCCTGCCCGGGGCCCAAGTGCCAGTTCAGGGACGCCCTCCCACCCATGGGCACTCACTTGTAGGTCCAGCAGTCGCTCATGAGGGTATACATTTCAGCCGGACACTCTGGCGGGCACTCCATCCGCTTGCCCTGCTCGATGAAGCTTATGACCTCGGGGCCCTTCATCTTCTGCTCAAGCCAGAACCAAGTGGCCGCGTGAGTAAGCGGAGGCCCTCCCCCCGCCCCCGTCCGGGGCAGCCTCCTCCCCCACCCCCGCCTCTGCCCACGCCTGCCTTGTAGGGCTTCTGGCCATAGGAGAAGGCCTCCCACATGGTGACCCCATAGCTCCAGACGTCACTGCGGCTGGAGAACTTGCGGAAGTTGATGCACTCAGGTGCGTACCACTTGAGCGGCCACTTCCCAGCTGAGCGGGCCTGGGGAGGGAGAGATGCTGCCGTCGCAGGGCTCGGGGACCCTCCACCCACCCACTTCGTCCACCTGGGCACCGCAGGGGCGGGGGCTCACGGTGTAGTAGCTGTCGTCGGCCCCCAGTGCCTTGGAGAGGCCGAAGTCACTGATCTTGGCGTAGTGCCGGTTGACCAGCAGCACGTTGCGCGCCGCCAAGTCGCGGTGCACGAAGTTCTTCTCCTCCAGGTACTTCATCCCCATGGACACCTGGTGCAGCAGCTCTGCCACATTGCCGACGGGGATCTCCTCCCTGGGGTGCAGGATCAGCTGAGAGGGGACAGCTCGACTTCCCAAGCCCACTTCTGAGCCCACATGAGCATTTGCTCAACAGAAGCTTATCGAGCACCTGCTGGGTGCCGGGCAGTGGACTGAGGATACAGGGGTGAGTGGAACAGGCAAAAACCTCAGCCCTCATCCAGGTTCCAGGCTTTAAACTTCTCTCCCTCTCTCCCTCTCTCCCTCTCCCTCTCCCTTTCTCTCTCTC